>JARFIW010000089.1:7287857-8502500 GCA_036346225.1 Platerodrilus igneus
GCTTAATCATCTAGAATGTTCTCGTTATATTTTCCCTTAATAGCCAACTTAAAAATACACATAGTGCTAGTTACAGGCAAAGTAGTCACCATAATACAAAGAGTTTGAGAAAAACAATATTTACATCTCACATTGGAAATAACCTGTACATGTTTATAAGTTAAAAAGAATTTTGTTTACTCAGAGTACAGTTCTATAGCCCATTTTTACTAAAAAGCCAAAATTATAAGGACGTCCGAGAACACCAATGATTTACACCCCTTCTAGGTCACCAACTGGCATATCATTACAAAAAATACCCAACATATAGTTGGGTGAACTTGCAAGCTCAACACCGTTATAATACTTTGTGTTATTCGCAATTACCATGTTATTGATTTCTAGCCGACAGACGCGATGGTGAAAAATACCCAACATATGGTTGGGTAAACTCGCAAGTTCCACACCGTTATAATACTTTGTATTATACGCAATTACCATGTTATTGATTTCTAAACGACGGACGCGATGGTGAAATACACGCTACATGTGATTGACATCTTTACTATCTAACCAGCAAGGTAAGTCAGAAAAAGTCGCGTGGCACACCCCAATTGCGGGGTGATATTCTATAGACGTACTTGCTTAAGTGGATATATTAAACCTTCCAAATTCTGAACTTGTCGTCTGTGGAGTTGTTTTGCACAACACCCACTGTTTACATATTCTAGGGTATCTCATTATTGTACTGTCGTCTATTTCAAATTATTCATTCAATCATGCTTTAAGCGTGTGTCTACCTTTGTTCTTACATACTACAAGCACGTGTCTATGACGCATCTGTTATTTCCTAATGGCTTTAGTATTACCATATTGTAATATTAACATTGTTGTATTGTCTGGTTAAGATGTATATTTTAATCCATCTTACTAAATTTAATTTGATATCTAGACGTCTTTTAAATACCTAGTATCAAAATTAGTGGTATCCCATCCAAATACAATTTAAACAATAAATATATTTCTTTGTTCCGATATAATTTAAAAATTAATCATCTTTAATTGAAAGTATATAAAGGTTCCGGAATTACCATTTCACTACGCGCTAAATCGCTTCTTAGTTTATTTTGTAAATAGTTAGTTTCGGATTATTACGCATATTGGGCAGTATATACCCCCAGCGGGGTACTAAGATATAGACAGGTTGTGAAGTGTTTCCCTAATTCATTCTTTACCGTTATCTCTATATCTTTCCTACCTTTTACGTTTCAGTAACAAGATGATTCTTCACAACAGGAATTTAATATAAAGCGGTCGATTACCAATGTGTAATTCATGTGGGATAATTTTGCCTAGTACCCAATTTGCAAATCTGAATTAAATAATAGGTATGCGATTATTAATTAATTGACCTTTTTGTTTTATTTGCTGCTAAATAATTCTGTGGAACGGTCAACGCCCTCTGTTTAACCGATTTAGAAATGTTCAAACTGAAGAATAGCATTACAAGCAACACCAGACTGACTAATCCCTTTTCTACATAATCATCAAATGTTCTAAAAGCTTTTTATCAACAAAGTTTATACAGGATGTATTATAAACTCATCTATCCTACACTTAACAAATACATAGTTAACTTCTATGTTTACTTAAAACATCGCGATAGCGTTACAAATTCCCAAACACATATTCAAATTACTTTAAACAATTTTGTTAGATTACATTCTAACTGTTATAAACGTTTGCTTTAAAGCCGATTGACTGACAGAAAAATAATCACATTGACAAGCTTCTATTTCCGTATAACCAACAACCACCTATTGCAGCAATTAATTTTCAAACAAAGCCGTATTTCCAGCCCTATTAAGGGTAACGAAGATGTGAATGTGAGCAATTTGGAACAATTTATCGTTTAAACTTTCCCGAAATAAATAAGGTCATCAGCATCTTTGTTTTGTCCTAGTAATTTACTTGATTAATACCAAGAGAGGGCTTTTATGTTCTTATATACGGGTATTAGGAGAGAATACGGAAATAGAAATACAGACTTCTATCCGTCTACGTTATGTAGGATGTAACAAAAGCTCGGCAAATTGCTCTTATTCTAATTTCTCAAGCCTAATAGCTTTGAAATGGCAGAATCCTCTAAACAAAAACCAAAAGGAATTGTAGTTTTGCGTACTATAAGAAATTACATCAGGAATTAAGATGCTATTAGAAATTTTTTGTATTGTTTTTCCTAACGGGATGATATATGGGACGCAGACATAAAATAGCCTCAGCACTAATGTTGCAGGAAAGTTGGCATAGCACCAATTCTAATCTACTATTATTGTAATCTCTTAGAGCAGAAAGGCCTATCAAGGCCGTGTGTTGCCTAATTTATTGCGAGCTTTACTTTATCGCGAAATCTTGAGGACAACTTACGTAATTACAGACACGTTTCTTTTTTTAAATAATATAATTTAAAAAGATTTTTCTGGGATTTGTATGTGATTTTTTGTGTATGTAGAATTGTGCGAAATATGCTTCATGCACATTCGGGATAAAACGTATAAGCTTACTCTTCATGGGGAGTAAAGTGATTTTCTTTCACATGGGAACAAAACATTTTTCCCCGTGGAGATCTAAATTAAAATCAACCCAAATTTATTTCTAATTAATTACAACATTTATGGCGACGTCAATACAATTAATAACGGGAGATTAGTACACTAATCTATTAGTACACTAATCTATTAGAGCTGGAGGGTCCTTTAATGTTCTACTAGGGGGTAGCCGAAAAAGTGCCAGTCAATGGTTGAAGAGTTGCATAATCCATTATAGGAGAGATTGTCGTAAGTACTCGAATGAGTACGCTTAACGGGATATTAGTGAATAAGGACACAACATCCAGTGATATAAATACAAAACTTTCTGGAATGACTTGAATTTTGATTTGGAATTTAGCGCCTTTTGTGTTAAGAAGCGGCAGTCCAGTTAGGATTTACAGTAGGTAAGCGAAGTGAGCTATATAGTTTTGCATCATTTGGCGTTCAAAGAACGGGGCTGCAATATCACAGCAAATACCCAACTCAATGGCACGAACGATCCGACTTAATTGGCATTTCAAAGAAAGTGGCTTGGCTAGATTTAACATTCAGGTTTGATTTTTTGTTAAGCAGTTAAAAATTAGGGGCGTACAACAGTTAGATGTGATAGAAAATTCGATTTTCATTTTTATGTAAAATTTTCTTAAAATTTTTAAAACAACAAAAAGAAAAAGGTAACATGCAAGTAGAAGCAGAACCCAGTATAACAAACATAATGAACTTGCTAATTAGCATGAACATGGAGTTAAAACAAAATCTAGAAGCGATAACTCAGAAATGTAGCTAGGAATTAAGACAAAATCAAGAAAAATTCAGTCGGGAATTAAAACAAGATCAAGGAATATGTAGGCAGGAATTAAAAGAGATTAATGATAGACGGTAATTTAACATTTTTTTTATGAGACAAGAGGTACAGGAGGTGGTTAACGCAAGCATGACAGAGATTAAAACGAAAATAATCCCAACGTTGGATAATGTTTCTATTACCATAAAAAATCTACTAGAAAAAGTAGAAGATAATGAGCAGAATATGAGAGACAAATTCAATGCGATAATATTAAGTACAGTAGTACTTTCGTGGGGATAGGAAAATCAATCCTAAAATATTTTAAAATTATTTAAAAGCTGTCGTTGCGAATATTGGGGACGAGCTACAGAAATTAAATGTGGTCAAACCAATGCTAAGGGTAACGCGAAAATTTGGTTAGGTTGGTGGATATGGAGATAATTACGTCCTTTGAATTTGAGTAGCAATTTTTAAACTATTACTGGGGGATAATAAGCAATATCAAGTTAGGAATAATTTATTAATGGAAAAATTTTTTGGTGTCAGAGGTACGTTACAAAGAAAACGCACGCGACAGTATAGTCACTAAGTATACACAAAACAAGAGCGCATAACGAAAAATGAGACAGAAAATAGCTAGGAAAATGTATTGACGAATAAAGATTTACTTATGTAAAATAAAGCCGTTAAAACGTTAGTTGATACTAGGACGGAAGAAAGTTTAATTTCAAAAAACTTTATAAAGCAACAAAAATTTATTATAAGAAAAAATTGTACCTTTAAAGAAAAATAATTTTATAGCGCCGAACAATAAAATTCTAACAACAGCTAGCGGTATGATAATTTGAAATTTAAAAAAAGGGAGCTTTGTAAAGGAGCATGGACTTTTGATTGTACCAGGACTCATGAGTATGTTGTAGAAATGAATCTAATAAATAAATTAAAGATAAAGTTTAATACCAAGAACAAAACTATTATTATTGGGGATTGTTGTATAGGATGAGATGATGAGCTGAGTATCAACGAAGATTCTGATTGATTGGTGTTAATTATAGTGAAATTCAGAAAATGGTAAATAAAGTTGAATCCATTAAATGTCCTGTTGAAGTTAAGGAGCAAATTGCTTTGAAATTAAAGAGCACGTTGACGACGAAATAGAAAATATGCTAGGCTAGAGTATCGTAGAGAAAACCTGGACCCATTCTGTTAATCTATGTGAACGTGAAGAAGAAGAAAATTAAAATAATAAACTCTTCTTTTTGTCTTCAAAATTTCATATTTGAATTTGGGAGAAAGACGCCGAGAACAACAAGCGCTATTCTGGTCAATTAGGACATAATCTTAATTTATAGTAATTCATAACAAAAGCTTGAACTTTTTAGAAAACAATTGGCATATAGAACTATGTTTTATATTATTTGAATGGCATGGTATTTTACCAGTACCATTCGGTTATTATCAAGTGAAGCTTTCAATAGCAAAGATTTGTTAATTTCACTGAAAATTGCAATGATTATTGCTATTTTAAATCGCTACATGCATGTATGCACGTAACCGTATTTAATGGTTTATTATTCGATTAACACTACAGTGATAAGTCGCGATATCAAAGTAAGGATTCTATTTATAAAGAAGCGTTTGGAGAGGGTAGTTTGAAATGATCAGATTTTACGTTTCCTGAATAAAATGGATTTTTGCATTTTCAACTGCGCTAAATCAAACAAGTACCTTGTTATGAATGGAGAACACTGCTAGTTGAGTTGGGTTAGATGATTTTTTAGCAAACCTAATATGCTATGAGTATAGAAAGTTCCCTGAGGCATATTATTGTTTTCAATCCATATGCTAAGTTATAAATGCGAGGAGCGAAGCTTTAAGGTACTATTTTCAGATGTTCTGCGGCTAAACAAAATTATTTAAAATAATATAGTGATTAATAAAGATTAATGCAAATTTGAGGTATTCATAATTATTATAAAATGTATATAATTAGTTGATTTTGCCGAATTTGGAAAATTGTAAGTAGACCCATAGGGTTTCTTCATTCTTCTTCTTTTCACGTTTTTAGTGCAAGAGAAAATCTAGTATTTATTAACAAAAGTTAATCATGTTATAACTTAAATTTACTATTTATTTGTATGAGAATGCCATCCTTATTGATGGAGCATTAATATTTGCATTGCTAGAAAATTAAAGTATTGGAAAACTGTCAAAGCAAAAGTTGTTTTAAAGCACCAGAAAATAAAGGCTATAATAGCTTTAAAGCTCTGTGGTTTTCTATCATAAGAGACTATGAAAGTATGTAGACCTGCAACTTGAATAGGGCTTTGGAATATGATAGTCTTATTGAGAGAGCTAGTAGCTTTTAGATGAAATGTAAATAAAGATGTACATGACTCGAGGTACTCATCTTGCTAATCTTTGCATATGGCACAGACGATTATGGATTCGCCAATGCAGAGTTTTCAAGACAGTAATCAGGATTTTATCTATGATTTGCTTGTAATCTATGAACTGTTTTATTTATCCTCCAGCAACTATAGAAAACTTCCACCTGCTATGTGGCATTAAAACTCTAATTCCAGAAACTGCCAATAACGATGCAGGGGCACGTTTGAAACAGTACCCGGTATAAAAAATAAAGATGCATTTTTTGGCAATTCTACGAAAACATATTGTAACGCGTTCTCGTTGCTTCAGGTGTAAACCAGATAGGATAGAAAAAAATACTTAATTTTAAACTGACAGAAAAAATGCGGATACACCCTGTATATTTAAATTTTGTGAAATATTATTATTAATGAAACAAGACAGTACCATGTTTACAAGACAAACTTAAACTACAAAACCATAGTTATATTCTTTGTAGTGCATAGTTAAACGTAACGCAGATCAATGACTCGTTTAAAAACCGCAACAGGAAAACAGATTTCAATGTAACACATTACAAATCAGAATTCAAAGACGCAGGCATGCGTAATTAACATAGATAATTTAAGGAAACAGGCCATGCAACAGTGAATTTATGTAACACAGTGTACTTTTTTAAAATAAGAGATGGTTAAACAGCAGCAGAATCGACTATATTCATGTTCACGTATAATTGCCTTGTATTTACGAAAGCTTCTTCTATACCAATCATTAGAAATGATTAAATTTAAAGTTATAAGGAAACAATGCAGCTACCGTTAAATTCTAACCATATAATATAAAAATAACTCTTTTACAATATAATTAAATCACCTATATGCAGCCCATGACTTAAGTACAATTCACAAATATAAAATTACAAACTGTGTTACCAGACATAATAGTAAGAAAACCGCAAAATATTTCCAATGCAACAGCATACAGACTGTTGCAGACGTAAAAAAAAACAATAAATACGTGATAATAATATCAAACCGCAGGGAAATGCGCATTTTCCCGTGTTTAAATATATGTCCAATATAAATTACTGTAAAACAACGACATACCCCTCGAGGGCACAAAATGTGGGGAAGTGAGTAATAGCTAAAGAGTTGATGAAAGAAGAATTAACTAATTACTCCTGAACTGTCGAACATTGTGAACTCCAGCCCGGTTCATGGAGAAAATATTTTTCATTATGGTGGCATTTGTGAATTGATTCCAAAGATAAACAGTAATAAAAGTATAAAATGTCCGCCATAATTGGAGGTTATAGTTTTTACTTTATTAGATATAAAGCTCTGGACGTTGAAATTTAATTTAAAAGGTCTAGGAATTGACTAAAATACTGTAGCTGGTCATTTTAGAGTTATGACAAATCGAAATCGAGTTTATTTGAGTAAGCTACAATTTTGGTAGTACCGTTTACAGGAATATTGTTATGACGAATGTAATAAAATGAAATAAAGTGACAGTGAGAATATAGTGTTTGTTTACTTTATTTAGAATCAAAGTTAGATTGGTTGTGAAAAACACTCAATTCCGCCAAAGGGCAGAAATGATCAGGATCCACTAAGAAAACTCGTCTTCCAGAGGATTGTACCCTAGACAAGACGAGTTGGTGCCCATTAATTACAACCATACCAAAAAATCTTCCGGAATAAGTTCTTATAATAACGTAGCTTGATAATTTAACTATTCTCCGTTGCATTTTGCAATTTATCCATTTGGTTATATAGAGACCCATTCCCACACTACTATAAATAGCCGGCGCAAATTTTACTTGATACAAGATTACCGTGGAATTGCATTAGTTTTTAAATGAACGTGATTTACAACAAGCAGGTATGTAATAAATTCGATGCTGATCATGTTTTGTATAAATGTTAATTACTTTGACAGTTCGATATTGGCTAATGAATATAGGTTGGGGGGGGGTGTCTCGGAGGTGCATAGTAGCATATATACCTCTGGACTAAAATGTTATTTAATTTTATTTAATTAATGTATGAGGATGGTGGCATGGACAGACAAAGTTAATAACAAATAGGTTATAGATATAATAGAAATATAAATATATCCGTAAAAAAACAAAAAAAAAGGAGATGTAGAAAGGCAGGAGACGTTCTAAGGCATTGCTGGGTAATAAGACGGGATATATTACAAGCAGAGGTAGGAAAAAAGAGGTAGAGGTAGACCGAGATTAACCTTTCGCATGCAGACGGTGATAGATGCAGACTGCAAATTTCAGGGATATGTGAGGGTTAGTTCAGAATGGGAAACAATGAAAGTACGCGTCTAACCAGTTCCAGAACTGAAGACCTAATGATGATAATGATGAGGAAATGGGTGAAAAATTAGTCAATTGTAAAGGATATCCAGCTACCCCAGTGACGGTGTCTTATTTGGAAGAAGTGTTTTGGCACACAACTTTAGTTTATTATGATCAAAGCAAGCAAGTTTTATGCGGAGAAACTGTGTTTTGTATAGAAATAAAATCATAGGAAATTACTGTGACCGATGGTTTGGCGACACTCGCTTTTGACAAAAGTACAATAACCTTTCAGGATAAGTGCCATGTAAAATAGAATTGTTTGCATTTAACCCATTTTACTTATTATTTTGTACTTGTTTCTTTTTCTATTTTCTTTTCTCATTTATCCACATTGAATTAGCGGTAATAATTTGTGTTAATATTTCTTATAGGACATATATACCGCAATCTTTGACCTAGGTAAATTTTTATATCTTGCTAACTGAACAGCAGTCCTTACCTTTCTTAAGAATAGTTTTTGCTAAAGTAAGACGGGCATTAATGAAAATACTAGACCCAAGTACCGCGATAGCAGTGCCTTTCATACGTTGACCATTACAGACTGCTGATTGAGCATACGATTTCATTATTTTCTGTCGGAGCAGATATAATTTCAGACTTTACTTCACATGCGTGTAGTTTAATAATAAAATTTTGGTTTCTTAGATTTGTTACGGTATACCATGCGGACAAAGAAGAAAGCATCAAAACAATGTAGATAGTTCGTACCGCTTACCACAACAAAAGAAAGACCGGAAAAATATCCTGCTAAATAACTATTCGTAGAGTACTAAAGAGGGGGTGTGGAAAAGAAAAAATAGAGAAAAACCTCAAGACCGACTCGCATCTATGGATTTTAAATAGTAGTTCAAGTTGAAGTTTGTTATATTTTTCATCTCCAAAAATTCATCTTAATACTCAACCTTATTATTTATAATGTTTTGCGGTTGATTAAATCTTCAATGCAGTGTTCCGTTAAAAAAATTTGTACAAAAAACTACACTCCTTTGTTGGAGATTCATATAAATTCTGTTATTTCGTAATTTTTATTTCTGTAATTTCGTTCTAGAATGCAGATTTTCTACATCACTAGCTTTACGAGCATTAAATTCTATATGTATTCTAGTTAACAAACAAAACGTTAACCTCAATAGCACGTGCCGCGTGTTATACTTGCTCACCTCTCCGGACGTAAAACAAACCAGGGTCTTTTTTCAATAGTCGTCCACAATAGTTCGTTTCTAAACACTTTCTCAATAACAGTATCCTCTTTTAGTCGTAACGGTGCGAGCTTCTCTAATTATGTTGAGATCGTAACTTTGCATAATTAGTTTCTGTTATTTTCTTCTACAGAGATTACTGATTGACTTCAAACGGCGCAATAGGTGTTCCTGATAGCTTCTGCTAATGTTTCACGCAAATGCGTTTTTCTAGAAATATATAAATTCCAATTCTCTCGTCGTGCAATAAATATATCGTGTAATAATAATTCTTCACTATTAAATAAATATAATCTTGTGGTTATCATCTCAAACCATAACCACGTGTGTTTCCTTCGGTGTGTTTTTAGTGCTAATCAAATGAACCCTCTCCATTAGCGTATCAATACGTTAGTGAACTTTAAATAGTCTAAAAGTTATTGTAATTAAAATATTATTGTACATTTGAATAGTATTCCGACGCACATATCGGATACTATAAATATTGTACGTTATTAGCGAAGTACATTACGTTTACCAGTGACATTATTAGTTGTTGTTATACGGTGTATATTTGAATAGTTATTCGTTAAAGTGAATCACTATACCAATCACGCGTTGTTATTGTATTCACTAGTGCTATTTCCCCTCTTGGTCCTTCAAATTTCTCACTATTGCTTTAGCACTCTTAATATTACAGTTCACTGCTCTTAGAGAGTTCTGGTACATCTGTGTCGCCACCCATCGCCAAGGTGCTATTGACACGAAAGTTCCAGCACTCTTTGACCCTTTTCTCCCAACCCTCGATTGGTTGTACAAAATAAAAAATGTAGATATCGTGGTTTAAATAAAGGACGCATATAGTTGGTTGCATATCTACGCGGATTGAATTTATCAAAGTATAGTAAAGGCGAATCAAATGATTGGGACTGAATGGTGATTTTAAAATAATGAGACCGCATATCAAAGTTAGCTCCCCTTGTGAACAATATCAATAGCATTCTACGATAAATTAATTTTCAGGGCATCGCTAATTGTTTGTAAGATATCATAGATACTTTCATTTTGAGTTTCTTGTCTTCCCTGTATTTCAAGATTCTTACAACTACGTACTGATTCATCTCTTTATGATATGCTTGCAGTAGTGTTATCTTGTTTTTAGTTCGGAAATTTCATTTTCTTTATTTGTTTCAGTAGATTTATAAATAGCCACATTAAGTTTTTCATTGAAACAAAACTTGACAGTTTGAAATAGTTCATCATATTTAATATTAATAGATTTCATTTCATCCTTAAGTGAGAATAAGACCGATATTAATTGGATATTTAGTTTCAGTGTTTTCTGCAATATCTTTATAAACATTTGCTACGTACAATGATGTAGCCAGAAGAAAACGTAAATATACCAAGCTAACTACCAATGCGGAGAGGGGGGGGGGGAGTCCTAGCAACACAAAAATAATACATCGCCAACGATTTTCTATTTACAATAATAAAACACAAATATAGAAATTTCAATCGAAACAGCAAAACAAAATTAACTAAGGTTACAATTTAATAAAACAATTTTACTCTATAGACAAAATCACTGTTCCACAAAGTGTTCAATTCGTAGCTATCATGCAATAAATGTAATCAGTACCAAAAAGAATAACGCTGATACTTTTGTATAAGCAGATGGGTTTAGTACAAAAAGCAAAAGCATTAAAGTTCGAAACTTTTCTAGTAAGGATTTTACCAGAACAAACATTAGCGTATATAATTTCAAATTGGGTTTATCCCTGGGTATGTTAAAAAAGGTAAACAAGTCACATACATGTATCGGGATACTTATCTTGTCAGCCTTCGGAAGCGAATTAACACAGCATCGTCGTGGTAGTCAACAACAACCATGCTATTACCGTAATTGCAACGACGGTCTACGTGCAAGAGCAGTAGATCTACATCAAGGAATAATCGGGCTACGCAACAAGCAGTTTGGTCTCCAACTAAGAGCTAAATAAAGGAAAATCTTACTAATATTAACAACTCAGGAGCGCTTACCGATACACACCAAATCTACACCTTTGATAGAGGAGAAATGTGCATCGCTCTTGGAGTAGCAGAACGAGTAGTTTTTACAAGTGCATCAACGCACAAGCTGCAGAACCAAAGTTTAAAAGGAGTTGAAAATAACACGAACTCGAAAAGCAAACATCCGCGTTATCGAAACGCGATTGAAACTAGATAACACGGTTTTACCGGAGAATAGTAGGATATATTATTTCAACAAATCTTTAAATGTGAAACCCACTAAAACGCAATTATATGTTATTGAAAGGTATAACGCGCTCACAGATACCTAAAACAGGATCTTGACTAATTAATTGTAGATAAATTTGTCGTTTCAAAACAACTAGATTTACGTTGAAAAATTCTTAGAAAGAGTATTTATTATTAATTTGCGGAAGAATTTAACAATAGACAAGGAATTTATACGAACGGATAATGAACTAACAAGGGATTTGAGTTAAAATTATGGTAAAGCGAGTTTATCTGAACAGGTATTGCTAGAGAATTTAATAGGAGAAAAGGAATTTATGCAAATAAAATAACCAATTATTGCTGAAAATAAACGTAACACATTGTAGGGATGTGCTGTTATCAATGTGACATACTTCACATAGCCATAACACACCCGATTCTTTCAAGGCACAAATAACCTACTTAAAACTACATTTGTTGTACTAAATAGTGCAACCTCTGGTTTATAATTAAAAATATTCTAACGTGATACATGTTTCGACTAACAGGTATATTGTTTTAAGAACTTCGTTAGAGATGACAGGCACATGAATTTGTCAGAACTTGCTAAACAAATCTTCAAAAGCTTTATTCTGCATTTAATTAAATCAGCCTAGATGCAATACTAGAATATGACGCTTTACACACATTTTTTCAGAATATTTTTTATTATATAGGTTGACTTTGTGTAAAATTTCCAAGTTTTCTAATGAATTCGATCCAATTCTGAGCAAAAGTTGTTTTTACTTTCACAGATAAAATAAGTTCAAAGCCTTTGCTAGTTCAAAAGAATACCTAGTTTTATATCTCACTTAATAGTTTTGACACCATCATAACCTTGACGTTGAAGTCCATCTATAACCTATATGTGGACGTATTTCTGAAAATAAATCAACTATCGTTCTCATAAAGTGCCGATGAGTAGAAAAAAATCGACAAAGGTTTCCTTACCGTTTACAGTTTTCCTCATTTTCAATATCAATTGAAGTTCAACCCACATAAAATTCAAATGGTTTATTTTTATATGCTTTATGTTGTGTCTACAAATATTAAAAATACGACAGACTATTTTTAAGTGCAAATAATTTATTAAACTTTCTATGAAAGCACAAAAATATTTTTTTTTGTATTTTAAGGTTCTCTCAAATAGTCTCCTTAATTGATAATTATTTAATTAGCTTTTGACTCGTGAAGTAATTGTACTACTGATGCGTTATTGTCTTAATTTGAGTTTTTCATATTTCCAGCGCTCCATGAAATGTCAAATTACACAGATTTGAAAGTATGTTCAGCATCAATTATGCTTCAAAAGTGAATAGACAGACACGTAATTAACACACAAAAGGAATAAAACTTTGTTCAATATAATTTGTTTGCCAAAACCCACACCAACTATTGTCAGGTTGATGTGTAATATTTCAGAGACTTGACAACCGTGATTTTGGGTCAGAATAACTAAACTGGTTTTGTATTTTGTATAGCTTATAAATTGGTTTACCAAAACAACAAATTATTATATAACGAAATTGAGCGGATATGAATGCATTTGTTGTTTGCCCTCGACTACCTGTATGCGCAGGAAAATAATTATGACATAAAATCTATCGATAACTAAAATCGTATTTGTAGTCCATACCTACAATGGGTTTTCACTATTAAATTGAAAAGTAGAAAACGTTAAACCAAACCCATAAAATAATCATATGATTCTTTGTTTATTCGACGACTATAGTTTCGAATACCACTGTACTCATTATCAAGTACAAGTTTACTAAAAATAGAAAACATATGGAACAAAACTAAAATGGTAAAGAAGTACTGACCTAAAATTAACTATTTACATGTCATATAAATACAATTATATGAAAAAAGTGACAGTTAAAAATAAATTAAAAGTGTGACTTGTCAATATATATATATATATATATATATATATATTGTAGTGCTTTTAAAGGGCTAAATTTAAGTATAAACAAGACGATTTCAAATACCCTGTATAGAGGAAACAACCAGAATTTACGTGCGAAATTTATTTCATTTAATGAATTTAAAGTAACAAGTATTACCATAATTTTACAATTTAGTTAGGTTTGTAAAGAAAATAAATTGTAGAAGCCAATGCAAAATTATTAATTAATTTAATTAAGTTAGTTGAAAGGGTTATTAAGTTTAATACGCATAAGAGCTTGAAAAATCGATAATACCAAGGTGAAACGCCTTGCTAACAAACGAACAGCCGTTGAATATACAATACCTCGAAAAGCCAACGCCTGGAAATGGTGTGTTAAAACGTTTGTTAATTGAACACCTGCAGGTTTTGAAAATGTCAGGTTCCCTTTATTTGTGTAGATAAAAGACAGAATTCAAAGTATATCGGGTAAACGGTCGGACGGTTCGCGTAAATGTTAACTAAAAGTTTCTTTAAAGCGCAGAAAGGATAGACGATCAATGAAATACGTCGGAATGAGACAGGCATAATAACAGTCCACTTCAAAACGCACGTATTCAGTCCACATGGGTTAGTTTAAAACGCGGACAGTAATATCGATTTCTACCACTCAAACAAGGTTAGAAGGAAACATAAAATATGCATAAAAGAGGAATAGCGTTAATACAGGCGGGGTTTCAAGACGTCATTGAATATCTTATTGGTCTATATAGTGAGTAGTATAACAGACAAACACGGGAATATTGAATGTTAATTTTTCGGAAAATATCGTAACGACGCGCTAAATTTCGAAGATTTCGAAAACGGTTGGCCAAAATTTTAAGAAGTATTAGTTTTAATTAAATGTTTCGCGTTAGGAGGGTCTGGAGAGGTTACATTCGAAGTGTATAAAAACGCTAAAAGAATTAGCATCGCTCTCTTTTAACTTCGCTCTTTTAACTTTGCTCTTTTAACTTCGTTCTCTTAGTACTTTCATCGCTTGAGACTCCGAACAGAAATTTACCACGAGCTTGTAAGTATATAAAATTATTTTAAATTAAATAGTACAGTGTGGGCCTCATATTTTGGAACCGCGAATAGTGTCGAGTCTAAATTTTATAGAGGTGCAACATTTATTTTAAACAAGCTCGTGAAGTGAAATAATGAAACGTAAATTAAATTAAATTAAACTAAAGTACGCAATTATGAAAGAAGTGTAATAAATTTGGATTTGGATTTGGATGCATTGTGAAGGCAAAGCATGCAGCACAACTTAGATGGTGTTCATCTACAAATAATTAGAAGCGGCCAGCAGAGCAGAACCACGAAACCGAGAGCGAAAACAACTTAACGGCTTCGTCAACGGAGTAGAGATCTTCAAGAAATTTCAGGTAACGCTTTAGAATTTGTTGTTTTTATAAACTATGAAAATTGTTGTGACGTGTGACAGTGAATTGTGAAGGTATTGTGCATTTGTGCGTATTGAAAATAATACGTATAACTAACTTTTATTATGGTATTTAAATAGAAATCTAAAGGTGAATATAAAGCTTATTAACGTTCCTCAGGAATTTAAATTTTTATTGTTAAGAATACATGGGTTTTTTTGGTTTCTTGTGTTTGTTGTAAGCATATGCTAAATAAAAAGCATACATGAATTATAAAAAAAAAACTGGGTTATCATGAGCTCACTATACTCCAGAGTGTACTAATTAAAATTAATTATAAATAAAGAAAGAGGAATAAGGTATTATTCAGGGCCCATTTACTCCGGGTACATTCAATGTGTTTAATATTTCTAGTTAAAATCCTGGAAAAAAACTGGGTTATCATGAGCTCACTATACTCCAGAGTGTACTAATTAAAATTAATTATAAATAAAGAAAGAAAAATAAGGTATTATTCAGGGCCCATTTACTCCGGATACATTCAATGTGTTTAATATTTCTAGTTAAAATCCTGGACATTACACAAATAGAATTTATTGAGGTGTAACTTGAGCACAGAAATGTAGATAATCTTAAATTTTTATTTGTAAATACTGGTAAATAAATATTGTATGATTGTTGTATTATTTTCTGGTTTTATTGAGTATGTGCGTGAACGATAAAGAGTATGATAGTGAATCTAGGTATCCAAGAGGAGGTCCAACTGAGCTAGCCAGGGAAGCGGTTGAAGAATTAAGGTGATGAAAAGAGGAATCTGAGTAAGAAATTTTTTTTTTGAAAAATTTTTTTATTGAAAGCAATTTTCGAGTTTTGGAAAATAAATGAAATCCTCGAATGTAATTTTCTTACTCTATCGATTTAGACGAGGATACACGGCAATATATATATATATATATATATATATATATATATATATGTACACGATTTAGATTTGTAAATTTTCCAATTATAGCCATCGGCCTCGGTAGCGTAATTGGTAAACGCACAGTTCCGGCAAAACTAAGATGCAGGTTCAAATCCTGTCCAAGGCCTTATATTTTCCTTCTTTCAATTACTAGCTCGATTTGAAATGATCATTTGGGCTTTACTTAAAAAGTCTAGGTTATTATTTCATCTTATTAATTGCAATACGTTAGTATTTATCAACTTACCTTGTGTAAAAAAACTACTTATAATATATATATATATATATATATATATATATATATATATATTGCTGTGAAACCTTTTTAATTAGAATCGAGCCTCACGAATTGGGCGTCATGTATGCTGTGAAACCTCTTGAATTACCTGGTCTGTTAATTTTCTTCTGTTAATCGCCTCGGCTGCTCCTCTAGATAAACCTTCATCCTCTTTCATAAAAAAAACAAACACATTCCTACCACAAACATCAACGTTAACTCTATTTACATCAATATTCATAATACATTAAAATTTCAAAATTAAAATTCAGCATAAATTTCAGTATCAGAAAATTTCAAGATTAAATTTGTTATCATTTTAATGTGCATCCAGAATTAAAGTCCTTGTAGGATGCCTACTAACTACTATAACAATATATGCAGACCTGAGTCTGAGTACAAAGGGAGCATCTACCACCCCTTTACGTTAATTAACCAGGTTCGTCTAATTGAGCTCAAAGACATACCCAAATTTTCATCACAATCCAGAACATCAATACTAAATACCCCTTTCTACTTAAACAAGAAAATGTCACCTTAAAATTAAAAATTTGCTGTTAGTATAATTTCACTACTGTCCATTTTAAATAAACAAATTATAAAGTTATTCAACACACACCAAAACATCAAAGTTCGAACAAAATAGTATAATTTACCTGAAGGTTACTGCACTCGTAGCTTCAATGTACATCGTCCCTTTGTTAATCACACCATTCCAACTGGGTTATATTTACGGCTTCTGATTCTCAACGCTTTTAAAATTCTCTCCATCACCATTCATCTAAAGTTGTTTCAGGGCTTTTCCGGAACTCATCTGTGTATATCTGAACCTTGTTTTGTGGATCCAGACACGTTTATGAACCATTTAATTATTAACACCCCCGAAAAATAACAAAGAAATTCATACTTCTTTCAGAAATATACGCCAAAACTGCCTACTTTTGTGTATTCATTTGTCGTTGTAAATTTTACCAATTGGTACAGTGATACTAAACTTTATTACCTTGTATCTTCTTTTCTAAGTGCACTAAAGTACATTCATTGTAGCACGTAAAGAACAAACTGTTTTAAATCACAAAAATATTCGAGCAAACTGTTTAAATTATTTAATCATAACCGGAAAACTAAAAAGCACTGTCTAACGCATTGAATCAAGTCGAAGATCTAAGAGAGCTTGTTCATATTCCCCTGGGTATATATAGAGGTTAGCCTGTCTGTCGGTCGAGTCCCCAAAACGGACAATTCTAAAGAATTTCGCCTGCTAGGTTCCCATTCCGCAGCCCGGCATGCGATTTTTACAAAATTTGCACTCGCCCCAGTTAAATCTCAGAAATTTCAACACGGCTCGCAACGTCTGGAAATAACTAACTGAGTTTTATACAGAAATGTCATTTTTACCTCTCAATTTTGCCTTTTACTTTCAACCAATCGCAACCCAGTGACGTTGCTCCCCTCACGCCTTTTACTATATGCGTCTCGGTCTTGCGCATATTATCTGTCTCTATCTACCCTGTTCTTATTGGTGCAAATTGATATTCTTTATTATCGATTATTTCAGTCCATGTGGACTGTGAAATAACCCACCTTTAGCATTTCCAGTAACTATTAAGCTACGGTTTCTCCAAGATTCTCTGTAACCATTAATTATCTGCAAAATTTACGCAGAATGAGCTTTTTAAAAATACGCAGGTGTTCAAACATACTATTAATTCTCAGAGCTTTATTTCATGGTATTTTATTGGGTTTTTACAAGTTTTTATAGATATTATCTGTTACTAACGGTTCAATTAACTCCAATTAAAATAAATACCCTTTAATTTTTAGTGAATCCTAATTAAATATTCAATTATTATCAGTACATTTTGTTTAATACCGGTTACTTAAAATAGAGTTAATTAATATAAATTTTGCACGTAATTTCTCTTTGTTTCTTTACTAGGAATAATTAAATTACATGTAGAGCTTTTTAATACTGCTTCCTTTTTTTATAGCAAGCGTCTTGTAGATGATTTAAATCTCTTATGTTTAATGAAACGAATGAATTTTTATGCTTCACGCTTTTATTTAATAACGCGTACCTTTTCCCAAAGCTTCTACACGGTGATTAAAATTATTTGATGTGATTATTTAATTTTCTACCCTGGTCTATATATATCGAACTTAAACCACCAATATCTGTTTTTTTATTTATACAATTTTTTTTGCGAAAAATATGATACATTTCAAGGAATAATCTTTTTTTTGTATCTTTTTCTAATTCTAAAATTTTAGGATGGTCAAAATCAATTTTGTGATCTAAATTGAGCGAGTGACTTGATAAAGCACAAGAATTTGGTTTGATTCTAATGTCACTTTTGTGTTGGGTTATGCGTTGTTTTAAAAATTGTGACGTTTGTCCAATATAGGGGTTACCACAATCTATACAATTAATTTGATATACAATGTTTTTTTGAAACAAATCCAGAGTTTTATCTTTAAATTTTGAAAAAATAGTTCCTAATGTTAAAATATTCTTTTTAGATAGTGTTAAGGGGTAAACTGGACCACTTGTTAAGTGTGCTGTTTTTAAGGGTTTACTCTTAACGTAGCACTGTAATTAGTTACAGTTGCGGGACCGCCTACCAGTCACCTACTTCTACACGCCTTGTTTATTTGGGGGCTTCCACCAGTCACCACCCTGGTGACAATAACTAGAGGAACATAGTCCTCGTTACTCTAATGACCACTCAATTTAAGCTGGGGTAAGAATGATTGGAATAAAGCTAAAGTATGATACATATAATAAATAAGCGAGCAGCATTTGTACAGGATCAGCCTTACAATTAAGTTATATAAAAAGATTACTTACATGCTAAGAAGTATTCGCCGCCTCCCTTAAGGGGACGTGCGGTTCGCTGCTTGACTACATTTTAATACTGTATTAATATGACCGCTGAGGTCACTCGGAGACAGACTAACTAAAGGGAAGAGAGCAGAGCGAAGAGCCATAGTTAGCCAGTCGCTACCACTTTTATAAACAATCATATCTAACATGATAAATGTTTCCTGAAATATTAATGAGAACATACAGATAGTGGTTTGCCACTGGTTTACTAATCTGAATTTCTTGGTTGGCCGTATCGTGCGTGTTTCATGTTTCCTGTTAACTTTCTCGTGAGAATTGGTCATCAGGAAATATGACTGCATCGATATTGAACAAAGGCTAAAATGTGTATGACTAATACTAATTAATAATGGACTTGTAAATCAATACGTAACACATCCCCCCCGTTTAAGAAATTTCGACCCGGAATTTAGAAAATTGTACTAAATATAGTAATAAGGTGCGTGTTAGATAATGTGGGTAAGAAGATAGTTACTGATGATTTACATTACATAGTTAAGGTTATAAAAGTTTGAAATTGTAAAAATAAAATGTTTAAATTTTGTAAACAATAATAACGAATATTATATCGTGATTAATATATCGAACATTCAGGGTTTGATTTTCAAATAAAAATATATAAAATCTAAATATAAGATTAGGTAGATATCAAACTGAATATACCTAGTAGTAATCAGAGTACCAAATCTTAATGAATAACAAGTTGTTAAAATAAATAAAAGGCTTACAAAGATAAATGTGTGTTCATGGCTGGAGCGTGACGATGTTGTTTGTGAACCAGTTGCTGAGAGTTATTTGTCGTGTGTTGCGATGTCATCAAGCTATTATAACCATTTGAATCGAAGCTCACTATATTGATCGATTTGGTTGATTAACAAAAGTTGATATCCAATTAAACCGTGTTGGCCCATAAATAGGGTTGGTGTTGACTAAGATTTGTACGTGCTTATCCATTAGACCCACAAAGACCATAAGGGTACATTAGGATGTATCGAAAAGTTTTCTAGGTAACCATATTAACCATTTTGGAATTGACCATGTGTTTGCGTCTGTATTCCATTGATGTTCATTCATGCAGAACTTTGTAACCAGTTGGGTGTCTGCTTGTTGAGGTAGTACGAAGGTTTAATGTATTGGGTGCCTTGCCATAGTTTATGGGGTCCCATTTTCAAAAACAAAATTGCTATCTGGACAGGTTCCAGTAATGTGCAGTAATTGTTGATTCCGTTATGGAAATCGGTATTATGGTTGTTGGTTCTTATTGGATTGAGCTAGCTTGGTTTTGGTATACTGGTTCTTTAATTTATTCAGCGTGGTCCGCCATGAACTAACATAGTCAGTTAGTAGTTAGGAAAGATACTCTTGGTTGCTTAAACAGAGTTAAGGTATGAGAGGTTTGTTTTAGTGATACACTTATAGTTAAAAATAAATCTAAAGTTCATTAGTAAAGCAGTTATGTTGTACAATAGAGAAACGAACTATCGTTTCATAGGATTTGTAAAAGTATTGGTAATGTCTTATACTAAGTTAAAGTTAACATTAAAGAAGAAAAATAATTATGACTCAGTCGGAAAAAGAGCGGAATACGTCAACGTCTCGTTGTCCCATTGAGTCTTACAAATATTTAAAAAAACGAAGCACACGTTCTGCACGTGTGTACGTAAAATAAAATTCAAAAGGTAAAGCAAAAGTTTGCTTATAAAATCGTCAAAGGAAATTTTTAAAGTAATGACTTTAAATAAAAAAAATATGTATCTTCAATATAAAAATAATTGTCATTGAATGGTTTATTTATTTAGGTAGGACTTTTGACAAAGAAGAGAAAAAGGTTCAATATTACTATGATTTCGGCTTAACATGTATTAACCAATGGTTCCAAAACTGTTTAAATCTGAAGAAGTTGGCTAGGTTTCTCCAGCAGTTAAGTTTTGCTCAAAATTAGAGTCTGGAAAGGTTGGCTATTTCTCTCCAGCCATGGTATTCATGACCATATAAAATAAGTAATATCTTTATAAAAATTAATTTAGACTTTTCAAAATCTTGTTAACTGTCTGTATGAGTGTGGTTTTGGCTCATACCAGCAAAAGAGGAATATGAAAAATTATGTCGAAATGTAATGTCAAAAAGATAAAAATCTTAATAGGTAGATAATGCTAATAATTGTATGTAAAATATCGGTAGGTATTTGGACTAAAGTGACCTTTCTTTTATATGGATTGATTCATCAAAAATAATTCTCAAAACGAAATTTAAAAATTGTGTCTTTAATTCTGATAGCTCTTCAAAACTAAAGAGTTTTGCGTGTCCTTTGTACACTTGTGTTAATTTAGGACAAACGTAGTTCTTTTTCGGTGGCAACAGTAGTTGAGTATAGAAGCGGATAGCGTTTGAGAAAATAATTGAATAAGCAGGTAAAATGGTCTACTGTTTCACTGGAGCAGAACTCGTTTCGCAGTGTAGTTAGTTGTTTTCTTTGTAAGTGAATTTTAGGCTAATTTTTATGTTAAAGGAATTAAATAAATATATTTATATTACAAAAATTGAAGGTCTACTAGGGTAGCTTGAGATCCGGTTAACAAACTTTGAGGTATATTATATTTATGGTATTTTTCTTTTACTTGGAAGCTTCTATGCTTCTCTTTATTTTACTCTTAACTTGGGTACCCTTTTATACATATAACATCATATATGCTTTAACTCAATAAATACAAATTAAATCACGGTGCTTCTGCTAGGCTCCACACAAGATAAACAATACATTTATCATCATATATCAACATCGTACGTACGTAAACACAAGAATACACAAAAAAACTTTAAGTTGCCTCGGTGGGGATTCAGAACCTCCGATCGTAGTGTTTTACACTTAGCGATCTTCCAAATTAACCGAGTGGGCTGTGCGATCCCATAGCATACTTGCACAGTCTCTAGCAGGCAGATGCGTTAAATAGAAATTGACTATTTAATATCTCACACTCAGCGACCTTTCAACTTGGTACGCTTATTTTGAGTGTCCGTGGTGGAGAATGAAAACGAAATACATAAAATACACATGATAATTTTTTATAATATAACTCATATAACCTGATTGTTCTACTTGTGATCTAGTGTAGAAATTGTATATATAAGCTGTAAGTGCGATATGACCAGTTCATTTATAGTCATTTGGTTTTATAATTTCCAAGTGACTGAATTGGTTAGATTTTTGAATTACATCCCTATTTTTAAAATATGGTATCAATTACATACATTTAATTTGACTTATCTTTCAACCTAAAATCTCACTAGTTGTTCCTTAATTGAATTAAATTTTCACAGCAATTGTACGAACCGGTTTATCTTGGACTTGTACTGTCCTAGTATCGTTAACGTAAAACGAATTTTCGATACCTTATTATGGTATTGTCAATTAATGACGACTACGGCCTATACAGAGGTTATACCACAAACAGAGCGAACAACTAGAATGACCCTTCGTAAGTCACTCCTACCTTCAACGTCCATCATCGGGTACGTTGAATTTGTTGATAGCTGTGCCGGATAAATATAAATAATACTAAAATCGTTTGCCTGACTGAAAGGATGTCTGCATTTGTGGATATAATTATAAAGTTAACATTGAGATAATTTCAAATTACCTTATCTTATCCTGTTTCTGAATTATAAAGACACATTCCTTGAAAATTTAACTATTCACTATCTTAAAATACCTGAGTTAGGATGCGTGTTGCTTTTAATTTTTGTAACTAAAATCTAAATTGAAAGGCTGTTTACCAAACATGCCTATACTACTCCTAATATCTAAGTTACTAGTTAGTGTAAAGCGTTTGCTAATTTTACGGTAGTTAGTCTAATAAGGTAAAAGTCATTAATTTAATTTTAAGCACAATTAAAAGCGTAGTAATTGCGAAGCTGCATCCTTAAAGATATGGAATAAATCATGATTCAATAATTTACTTCCAGAGTTGAAATTAAATTGTATATAAATAAGTTTATAAAAATATGAAATTACGGTCAATTTAAAAATGATTCACTGAATTCTCTCAATAATGATATGCTATGTCTTTATGACTGAATTTTCAATCACGAATAACTCTTTTAATACTTTAAATTTGTAAAATTTCCACAGTAATTATTCGGACCGGAAAGAATTAAATACCTCTATGTTGTTAATACTTATTACTAAAACATCCTTTTTCATGTTTTAACGTAAAGTTTTGTACGTTTTAGTGAATTGCCATCCTGGGCCAACTAACTACAGGATCGAACAACTTAGGCTGACTCAAGTAAGGTCTGGAAGAAATTATTTATTTAAAATTTAATTGAAAAATGTTCGGTAACTTTGGAAAATAAATAAGAAATTCCTATTCAAGTTCTATTTCATCTCTTTACTTTAGTTCCTTTTATGACAGCTGTTTGAATATAATTATATTCATTTAATTAATTCATAATGGTTCTTAAGTTTATCACTATTTTGATAAATGCTTTAAAAGCAGGACTCGGTGAAATCCTGAAAGTGGATTTTTCCTAACTTAAATTGAAGATAGAAGGTTAAATCCTGTTCCAATTAAAGGTTTGTCCCTTTTTCAATTAAAGTTTAAGAAAAATATTAAAAATTTCAAAACATTTACTTAAAATTCTATAATTAAATAGTTTCCTTTTAAATAACGTTTAAAAGTTATCAGTCCTTTCTACATTGCTCTACGGTTTTGTGGTTGATAACTGATAAATTTTATTCATGAAAGTATATTATACGTTACTAAACCTTATGTAATAATTTTCAAAATTTTTTATCGCACGAATTTGGCGTATACAAGTAAAATCTTTGATTACCCTAAATGTGAAGTATTTTAAACGTGGCATCCAACATAATGTCAGTGAAATTAGTGAATTTTCAAAATAATGAAACATGCTCGAAAATCAACAGCCTTAGTTATTTAAATTTAAATACAACTGGTCTACTGAAATCCACCATGCTGCTATCAAAAAGCAAAATATTGGTGAAAAAAAAGATTAATTTATTGTAAGTAAATTTAATTGTGGCTGAACTTTCCTTGGAGGAAACTTTAACTGAAATAAAATTAATGCGTAAAACTGTCTGAGGAAAATTACAATGAGATTGAAATTGGGACTTTACGGCTTACCAATTTAATTAGAAAATGCGGTTCGCAATCAGTTATTTTTATCCGAATTGCAGCTTAATATGATCACGAATGTGACTTGAAAATAAATCATCGTCAGTGGTTTAAAATGAAAAATTTGGGCAAGTCACGCTGCGTATTAATAATAGTTTTATAAAGTTTTAATTCCAAAATTTGCTAATTCGTTGTTTATGTTGAGGTTAAAAATTCGGTTTGCATTTGAGCTTACGTAATATCGCATCGATTAACACATTGATTCCAACGATGGTTTGTTCGACGCTTCTGATTCGTTTTCTTCGTTTATAACAGTTTCGATCATTTTGAAACTGTTGACAATGGGTAAAGTTCCGGATGATATTTTCGCAATATTCTGCAAATGAAACTTTCTTCAAAAATTCAGAATTTAATTGGGTATACACCCCGATAATTAACTAGAGTAATTTTACTCTTTCAGAATTGTAAAGCTTTAAATAGTTTAAATTGTTTGTTATTTGTCAAACCAAGTGACATCGTTTTGAATACAAATTTAATTTGTATGTAAATTATGGTTTATTGCAATAAAACTACCGTTGCGGTGGAATTACGTTAATTATAAGTGTGATAAATCATCAAATATGCAGCTTTAGGTTTAAAAGTAAAATAAAGAAAAATTCTCTTTTAATACATACCGTTATTCTAAAGTCAATGAGATTTGAACTTAGAGCTTTTTCATTTCACGCCGTATTATGCGAAGGTATCAAAAGTATACTCCCCAAAATGCTATGCATATTTTTCGTAGTAGGAATTTCCGATAAGGTTTGCTAATTCGTTTCACACATTATTTTCTAAACTTTGTTTATCGCCCGTTAGCGAAACTCTGTGATAATGGTTATCACTTGTGGTCTTGGAAATTAAATGAGATTGTGCGAATTTTTTACTTCTAATTTTGCCTTTTATACTTACATATTGTGAATATGATAATGCAAACCATTTAATACTTCACGCCTTGTTACTCAATTAGCGTCAAATATCAAGCTAAGCGATTGCGTTAGTTTCCTTGTTCATAGTGGTCGTTCAATTGTAGGATAGAATTTTGTATGATTTTTCAGTACCTGATAGGTTAAATTTTGTAACACATTGTTACCCATAGTATTACTCGGTTGCTAAACTCGGAACCATTAAATGCGGAACCGGCAAAATTTACCAATTGCTTAAGGGTAAACTGGACCAGGTGTTAAATACTGATTTTAAGGGTTTACTCTTAACATAGCACTGTAATTAGGTTACAGTTTGGACCGCCTACCAGTCACCTACTTCTACGGTTCTTGATTAATTGAAATAAACCTTCACCACCCTGGTGACAATAACTAGAGGAACATAGTTCCTATTACTCTAATTTCCTCAATTTAAGCTGGGTAAGAATGATTGGAATTAAATAAAGTTATTGATACATATAATAAATAAGCGAGCAGCATTTGTACAGGATCAACTTACAATTAAGTTATATAAAAGATTACCTTACAAGCGTCTTGTATGATTTAAATCTCTTATGTTTAATGAAACGAATGAATTTTTATGTTCACGTTTATTGGAATACCTCCTTTACCAAAGCTTTACACGGTGTTAAAATTATTTGACGTTTTAATTTTCTACCCTGGTCTATTTTCGAACTAACACCAAATTGTTTTTTATTGCATACAATTTTTTTGAAACATAGTACCATCGGCTAAACTTTTTTATATCTTTAATCAAAATCTTAAGGATTAAAATACAATTTGTGATCTAAATTAGAGTGAACTTGAAAACACAAGAATTAGGTGTATTCTAACTCTTTTTGTACTGGGTTATTTGATTTTAAAATTGTGACGTTTCCAGTATAGGTTCATTTTCCAATTTAACTTTTATACAATTTTTAAACAAACAGATTATCTTAAATTTTGAAAAAAGCCTATGTTAAAATATTTAATTAGATAAATAAGAAACAACGATAAAAATCAATACTTAAACAAAAACCTACCAAACAGATGATCACTAATAATAAATTAACAAGTATTTAATCAATTATCAAATACTAAAAAACATTTAACATGATAGGAACATTTAAAATTTAAAATAAAACTCTAATTTAGTTTAAAAAAGATATACAAATTAAATGTAAAGAATATTTTAACATTAGGAACTATTTTTTCAAAATTTAAAGATAAAACTCTGAATTTGTTTCAAAAAAACATTGTATATCAAATTAATTGTATAGATTGTGGTAACCCCTATATTGGACAAACGTCACATTTTTAAAACAACGCATAACCCAACACAAAAGTGACATTAGAATCAAACCAAATTCTTGTGCTTTATCAAGTCACTCGCTCAATTTAGATCACAAAATTGATTTTGAACATCCTAAAATTTTAGAATTAGAAAAAGATACAAAAAAAAGATTATTCCTTGAAATGTATCATATTTTTCGCAAAAAAAATTGTATAAATAAAATATATATATATATATATATATATATATATATATTTATTAAATGTCGCCAACTTCAAAAACATTTATAAAAATATGGTAATGATATCATAAACATGATGAAGTTTTTATAAAAATAAGGTTCCAGATCAAATTCGGTCACTTCGTTGATAATATTGGAACTTGAAGTTTTGTGTCTATATATTTCCTACCATTCAAAGTAATTTGGCTGTTGACCTTTATTTAAAAAATTTAGTAGCCTTAAATTTTGGGACTGGTTAAAATTATGAATTTTATTAAAAATGTGTTCGGTAAAATGTGATTTAAGTTTGTGTGTATGGTGCTCGTTTGAATTCGGACGTGTGTTCTTTGAGACGAATGCGGAAAGATCTTCCTGTTTGGCCACTGCAAACCTCGTTACATGGGTTACAAATTAATTTATAAACGCCACTTTTGCCTATGTGATCCCCTGGATCTTTGTCTCGTACGGTTAATTTTTTTAAATTATTATTGGTTGCAAAAACAATATACGTCCCTAAATTTTTAAACAAGTTTCTAATTTTTAGTGACAGGTCATCAACATAAAGTAGGCTGCAAAAAACAGGTGGTTCTTTCTTAAGCGGTATTAACATACTAGGTACAGATTGTTTGATTTTATGGTGAAATAAAGGAAATTATTATTTTTGGCAATTTGCTGAATAATGTATGAACTCGTTATTGAAATCTATTTTTCCAATAGGAATACTAAACAGTCTGTTAAACAAAAAATGGAAAGCAGTGAGATTTTGGTAGAAAGGATAAAAACAATCAAAGGGATTAACTATATCAGTGAGCGTTGGTTTTCTATAAATACTAAATGTTAAGGAATTATTGTTCTTTTTGACGAGAATGTCCAAAAAAGGAAGAGAATTGCTATATTCAAATTCTATTGTGAATTTGATTTTTGGGTGAAGTGAATTCAACCATGTGAGTTTATCAAGGTTGTCTTCAATCACGCATCTTAAATGTCTGGTTCGTGGAAGGTTAGGCAAAACTTTCTAGGCATCTTTATAATTCAACAAGGTTCGTTGAATATATTTCTTACCTTATTGTAAAACCATTGACATAAATTCGTTTTTGAGAACGCTTCGACTGGTTCTACGGACAGACGTTAATCGAGTTTTCTTTTATCGAGAGTAGTTCGCTTGTAAGAATAAAATGATAAGTTGCTTGTGCGACGGATATATCTCATCCATTCCTTTATAAGAAACATTTTTGGTTTCGTTTGTGTAAAATTAGAAATATGTGATCTTCCTTAATAAGATGGCAATCCTAATACCTACAAGTGGAACTGGACACATTTTGATCGAAAATAAATAAATTCATATACTACTAGTGGAAAATGTGATCCAGCAAATATCGACTACAGAAAGTTATTGCGCCCAACCGTGAATTATTAGCTTCAAGGTTGCGTTTTGACAACCTAAAAACAGGAAGATCATACCAAGCTGTAAGGCTTGCTGATTCTTTTCTACATCGCTTTGATGATTTCCCTCAGGGAAAATTGGGTCTGCAGTTTTAGGTTACTCATCGCACAATCGGAGACGTTTACAGCAAAACCGGTCATTGGCTCTTCTCTTTATAAAAAAAACCAAGAAATTTAATTTTGATTGATGAAATGGTCGATGCGTGAAAATGCAGGAATCACAAAAATGCAAAACTATATCTAAGACACGGTTGAACATTCAAGGTGACTGTAAAAGCACGAAATGCGTAACGTTTACGTAGTTGACGTGGAGAAAATTTTTTATTCAGCATAGATAAAATATATTACATTTTGAGAATCAAATTTGTAGAAGGAAAAATGAAATAGAACAACTAAGCTTGACATTTTGGAAAAAGTTCGGAAAGAAAGGTTTGAATGTATCCACGACGATATGTAGAGTGGTTGGGTTACACGTGGTTGAATGTTTGTGTGGGCGGCTGGGGTGTGTTTTGATTTGCAGAAAAACAATAAATCACTTTCACGCGTCCGTGGATTTTACTGTTGCGTCGGTGAAATAAAGATCCATAACGTAATTAAGTTGTCGTAAATAAATGTAAGGGTTAAAGCTTGCGAGATTTTATCCGTCCAGAAATAAGGATTTGTCATGATTTTAGGTGAATTGGTAACCTCGTTGGAACGTAAACCATTAGTGTTCCTGGACGTCCTTCTTTGGATGCCGTAAAATTGAGCTGCAAATTATATATAATCTCCGTTCATTTATAGGAGGTTGGCATGACACCAATGTTAAATTATTTGAACACTGATGGGCTCAAATACTTCGAACCAAAGTTTGTTTGATTTTTGAGTAAGTTAGTGTAAGAAATTGAAATTGGAACATTTCTTTCTAATTTATTAGGATGTGCATGATAATTTTTAGGGTAGGTCCTTTTATGTGGTATTGTACCAGTTGAGAAGTGAATAACAACAAGCTGGTATATTTAAGAGAATATGGAATGCAGACACGAAAAGCTGTATTGACCGGCGTTTCCGTTTATACTTAAGTTGACATTTCCGGAAATGGATTCGAAATGAAGATACCAATATTCGTAAAACTAAGAAAATCGGTTTGATAATAATAGTATTCAGTTCTTTTTCAAGTTTTTCTCTTTTTTTAATAATACCTGCCCAGTTTGATGTCAGAAAAGTAAAAGTTTTTATTGTAAAATATATATGACCTAATGATATTTATTTAATGTGAATAGGAGTTAAGAGTAGGTTGCATATTATTTGAACTTATTGATGAGCTAGATGTTGGAGGAGAGTCGGTTGGTCTCGGGCGGTTCTCAATAATTTACAAGGTTGTTGAGGGTTGGCCGTGACAGATACGGCTGTTTGCTAAAATCTTTAAAAACTGCGTTGTGGAAAGACATGGGAACCTACCACAATATTTCCCAGGTATGCGTGACCTAAAACACGTACTATGTATGATGGGAACTCACAAGTAAAATTCTTGTCCGGAGGTAAAATACCCCCTGATTCGGATCTCCGGGGGGGGGGACCTTGAGCGAGTCATCGTAAGAATTTAAAACAACGGTTCGATTTAGTGATGGGGACTTGGAATGTAAGGTCGTTACTTTAGAGGAGATAAGTTAACGAATTTATTAGTCGAAAAGTAGAAAAGGGAAGCTGGTCATTTTAGTTATTAGTGAGGTGAGATAGCCAGATAGTAAAGACTTTTGGAAAAATAATTATAGAATAATTACAACTTCTTCAACTAATGGACAGGCAGGGGTAGGAATAGTGTTAGGTAAAAGATTAGGACGTAAAGTTAAAAAGTACTTACAGTTTAGTGATAGAATAATTATGTTTAGATTGAGTACGAATCTCACAGATATTGTTTTAGTACAGGTTTACATGTTAACAACTCAGTACGAGGATGAAAAAGTAGAAAAGGTATACGAAGATATAAATAGTATAGTGAGAAAAGTATAGAGAGATGAGACCTTAATAGCTATGGGCGATTTTAATGAATCAGAGGGTGAAGGTAGTGATAGAAAAATGGTAGGAAAATTTGGGCATGGTAATCGAATTATAGAGAAGAAAGATTAGTTGAGTTTTGCCAGGAACATAGATTAGTAATTATAAACAACCTATTCGAACAACATGTTAAAAGAAGATATACCTGGAAAGCGCCAGATGATAGGGCTAGATACCAAATAGATTATATTTTAGTTAAACAAATATTTAGAAACCAGGTTAAAAACTGTCCTAGTTATCCAGGGGCTCACACAGAGAGCGATCATAACTTATTTAAAATAAAGTGTAATCTAAAATTAAAAGAATTGAAAAAGGCGAAAAGAGAAAAATGGGATCTAAGTAAGCTTAATGATAGTGAGGTAAAAGAGGAATATAAACAAGTATTAGATATAAGATCAAAGAGATAGCTATAGGAGGGAACGTAGAAAATAGATGGAAAGAAATAAAAAGGGTTGTGCATGATACAGCAACACAGGCTATAGGTAAGAAAAAAGCGCCGGGGATAAACGATATACCCGCAGAATTAATAAAATATGCAAGTCAGAAAGCTTTAGGCAGATTATATGAACTAGCAAAAGTAATATATGACACAGGTGAGGTCCCAATAGATTTCGAAAATAATATTATTTTCCCAATCCCAAAAAAGTTAGGAGCTTATAAATGTGAGAATTTTAGAACGGTTAGTTTAATTTACCACGCTTCCAAAATACTAACTCTAATAATTAAAAATAGAGTAGAAGCGTTGAGAATTATTTAGGCGAAGATCAATATGGTTTTCATAAAGACAGAGGGACTAGAGAACCGATACTAATGATTAGGGTAATTATCGAAAAAAGGTTACGAAAACAAAAAGTCTCATTTCGCGTTTATAGATTTAGTAAAAGCATTTGATAGGGTTATGTTCAGGGTTTTGCGAAAAATAGGAATCTCTCATAGGGATAGAAAAATTATTTACAGTCTATATAAAAACCATAGCGTAGTAATTAGATTTGATGAAATAGAAAAGGGAGTTAAGATTAGAGATGGTGTTAGCAGGGCTGTATACTATCTTCCTTGATTTTTAATGTTTATATTGAGGAAGCTTTAAACTTAGCTAGAGAGAGCGAGAGAGAGAGAGAGAGAGGAGATAGGTATTAGTGTACAGGGACAGAAAATATACATGTTACGTTTTGCAGATTATATAGTCACTATAGCAGAGTCTAGAAAAGAGTTAGGAGGGTTTTTAAATATTCTATATGAGATACTGCAGAGTAACTATAGTAAGAGAATTAACTCAGGAAAGACAAAGATAATGACAAGTGAGTTACAACCTAGTTCTAAACCAAAACTAAAAATAGGTAATACCGAGTTAGAGAAGGTAGATGAATTTTGCTATTTGGGTAGTATAATTACAAAAGACGGACGTAGCAAAAGGGATATAGTAGCTAGAATAGCTCAAGCTAGAAAAATGTTTCTAAAAAAGATAGACTTACTAATAGCTAATAGTATTAGTTTAAGTAATAGAAAAAGTTTCTTAAAGTCGTTCTATTATACGGTAGTGAAACTTGAACAATGAAAGAGGTGGACAAGAAAAAGATAGATGCTTCTGAAACTTGGTGTTATAGGAGAATGTTAAAGATTAGTTGGACAGATAGAGTAACAAATGAGGAAGTTTATAGATGGATAGGTGAGTAACCCAGTATGTGGAAACAATTAAAGGTCAGGAGAGATAGAATGATAGGGCACCAGTTAAGACATAAGGGACTATTTAGTAAGGTCTTAGATTATAGCCTACCAAATAAAAGTAGAGTAGGAAGACCTAGACAAAGCTATAACAGTCAAATTACTAGAGATTTAGGTTGTGAAGGGTATGTAGACCTTTTTAAACTAGCCCAGAATAGAAAAGAATTTAGAGGTGCGTCAAACCGACCTTAAGTAATTTCGAAAACAAAACAAAATAAAAATAAATAAAAATCAGTTAACTAAATGTCACCATGACATAACTCATAATTAGTTAGCGGTCTAGCATGTTGGTAGCGATTCGTTGCTTAAGCTTTACCATAACATATGATCTAACACTTTTCCTTTTTTTACAGGGGATATCCAGGTAATATTTCATTTCCTTATAAATGGAAATCATTTAAACACATTGGAGTTCTTTATCAACCATCGGGTTGCTAATATCGATGTAGAGTCAAATAGATAGGAAAAAGAAGAGTATAGGAAGACCTAGACCAAGCGATATTAGTGAAATTATTAGAAATTTAGGTTGTAGATTTTTAGATTAGCACAGAATAGAAAAGAAGTTAGAGCTGCGTCATACCGACTTAAGTAAAGTCGAAAACAAAATGATGATGAGATAAAAATAGATAAATTTGTGAAAGTATATCTGGCCACGCCAGTGATGCAGACGTATTTGAGGAGAGATTGCCTTATTGTGAAAATTTCTATGACATGACAGGTTTTAATGAGTAATTGTAAGGTGTGGTAGAATAAGGTAAGTATAATGTAATAAATTTAGGAAACCAAAAACAAAGGATACCTTTTCGGAAGAACCGTCTGCAGTATAGGGAAAGTATTGAAAGAGATTGCTGAGACAGACGGTTTGGTGCCCCTTAATTATACCATTAGAAAAAGCCTTTTAAATGTGATTACTGTAACGGTGCACTCTTAAAGTCCTTACGGGTTTGCGCCCCTTCATCGCAAATCTAAATATACCTCTCATTTTGCCCGCAGCAAAACTAGTTTTTTTTATAGCCGATGAACACAGAAATTTTGCAGTAGAAAAACTAAGTTACAGAAATATCCCAATAATATCTGTAACCCTTCTGCGAATATTGTTTTTAATTAAATACGATCGATGGTATTGTACCCATTAATAGCTATAGACTATTGTTTATCACCATACCTTACTTTACCATACTATCGGAAGCCATGTGATTGTCCATACGTGTTTTAGTTCTATTATAATCCTACATAACTTTTCATTAGCTTTTGCGAAGGAAAAAGTACATTTTCTTGAGGTAGGAAATGATTCCGGAAATAAAAACTCCTTTTTCGCTTTTTTTTCGAAACTTGTATTTTGTATGAGTTATAGCTCTTGTAGTGCATTTGAGCAATCAGAAAACTAAGTTATGTATTGTTTAGTAATAAACAATTATAGATATTGCTTGAACATGGAATTTGTCAACGATAATCAAACCCTAGTTATTGTAAGTTCAGCAAAATATTATAGGTAGAAATTAATTTACAGTTCACACTAAAAGCCTATGTACTATAGGCCTGATCATTTGCAAATTTGTAGCAAAGTACTCTCTCAAATACACGTATGGGGTTTTGCTATTTATGTGAAATGTTCTTTTATAAACAAAACAAAGTATATAAAGCCATATTATAATTAGTTTTGTATTCAGAATTAATTATTAAACAGTTTTCTTAAATAACTTAATCCATAAATTATAAGCACTTGTTTTATTTAAACCTCCTTGTAAATATTTCTGTTTCCATATATAATTCTATAGAACTCTAAAATACCGTCAACAGCTTTAACAAAAATAGCTAAAAATCAATGAACATAAAGCATACCCTTATAAAAGGTGAAATTTTTTCTGAAAAGCACCCGGAAGTAATCATGACAATTTATGACATCTTTAAAGGAAATTGTGTAAAATCGCTCTCTGTTTACAAAAGCAAAATTAATGCTTTGAGCAGACAGTTTTAAAATAAGAGGGTTTCCGATTTTTGTTGACAAACGCCGAAGAATCTGCTCATGATGACGTTTCCTAAACTTCTTTTAATAGCTCAGCTTAAAAGCAACGACCCTGATAAATGTTATTTTAGAAAGTAGTTACTGCAGTAGAATGCAATTAGCACCAAATTTTTAAAACTTTTATTCTTTGGAAATGACACAACTTACTTAATAAAACAGATTTTGAGTAATGAAATTGGGTAATAATTTTCAGATTATTTTAAAGATATCATTGTGACAATAACTAGAACTACAATGGCTTTTAGATATCAGTAAATTTTTAGCACTGATTTGGCGGGCTTTTGGATTTGTACTATGTTCCAGGTGTTTTGCTCAAAAACGTAGTCAGTGGCACAGTTGAGCTTTTAGTTTCTTTCATCTCTTTGTAGCTTCGAACTAACTGATTCTACTAGTGAAACTGCTGTTACATTTATAGGATAGTACAAAGTGTATGACGTATTTTTCTCCCTCTGCGTCTGTATACGGTTATTCAACCGATATATTTAGCGAATCCAAGGACTATACCAGCACGACCAAGTTTCTTTTTAGGTTGATACAACAACCACTGATACGGTATAGATCAACATGGAAATTCAACAGATTTATTTCTCTGTATCAAAGGAGACTGTATTACTTGTGAAGTAGACAGAAAAGGTACCATGATCCATCGCATACTGTATAGGGCGCAATTGGTTTCTCAAGAATTTACTAACATCATTATTCAGTAGTATACCTTCATCATCATTAGGTCTTCAGTTTTGAAACTGGTTAGACACGTACCATCATTGTTTCCTATTCTGAACTAACGTACAGATTTCCTGAAATTTGCACAGCCTGCATCTATCACTATCTGATCTAGGTCTACATCCACCTCTTTTTTCCTATCTCTTGTTGTCATATATCCCATAATATTCAACGACTTTTTGTTCTATTTTTGTTTTCTTTCATCATAGGCGCTGTTCTTTCTTGTTAGATGCAGTTCGGTCCCCTTCTATTGTTTTACAATTATATACCCTATTTCTCCGACATTCAGTGGTCGTGAAGGGGGGTAAGCAGCCTGTGGCTGCCAAATTCCCCCAGCACTTGAACATTTACCGATTTAATATTTTTTCCAATATATCTTTTCGCACAGTCAACATTAGTTGCAGATATTTCACAACCAACACCTGTAGTTGTTTAAAATAATCATCAGATTTATCTGCGCTTATTTTTTCGTCATTAGGTTTTCCGTCTCAAAACTGGTTGGACACGTACCTGCACTTATTTATTTTCTAAACTAGCCTACATAGTTCCCTGAAATTCTCACATAGTAATACAGCTCGATACCCCTTCTATTGTTTTCTAATTTTATGTCCTATTTCACTGAGATTCATTAAAAGGGGTCAAGCAGCCTGTGGCTGCCAAGATCCCCAACACTTAGCCGAAATAATAGTTTTCCAGTAAATGCTCTCACGCAATTACCATTATTCGAGTGCCCACCCAATACTTGTAGTTGCTTATAAACATCATCATGTTTAAGTGTAGTTACTTTCTTCGTCATTAGTTTATCCATCTTGGGACTGGCTGGATGCGTACCTCCACTGATTTCTATTCTGAGATAGCCTACACATTTCCCTGAAGCTCCTACAGTCTACATCTTTCACTATCTGTGTGTAGTAGTCTAACCTAGGTCTACCTCTTCTTCTCTTTTTTCTTATCTCTGCTTCTAGCAAATTCCGCACTATTTCCTTGTTAAATGTAACACGACCTTGTGCTAATCTTTGTTTTATATCTTTTGTGCTGTTCCCATCTTGGGTTATTTGGCTTTTTAGGTAGCAGAAATCCTTAACCTCTTGTAAGTTTGTGTTACATATTTGTATTTTTGTTTTTGACTTATTTTCCCCTCCTTTGCATACTAGTACCTTAGTTTTATTTTTGTTAACTTTCATACCGTATTTCTCTGTTAGAACCGTTTCCATTTCATTAAGAGCAGCTTCTAACTCTTCATTGCTAAATGCTAATAACGATACATCATCTGCAAATCTAAGCATATCAGTTTTTTGTCCTTGCATAGTAATTCCAAATGTCTTCCTGCATTTGACAGTACTCATTGCCTCTTCAATGTACAAGTTAAAAATGAATGGGGATAGGGCACATCCCTGTCTCACCCCTTTCCTAATGTTTACTTCTCTACGTTCTTGCTCTAATTCTATTACTGCTGTTTGCTCTTTGTATAAGCTATGTACTATTCGTCTATCCCTAAAACTCAATCCAATCTTTTTCGGGATTTCGAACATTTTTTTTACATTGTCGAATGATTTTCCAGATCTACAAATCCTATATACACGCTTTCCCCTTTCTCTATTGTTTTCTCCATTATCACTCTCAGAGCTAAGATAACCTCCCGTGTTCCCCTGTTTCGCCTAAACCCAAATTGGTCTTCTCCTGGTATTTCTTCAGCCCGCTTTTCAGTTCGTCTTTTTACAATTCTACTTAATATTTTTGACACGTATGCTGTCAAACTTATTGTTCGAAAATTTTCACAGCTATCCGCGCCTTTCCTTTTTGGTATAGTTACTATGATGTTACGTTTGAAATCTTTGGGTATCTCGCCTGTTTCATACATATAGCTTACAAGTTGCAAGCGACGTCCTGTTACTGCCTGACCAGCGGCTTTTAGAGTTTATGCTTGCATCTTATCTGTACCCGGCGCCTTACCATTTTTCAGACCCTTTAATGCTAATTCAAATTCATCTCTAAGTATAGGATATCCCAAGTCATCATTTTCAATGTCAGATTCTTGTTCTAATGCAGTTAGTTCTTCTCCTGCATATGAATTCCCTATATATTCTTGCCATCTACTCACTTTCTCTACATTTTCTATAATGACGTTTCCTCCCGCGTCTCTTATATTTTTGCTATACGATTTTATATCCCTATAATTGATTCTAATTAGTTTGTATGCTTCATCTGTCTTTCCTACTTCCATCTTAGTTTGTACCTCTTTGCATTTTTCATCAATCCATCGTTCTTTAGCTTTCTTGTATTTGCAAATAATTTCCCATTTTATGGCTTTGTATTTCTGTTTTCTTGTTTCGTCTGATTTATTTTTGTATTTTCGTCTTTCTTCTATTAAATTCAGGTTATCCTTTGTTATCCATGGTTCCTTATTTTTTTTTTGTGTATAGCCCAGAATATCTCTGGCCGCCATGTCCAGGCTGGATTTAATGTTATTCCATTCTGTTTCTACTTCCTTCATCATCATTAGGTCTTCAGTCCTGGAACTGGTTAGAGGCGTACCATCATTGTTTCCTATTCTGAACTAACCTACAGATTTCCCTGAAATTTGCACAGTCTGCATCTATCACTATCTGATCTAGGTCAACATCTACCTCTTTTTTCCTATCTCTGCTTGTAATATATCCCATACTATTACCCAAAAATCCCTTAGAACGTATTCTGCCCTTCTATTTCTCTTATCTTTTTCCCCAGATATCCTTGTTTCCCTACTATTTCTATAACCTATTTGTTATTATCTTTGTCTGTCCATGCTATCGTCCTCATACATCTGAAGCACAGCATTTCAAAAGACTGTGTATACAGCTCGTTCCCCTTCTATTGTTTTCTAATTTTATGCCCTATTTCACCGAGATTCAGTGAAGGGGGGTAAGCAACCTGTGGCTACAAAGATCCCCCAACACTTACATATTTGCCGAAATAATGGTTTTCCAGTAAATCCTTTCACACACTTAACATTATTTGAGAATGTTGTCCAACCAATTCTTGTAGTTACTTATAGTAATCATCATGTTTAAGCACAGTTATTTTCTCGTCATTAGTTTATCCATCTTGGGATTGGTTGGATGCGTACCTCCATTGATTTCTATTCTGGGCTAGCCTACACATCTCCCTGAAATTCCTGCAGCCTACATCTTTTACTATCTGTGTGCAGTAGTCTAGCCTAGGTCTGCCTCTTCTTCCCTTTTTTCCTATCTCTGCTTCTAATATATTTCGCACTATTCCCTCATGCCGTAGTATGTGGCCTATCATCCTATCTCTCCTATTTTTTACCGTTTTCCACATATTTCTTTCTTCCCCTACTATTTTTAGTACCTCTTCGTTCTTAACTTTGTCTGTCCATGATATCTTCATCATACGTCTGTAGCACCACATTTCAAAAGCTTCTAACTTTTTCTTGTCCGCTTCTCCTACTGTCCAGGCTTCACAGCCGTACAGTGCTGTGCTCCACACATATGTTTTAAGCAATCTTTTCCTTGTTTCTATATTTGTGGTCTTTGAGCACAGTAGTTGCTTTTTCTTGTTAAATGTAGCACGACCTTGTGCTAATCTTTGTTTTATATCTTTTGTGCTTTTCCCATCTTGCGTTATTTGGCTTCCTAGGTAGCAGAATTCCTTAACCTCTTGTAAGTTCGTGTTAAATACTTGTATTCTTGTTTTTGATTTATTTTCCCTACCTTTGCAAACTAGAACTTTAGTTTTAGTTTTGTTAATTTTCATACCGTATGTCTCTGTTAGAAACGTTTCCATTTCATTAAGAGCAGCTTATAACTCTTCCTTGCTAGACGCTAGTACCGCTATATCATCTGCAAATCTAAGCATATCAATTTTTTGTCCCTGCATAGTAATTCCAAATGTCTTCCTGCATTTGACAGTATTCATTGCCTCTTCTATGTACAAGTTAAAAATCAATGGGGATAGGGCACATCACTGTCTCACCCCTTTCCTAATGTTTACTTCTCTACGTTCCTGCTCTAATTCTATTACTGCTGTTTGCTATGTACTATTCGTCTATCCCTATAACTCATTCCAATCTCTTTTAGTATTTCAAACATTTTTTTCCATTTTACATTGTCGAATGCTTTTTCCAGATCTACAAACCGTATATACACGCTTTCCCCTTTTTCTATTATTTTCTCCATTATCACTCTCAGAGCTAAAATAGCCTCCCGTGTTCCCCTGTTTCGCCTAAACCCAAATTGGTCTTCTCCTAGTATTTCTTCCGCCCGTTTTTCCATTCGTCTTTGCACAATTCTAGTTAATATTTTTGACACGTGTGCTGTCAAACTTATTGTTCGAAAATTTTCACATCTATCCGCGCCTTTCTTTTTTGGTATAGTTACTATGATGCTACGTTTGAAATCTTTGGGTATCTCGCCTGTCTCATACATATAGCTTACAAGTTGGAAGAGACGTTCTGTTACTGCTTGTCCAGCGGCTTTTAGAGTTTCTGCTTGCATCTTATCTGTACCCGGCGCCTTACCATTTTTCAGACTCTTTAATGCTAATTCAAACTCATCTCTAAGTATAGGATATCCCAAGTCGTCATTTTCAATGTCTGATTCCTGTTCTAATGCAGTTAGTTCCTCTCCTGCATATAAATTCCTATATATTCTTGCCATCTACCCACTTTCTCTACGTTTTCTATGATGACGTTTCCTTGTGCGTCCCTTATATTTTTGCTATACGGTTTTATATCCCTAAAATTCATTCTAATTAATTTGTATGCTTCGTCTGTCTTTCCTATTTCCATCTTCGTTTGTATCTCTTTGCACTTTTCATCAATCCATTGTTCTTTAGCTTTCCTGCATTTTCGAATAATTTCCCATTTTATGGCTTTGTATCTCTGTTTTCCTGTTTGGTCTGATTTATTTTTGTATTTTCGTCTTTCTTCTATTAAATTCAGGATATCCTTTGTTATCCATGGTTTCTTATTTTTTTTTTGTGTATACCCCAGAATATCTCTGGCCGCCATGTCTAGGCTGGATTTAATGTTATTCCATTCTGTTTCTACTTCCTTAGTATCCGATATTTTCTCGATATCTTTGAGCAATTGATTTGACTTTTTTTCGAATCTTTCTTGAATATCTTTATCTTTTAGTTTCTCTAAGTCTAAGTGCCTTTTTCCGTTTCTTTTTTTCACATTCTTAAATTTAAGTGCGGCCTTCATAATTACGATGTCGTGGTCAGTATCTATATCTGCTTCTGGGTAGCTTCTACAGTCTTTTACTTGATTCCTAAACCGTTGTCTAACAAGAATGTAATCTATTTGATATCTTCCTATATCTCCTGGCATCTTCCACGTATATCGTCTTCTAGCATGATGTTGAAATAATGTGTTTGTGATGATTAAATTGTTCTTGTCACAAAATTCTACCAGCCTATTTCCTGTCGTTTCTCGTGCCTAAACCAAATAAACCTACTACTGCTCCTTCCCTACCCTCACCTACCACGGCATTAAAATCCCCGTAATTATTAAATTTTCCTGTCCTTTACGTATCTTAATATGTCTTCGATATCTTTGTAGATGGCTTCTTCCTCTTCGTCACTGTAGCTAGAGGTGGGCATGTATACTTGTATTATTACTGTGTTTACCGGTTTAGATTTTAATCTAACCATAAGTACTCTTTCGTTCTTTTGTAAGTAATTTTCTACACAGTATCCTATCTTTTCCGCATAACTATCCCCACGCCCAAATTTCCTTCCTCTGCTCCTGTATGAATTACCCTGAAGTCTCCACTCCAAAATCCCCGCCTCTGGCCACCGAACTTCGCTGATCCCTACTATATCTAGTGATAACCTATTCATTTCGATTTTAGGTTCTCTAGCTTACCTACTTGTTTCATACTTCTAACATTCCACGCTCCGACTCGCAGAATGTTCCCGACTCTTATTTTAACTTTCCGATCGCATCCTCCGAAGTAGTTCCTCCCGGAGATCCGACTGGGGACTATTTTAACTCCGGAATATTTTACCCCAGAGAATGCCATCATTTTATTATAATTTAGGTACGCTGTGTACTTGGGAGATAATGTGGTGGTTTCCCGTGGCCTTCCACATCGCGGTAGTGTGTCTTAGACTGCCATACCGACCCCTATGGTCTCTGCCAATCTAAGTACCGAAAGAGCCGCTGCCCTCTTTCGGGGACCTGTCTTAGTCTGGTTCCTCACTAACGACCCTACTACTTTGGTTGGACCTGTAGTTTGGCTCTTTAGCTCATTAGAACACGCAAGCCATTTCACCTGTTCTAGTAATTTAGAACTTCGGCAAGGTGCAGGTCCATTCGAAATGGTCTACTTCCTTAGTATCAGATATTTGCTCGATATTTTTGAGCAATTCATTTGACCTTTTTCGAATCTTTCTTGAATATCTTTATCTTCTAGTTTCTTTAGGTCCAAGTGCGTTTTTCTGTTTCTTTCTTTTCAAATTTTTAAATTTAAGTGCGGCCTTCATAATTACGATGTTGTAGTCAGTGTCTATATCTGCTTCAAGGTAGCTTCTACAGTCTTTTACTTGATTGCTAAACCGTTGTCTAACAAGAATGTAATCTATTTGATATCTTCCTATATCTCCTGGCATCTTCCACGTATATCGTCTTTTAGCATGATGTTGAAATAATGTGTTTGTAATGATTAAATTGTTCTTGTCGCAAAATTCTACCAGCCTATTTCCTCTGTCGTTTCTAGTACCTAAACCAAATAAACCTACTACCGCTCCTTCCCTAACCTCACCTACCACTGCATTAAAATTCCCCGTAATTATTAAATCTTCATGTCCTTTTACGTGTTTTAATACGTCTCCAATATCTTTGTAGATCGCTTCTACCTCTTCGTCACTGTAGCTAGAGGTGGGCATGTATACTTGTATTATCACTGTGTCTACCCGTTTAGATTCTAATCTAACCATGAGTACTCTTTCGTTCCTTTGTAAGTAATTTTCTACACAGTATCCTATCTCTCTCCGCATAACTATCGCCACACCCAAATTTCCTTCCTCTGCTCCTGTATGAATTACCCTGAAGTTTTCACTCCAAAAATCCCCCGCTTCTGGCCACCGAACTTCGCTGATCCCTACTATATCTAGTGATAACCTATTCATTTAGATTTTTAGGTTCTCTAGCTTACCTACTTGCTTCATAGTTCTAACATTCCACGCTCCGACTCGCGAAATGTTCACGACTCTTATTCTTAACTATCGGAGCGCATCTTTCGAAGTAGTCCCCTCCCGGAGATCCAAATGGGGGACTATTTTAACTCCGGAATCTTTTACCCCAGAGAATGCCATAATTTTATTATAATTTAGGTACGCTGTATACTTGAAAGGTAATGTGGTGATTTCCCGTTGCCTTCCACATCGCGGTAGTGTGTCTTAGACTGCCATACCGACCCCTTTGGTCTCTGCCAATCTAAGTACCGAAAGAGCCGCTTCCCTCTTTCGGGGACCTGTCTTCGTCTGGTTCTCCACTAACGGCCCTGCTGCTTTGGTTGGACCTGTAGTTTGGTTCTTTAGCTCATTAGAACACGCAAGCCATTTCACCTGTTCTAGTAATCTAGAACTTCGGCAAGGTGCAGGTCCATTCGAAATGGTAGTATACCTTGACCATGCAAAATTATTAGATTGAACTTAAACTTACTTCGAGTCCTAAATAATTGAATTGCCGTAAGGCCAATTACCGAATCCTTGTAATAAGGCAATTACTGCGCGGAAAATTTTACAGCGCAATATTTCTCTAACTACATATACTTTGGTCGAATGGACATCCGCGGCCTATATCCGTGGAGTTTGTTGATAACCAACGAAGAGATATTTTAGGTTATACGCAGGTAACTTAACTGCACTACAACGTACTACTTATCACTCGTTTTTCAGATACAGTATCCCAGTGTAGTGCGCCCTCATGGCGGCTGCTTTGTTCACTGATTCAAGCCATCGCAATTTCTTGTTTAGCGTTCTGATTGGTTGAAGATATCGACCTATATTTTTGGAACCATGAAAAACATTTTACTTAACATTCCAATTTACAAAATACATAATAAATATAATAAAACTCTTCCTAAAGGTCTCGAGAAGGCTGAGAACTCAAAATCGCACTATATAATGCGTCATAACCTACTTGATTCTACAAGAAAAAGTTCCCTAAGATAATTATTAAAATAAAATTGTTGCGTAGCCAAATGAACCGTATCAACTGGTTCTCCAAATAATAGTAGCATTTACTGTTTAACTTTTCAGCAAGCTCTGGTTAACAATACACTAAGCAATATGGAGAAGAATTCTATGCAAAAAAAACTTTCAAGCAGCAATTAGATAAAGAAGGACCAAAATAGTCCATGTATAAGTTTACATAAAGTGGCTAATACGAGGCAAGCTTTTATACAGGTTCAGAGATTAACAGGACTAAGCAATTTTCTTACAGGAAAGTGGCGACAGTATTCATCAAGCCTTTACATCAAGGTAGTAGTGTAGACGTGTTGGAGTACGGACGTGTTTAAGTGCAGTGAAAGTAATTAAATTAAATATTCAGTGAAGTAATGATATTTATCTTTGAACTATTTGTGAATCCTATAGTAAGGTTTGTTATATAAATGTTTTAGGGTTGCTGCAACGTGCGTATTTACTGTATTTAGTAGTGTTCGTAAACTTTAACTTAAACAGACATTTATTAGCCTAACGTTATCGTTAATAGGAATTTATTTAAATGATGAACGGGATTTAACACCATGGTTTGTTTAACGTGTGATTCCCAGATTAGCCGCTCAAAACCAGGTGTTATTTGTGCCGGCTTTTGTGGTCAGAATAGTTATCATATCAGCTGTGTTGGTATTCCACCTGATGTTTTCAAAAATTTGAAATCGTATGGACTCTTATGGTACTGCAATGATTGTTATTCTGCTGCTTCTAATTTTAACAAATATCTCTCAGAATCTATTGATGGGAAATTAAATGATGTTGTTAAAAACATTGAATCACTGTTTTCTGTTGTTAAAGAAGAAATCATGGTTTTAGCTAATGATAAATTAAAACAATGATTCCACTTAGTTCTGAGAAACCATCATACACTCAAATAGTTAACAATGTTCCTCATTCCATGGTGATTGTTAAACCAAAGGACTCTACTCAGAACAATTTGCAAACTAAGACTGATCTTATGACCAATATAAAGCCTAGTCAACTGAATATACACGTATCTAGGGTTAAAACACTAGAGATGGGGAATTCTTATTGGCTGTAGTAATGCTGATGATGCGGCCAAATTTCTAACTGCTGCAAATGCTAGGCTTTCCGAATCCTATGATGTGAAACGTGTACGCGCTAATATTCCTAAAATTAGAGTAGTCGGGATGATCGAAAATATGAAGCAGATGAACTATTGTCATTACTTAGGTCACAAAATGATGTTTTCATTTGTCCTCTAGTTGTAAGATTGAGAGAATTTGGGCTACTAAGAAGAATGAGAAAATCTTTCAGGCTATATTGGAACTTGATTCTGAGACTTATAACAGAGTCATTGCATTACAGCATCTTTTGTTGGCTATGATGTATGCTCTGTCTTCGATGCAGTTGATCTTGATCTATGCTATAAATGCTGTGGTTACAATCACCATCAAAAGCTATGTACGAGAAATATTGCTTGTCCAAAATGCGCATTATCTCATCAAATTAAAGATTGTCCCCCAAATTCCAAAACACGTTGCATTAACTGTGTTAACGCTAGAATTGCAAATACTGATCACTGTGCGTGGGATCATACCAACTGCACTGTTTATCAAAAAAAGGTTACCCATCACAGAAATTCTATGTTGGGTAAGTAGCAATTAATAAGTAATCCTTATGATCCAAACAAATCGTTTAGAGTGCTTTATCAGAACGTTAGAGGTTTAAATACTAAGCTTCAAGCACTTTTTAATATTTCGATTGAAGCTGACTATGATGTCTTAGTACTCTCTGAAACCTGGTTGAATTCATCTGTTTACGATGCTGAAATGTTTCATGAAAACTGGGTGGTGTTTCGCTCCGACCGTAAGCTGGCGCTCACTAACCGTGCAACTGGAGGAGGTGTATTATTAGCACTAAAAAAGGATTATATTATTACGCAATTGGAGGTATCTGAATTATCTTCTCTAATACCTACAGTTGACATAATAGGTCTGAAACTATTAATTCAAACATGTAACTTATATATATTCGTCGTATATTTTCCTCCTGCTACTAATTATGAAACTCGCGATGTATTCTATAGCTTTATTAATAACTCTGAATGGACTCACTGTGAAAACAAATTATTAATATTAGGTGATTTCAATTTACCTACTTTCTACTCTAGTCGTTTAAACAAATCAATGAGTACTTACAACATTACTGCATTAGACAACTTTTGTGCGTATTTAGGTCTACACCAAGTTAATTCTATTCTCAATGCTAACGGTAGGCTGCTTGACCTGGTGCTCAGTGAATTGGATACTGTTGTCACACGGTCGCTAGACCCATTTCTTCCTGAAGATGGTCACCATCCACCATTGGACATAGTGCTGTCCCTGTCTCAGGGCAAAAACATTTTCCTGTGTTACATAAACTTGTATATAACTATAAGAAGGCAAATTTAGTTCAATTGTACAGTGATCTTTGCAACATAAATTGGGATAGTTTATCTGAATTTAGTGATATTGATGAAGCTTGTAATATGTTCTATTTACTCTTAGATTCGGTGATTGCTGCATATGTACCAAAATTAGGTTACCGTGGTAATACTAACCTACCACCCTGGTTTAATCGACAAATTGTCTCGAATATCAAAATTAAAATCGTTTTTACGTTTGTACAAAAGAACTCTTGACAGGAATGCTTATGATCAGTTTAGTTGTTTGAGAAGTAAAATTAAACATGACATTTCCGTGTGCTATCAAAACTATTTATTAAAAATAGAAAGCAGAATACCAGGTAACCCCAATCGCTTCTGGAGCTATATAAATGCTCAAAAAAAACCAGCAGAATACCTAATACCATGAGCTATGGCAATAGATCTCTTAGTAATCCGCAACACATAGTTGATGCATTTGGTTCGCTTTTTCAAGCTTCTTATATCAAGTCCACGTACTTTGAATCTAATTCACTGGACGATACCACTAATGTTCTTAGCTGCGGAATTCCATTTCTTAATGAAGCTGACGTTTTAAAGGCGCTAATGAAACTAAAACCTAAGGACACTAGGGGAGTGGATGATATACCCGCCTTCTTAGTAAAGGATTGTGCAGTGATTTTGTTAAACCACTTACCTTACTCTTTAATTTAGCTTTTAAAATGAAACAATTTCCGCAATGTTGGAGGGTCTCTAAAATTTGCCCGGTTTATAAGAAAGGCTCAAAGTTACAAATTGAAAATTATAGGCCTATTACAATTATGTGTAATTTTGGAAAAGTCTTTGAAATTGTTATTTATAATATACTTGCATCTCATGTTAAGTCTTTAATATGCCCTGAGCAGCATGGATTTGTACCAGGTAGATCTACAGTTACTAACCTTGTTTGCTTCACTCAATATGTTGCAGAACAACTTGATAATGGAGGTCAAGTTGATGTTTTGTATACTGACTTTTCAAAAGCCTTTGATAGAATTGATCACGGAATTTTAATCACTAAACTTTCTAAAATTGGACTCACGTTATCTTTCCTAAGATTTTTTGAATCATACTTAAGTAATCGTAAGCTGTGCGTGGAATATCATGGTCATCAGTCGTTTGACTTTTTAGCTTCATCCGGTGTACCTCAAGGCTCCGTTCTTGGGCCTTTGTTATTTATAATCTTCATTAATGACATCGTTCGTCATTTGTCTTGTTGTTCTCTTCTCTATGCTGATGATTTAAAATTGTTTACATCTATATTATCAACAGATGACTGCAGGAAACTTCAAAATGATCTAGCTAGCTTGTATTATTGGTGTAGTAACAACAATCTACCTTTAAATATCTCGAAGTGCTATACCGTTAGCTATACACGTAAGATTAATCCTATTTCTTACACATACACCATTGAGAATGTTTCAATTAGTAAGTGTAGTGTTTTAAAAGACCTCGGTGTCAAATTTGACTCAAAGCTTACCTTTATTGAACACATTACAACCATTCAAAAGAAGCGTACAAAATTTGGGATTTGTAATCAGAAATGGATATCATCTTTCTCAATCTATAACTATCTCTGCCCTGTATAATGCATTTGTGCGCAGTAAGATGGAATATGCCTCTGTTGTTTGGAGCCCAGGATATGAAGTACACAGTTGGGTGTTAGAGAAAATTCAGAGACGATACGCTAAGTTTCTGTGGTTTAAGTCTGATGGTACTTATCCTCAGCGTGGCCTTCCTCAGGATGTTCTTTTAAATAGGTTTGGATTAAACGATCTACGTACACGTAGAAAATTCTACTCAGTCAGTATGTTGTATAAGTTACTTAATAATCTGATTAACTGTCCCAATTTATTAGGTCAACTTTACTTTCATGCACCCAACGTTAAAACTCGCTTAGCGTCTTTATTTTATGTAAAAACTCCTAGAACAAATATATTGAAATTTTCTCCTGTCAATGTTATGGTTCTAAATTATTTTGATATTCGGGACAATTTTGATTTATTTTGTGACTCTTTGCCACAATTAAAAGCTGGTATGCTATAGATATAGGGACTTATTATAATTTGTGTTGCTGCATATGAAATGTACCTTATTTTGTTATTTTTTTTTTTTGGTATACATCCTGTAATTGGCGTGTCTGTCGGATGTATTTTTTCTATAAATAAATAAAAATAAATAAATAAATAAATCACAGCGCGACCTAGATTGGTTTGGTAACCTTGCTTGTTTATTAATTTTACGGAAAAAGTTTTTTGAATTAAACTTGAAATTATAAAGAAACGACTATCGGAAGCAATCATAAGTTACTGACAAATTTTCAAAAACGTTTAGAAGGAATTTTATTTCATTACAAAATGAGATTCTTATTCTTCTAAGAGCAGGGTCAGTTGCTAATTTGGACTACTGAAAAGTGTACCCAATAATAAAATTAATTTAAGGAAGAACTGAATACCTTGTTCACGTTTTTGTACTTACGACAAAGAAGAAATTATGATCATTGAATGATGACGGATGCCCTTAGATATGATTGCTCTAAATTAATATATACCTTGCTAATTCGATAGATGTGCAGACGCAAGTTTTGAAGTAGCTTGAGGACTATTTAAATAAAAGATATACCATAAGTAGAACATTTTTATTTTTACTATTTTCAAATCATTCATGTCCTTTAACATACGAAGGGTGCTCGATATGTATCAGGAATAAGTAACAAAAACAAAACTTAAGGTGTGAAATCTTATTTACTGTTTTTCAAAATATTCTCCACGACGATTGATACACTTTTGCATACGTTGGAACTAATTTTCATAGCCTATTTTCCGTTCCGATTAAGATATCTCCCAAACAAGGGCTTTGAACTCATCAACCGCTTTTTCTTGTGCCGAAAATCGTTATCCACGCGGCTTGTTCTTCAGGTGTGGGAACAAAAAAAAACATTAGGTGCCAAATTAGGACTATTCGGCGGATGACCCATCAATTCGATGTTTTGAATGCTCAAATAGTCACATGTTTGAGCCGGCGATGTGTGAGAGCTCGCATTGACACGATGGATAATGATTTGGCGTTGTCGGTTTATTTTTCTTATTTCTTCGAAAACTTGTGGCAAACAAATGGTTGTATACGAAGCAGAATCAACTGTTCTACAATTTTCTATAGCAACAGTCGTGACATGTCCATTTATTCCGAAAAAACAGGCAACCATTTTCTTCAAAGTGCTTCGAGCGCGGACAACTTTTGTTGGATTTCGTTAATCTTGAAAGACTCATACAGTCCACTGCTGTTTACTTTCGCGTTCATGCGAATAAATCTAAGATTCGAAACCTGTGTAGATGTTATATCCTGCGTTTGATGCACGGTAATCGTATTTTTTTAGCATTTCTGTGCACCAATTGACAGGAGTTTTGAACGATTGTCAAATTACGTGGGATCCAACGCGCACATAGATTTTCACAGCTAAATGTTCATGTAATATCAAATGTATACTTGTCCTACTAATGCCTAGGGATGCCTGAACATCACGATAAGTCACATGACAATCTTGCATTATCAATTCGCGCACAGCATCGATATTTTCTGGTACAACAGCCGATTTTGGGCGACCTTCTTTAACTTCATCCCCTAGCGAACAACGATCGCGCTTGAATTTACTATACCAACGATATACAGCGGTTTTAGTTGAAGTTTCTTCCCCAAAAGTCGAAATAAGTTGATTCAGGCACTGTTGTGGAGATAATCCGCGGAGGAAACCGTAAAAAATAATTGCACGAAAATGTTCACGAGTTAATTTCATTTTTTGGCCGAGACGAAATTTTCAACTCGATTAAAACAAAACAAATAGTATTTATATGCAAAATGTTATAAGTATGTATACTATCAAAAATGTCTAACTTTAGGTTAGAAACGTCAGATGCATCTAGCAACACTAGTGTTGTTAGTTCCCAATACATAACGAACATCCCCCGTATGTATCAATCTTGTAAGCAACCTTAAATCGCAGTTGTGCTTGTTTTAAATCCGATACTCTGTATTTGTACAAAATATTTTTGTGTTGTGGCAATATACTTGTTGAAGCTGTCTGTCGTTTTGGTATTGTGTGAACGCGCTGAAGATTGAATAGACTTGGATTTCAAAACGTCTATATGTTTTCTAAAAGTTTATATTAATCAAAGTAAGAAGTGTTTTTGAACCCTTAAATGAAGATATTAGATACTATATGAGTTTTGAAATTACGACGATGTGATTGGGCCAGAGGATGCTAGAGAAGATTCAGTTATGGTTTTTGACGATAGTATTGCGAACGAGTAAAGCAGGATGACTCGAACCATTCCCATATGTTTCTGAATCATATAGGCGGTGATATGTCATATCCAAAAATTAAGGAAATGTGCTTAAACGATGACAATGACTCGAAACTTAATATTATCAAAGGCTTTAATATTGACAAATGACGGTATAGGAAGAATTTCGATCAAAATATAAGCTTTGAAGATGACAAATGTTTAAAAGCTTGTGGAACACAAAAGGGATATACCACTTCGTGGCAAAAATTCAAAGAAGCACATAAGCAATTGATTAAGCGGTCGTAAGTGACAGTATCTCAATTACAAAACATCGCAAAAAATTCTGTAGCCTGTGAGAAACGTTAAAGGCGAAGACACGGACGCACCTTTAAAGAAAGTTAAACAATCTATTCTGGAGGACCCTATACATCTTTATTCTGCAGATGGGTTTGACTCCAGATCAAGACGAAAATATAGACAAATCGCTTTATGGAGTAATGTATAATCCCCATTCCGATACACGTAGTTTTGGAAAAAGTGTATAGGAAATTGATCTAGAGAACAAGGACATAACCTTAAATAATAGCGTTTATCTCGGCACTAGAGGTCTAACAAGAGCTATCAGCTATAATTATTTTTAACGGACACTTCTAGCGTCGTTGGATCTTCTACTGCTGCAAATCTTTTCATATTTTATTTTGTATCCATTTATTAACCAGTTTCATTAAATCACGAGTCTCAAACTTTTCCACATTCAGAGAAGTCAATTGTTCTGCGACCTTCGACATCAAAAAAATTTTCGTTTTCAAACTTAGCCGTGTGCTCAGAGGGATCAAGCTCTGATAACAATACTGACTGTGCCGAGGACTCAGACGATAGCGTGGCTGACAAAACATTTATAATCAGTGCCAAAAAAAGAAAATTACCTTTTTTAAAATTAACTTTTGAAAAAAGCACGTGTGAGGGCGATACACAAGACAAATTCTGTATCAAAAATAAAAGTAAATCATAAAGAAGGATGTAGAGTTGGCTACATACATATGATCTAAAAATTGTAACGTACCTAATAAATATAATCAAGCTATGTTTATGGAAAATGTAGGTCCTACAGTAAATGAAAATACAAATAGTCCAATATCTATTTTGCAGATGTTCTTGCCTGACACATTTTTGCAACATATAGTTGACCAAAGTAATTTGTACGCTAAGCAACTAAAAAATAACTAGGACTATGAATTGGGTCTTACATTGATTGAACTCAAAGCATGTTTGGGAATAATCTTATTTATGGTATTCCATAAACTTCCTTCAATGAAGTTTTACCGGTCGGAGGATAAAAAGTTTCATACAGAACGAATTTTCAAAATAATGCTACTGAAATTTTTTTTGAAATTATTGAGACACTTGCATATCAATGAGAACAGGAATTTGCTTAAAGTAGGATCAGGTAACTATGATAAATTATATATATTGCGCCCAATGATTGCCCATTTGAAAAGAAAATTTATAGAATTGTATTGTCCGTAACGAAACATTTTTGATGACGAGTCCGTGCTTGGTTTCAAGGGACGTTCTACTATAAAACAATATCTTCCCATGAAATAAATCAAACGTGGATTCAAAGTGCGGGCATGCTGTTGTGCAGAGAATGGATATGTATTAGATTTTGATATTTACACAGGCAAAAGTGAAGATAATACGTCAATATGTTTAGATGAAAAGGTTGTTACAGCATTTGTACAACCATATCTTGAAAAAAATTGTTTTTATTTTAATAATTTTTTTAGTAGCATACCCCTTATTGACCGTCTTTTACACAATAATATATTTGCATGTGGAACAATAAGGCAAACCCTTCAAGCAATATCCCAGTGACTGCATAAAAACGGACAACGAACTTGTAAAAGGGCAATTTGATTTTGCACAAGCAGGTAATATATCTGTGGCAAAATAGAAAGATCGCGGAACAAAATCTGTGTCAGTTGTGTCTTCTATGCGTAATGCAGTTGCAACTGTTCCTGTTTTCCGGAAATATAATAAAGGGGTTCGTCAAACTCTCAATTGCTCTGAAATGATCTGCCCATACAACATATACATGGGTGGAGTAGATGTTTTCGATCAGTACATGTCTTTTTATTGTGTAAATCAAAAATCTCGTAGGTGGTGGATTAAAATTTGTTATTACCTATTTGAAGCGTGTGTTGTAAATAGTTATATTTTGCGCAAAATGACAATGTGTGCAAGAAAAACAAGCCTATAAGACATCTAAACTTTCGATCTCTACTGGTAAATGAACTTGTAAGTAATTTTTCAAGTAGAAAACGTATTGGTTATGCCCCTGGCAAAGGAACAGCAAGAAAGATAATTAACCCCAAGGAATTCATACGATTGAAAATACTTTACGGTAAATGCAGGTGATCATATCCCGAACAAAATAAAAACATACAGAGATGCGTTCACTGTAGCACTAAGAAGAAAGAAAAACGAAGCAATATGATTTGCATAAATGTAATGTTACGCTGTGCAAAGAATGTTTTTTCCATTCCATAAGCCGCAGTAATTTTAATAATAATTAGTTTCGTCTTTATTGATAATTGCAAATTTTTAGTGCTTGTTTTTCTCATGGATTTGCGAGGAGGATAACATTTTCCCAAAAAAATGCTTGTATCCATTACTGCATTTAAGTTTCTTTGGAATGTATAGTTCCCACCCCATATTTTTATGTAAATAAAAAAAATGTTGCTTTTATTATTTATTTTAGAAACATTTAGTCCTGTAGTGCCGCAAAGAAAATATTTTCCAAATATGTAACTGCCCAGTCTTTTGTCATTTAAAGGGTTAACTGCAATTTTCAATTAAAGCGACACCTACTAACAAACAGTAAGTTATGAAGCGGAAATACTATCAGAGAAGAAAAACCGATTCTCTCTTTATCAAAAGGCAATTGTAATGAAGATTTTTCCACACTTAAATTTACAGAAAATCAACTGCAAAAGAAATAAAAATGATTAAAATACTTGAACATCATGTTGAAAGACATTTGTAATTCCTTAATGGAATGCTGCGATCGCTAGAAGACCTTAATAAAAACTAAACTGCCCAACTTTAACTGAGTACATTTGAAATAATCAAAGTGTCCATCAGCTTTTGATATTGAATATGTGCTTCGTTCAACACAAACATTAAACAAAGCAAACAAATACTTTCACATCTGATACAGAGCTTAAAATGGCTACGTAATGACCATCGTCAATTTCTGTTTGGTCCGTTGATTAGCTACAGTTGTAACTACACTAGTATGACTTGACACAGTATTTGATTGGCTAATTACGTGGAATACTTTTAATGAACATATTGCTTTTATTCTCACCCAATACATATGTTTCAAAATAAATATAAAATTATTTCTACTTATATACTGTAGCCGCTAACACTAGTTAGACCTCAATGTCCTATTCAATTAGATTTAGTGCAAGAAGGTATAGAGACAAAATAACACAGACTCATGAAAAAGTGTCTATTTTAAAATCGCAGTATGGACATTCCGGCTATTTCAAATCTTTTAAGACAAATTAAACATATATGAGTATTGCTTAAGCTTATATTTACTGACTGAAAACTGGCAAACTTCTAATAAAAAGCTTCAGCAAAAAATTTTTTAACGTCACTAATTGTAACTTTAAGTTGAAGAGGTTGAAAGCAAACTTACGCCACTACAAGATATTCTGCTTCTGCATTATACGCCTTCTGCCAATATTATTTTAGTGAAGACCAATTTCCCAAACTAACAATTGACACTCAAATAACTTTACTTTGAGTAGGTCTTAGAGTAAATTCACTAACTTTCTTGACCGTGGTCTGTCTTAGGAAAACAGCTTTTACTTTATGCAAATACGCACTAACAAATACATCGTCATAATGATAACAAAAATTACTAACACTTTAAGATATACGTAGAAATTTTTTTCGATGTGTTTAGTTACTTTCGGTCAGTAGATTAAAATCTTAAGAATTTATTAAAAGGTGCAGCGCTTCTAAATTTCTAAAAATATTCTATTTCTGCATTAATGCGAAAACCTTATCTTTATGCTCCTTAATGTGCACCCCAATGCTTCGAACTGTTTTCTGCAGCTTAACGAGTGGCTTTGAATGAACGTGTTGCTTAGAGCTTTACTTGTAATCTCAACGTCTTAATTTAGAGTTTTCCCATATTAAATTTAGTACTTAGAGGTATTGAAGTATTAGTATTGAGGTATTGTTTTGAATTTTACTTCCGTACTTGATTGGAGCATTGAAGTATTATTTTGAGTTTTACTTCAGAACTTACTTGAAGCCCTAAATAATAATTTGTAAAGATTTCGTTTATTACTAACTAATTTTAAACTTACGCTTTAAGCCAACGGCAAATTTTTATACATTCGTATGTTTATACGCGCACTTATACTGTTTCCTTCACTTAAAATTTTAATTAATGTGACTTTGACTTATAATTTTTAATTTAACTTTAATAAGTCGAAATATACGTAATACTTTTGTTACGACTGGTACAATTCGTGCTTCAGTTATGGAATGAATGTTTGTTATCAGTTTTGTTGCATTATATAGACAAGTCGTCTTACGTGCTGTTATTGGTTGATCGCCCGCTATCTTGTTATTCGGTCATGGCAGAGGTGTTGCACTGCGGTATGATGCAACCGGTTGGGTTTTATTTCAAGTTGCTTACTTTATGCATTGCACAGACGCTGCAAAAATCACGTAGACAATAAGCTGTATATTGAAATTTGCTAACAAGTGTTGTGATTTTATGCTTGAAACATCACGTAGAGATAATGTACAGGCATTTATTTAATTTTCCGCTTAATTCTGAACGTATACCAGCACTGATGGTTCCATACTTTGTTTACCTACGTTGGGTTTCTTTTAAATGTGGCGATTTATATTTTAAACATCACGTAAACTTTTGCCTCAATATTTATACCTTATTCCTTACGTAATGCGTCGAGTTTTAAAGAGGTTTGTTTCAGTTTTAAATATGCCTAGTTTGTATTTATTGTGAGTTTATAAATATATTAAATGTTTCTAAAATGAGTTTGGTTGCGCCCAGAATTATTTATTCTACTAAATGTAGTTCAGCTATTACAGAATGAGCTTCCTTTTATATTTTACACGGTGATTTGTATTTGCTTTGGTGTTTGAGTATGTTTTTAAATGTTTAGAAATGTATCGAATAACTTCCAAAGTTACTTATTTTAATTTAAGTTATTACAGAATGAGCTTTTTTTTATTAATTGTGGTTGGGTTTTAATTTTTTGCAAGGTGATTAAAATTTACTTTTTTGCATAATGACCGAATTATGTACTTTTTATGATTTAAATGTTTTGTTTTTTTTATTTTTATGTTCTTAATTTCTATGTTGCTTAAATACAGTATATCTCGCTTGTGACCTTATATACCCTTAAATAACCCTATTATCATAGCAACATATATGTATATATAAGTATATATATATATATATATATATATATATATATATATATATATATATGTAAGTTAAATATTGGGGATACAGTTAGATTGTGTACTTATTTAGAATAAACTTCTTTTAACCATTTCAAGCTTTCGAAAATCGTTTATTTTCTTCATCAGGATACTAAAAATCTATTATTTAACTTACATATACATTATAAGAACAGTCAATATTACTAATTTTATATATATATATATATATATATATATATATATGTATATACATCTAGATGTCTCTCTCTCTCTCATTCTATATATATATATATATATATATATTATACATATATATATTGCTAAAAATATTACAAAAAGGCTGCCCAAACGTTGGGAGCCTAGAAACGTGTTATAAATGATAGCTTAATAGAAAATGTGAATTCTTACCTTAACATGCCGGTTTTCCCTTGCTACCTCAGCGATAAAAATATTGTGGACTACAAAATAAAATAAAACAAAGAAATCTCAGCAACACAGGTATAAGAATACGAAACATTTTTTTATGAACGATCTTCACTATATTCAAAAACATCTTTCTTCTACACATAATCTAAGAAATTTACCTACACGCACAGATATAACGAAAACTTATAAATAGAATTTACAGCTTAAATACAGAATGAAACAACATTGCATTACTACTAACATTTTAATATCATATTCACATAGTTCTTGTTAATAATTAGAAAATTCCAAAACATTTTATATGTAAGTCACACAATTTTTTTTAAACGAAAATGAATAATTTAAATATTCTTCTATTATCCTGCTTTAGTGTAGATGATCAGAAACATTGAGCAAAAATTTTTGCGAGATCTGATCTCAAAATTACTAAAAAGAGAATATCCGTACACAAATAATTTTCTATACGCGAAAAAACTTACACCAGCTTAATCTACTTAATAATAGGCGCATTGTTTCTATAGGTTTAAAACAAAGTTATACTTGCGATTCGGATCGTCGAATTCTTGCTGGTATTCGTATATTTATGACCACCTGTGTTTGATTATAATCGCTATCTAAAGATCGTTTTCATTAGAATTAACTGTATCGAAAAAATTCCTGGTTCCATTTTTTAATTTATCAGTTTTCGAAAGTTCATGTATTTTTAATAGACTAAAATAGCCGGTGACCTAGTACGAAGTTCAAATACTGTTTTATATTAGAACAATAAATTTTTCGTCGTTTCGCGCCATAAAAGACTATTAGGTAACTATCTATCAATAATCGAATATCTAAAGACTCATGTTCAAATCTTAAATGCCCGCTCCTCGTGAATTTCTGGCTTTTATATAAATACAATCTTAATACGTCATATTTTTCAAACTTCCATAACATTCTAGGATGTCTGGGTCATCCCATGAAGTAACAATAAACCGCAATTTCGTGTTCTTATTTTTAATTACCCGTCAGTTACAAATTTATTGCCATGGTAAGAGATTTCTATCTTTTATTAATAAATGAAATTAATCGTTGACTTCTCTCTTCCTATTATAATTTTACGAGTTTCTGCTATAATTCATAGCCATTATTTTATGTGGTTTATAGTTTGTCGGTGTTAACAGCTTCCCCGTATTGACGTGTATTCATTGGCTTGCTAGCGTAAATATAATGGAATTTGGAAGAGTCTGGTATTTGTCTTTCGAAGCATATAAACAAATGCAGTGTTTACGTTTATTAAATAATATTTTTAAAGAAAAATAAAGAGAGAGAGCGAGTGTGTGTGTGTGTGTGAGAGAGAGAGAGAGGGAGGAGGAGAGAGCGAGAGAAAGAGAGAGATTTAAATAACCCGTTCGCAATTTTTTATGCTTCAAACAACAATTATAAAGTATTTTTAGATAGGCTAGAATTTACCATATTTATAATTAGCTAACGTCGAATCGAGCGCAAATCAAAAAAAAATCGAGCCCCACGTTTATCGAGGCCCACGTTGGGCGACAAAAATCTATGTTACGTTATTCGGGGCAGCCACGTTGGGCGCCAAATTTATGCTACGTTGGCTCGTAGCCGTGCGTAACACAAAGAAAATCAAAGAAATAACCGGGCTCAATCGGAGATTAGGGGGGGTTGTAGAAAGCAGACCAACATACCATGTACTCGGCTGCAAGGAGTTAGTGATAATACCTGCAAGAAAAATAGTCAAGCAAACCTGAAAAAAAGGAAAAAGCATAGCAGCAATGATTAGTCTAAATTATTCAGTACTTGGTAGAATGTAAAAAAAACTGTTTGAATAATCTATATAATATAACAACGGTAAAAGCAGTACAAAACTTTTAATACAAAGTGAGGTAATATTGGGGAGTAGCAGAAACGTTTCCTCACACACCAATTAAACATAAATCAGACAAGTTAAAAGAAAATAAATAGGTAAGACACAATTGATATGAGTAATTCAGTAGTATTGATCTTTCTTTCTTTCTTTCTTTTTTTTCTTATGTTTTAAAATATCATGCAAGTCTTTTGTAAAAAGTATCAGAACGACAAAGATATGGTAAAGCAACGGATAGATATTTAAAGTAACAACAAGTAGGAAATAGTTAAACTTACAAAAGTCCTTCAGCAACGCTTCCTTGCAACGGAAATGTGAGATTCACGATGTCCTACGCTAACGAAGCAGTTCACCCTGGACTGTGAGGGTGTTGATGGAACTTATCACACGTCACACTAATCACACCTACGTATTTCACTGGTGTTAGCAGCAGACATTATCATGCTGATGGAACTACGTAGCATTGATAAATTTCTTGTTAATTCTATTTCCTGAGACAATAATTTCGAAATATTTTGTAACACAAATCGTAAGAAAAAATGGTAATAAAAATTTAGAATCACGCTTTCAAGGCACGATGTAATGCATTAAACTAACAGTAACGCGAGGTGTTTTATTTGCTACCTATGGTAACAAAGAAAAATCTAATGCTTTTGAATAACGAAAATTTGCGCAAACAACGATTTATTTTAGATTCGTTGGGGTTAGAAAATTCAGAAACTACAGTATCAACTGTCTTTACATGTGAATGAGATACCTGTTTATAAGAAGCAACCTTTTTTCTACTAAACCTGCTACAACTGTATCATCATTTGTTTTTGAAGCACTCAAGCTTAAAACTGTGTTTGGATAATCCAAAGTATGCACTACTCTGATAACAAAAGGACCACGAAAACTAGATCGCACACACCGTTTAAGTATAAAAGACAAATCAACTAAAAAAACATAATCAGTAAAACAACGCGTATCACTAAGTCAATGTTCCGTAAACAAGCACGTCAAACACGTTCGCCTATAAAAGCATCTTTCCTTCAATGTAATAAGAACTACACTTTCTACAGTTACTATACAACGTTTATTTCACAAGACAAACAACTAAAATCGCGCCGTGCTCGTTCATGAACAATACGAAAATTAATCCCGCATTAATTCTCACTATTGTTACAAGCAGAAAGAAGCAGTATTTTCAACGTACTTGATATATCGGAACAAAGAACAAACTACAACTCCTCATCTGTTTATTCAACTCGTTCTATCACAACTTCTTATCGTCTCTTATCTAGACTTGTATATTCACATAAGCAACAAAATTTATATTTACGGCAAGACAAGAACGATGCAATCTACTCATTATAATACGATGCACTCGCCTAAAGAGTTAATAAATATCAAATATAAAAATAGTAATTTGTAGAAATGTATTTATGAATTGAGGATAGCGTAAAATGTTAAATTATCGAAAATGCACGTTACACGTCAATTGAAATCAGAATATGCTTCTGGTTAATAAATTTCAATTAAATACTAATTTTTGATCATGCAGATTAACTTAAATCCTCTAAGACTTCCAAAAGCATCAGCCTCGTTCAATGTTTTCAAGCATTACAATTACGCAAGGTCAAATTTCTTGACAATGATTAATTTACAGCTGGTATGGTATTTCATAATTGGATTAGACAGTTAGATTGTCGTGCCACATTTATATCCTAGCACAGCGACGCAGAATCAAATGGATAGACGGGCACAAAAACGTTATCGAAAATAAAAACTTGGAATCATGTACACGAATACAACAAACCTAATACTTTCTTTTGTATCTCGATCGGTTTGCTTGCTCTGGAAGCCGTTTGGCACATAAGCGCCCTTAAAGATATGCAAGCAACAAACTGCACGCGCGATGAGATTATTATTTGATTAGCATTAATTGCACTAAGCTAAAGTAAAGGTCTAATTAATTTACATATCAGAAATTCTGTTGGCCACCGAGTACAACCATAGTTTTGGCTGCCGTGAATAGTTATCTTGGGTTATGGCACTTTTATCTGTGAATAACCACTTCATAATTTTCAATAAACTACAAAACGAAACGCTCTTATTTATTCCTTTGGTAGTAAATTCTCTGAAATGTGTGAAAAACTGAAAGACTTGCTAAAGTAGACTCTTAATCACAAAAGCTAGTTTAAGCATGGAAGTTATTCAATAATTCATGAAACTCCAGAAGTGTAGCAAAAGACAAAATGTATAGACTTATTTTTGCAAGTTTTTTTCTTACATAAAAATTAAAGCACCACTTAAACCTAACACGCAATTAATGCAACGATTAAATTTTAAATTCATATACATGACATAGAAAGCTACAAATATGACATCTAGTCGTAGGATTCTGGTTTTCATAAGGACGACCGCATCTGGCTATACAATCTCAGATGCAGGCGTAGCCTGTCGCCAAAGTTAGAAAAACATTAAGAGACTTTACGAAGTTATCAAAAAGATCAGCGACGTATTATATAGGATTCGTAAGCTCCCAAAGGAAAGAACTATAATAGTGCACTTTAATAGGTTAGCATCTTACACTAGCAGTGACGCCGGTAATGACGAAGAACGGCAAGCAGTGGGACGAACAAACAGTTACGTTCGTGAAGAACGAAAATCTGGACCGAGCTATGATGGGTTCATGTCTCTATACAGTGGCACAGGCAAAGAGAGATTTGGGGTCGCGGAAGAGATTCGAGGTGATCTGTTCGATGTGTCATTAGAATACTACCTGACACGTTGCTTAGCTAAGAGCTCTGATATGTCCCGTGAACTTACTCGGGTGTTTAACAATAAATTTGGTGGTATGGACCAACTTCCCCGACAAGAACCAGAGTGTAGAAAGACCATACGACTAAAGGACGACATCCTAGCATCTACTGCTTGGTGACTAAGCAGCAACCTTCTGGTAAACCGAGTTACTAGGATCTTCAGTAGGCGTTAGTGGACCTCAAGTGCCAGATGGTCAAATTGGGAGACAAGGTGTTGGTGGTACCCAAGATCGGTGATGGCGGTACAAAATATGGAAGGGGTACTGTTCTAAAAATTAGGGGTCCAGATCTTGATCTGTTGTTACAATCCAAATTGTAGGGTGCCTGTTATGAAGAATGTTAATTAATACTTCTATCAACATGGAAACTACAGAAATGGTTTCGACTATCCTTACCACCACAGGGACTTTCAACGTCTTGGTCATACGGTGTTCTGGGACAAAACAACTTTACGAGGGGTAGTGTAGCGCCTCTGACCACAATAATACATCGGAAAATAAACTAGGCGTTTTGTACACAAAAGATGGTTGATAGGTTCCTGCGATGCGACACCTTTAGTTGGACTTGATTGACAAGTACAAAGGTGTGCATTGTAGAGCATTACTAGCATTATAATAGGAAACTGCTAGAACCTTATTTCCATATTCCGGTATGTTCAGGAAATATATAGAACAATTGGATAAGGTATATAATATCAACCTGAGTGTTAGTTGGTTCAGTTCTAATTTATAGCTTGGATTACATATTACGTTTTGAATCGAGCTATAAAGTCCTGATATAAGTTAGCGGTACATACCGTTAATTTAAATTGCCCTATGTGAGAAAAATTAAGGTAGCGTTCGATACCTTTTATTATAGTCATCAAAATAAATTAATTGTAGCGCACTGATAGAGTAACTAAGAGGATAGTGTCATAGTTTTAAGAAGCTAATATTTGTACTGGAAATAAATTATTGTGAGTGCTTTTAGAAATATACTGTAGTTACTTGTTGTTGACAAGGCTAGTGTAATCAGTTGATAATAAAACACTGCTGTTTGTACAAATACTCGGAGTTCTTCGATCTCTATTTTAAAATTATAGCGCAGCGACACTGACTAATCAAAATTGTGTCTACAATATTTTCAGCTTTGCCTGTATTTGTTGCTTAAACATGAGAAGTTGGTCGGGGTCGTTAAGATTTTGGAAGACCTTTACCTAAGTATTTTAATGCGCGGTCGATGGTGTTATTAAAGTTTATTGTATGTCAGCGACACTTTGTACGCGTTTTAAAACATAGTTTAAAATAAAACCTATAATTTCTATACGTAGCTAGTTGCGAGCATAAGTAAATTTTGTTTTAACTAACCAACGTTTAAACAAAGCCATACAATTTTAGATAAATGGCTTACATATGGTAATAAACCAACGTGCATGTTATTTGAAAGAGCTATGGCTATAAATATTTTTCCAATTGCAGTAAATGGAAATCTGTGTATACTCTGATAGTACCTATAAACAGCTTTTGTGTGTGCTTCTATGCCCTTTGCAAATACTATAGTGAATTAAATCTCGCTAACCTTTGCATATTGTTGGCCTATGATGAGAAAGAATTTTTCGCTATAGTAGCTGAAACAATTTTGATTTATTATAAAATAACATCATAATAGTTAAGCCCCATTTCAATGCCAATGGTCGAATTCCACAACTGTGTTCGTATATTTAAATAATCGAGTACAACGTATTCCATAAACATTATACTGTTTTACCAATTCATTTATTTCTTATTTTGACTCTGTATAAGTTATTATTAAACTTTATAAGGATAACGTAAAGTTGGTGCAATCGCAGCAGGTGTAAAAAATTTGGACTTTTAAATCAATCTGTGTAATTATATCAAAGATTCTATGAATAATTTCTTGTTTCTAGCTATGTAAGCGAAAACCATAGCTACCGAGAAAAGTAAACTGATCTGCAGTCCAAAATATAAAAATTTAATTAGGATCGTCCGTGATACTTTTATATGATTGAAAATGGTTCTAAGGAACAGTGTTAATGGTCAATTAAGGCATTCCAGATTCGAATAATAAATTCCAAGCCCTTCTAATAAATAAAAGGAACGTATTTTTAAAAGCAAGTTTAGCAATAACATTCATCTAAAACCGTAACATTAATCATGGACAATCAAGAAAGCTATACCTGAAAGAGTAATAAAACCAAGCAGCAATACAGATCTTAGCAAAATGCTGTAATGGAAATTTCAATCGTTCGTTGAAGTAGATTACTACAACATATTGCAGCAGTTATTAAGAAATATTTGGAACATTTTGGAATAGACGTTTTTACGGTTTTTATTAAAGCTGCGCCATATCTGTCTAGCGATAAAAATAGATGATTGACAGATATCGTAATACAATAGAGTTGCACTCAAAGGTTTAATGACTCACATTCTAAATTTTTCTCCATTTTTTCATAAATAAAGGATTATTGTATCTAAGTGCGATAGATTAGTACTAGTTTGAATTCTGTCCTAAAAATGTTCGATGTACATAAATTGATATAAATATAAACTTGACAACGTAATATAAGTGTGTTACATAAATAAATTGCCAGTGAGATTAGAGCTACAATAGTGCTGAATTTGCCGTATTTAGAAAATTAGATTAGTGCATACAAATAGGGACTAAGTTAGTGTAAACGTAAGCAAGACTGTAAATATTTGTGATTGTGAATAATAATATTAGACTTGTATTTATAGAAAGTAAAAGCCAAAAGCAATTAGAAAATTTTTTAACCTGGTATGAGGTGTGTGCGGTTGTAGTGAAAACGACACAATAATTTCCGTTAGCATGCCCATCATTTGTAATCGACAACAGAGAATGATTAGTATAATTCTTTCCATATTGAAGGATTTCAAGCTGGACGTACACAAACACGCAAAAAAGCAGGACCATAACTCTTCGAGTCTGGAAGCAGAATTAGAAATAAAATCCACTAAATTAAACTAAAATGTAGAAAAACTAAGCCAAACTACAGTGAAATTAGAAAAAGCAACACAAATTCTACACAACAATTAGAAGTAAGTGAAGATAAACAAGATCAAACCGTCGCAAATCTTGTAGAATAACTGAACCAAACCACCGCCAACATGCAAGAAAATGCCACAGCGCAATTAGACCAGAACGAAAAAGCGGTCGCACATAGGTTAATAGAAAATTACACCCGATTAAGAGAGGAGTTTACAAAGCAAAATACAAAAACCGTGAAAATGTTTAAAGCCAAATTTTATGGTGATTTTTAAAGATTGTAAACCGAAATTTTTTAAGCTTTATTACAAAGCTCGCATGAACTAGAAGCGTGATTTTAAGAAAATCTTTTAAAAACGCCCATAAAATTCCTAAAAGTACCAGCACTAACTCCGGTGGTACAACAGTTGATCTCAGAATTTAAAAAAGTCAAGAAAAATAAACCGTCGCCATTTCAAAATAAAACCGCCTACCTTTGATGGAGCGTTGCCTTGGGTAACGAATTTCAAACAATTTGAGGTTGCTGCAACAGCTAGGGGTTGGAAGGCAACTACGTAAATAGTTACGCTACGGGGTAAATTCTTCACTATCCTACAAACCACACTGGATCATAATCAGAGATATTATGGAATCTTAACATCGCCTGGAAATGACGTACTAAATTATTTCTTGCAAGAGATGTACCACGTTCCGGTAAAGAACCGTTTCCAGAATGCCAATGAAAAATTTACATGAGTTCCAAGCAGATCTTGCTCGCTTGGTGAGACTAGTCTGTTCAACAGCAACGGACAGTTTCTTAAATACAGACATTCGTCGATAGAATACAGAATGGGGATGTTTAACTAGCATTACGAGTAACCCGTTCTAAAACCCTAGATGATACTCTGGCTCATGTTTTGGAGTATAAAGCGGCAAAGCAAGCATCTCTTCATAATAGTGACAGTTAGATGCTTTGCGGAACAATAAGGCAAAAGAGCATGGAGGAATTGATTTGGCAAGTTCTTCCTAACTAGGAATCAACGGCGAAACAACTGAAATGCTAAAATTGTAAAAAATTTGGACATGCCAAGCGGCAGTCTAAACATGCCAAAACAAAAAGAGAAGTCGAACAACTAGAGAGTGGCCGATGATCGGGGCAAAAGTCAATCAGCACGGATTCTGCCCAGGAAAACATCAGATGTGACGACAGTATTTACGTATACGGACAGTATAACGGTAAGATTAAGTTTTTAGTTACTACCAGTGACACTAGGACAATTTTGAACCCTGCCTTAGTGGACAAGCATAACAAAGTGAAACCTGTGACGGTGCGGCGTGTCCTTAGACAGCAACCGGTGAAGAAATTTTAAATTTTAAACGTAAAAATCGAATATTGCCATCAAAATATTCGAAAATCAAGTAATAATAGCAAACATAACCAAAGAAGTTATCTTGAAAATAGACATCTCGAAAAAGTACAGTTTCCATTTAGACATGAAAGAGGATATTCTGAGAGCAGAGAACAAGGTGATACCGTTTTGTGAGTCAAACCAAGGATCTGTGCGGGTTTGTTGGAAGGAGGACGTTCTTTTACCGGGAAAAACAAAGGGCGTGGTGATGAGGATATTGGATTGTAATGTCCGGGAGGTCTTGATACGCAATATCGAACTGGTCTATAATTAATCTCTTCGAAACTGCGTACTTATTTGCAAAACATTGACAAGAGTGTCAAACATTGTACCTGTTAGAATCCTAAACGCTATTAACTATGACAACGGTCTTCGGTCTTCTATAGTTCACGTGTCGAGGAGTACCAGCATTGTTAAGGAAGCGCCCACTAATAGGTGTCGAGGTCATTAACAAAACCATGCCTGAATCTTAAACAACAACAGCTGGTTAACCTTAAAAACTTGATTTGACGATGCTCAGATATATTTGCCATTGACGGCAGTTAGTTGGGAAAAACCCCTGTATTCAAGCAGAAAATAGATACTGGAGATGCTCGGCCAGTAAAACAACATCCAAAAAAAGTTAACATTAGTCAAGTGTAAAGAGGCAAAGAGAATAGATTGGACAGCAAGATAACACGAAACATGCTAGTGGTACTAATCTAGAAACGGCTTCGTGGCTTAGTTGGCTTGCGTGTGTCTACGAAGCCCAACATTCCGGGTTCGATCCACGACACGGACCGCTTAAAAAATGTTAGGCGAGCATTTTTCACAAAAATTCGTCCTTAATGAGATGAGAGGTAATATGTAGATACCGTGTGTGTGTGTGTGTGTGTGTGTGTGTGTGTGTGTGTGTGTGTGTGTGTGTGTGTGTGTGTGTGCGCGGGCTGTGACACACGTTAAAGATCCGTGCCTTGGAATAGCAAGGGTTCGACAAATTTCAAAATTTCTTGGTAGATAAAATCTGCTTCCCGACATTTATAGTACCCTCTGGTAAAGCATTGGAAAATAAAAAGTATGGGAACTACTCCAGAAAACAGGGGTTCAATTGGAATTTGATTTTAACCCAAATGGGACATCACCTGCTATTAAGAGAATAATCTATAGGAACACTGTGGCACGATTTAAATAAAATTAAATAAAACCCTTAACCACAAAAAATATTTAAATTACTAAATACGTATTTCGACCACTATGTGGCCATTATCAGTAGAATAATTAAAAAAAAAAAAAAGCTGTTGTTCTGGAACACTTCAGAGGATATTCTCCTCACCACTTAGGCTGAAGTGAACCTTCCCAACCTATAATTTACTATATTGTTGCTTTAAACACTATCGAGGATATTCTCCTCACCCGCAGGCTGGTGTTCTCAACAACAAACAAGTGAATTGTGACATTATAATTTAAATCTACTTAATTTATACTAATTCTAAACCTACTGAAGCGGAACCAATTTAATCTTGCTTTCTCATTGGTTGTTGACCAATAGGGAAAGCAAAGCAGATGACTGTATTGGCCCTTTATCGGTGTTTAAGAGGGGTCCTTTATGTTTAACAATGTTAATTGATTCATAGGCATTTAAGGAGGAAAACGTTGGTACCGCTTTTAACAATTTAACATTTTCTAGTTTAACGGGGTGGCTGGTTTCAAATATATGTTTGGCGACCTGAGACCTTTCATATTTACCATATTTGAAGTGAGCAATGTGTTCTTTAAATCTTGTTGTTATATTTCTCTTGGTCTGACCAATATATTTTTGAAAACACCTTGGCCCTGTAAAAATGAAGTTCCTTTAAATAAAATGATTAAATCAACACAGTCTGTTTTGAAAGAATGTCCAAACCTAATTTCGCCCACACTAAAATTAAAATTAACAATTTCAAATCCTGAAATGCCAAAACTTTACTGTTTACCAAAGATTCACAAAAATAATAAATCCATGAGACCAATAGTTTCAGGTATCAGCTCACCGACTTACTATTTATCACGATGGCTGTCAAATGAATTTAAGAATTTAAAGTTTAATAGTTTGTCTGTACAAAACTCTTTAGAGTTCATTAATAGAATTAAAAATATCACATTAGAAGAGAACGAAATCTTAATTTCATTTGATGTCAGTTCATTATTCCCTAGTGTTCCAATACCACGTACTTTAACATATTTAAAGGATGTTCTTATAGATAGTGATATTGATGATGATAAAGTTGAGGACTATATCAAGCTTGTTTCGCATTGCATGTCCCAGAACTGTTTTCAATTCAACAACAAGTTGTACGAACAACATGAAGGCACAGCAATGGGAAATAGCTTATCACCTTTCATAGCAAATTTATTTATGTCTCGTTTTGAAACCGAGTTAAAAGAAAACTCCAAATACTTCCCAAGAATATGGTTAAGGTACGTGGATGATATTTTTGCAGTTTTGACACTTCTAAATCAAATGTTGATGATTTTCTTAAAGAAATGAATTCAAAATTTCAAAGCATAAAATTTACGTATGAACTAGAGAATAATGGACAATTACCCTTTTAGATACATTAGTAATTAGAAATGGTAATAAATTAGAATTTGACATTTATAGAAAAGAAACCAATGTAAATCGCTTTATTTTGTCTTCCTCTAATCATAGCATACAACATAAGTTGGCTTCATTTAACTTTTAATTAATAGATTATTGAATTTCCTTTAAATAAAACAGATTTAATAAGGAATTTGCTCTTATTAAACAAATAGCGAATTACAATGGTTTCTCTTCTGATATTATAGATAATATTTTTAGAAAGTGTAAAATAGGATCAACATCCGTAAATCAACGACTTTGCAATCAACCACCTCTAACGATAATGTTAAATATGTTAAACTTCCGTTTCACAAAACCACAAAGGGTCTTGATAAAATATTCAAACAGTGTAATTTCAAAATTGCTTTCACTAATACTAATAAAATTAAAGATTTGCTAGGTAATCCAAAAGACAAGGGGAAAAATTGCAAAAGTCGGGGATTTATGAAATTAGTTGTGCAGGGCCAGGGTGTTTTCAAAATATATTGGTCAGACCAAGAGGAATATAACAACAAGATTTAAAGAACACATTGCTCACTTCAAATATGGTAAATATGAAAGGTCTCAGGTCGCCAAACATATATTTGAAACCAGCCACCCGTTAAACTAGAAAATGTTAAATTGTTAAAAGCGGTACCAACGTTTTCCTCCTTAAATGCCTATGAATCAATTAAAATTGTTAAACATAAAGGACCCCTCTTAAACACCGATAAAGGGCCAATACAGTCATCTGCTTTGCTTTCCCTATTGGTCAACAACCAATGAGAAAGCAAGATTAAATTGGTTCCGCTTCAGTAGGTTTAGAATTAGTATAAATTAAGTAGATTTAAGTTATAATGTCACAATTCACTTGTTTGTTGTTGAGAACACCAGCCTGCGGGTTAGGAGAATATCCTCGATAGTGTTTAAAGCAACAATATAGTAAATTATAGGTTGGGAAGGTTCACTTCAGCCTAAGTGGTGAGGAGAATATCCTCTGAAGTGTTCCAGAACAACAGCTTTTTTTTTTTTTTTAATTATTCTACTGATGATGGCCACATAGTGGTCAAAATACGTATTTAGTAATTTAAATATTTTTTGTGGTTAAGGGTTTTTATTTAATTTTATTTGCTATTAAGAGTGTCAACTGCTACTTTCATAAGTATGGGAAATGTAAAAATAGCTTCGGTTGTTTGGATCGTCAGAGGAACATAATGGCAAAATTTTTCTGGGACAGAATAGTTTTGAAAGGGGGTAGGGTAACAGTAATTAGAAAATATATGAAAAATTCTGGAAAGGTCGCTTATTCAGTTTTTACTAATACGGCCTCACATCCGTTTAGTGATAATATAATTAACAGCTATCTTAAACAATGGTAATGCAATCGAATCTGTCAAGCAATAAAAATGGATGACTGTGTTAGATATCATAACAGGGTAGAGTTGTTCTCGAAAAATTTTATGACTCATTCTAGATTGCTCTCTATTTTTCTTAAACAAATGGTTATTGCATATAAGTGTGAATGTCGGTGGGAGAGATTAGTATTAGTTTGAATTCCATCCTTATAAACGTTTGACGTACATAAATAAATGTAAATATAAATTGACTTATATGATATAAATGTGCTAAATAAATAAATTACCAATTAGATTAGTGATTCAATAGTATTTATTTCGTTTTATTTAGAACATCAAATTAGTGCCTACAAATAGAGATTGAGCTAGTGTTAATGTAAACAACAGTCTATAATATTAGACTTGTATTTATGGAAAATAATGGGCAAAAAACAAATAGATAATTCGTTACAATATTTACCAGATGTTACAAGGTAGGTGACCAACATTCTAAAGATAGCACTTATATTCATTTGTCAAAGGGGTAGATATTTTTCAAAATTGTTCAAAGGTGGAAGTTGGGAAAAACGATATTATACCGTCGTTTGAATATCAAATATGAAATAATAGAGGATATTTTATGTTAAAGCATACGCATTAGTAAAAACTTTGTGAAAATTATTTTTATTAATCTAACAACAACAAAGTGGTCACAGCAAGCCTACTAGGTGAAAGAAATCAATTGCTATAGTTACGGGATGACAAAATATGACAGTTAATTTAAAATAATATTAGGTATATTCTAAAAGCTATAGGCTAAAGGACACAGAAAGACATTTATAAAACAAACTTAAATCCATGTTAATACTTACAAGTATTCATCTACTAAAAGTTCAACATGTACAAAAGTTCCCTAAAAGCGGATAAATAGTAGTAGTAGGTTCTTTATGATTGCTATTAGAACACTCACTAACCCTAGGAAATAATAAACCTAAGACACTATTGGAATCTAAGGAAGATGAATGAGCCCGAGAAATACTATAAAAAAAGTATGGCTTGAATAGGTGATAGATTTGAAACACCATTGCTGTGGAAATATGTGCGGATAGTTCTTCCAGAAAGTATAGCTATGATGAAACAAAGACTTGATTGTCTGATAAGAAATTAAACGACATGATGGCGGAGTACATTTCAGAAGGCTATGTTTGTAAATTGTCGCAAGTAGAGGAAAATAAGGTTACTATAAAAACATGGTACTTATCGATATTTACGGTTTCAAATCCTAATAAACCACACAAGATTAGAATGGTATGGGACGCTGCCGCAATTGTCAATGGTGTTTCACTAAACCCAATGCTATTAAAAGGAGCTGATTTGCTAACTTTACTGCCTACAGTGTTATATGAATTTCGGTAGCAAAAGATAACAGTTTGCGACGACATTAAGCACATGTTTCACCAAGTTGCTGTAAAAGAGGAAGACCAACAGGCCCGGCGTTTTTTTTTTGGCGTGGAAATAGTTCTATATCTACTTATGTAATGAAAGTTATTACGTTTGGCGCTTCATGTTCACCTTATATAGCCCAATATGCAAAAAGTAAATGCTTTAGAATATTTCTAACAATTCCCGAAAGCATCAAAAGCAATCACAGAACGTCATTATGTGGACGATTGGTTGGACAGCTTTGATAACGAAAACGAAGCCATTGAAACTGCAAAAGACGTAAAGTATGTACATTCAAAAGGCGGTTTGCACATACGAAACTGGGTATCTAATTCTAAACCAGTACTGGCTGAACTTGGTGTAGAAAACCCCCAAAAATCAAAAAAATTTGTTTGTAATGACGATCACAATTCAGTGAAGTTACTAGGCATGTGGTGGGATTCTAGGATAAATTTTAGACAGGGTCGGATATCTTCGAATAGATGCATCTATACTGAATGAACAACGAAAACCCACAAAACAAGAAATATCAAGAAATGTTATGTTAATTTTCTACCTACTAGGTCTTATCGCATTCTTCTCCATATACGGAAAAATCTTATTAAGAGAGATTTGGAAGTCGTCGGTTGATTGGAACAAACCAATTCACGAAAAACAACATAGTGTGTGGATACAGTAGACTTGTGTGTTACTAACTCTTGAACGCATTAGAATACCGCGATTTTATATCTTGACCAACTATGTACCGGAAAACAGTATAATTGAATTGCATGTATTTGTTGATTCGAGTGACAGAGCATTTGCAACTGTTGGATATTTTCGCATTGTAGATGGACGCTCGGCTACAATCAGATTAATAGGTGCAAAAACAAAGGTCGAACTCAAAATCCTATTTCCATACCAAGGTTGAAGCTTAAGTAGCTGTACTGGGAGCGCGCCTTGGGAATAGCTTAGCAGCCGGACATTCAATAAAATTCCTAAGAAATGCATGTTGGACAGATTCGATAGATGTTCTGTATTGGTTGAAGTCTGAGGATCGAAAATTCGAACAGTTTGTAGCGTATAGAGTATGGGAAATCTTGGAAAATACTAACATATCTGATTGGCGTTGGATTCCAACAAAGTAGAATGTGGCCAATGAGGCAACAAAGTGGAAATATACACCAGAAATCTCGTCCACGAACAGATAGTGCTTAGGCCCACTTTTCCTGTGCCAACCTGAATCGGAGTGGCCCACTGAGAAGCCGAAGGATGGGCCTCCACAACTACAGGAAGAAGTTCAAGAAGTTTGTGTACATTAGTCAGGGGAATTTAAGGCTGTACCGGATCCAACCAGACGCTCCAGCTGGGAACGTTTAGAAAATACACGTGTTGAGAGTATTTGATTGTTTGAAGAAAATACGGATAAATTGGTCTAGAATGATAACTACAAAAAAACGATTAGCTGCAGAATATGAATTATTGCATCATTCTCAATGTGACGCATACAGCGAAAGTATTGCAACCTTATCTAGAGATGGAAACTTTTCTAAAAATTCGAGTATTTATAAATATTCGCCCTTTCTGGATGAACAAAAGGTCATTAGGATGAAAGAAAGATTGCAAAGGGCGCCGTATATGTCGTACGATACAAAAAATCAATTTCGATGTTGATTATGTTGATTATTGATTACTTCCACCGAAAGTATTTGCACGGAAATCACGAAACTGTGGTGAACGAAATGAAGTAGAAGTATCTAATTTCTAAATTGCAACTGGCAGTTAAACAGATTACCACAAATTGTCAGAAATGCAGAAATCAGAAAGCCGTACCACTCATCCCAGAGATGGCAGAGCTGCCTAATGCACGGTTGGCTAGTTTCGTACTGTCATTTTGGTACGTCGGCGTTGATTATTTCCGTCCCATGGAAGTATATATTGGTAGGAGAATTGAAAAAAGATGGAGCCCATTGTTTTCCTGCATGTCCATTAGCGCGATCCACACGGAAGTTGCACATTCACTGACTGCAGACTCGTTTATAATGGCGTTTTGTAACTTCATTTCTAGAAAGAAAAGTCCATTAGAGGTCATTAGTGGCAATGCATCTAATTTCTACGGAATTTATGAAATTAAAAGAATTTATCTCAGACATCTACCTGAAAGGCTAGAGAAAAGCTTTAGTAAATTCACTGGAACTTCGTACCACCCAATGCTCCACATATGGGAGGGGCCTGGAAAACACCAATACGATCAGTTAAAACTAATTTAGTTAAACTTCTCCCAGCAAGAAAACCATATGACAAACTTTTAAAGTGTTGCCTAGCAGACATAGACAATATTATAAATTTTCGACCCCTTACATACATACCCGTTGAGCCAGGAGAGCAGAAAGCTCTAACTCCTAACAACTTCTTAATTGGAACATCAAGTGGTATGAAACCATAAAGTAAGTTTACAGATGACGTTTTGGGCGTTAGAAAGAATTGAAAAATTGTACAAAGGGTGGCCCAGCATTTTTGGAATATATTAAGGTATATATGCCGACCATTAGTCAAAGAACTAAATGGTTCAAACAAACCTATCAAAGTATGTGATGTGGTGATGCTAATGGACGACACTAAGGTAAATTCATGGTGAAAGGTCATTGTGAAAGAAGTTAGAACCTCAGATGATGACCAAGTGCGGGTGTATACGGGGAGTGGCGATATTAGGTAGCGAGGGTTGCGGTCTTAGATGGGTAAGAATGAAGTAACCAGTCCTCTCCTCACGCAAAAAGTGTCACTGAAAGGGAGTATTAACGACCGCAACAGTTGGTGTTTTTCTTAGTTTTAAGTCAGCCACACTGTTTCAGTTAATTTGATATAATTAGAGTTATCAGGGAAAGTTGTTTTGAAAAAGTGAGATTTTGTCAAACAGATGTTTGTAATTTGTATTAGAGGAGAAGAGAAATCCCTATTTAAGAGGTTTAACTAGGTAACTGATAGCTATGAACAATATTGCATTGTTAAATTCTAGTCTTAGTTTGTACTGGTTTAGGAACACTGCCACTTTAATAAAAACTGTTAAGCAGATATCTGGAGTTTCTTTATACCCGATCTATGCTATGATCCCTTGTGCCATTTAACCCCATCATAACAGAATCAGTCGCGCTTCTTTATTGTTTGACATTGTATTCCTATGTTTATACCATAAGCTGGAAAAACAAAGAAGGAATTTGTTTTCTAACAGTTGCGATAGAGAAAAAAAAATTCAGTTATTTTACAAAATAGCAAAAACTGACCAGGATAAAACAATGTTATGCCTCGCGCTAAATAAACTGAATATGTTGTTGTACCACGTCTATCACTTACTATATTCTAACTTGCTAGTGGGCAATTGCGTCATATCGTTCATCATATTAGGTTTACTGATTTCTCTGAATTTATAGAAAATTTTGCAAAGGTCTACAAAGTTGAGCAAATCGAAATCATGGTAGTAAAACAAAACTATCTAGTAAAAGTTTTCACTACTGCACATTTATGTGTGTAGATTTCATAAACTGAAATACCACCTGCAGATAAATATCTAATCGTTCCACTGATTCCAATGGTACGTAAATCGGAATGCGGGCGGACATATTGACATTCATGTGATAAGGTTGTACTGCAGTGATGCATTGGTCTGATCCAATAAGTATTATTGTTCCCTGTTTATTAAATATGAATTGTTGTCGTTTTGTTTGGTGTCAATTAATTTCTATTCATAGGTATTGTTGTACTAAATACTGAAAATAAGCTTTCTTAGATTTTTATACAAGTTCTAACGTTTTACAAGATGTTTTCTTTGAGATATATTAATACTTTATGGAAAACTAATGGCGCTTGCTAGATCCAACTGCCTTCATGAATAGCAATGAATGAAAATATTTAAAGCACCGACAGGGGTATTCACAAATAATAGGCAAAATGTCAGCTTTATGACGGGAGTTGTATCACCTACTATACAAAGATGTGCATACGCTTTCTTAATTAAAAACGAGTCTATTAAAAAAATTGATTTTTCTCTAATTAGTGATACAGGGGAAACACAATTAGACGAGAAATGAAAAAATCCCGTCTCATCTAGCTTTTTCTAATGGTCGTCTCGTTTTTAGTGATAATGTTTCATTTGGGGTCTCGTCTCGTCTAGTAGATCGTTAATCTCGTCTCGCATGCCCAGCAAAACTTCTAACACCTTGTAGGAAACTATTTGCATTTTGTAATTAATTGCTACTTGGTATTTTGTCGGATATTTGAATTCCTAACAGAAATAATGAAAACCTCTATTAAAATTATTAATTTTCCAAAATCTTTAAACTCCCGATAGATATTTTTTTTAAATATATGTAGATAAAAGCAAGTTTTATTTAGATTATTATAAATACTTTATTTAAATGCTTAAAATCAGTACAAAGTTATTAATTCTCCTTTATCAAAGCCTTTTCAACTTTCACTGGTTGCAGTTGCAGACAATGGTGAAACTGGTTTTGAGAAAGTCGATCAAATGCAACTTTTGGCAAAAGATGCCTTGGCTTTTATGACATGGTTGGTGGCTTCTCGAACATTGTTCGTCGATGGGTAGCCAGTTAAAACTTTTCCAAACCAGTTGAAGCTTTTCAAAGCGTATTCTCCGTGAAGATTATCCAGAAATTCGCAGATTTTGAAACATTTTGCACACTTTGTTACAAACAACCTCGATGCTACATACAACGTGTCTTTACGCCGACTTAGCTAAATCACGTTGATGTCCGCAAGAAGTTCAAACCTGTTGGCAAAGAAAATAGGTTTGAGACGCTTTTAAATTACCTTTTTAACATGAAACCAACAGAATACTCATGCAAAGCCCACTCTGAAAACTTGTTCAAATTCCAAACTAATTGATGGTGAATAATCTGCCATTTGGCGAGTAAGCAGAATTGCAAGTGTTCCGAGAACAAAATTTGAACATCATGCCGTTGGATGTCTCGTGGCTGATCTAAGCCAAATGAGTTAAAGTGAGAATCTTTTTCTATTGTGCCGACTCTAAGAGAGGGAAATCAGACATGGTTGTAAATGAAATTAATCTAGGTAGGGACATAATCATCAATTTGTTTTTACTGAAACAAACAGTTAAACACGCTTTTTGTTGTGAAAAACATTCCAAATGTTGACAGGTCATAGACGGAATACAAATTGGCCGCATGAAATTTGTTTAGGTTTGATGCAACATCACAAAGGGAAAAATAGCTTTTTTAAGGAAACTACATGATCAAATTGAAGTGTTTTCTTTTACATTTATTCGTGAAGTGATTGTTAAGTTGAAATTTTGTCGGCATTGGAATTGAATGATTACACACTGAGAGATAGCCTAAGACTTCTTGGTCCCGCTTTTGTAGAGTCTTTGCATAGCAGTGTTGATGGCCATTGGGGTTCCTAGCTTTGGTTTTTTTAAGTGGTTGTGAACTTCTCTGGTCTTAAAGGTTTTGACTTGATGCAAATTGGTCTGAAAAAGAATGTAAAATCGAGAGTCAGGTTTTGTGTCATAATTTCAGCAATAAATCTACTCTTCACCATTGGATGTTTGTGGGCAAGTGTTCTTAAAGTAGTCTTCCAGAAAATTAATTTATTGTTAGGAGCTTTCAAATCATCTTTGTTCCAGTGCAGTTGCATTGATAGTTCACCCGACGAGGTTATAAAGATAAACTACAGTCTCTTGGTCCGATTTATCTTTCGGTATACTACACTAAGGGATACGATGCGATTCAACTTCAGAAATTATGGTAATGCTGAGAATAGACAACAGATCCATACTTGTCAGACAAAACAGCAGGTTAACCATAGAAGAGACTGTATACATTTAGTTTGTCACATCGCCAGATCAAAATGCAAATAAACAAATCAGTCAGCATTATTGACAGTCAAATTTACCCATGGCGCCGTTACGATATCGATATTTTGATTAAAATCAGTTACATGGGAGAAAAATATCCCAACACAACCAGATTTAGGTAGAAAATCCTTATTCTGAAGTTTCCTTATTTAAGTCGGCAATTCATTTTATTTATCATGAAAAAATATTAATTTTATTGAATGATACTTGATGTCTACAAATGATTATCTTTATCCGAACTTTCTAAATTTTCATCAAGGCATTACACAAGCCTACTTTGGTAGCAAACATTGTAAAACTTTTGAACATTTTGAAGACTTGCTTGTTTACACCTATGAATAAAAACTCGTTTACCCATAGAAATTATTCAATTGTCTGCACAATTCCAAATATATAGCCGGAAATGTCAAAAGCAGGTGTAAGTTAATTTTTAAAACCGTCCCTAGAGTAAAAGCATCACTTAACACTTCTGTGCAATTTGCTAAGCCTGTGACTACACAAAGCATTCGTTTTTTATTATATTTAGGGAAACCTCTTTTTTCATCTTTAATATGATAAAATTGCAGTTTTCCGTTGTCATATATCATAGGACAATAACCCTTAATGAATTATATGTGTTCGTGCTAAGCACGTATTTCCTAGGCAAAAAGAATGTGTGGTCATCGCGCTTAGCCAGACAGACTTTTAGGATAACGACACCAACAAATTCGTGGGAACGACGCATTTTAAGCAAGGACTTGACTACTGACTACCGAACAATGTCGAGCTATTAAACGCGAGTGCGTATTATTTAAGTATGAAGTGTACCTTTTTGCATTTCCTTTACCTGTCCAAATATCTTAAAAGCGTTTTGTTTCTTAAAGTATAGGTTCCACGTACTTCGCCGCCAGAATCTGGAATAAACATAAGAAACCGACTCATTCATCAACCGGATCTACCTGAAGACGAGCGAAGGGTGCCTTCAGAGACGGTGATTAATTAATGTATAGCTTTTGTTTAATTTTTAATGACTTCCATGGCATGTGAATTGCTAACCGTTTAACGACAATAAATTGCGATCAGATTTGGAGGTGTAATAACTTACGCCCGGGCTTAATGTAATAATTGACGGCAAACGGCGAGAGCAACAATGCGAAACAAATTAGCGCAACGATTAAATTTTTAAATCATATAGGAGATATAGAAAGCAAAGAGAAAGATCGATTTAGGAATATTTCGAGTTAAAGAAATACGTAGGTATATCATTATGCTACTATCGGAAATATTCATTACATTTCCAAATGTAAACAAGGTTAAAGTTTAGGTTTACTATATGAAAATTCGCAAACCTTGATAATAAATATGATTGCCTATTTTATCATAGCTTACTGGAGAAAAAATTTCATTAGTCATATGGTGCATATATGCATAATCTTGATTCCTAGTATGTACGCGGTAGTCCACTAGTGCGAACAAGTTCAATATCTCATCTAAGATCATATACATTAAAAAATGTATTAAATAAAAGTGGTAGAATGCGCACCATTGCATATTAGTAAAATATTTTTAAACATACAAGGTACTTTGGGTAACCGTGGATCTGTGCCAATCTGTTCTTTAAATTCAACACTCCCTATTTTATATCACATTTCAAATGCTGTATGGGTATAATTGGGTTTTTGTTTTAAACGCAACGTTGCCTAGTTATGAATTTTTTCATAAAATTTCTGAAAATCATTGCCTAATAAAAATGTTTATGCTCGTTTAGTTAAAAATTTTGAGTTGATATTTAGTATAAGATGAATCATACTGAAATTTCCGATTTCAAAGAAGAGCGCAATAAAAACAAAGCAAGATGCAATGAAAATTATTTTATTATTTGAAAGAACATAGAATGCAGTTTTATTTTATTATGATTTGAAAATGATATCTTCTAAATATCTACCTCCATTGTCCAAACACTGACGGAGCTTTTCCTGGAAGTTTTCCATGACTCTGTGAATCATATTCAGAGGAATAGCATTAATTTCTTCAGAGATAGCAGCCTTCAGTTCATCGACAGTTCGGGGACGATACTTGTACATCTTTTCCTTGAGGTAACCCCAAAGAAATAAAATCGCATGGGGTTAAAGCAGGCGATCTGGGTGGCACCCAATGTCACCTCGCAAAGACGTAAGACGACTGGGAAACATTTGCCTTAGAAGTTCCATTGAACGATGAGATGTAGCATCATCTTGTTGGAACAAAATGTTTTCATTTTTATGTTCTTGCAATAATTCACCCACTTTTGGTTTCAAAAAAGTTTCAATAATGTGACAATAGCGAGCACAAGTCACTGTTACAACTTCACCATTTTCTTCGAAAAAGTAGGGACTCCACACACCAAAATCTTCAACAGTGCACCACACTGTTACTCGAGGGCTGTGAAGTGGTTGTTGATGATGTTTCCGAGGGTAATTCTCTGCCCAATACCGAAAATTTTATTTATTAACAGTTCCTTGCCAGGTGAAAATGGGTCTTATCACTACAAATCAAAACAGCAGTATGAGGAATACTATGCAGAATGTCACGGCACACATTTTTCGTGTGTCAAAGTCTCTGTCGCTTAACTCTAGCACCAACTGCATCTTGTATGGGTGCAATTGAAGCTCTCTATGGAGAATTCTTTTGACACTACTGGCAGATAATCCCAGTGAAGCGGTGTGTTAACGAACAGATCGCTGGGGGGGGGGGGTGTTAAATTGAAGCACATACTCTATCCACGTTTTCTGCTGACGCCGAAGTCCTAGTTCGGCATACTGATTTACTTTTTAATGCCGAAGATGTCGCTCTAAAATTAGTTACCCAATTCCTGATTGTTGGTCTAGTGGGGATGGGATTGTAGCGACCAAGAGCAAAGTGTACACGAAACGCACTCTGTGGTGTGATCACTGATTCACAATTTCGAATAAACTCTTCCACCACGAACGCTCGATGTTGACCCGACCAAGCCATTTCTCACACTGAAAACTGCATGTTATGGCGCGTCTGACGACAACATTTCCACCCTTCTACTCCCTCCAGTGCTCGGGTAATGACCTCGTGAAATCGAAAAATTCAATATGATTCACTCAGTGCAAAAGTCATTCCCTGCAAAATATGCAAATATTAGGTGATTTAGTTATACAGGATGTTTGCAATTAGTCCTAAACTTTCGCAAACCACGAATAGCAAACACTTTATTATTTGAAACGTAGCACTTTCAACACTTTCATACTGCAATATTCATGATACAACACACTATTTGCTTTTAGTGAAACTTCATTTTATACAAATTTAAACTGTCTGTTTCTTAGCTATAAAACGGCTTTCACTTTAAACTTGGACCGAAGTTTAAAATAAAAACTTCTCCAAAAAAATCAATATCAAAATAAATTGTCAATATTCAGCTTGAAATTCGTACATCACAACCAGACGCGTCTTCATTTTCCAGACTTTAGGTAAAATCGTTAATTTGTTATTTAATCGTGTGCTGTACTGATGTTTATAAGATTTCGGCCCCTTTATTGAGGTGTCGTGTAAACAACAAATACATCGCTTATTAAGCTCTTCTGCAAATTTTAGTATACAATTTCGGATTATTTGTAGTCATGTGCTTGTATTTAAATTATTGTCTGTTTAAATTCAGTGCCTAAAAATGCGATCCTGTTTAAAATTACTGATTGTATTTAAATCTGATGTTTAGTATAATGAATTTTCAGGAACTACTACGATTACAAAGCAGCCCTAATTAAATTAGTTAAGAAAGCTTTTGTGTTATTTGATACAGTCAATTTCATAAACAGCCCTGAGCGTTATCTTCCCCGGCGTAGGAGTATCAAGAACCGTTTTCTTTCAAGATTGTATTTCGTGAAGTTGTTAGTATTTGACCTTCCTATAGCTATAAAGTATACACGCGGAGTTCATATATAATTGTACTGCATTTAGGCAACATTCCTTAACAATGGTATCCGCTATGACACGTGGTAGTATATATATATATATATATATATATATATATATATATATATACCTAAATTTCCAAAAACTAAAAACCAAAATATAAGATGCACAAACGTACGCAGGTCAGAAAAATGTATGCATGTATATATGTTGATGTGATTAAGGATCATTGAGGGGTCATATAGCAAATAAACAATAGTGAATTACGGCAGGATAAAGTTCTAATTTGAATGGAAACATATATGAAGCTGAAATTGATTTAATGGTAAATTGATTATAAAGTTTTAAACGATTTGGACAACATTTATGTATCGATTTGGAAAACATTTTTTATATTTAATGGAAAATTTTCAACGATATGGTGAGGGACTATCAGGCTAATTTACACGGTAAATATAAAAATCACATGGTTTTAGTAAAGGGCATTTCCAGTTAAGTTGCGTAAGATTTTGCGTGAAAATGTTGGTGTGAGAATGGATAATTTGATTTGAGGGTGGTTGCCTTCCTTCGGTTTAATCCATTATATAATGAAAATTATGTAACATAACTGATCAGATGCATTTCAATCTGTTGTTAAGGAGAGGTTGTTAAAATTATCTGACTTATCTTCTATAATTTCGTACGTAATAAAATTTAAACAGGGAATGATTTGTGAATGAAAATCCTATTAGAAAAGCAAGACTTCGAACTCTATTTAGTGTAAGCGAGCGATTATGCAATACCTAAAACTTTTTTGACCTTAGACATGAGATATGGCTCGAAAAAAATTTGTTGTGGCAATATTGGACTATACCCTTAGATTTCAATATTTATACGAAGGTATTATTTGGGGTTACATGCAAGATATCGATCGTTAAAGTAATGCTATTTTGGATGTAGCAACTATTATTTGAAAAAGTATCTGTTAAAAAATATTTCATGTCATTATAAGTTTGTTGTCCGACTCTGGTACCTTTACTTAAATTAAGCTACCAAAAATAATTAAAGCCACACTTTTACTAGAATAGTTTTTAGTCTACAGAATGTTTAGCGATGGTCAACGCTCTGGACCACGGTTTACAGCACTTTTATTGGCGTCCAACATGTGCCGCATCACTGCCGACCACGGCAATGTATGTATATATATATATATATATATATATATATATATTTCTAAGATATCGCCGTACTCCGATGTATTTAACGTTCAGTTGTCTGCTGCTCGCCCCCGCTCTGTGTGTCTAAATAACCTAGAATAAATTTTAGATTTCACACAATTCGTTTTATAGCTTCGAATAACTCAGTTCAACTCCACACAGAGTACACGACGATGCAGTAACAAATAAGATTTTGCCCTACTTGTCTCTAACACTTCCCACCTGAATGAGGTAAACAAAATTAATCAAATTTATATAATGATCAAAATATGTACAATTTGTAACTCTACAACCTTTATAATATCATTCACTATTTAATATAACCCCTGAATCAAAGTAATAGTATAAATTAGTGTGTCTCCAAATTATGACTCCCTTAAATCCGTTTAAAGTTAGCAAAAAAACTGTATACTACTTGAAGTACATTGAACGTTCAACGCCCTTTTTCTCCCTTTTACGTAATTTCTACGTATCAACCAAAGATTTTTGATGGCCTTTTACATAAATATCTCAGTACATACAAAAATTAAAGTGTTCAAGAAGAAATTAATATCTTAAGTTATTAATGAATTTTATCTCTGACCTGTTGTGTCCTTATTAAATTCCTTGTTGTGAATACGCGTCTCTTGATGCACCTCAATTCTTAGAACTATCACTGCGTGATGTTGACCAGTGTCCTTGAATTATTTTCAGTTAGCTTTTATTATTGATTTTGTTTGGTAGTATAGCTTGGTTAAACCTTCAGTTTAACACTTAATCATTTACTTAGTTGTATTTAGTTCAGCCCTAGTCTTATGTCTGGTCTAATATCTGGTTCAGTACTCGGTGCCCTAAGTTAATAAAATACTAAAGATTATATTTAATTAGAATTTTGGACTCACGTTTTTTAAATGTCAACAGCCAATTTCTGTTATATTTGGAATTTTTCAATCACCAACTTTTACATATATTATTATTTAATTTCATGGTTTAACTTGGCAAGTTTTTTTGTTTCAGAGAATTACCAAGCGTGGCTTGGTCGTAGAAAGGCTGACCCTTTATCAGCTCGTGCAGTATTTAAAGGCCTGCCTATCACCTGTTATAATTGGTTTACCCAACTTGTTTTGTTCATTGAGGCGTTGCACTATGTCCTATCGCGCAAGCCTTCGGATTTCCATGGGGTTACCAACCTAATTCTTCGGCTTTAGCACATCACGTAGACATCAAAATTTTACATTGTGGATTGCTTTGACCCTGAAACCTTGTACCTTCTTAAGTCACGTTCTCTTATTTGTATAAGAATTTATTCAAACTTCCCGCTCAATTCTGCACGTAGTCAAGCGTATGGTTTCTTATTTTTGTTTACCAATGTGCTAGATTTTATTCGAATTTTGTCAGGTTTCCAATTAAAGGATCACGTAGTCAAATTCATAATGGAGTTCTTTAACAGATGGCGTAAATTAGATGCGTTTTTATTGAATTCTTACCTTCTGTAATTTGCTTGTTTTGCAAGACCCGTTTGTTATGGGCACGCATGATTATTAATGCGTCGAGTTTAAAAAAAAATCGTTTTATGTTTGTTTGATTTTCGATGTTCCTGATGCATGTTTATTTAAAGCTTATGAACGCATTGCTATACAAATGAATTGGATTGCGTACAAAGTTTTTTATTTTACTAAATGTAATTGAATTCTTGAAGATGAGCTTCCTTTCATTGATTAAAGTTGGTTGTGAATATTATACAGTGTGTTTGATATTTGGTTTTTGTATCATTGACGAATTGCATACCCTTTATGATAAAAATGTTTAATTTTCTAGATTTTGGTATCGGTTACATGGAGTGTACAACCCTTGTGACCCTATATACCCCCCAATAACCCTATTATCATAGCAATATATATATATATATATATATATATATATATATTATATATGTTGAATGTACACAAAGGTAAAGGAGTAAAAACTGATACATATAACTAGTTACATTGAACACAAAGTATTATTTATTCATAATAATTCAATTGCCACCAGGAAATAAAATTGGCGTAGAAGATAATTTATCTTCAGGACAATAAACATTGTAGAATTCAATAGCGATACCATTTCCAGAGGTGGATGACTCCAAAATTAATCAATTATCAAAAGTACGACTGGCATCTAAAACTTGTTTTGTTGATTACCATATTTAAATGTGATTACGTCAAGATATCTATAAAATATTAATATGTACTTGTAATTTTGAATACTGTTCAATACGAAAATTAAAAATGCAAAATAAATTGTATTCAAGCCTTTTACAACTTGCAAGTGTTTTAATAAGGGATATTTGATTACCCTATGTTTTAATTAAAATATTGTGCATAATATAATTACGAAAAAACCAAGGTGACTATTATTGCTTATTTAAATTAGTGATCATATTATTTTGGTAAAGATAGTAGCAATTTAAGGAACTACTGGGTTTCTGTTTGATTCTAAAAATTTATTGTAAAGCCAGAAGTATCTTAAAGTTTTTAAAAATAGTAAACCATTATAATATAATGGATTAATTAAAGAAAGGTGTACAACCTGATGAATATAATTTAAAAGGAAGAGCATTTAGTGAAGGATCTAGCCATAAGTAGTTGGGTGATCAGTGTAAACCATTTTGCAGGTTCAGTAGCAAAGTTATTGCACGAAGCTAAGAAAGGTATCATGAAGAGAAAAGTCATTTCTAGAAGAGTATGTGTACCATCCGAAGATCTTACAATAAATTACTCGCACAGATATTGTTTACATTTTTCTTCATTTTGTAAAGAGCTCTTTGTTTATCTGGAATATGCTTCATACTAAAACTCTAAATTTTACCTTTAGCATGCTTACTTGTTGGTTATAAATAGCGCAGCCAGCCATCAACTTATGGAAAATTATATCAGCTGGATACAAGTTATAAAGATATTGTTTTTCAATTGCAGACAGTCGAGCTTTTACAAAGATAGGTCGTTAAACTGAAGCCAAGTGTATTCGGTGTAAACAATAAGATAGGGTTAAGACAGCTATTCAGGTAATTTAAAATCCGTATTCTTATTACCGACTGGTTCGTTAAAACTTTCGTAAACTTACGAGAGCAGAAAGGGCGTCTACAGTTTGTTTTATTTACGTATTAGGCACCATTCGGGAAAGAACTCACCTCCAGTGGACAATGAAATCATAATTTAGTTAAATCCTGACATTAGTTCATTAATAATATTATATTAAGAGTTTCACAAGCCGAGAATAAGCTTCAAAATTTCAGTTATAATATAGATATCGTATTCAAACAACTATCAGTAGATACTAACTTAATGTCTTTCAGGTCGCTATAACAGACATACAATAAATCCCTATGTTTTGTTGTGTATGCGATTAAAAAATTTTAAAATTAAAAAGGAATTATTGGCAAGTGACTCACATTCAGCCACGAGAGCATCCTGTAGACGCGTTTCGCCCTGATTGGGGCTCATCAGGACAGGAGTAGCAAAATTGTAGTACTTAATACAGACACACTATGATACGTCATCTCCTAACTCACAATTCCTTTTTACTTTGTATTAATTTAAGACTCATTAAACGTACTTTTCTTTTATATATATATATATATATATATATATATATATATATATAGAAGAATTCTCTTTTATAAACTCGTTGAAATTTATTTTTCCATTATCAAGTAATAATACATTGAGTTAGTTATGAATAAGATTTGACTAATAGCTAAAATTATATAAATAGTACTCAATACTTACTAAAGTGAGATAATAGTCAATTGGATGATTAATAATAGTAAATATTTTACTAACATCCAAATTGGCATCGATTAGTAATCGTAAAATATTTACTATTATTAATCATCCAATTGACTATTATCTCACTTTAGTAAGTATTAAGTACTATTTATATTATTTTAGCTATTAGTCAAATCTTGTTCACATAACTAACTCAATGTATTTATTTGTAGTACTTTGATAATGGAAAATAAATATATATATATATATATATATATATATAAAATATAATGCTTGGTGACCTTGCAGGAATAATACTATTTCTTTGTAGGTTTTTTTAGGTCTGCTGGATTTAAATAAATACCCTTTTTTATGGCCTGAATTTTTGCATATATTTTTTTTATGCAAAAATTTAGGCCATAAAAAAGAGTATTTATTTAAATAAGCATAAAAAAAAATATATGCGAAAATTTAGGCCATAGAAAAGAGTATTTATTTAAATCCAGCAGACCTAAAAAACCTACAAAGAAAAAGTATTTTATATATATATATATATATATATATATATATATATATATATATATATTGATACGATAACGCTACACGTCGATGCAATTATACTCTCTGTCTCCTTCTGATCGCCACTGCTCTGAGTATTTTAATATCCTAAAATTTAAATATGCCGCGGCTATTCCAGTTTGATTCACACAGAGTGCACAACGCTACGATAATCAAATAGTTTACCCCTTTTTCTCTAAAACTTTTCCTGCTTTGAATGATAAAACGAAGTCGATTAATATTTATATAATGAGAAAGAAAAAAATCATATACACTTCACAGCTTAATCTATTTTACTGTATGACAAAAATGACCCCCTCAATTAAATAACTATAAATTTTAAATTGTTTATCTCCAAAAATTAAAGCTCTCTTTCCTTATTTAAAAGCCAGCATAATGACGTACTCTACTGGAAATTTCTCTGAAAGTTCAAGATTTTCCCCCTTTTTTACGAAATTTTTGACGTATAAAAGAAATTCTTAATGGCTACATAAAATATTCAGGTATAAAATATGTTCAATGTTCAAAAAAAATATAAAGAGAAAATAATGCTTTATGTTAGATAGTTCTGACCTGTAGTTTCCCTTGTGCGTCTGGATCAGTACCCCAATATTACATTGAGTTGAGTTGCTCCATTCAATTTATTTAGTCTCCAAGTTTTACCCCGTTTAATCAATAGTCTATTATTTTCTTAATCTCCCTTTGATTTTTTTTAATGTCATTTAGATTTATGTGATTTTCCTTAAATTTTCGTAATGTCACTTAGATTTTCGTAATGTATCTTGAATTTTCATAATCTCACTAAGAGTTTCGTACTGTTTTCGTAAACTCACTTACAGTTTTTGTAATCTCACTTAGATCTTTGCAATCTCACTTAGCGTTTCGTACTGTCTTTGTAATCTCGCTTAGACCCGTTTTCCAGCAAACGGCAAAACTTGTCTTATATATTTTCACTATAATTTATTTTAAAATGTTATAAAACCACTTTTCACAAAAAATTTATTATATAATTTGAATATTTGCTCGACGCGTAAATTCTTGAGTATGAGTGCTGTAGTTTGTGCTCGGTTCAAACTAAGACTGTCTGCTTATTAAATTTGCGTGTTGTATAGTCTACGCCCCGTCTAAAAATTCATTGGTTATCTGTGCTGTTGTTCAAACTTTACGACCAACCATCGAGTGTTTTGGATATTTTAGGCTTTTACAGGTATATTTCTTATAATAACTTGTCAGAACGATTTCTTGATCACGTGGGTACCAGTGAATTTCTAGTTTGTATTTATTTTAGACCGTGTGTTTTGATGTTTTTACATGAATTTCTAATTGGCCTTGGCACGTAATTTCACTTATGGCTTTTGTTTGTCTAGATAATACTTTGGGATTTGTATTAACTCCATGCAGAAAATTACGTAGACTAAATAACGTAAATTAACATATTATTTCTGTTTACATTTTGCGTTTTCGAAACGTATTTATTTCTAAGGATGCGTTTCTTATCAGGACATTATGCTATCTGCTTTCACTATCGCATGTTTAATGTGAATTGTATTATGATGATTTTCTAGCTTTTTACTGCATTTAACGCGTATTTATTTACATTTATTAATACTTTTGGTTTAAGACAAGTTTGATTGCGTTATTTCTGTTATTGGTTATTTCTGTTGCTAAATGTGTGTGTATTGTTGAATGATATGCTTCCCGGCATTAATTAAAGTAAACTGCGATCCTTATACAGGGTGTTAAATGTTTGCTCTTTGCATAATATCCAAATTACGTATTTTTCATGCTAAATAAATGTGGTTTTCTAACTCCTAGTACTATCTACATGTATTGTGTAACCATTAAGACTCAATATACTCAGATATAACCCCCTTATCATAGCAATATATATATATATATATATATATATATATATACAAAGCTAAAGAGAATTGTTATATTCAGTTCCTTATGGTTGTTCTATAGTATTTAATAAATAAACATTAAAGTCCGTTTTCTTCAACTCTCGAACTTTGATGTATGGTAAATTTTAGGAATTTGTGGTCACTAGCAGCATGTTTTTGTAGCTTCCGTTCAAGGTCAGTTTACCATAAAAATCGTCAAACAAGTAACAACCTTTGTCAGACCATGTAGTGCTACTCTAAATAATTCTCTGATCCATTTGGATAAAGCTTCTCTGTGGATTGTTTAGGTTTACAGTGCCTGCCAATTCCAAGATCTCGGGTTCTATTTCCGACACCGATCACTTGAAAAATGTTAGGCAAGCATTTTTTACAAAGTACACTCTCGTTTGGATTAGGCTAAATGTAACTGTGGTATTTCATCGCACTTAAAGATACCTACTTTACTTTCTATAACAAAAGTTCATCTAAATGGATTCACAGGTAAGAAAGTAGCTTGCTCCTGATCAATGTTGTACTTTTAGATAGAGCATTGGGGAATTGAAATTTTCAGTTCAGTTGGAATTCGTTTATGGATTACCTTACTATTATATATTCTAACTATTCTAACTTTATTCCCCATACGCAAACTAAGGGGCGTCGGTGTAATGCTCATCTTCCATTAACCAGTGTGTTGTAATTTTCCAATTACTGTGTGTACCCAGTATCTATTCTTTTGTAACGATGTCTGAAGTCGCGCTGGCATAGTTCGATTTTGATACTCTTATCAATGGTTCAACCATATTGGTGTTAGTTACTACCATAAAATGTATTTGTATATAGAATTTTATAGAGAAGCTCCTTTGCACAGAATTTATAAACCAAAGCGTTTGTGTAATTAGTTTAATAATTCTCATTATCGATCGAAACAGATTTAATAGGCAAGTTGTTGTTTATTAAAGTTATGTGTATCCTGAAAAAATTGGAGAATGGAAATATCATTATTTCAACATTTTGAAATATTTTCAAAACCTGTAATTGTAATGACGAGGCGTTTTTTTGAAACAAATCCCGTTTGAGCATATCTATCGCGCAGCTTGATATTTGTCATGTGCATTCTGGGTAGGTCTGAATTAAACATCTGAACCACATCTCCTAAACATACTGTCACCGATTGCAAATTTACCATAAATTTCAGAAATTTAGTTATAGATTGCTCTTGGTCGCATATTTCTAGCGTTTAAAAATAAAATATCTTACGTCGTTTACTCTCGACAGGCTGTTCGATGGCTTTGAACATCTTAAACGGGCGATAAATAACATTTTACTACACGAACTGCAACCTGTAACTATGTACGGATAACCAATGCATGAAATATGATACTTCCAATTACGCACATGACAAATAACAAACTGCCCGGTAGAAATGCGCAAATGGAACTTACTTAAAAAGTTCGCACCGCACATTGGTGCCTTACGGATTTGTAATTGCATGCTGCCTAAAATAGAACTTCTGGCGAGATTTTCGCGCCAAACTGAATAATGTCTCGTCTCGCGTCTTATCTAGAAAAGAAATAACAAGACCCCTATCATAAAATATAACGGATTTCGTCTGCAGTCTTGCTCCGCATCCAATGTGGAACTACAAGACGAGAGGAGACCTTGCGAGCAATACTAACTATAACTCTTAATAAATATAAACTACTGTGGCGATGAACTTTCAAGCCTGCAAAGTTGCATAATACAAAATATACTGCTTTTTCACAGAAATGACAAAATGTAAATTCTTTTTCTTAACTTTTCAGAACTACAAAGGCAAATTTCCTTGTGTTGATTACTAGAAAACCGCTTTGATTTTAACTAAGGATTTTTCTCCTAGACGTATTTTGCTTTTACCAGATTCTCTTGGAACGTTGAAAGGAAAACGAGATACTCTAAATCAACATGCTTTTGATCAGCATGACGTCGTAAATTAAATGGGAACCAATTTGTTTCTAAAATTAAAACCAACCAACCTGGTAGGGGATTATCAAACTTTATCGACTAATTGTAGTCCGATACCTGGTCTCTAAGGTACGCTAGCCTACCCAAGTTACATGCTAATTGCTTAGATCTTGAATACCAAGTGCTCTATAAGAATTATTTTTCCTCCATAAAACAAATTGAGATATCTTAGGCAGAATTCGTGCAAATAAATTAAGACTGCGAGTTGAAACTGCTCCGTGCTGTTGTTTTCTGTATAATATATGTAATATTAACTTGCGGAAAGAATAACTAAAACCAAAGAAAGATACTTTGCATTTTTTTAACTTAGCACAAACATTGCATGTGAATGCCTTCGTGCTCAGAAAATGAGTCCATAGGCGTCAGTGGTATACGTTATTAACCAAAACGAAAGAATCATAAAACTAATATTTTTAGAACACAAAGTATTTTGCTGATGGCATTTTTAACTTTTAAATCCCCATAATAAATTTGACCACCTCTGAGTCATCATCATCAACAGATCTTTAGTCCTAGAACTAGTTGGACGCGTAACTCCATTGTTTACTATTCTGAACTAACCTCCACATTTCCCTGAAATTGCTACAGCCTACATCTTTCACTATCTGTGTGCAATAGTCTAATCTAGATCTATTTCTATCCCTATTTTCTTTCTCTGCTTCTAGTATACTACGTACTATACCTTCATTCCTTTGTATGTGACCTATTATCTTATCTCTTTTATTTTTTACTGTTTTCCATATATTTCTTTCTTCCCCTATCACTTCGAGAACCTCTTTATTCGTAACTTCGTGGACCATGATATTTTCATCATACACGTGTAGCACTACATTTCAAAGGTTTCTACCTTTTTTCTGTCAACTGCTCCCACTGTCCACGTTTCACAGCCGTTTAGTGATGTGTTTCACTCATGTTTTCAGCAACCTTTTTCTTGTTTCCATGTTTGTTGTCTTTGAACATAGTATTTGCGTTTTCTTGTTAAAAGCAGTACGGTCTTGTGCTAATCTTTGTTTTATATCTTTTGTACTTTTCCCATCTTGTGTTGTTTAATTTCCTAGGTAGCAGAGATCTTCGGTTATAATCAATGTACGAAACAGATATAATCCTTCCTTTTATCAGCAATGCATGTAATTTAAAATTTATATTTCTAAAGGAAATAGCCTAACCCTATTGGTGAGGTCTACTAATGAAAAAACTATTAGAATGAAATATGATTAAACATTTTAAAGAAACGTCACAAGGTGTAAGGTAAATAGGAAAGGGTCCTATATATGCACACTTCACACATCAAGGTACAGGTAAACAAATGTTTAAATCACTACTGAAAACGATACTAAGCACCCATATATGCCAATCCCTTATCATTAGCCGACGATTATCAGTCGTCCAAAATCAGCAACATGTACAATTTCCAACAGGAGGTCACCTAAATATTAAAAAAAGTTTCTTAATTTAAACATTAGCAATAACGAAGTTACATTCAAAATCTAAATACTAAAAGGTCGTTGATGTGCATCATAATAACAACTAATTTTATGTATTTATGTTGATAATACGTTAAATTGCCAACGCTCCTATGTACGTATTAAAGAAAAGTTTAAAATAAAACCTATAAGCAGTTGATTGTCGCGTTGCTGAATCCTATTTGGGCGTTTAGATAACGCAGTGTAATTTTAGATTGATGGAGTATATAAACCATCAACAAGCGTGCTGCGTGGTATTCGAAAAACCTATTGTTAACAACATCTTTTCAATTGCTCTAAATGGAACTCGGTGTAAACATTGATAGCACGTATAAACTCACCTTTGTACGTGCTTTTACGCTGTACTTAATTAAACCTCGCTAAACTTTGGATATTGTTGGTCTATCAATACAGAGAGTTGTTCGCTTAGTTAGTGAAGCAATTCAGATTTTTTATAAATACACCATGATCAATTTTTAGTAAGTGCTTTCATACCTAATTAATAAAATACGATATAGCCCCTTTCTTCTTATTATATTTCTAATAATGAATAATCGAGGGTGCGTAGACAAAGAGAAGTTATAGTTTTGTGTTTAGTACACACTAACGGAAATTAATAGATTTGGGTACACACAATAATTGTTTGATGTTAGATATACAAGCTGTCACTTTTGTGTTTACATAAAATAAAAAGGAAATAACTAGTGTTTTAATTATTGCAAAAGGGCAAAATTGTTGTGTAATTAAATTAGTAATGTTTGTCGAAAAATAAAGTACAACTATATATGCGTATTATGATACAGGGTATAAAACCTAGAATATTCGCTGAGCTATTACTGCAAATATCGATCATAGCATTTAGTTTAGTGCAAGAACAAACGAAATGGAAAGCAAATAATTACGTTTCAGCTGACACGAATAAAAGCCACAGAAATCCGGATATATACAGGTTTGGTTTTGGTATAGCTTTTCTTACTTTCTGTAGCACAAATAATCAGCGTCTTTCACTTTGGCAAGATCTGATACACAGTAATACTTCAAAGTACTTTCCTTTGCTATCAGAATGTATTGGATTTACCTTTCGGTTCACAATCTCATTAGTCCTGGGATATAATGCCATGAATTGAACCAAAAGGTTGTAACTATAATTAAATTTCTAATTTCAGCACCATATAATGCAAACATAACGTGCTTTAAAAATATAATTGAACTACTAGTTTGTTTACTAGTTCATTTTAAACAGCAGATTTGTTTTCTCTACCCAATTAACTCGTGCTAAGTTGTGGTTTAATTGGTGACCTATTTAGGCAAGCTTCCCAACAAGCTTCATCTTTGCAGATCAACACTAAACTTACGTAGATCGCTTAGTACTATGAATAATTACAACAAAATTAGAATAACACTTACACTTAGAATAACACTCACATGGAAATCTAAGAACCATTCATATAAATTTTATAAATTGTTTAAGATTTGTAAAAAAAGCTGCATCAGCAGACTAGCGGACTTTTCAAAGACAAGTCGAAGGTAATGGTAAAACTATGCAAAAAGCTCTTGCATTCAGTGCCCGATTAATCTGCAAACGACGAATATGCACAGTCTTAGAGAGCAAGAAGAAACACTTCCCAATTTAACAGTGACGGTTAGTACGATATCCTCTAAGCGCCACGTCTTCTAGCTAGCTAAAAGGGTATTAAAAAATACTTGGACCAAAACTTAATTACCTATTTATTTTGACAAAAGGTTTCTAGCTTTTTGTTTTTTAAAGTTACCACAATTATAACGTTAATTTTCATTAGTTGTACCTGGTCAACACTTTAAAATAAACTAGAGCCAATATTATTCTAACAGTTACCTGAGAAATTATTAAACAATCAATACATTTCTTATAAAGTAAAAGAGAACATTTCAGTCAAAACCCAATTATTAAAGGTTAAACAGTTTTATAGCTATTGACCCAACCATTTTGGGATCTTTCACAGATTTGTGAGGTACTCTGTTTTGGGTGTTGGATTCAACATCGTTCACTCCCTCACAAACGTTACGTCGATTTTTTGTGCGCTCAGCTAGCTTCTCAACACGTTTATTTGTTTCAAACTCGTTGCGGCATTCTAAATCATATACCCTTTGCACAGGCCGTAACATTTCTCCTCTAGCCGTTTGTATTTGAACTATACAAATATGACCATTTTTCCCAGAAATTACTTCAATAATGCAACCCAAAGGCCAATCTAAACGCTTATCGTTATCACTTCTTACAAGGATTATTTCCGTCACGACTACCTGTGGTGCAATCTTTTGAGTGAGAAATAGACTCGATTGTCCAAGGTATTCATTCAGTGCGAAAGCGAATACGAAAGTCATCACGAACTTTTAGCAATTTTTTAATTCTTCTACACAAGTTTGCCTGGTCTGTCGATCACAGTCATGCATACCTTAATAAATTTCTTCCGTAAAAACATGCAAGAGGTTATAGTAGCCAAGTCTGTTGGAGCCTCCGAAACGTTAGTAAAAGGTCTAGCGTTAATCACTGCTTCACAATCACATAACAGCGACGACAGGTCCTCATAGCTTAAACTTGTGTGACTAAGCATCTTTCGCAATAACTGTTCGTTGTCCCAATAAGACGTTCCCAAAGCCTCCCCACCGTCTGGATTGTAGCAATTGTTTTGGCGAATATCCACGTGACAGAAATTTTGCAGAATTATGTGATCCTGGAACGTATCTCCACCTTCTAACTGAAGTTAAAGAAAGTATTTCGGTTACTGTGTTCTACATAAACAATCTCGTTCGTCCTTTCTCTGTATCCAGGGAATCACCATAGTGGAATCGGTTCAAAAGTAGAATCTTTAAAATTTTTAATCACATAGTGAAATGTTCTGGCTGCTATAGAAGCTGTCAAAGGCTTTAATCTAAGAGCAGATATTTTCTCGAGGGGAGCTACCCCAGATTTAGCAGTCAACATATAAACATAAACCTCTACGAAATACAACCCGCAGAAATACTACACTTGAGTACGTACGCCTGTATTCTCACGTCACAGAAGACGTGAGTACCAAGGGCCGCAGATTTCAAAGCACCCGCCATAGCCCATCGTGGTATTTCGATATCAGACAATAAAATCTTTAGCAACATCTGCTTCAACCGGTTGGTCCCATGTTAGGTGTTTTGCCCACAATTTTATCAACAACAGCTTTGATACCAACAATGTTGGGCTGACAAAACCAATCGAGTTAAACACTTTTTGTGTTATCGAAATAATTTCTCTTTCCGTAACAACAAGTTTCTCTATATCAATATTAAGTGATGCAGCACTTGGAAATGAAATCGCCATTTTTCGCAAATATAAATTTAGATTTCGTTGTATGTTAATTGCTAAAAGATATTTGAGTATTTAGCGATTTGTAAGCTAGAATACGTCTTAATCCTATACTTTTTGTTTTGTAAACGGATAGTTTTGAGGTCGAAATTCGAAGCATTTTGACCATTATTAGTTTATCTGTTAAGGTAAGTAGAATGCCATTCGTTTGTTATAAAAATGCACTTCCGTGCATAAGATGAATAATTTTGAGTATGACAAACATGTTTTAGTTACCATAAATGCAAAACACACTTCCCGTGTATTTAAAAGCCCCAATTTTAAATCTATATTACAGAGGTGTATACAAATGTAAGCCGTATATGTACAAATAATTAATCGTTAAGAAATACTGTAAAACAAAGGATATAAACTTTATACCTTATGCAAATCGATCGTTTTCAAGCATTATAAGTACAAAGCCATTCGTTTGTTATAAAAACATGCATTAAAAACACGTTTTGGTTGCTGTAAAAACTAATCTTTTATTACAATTATGAGTATGCGGTACCCGTTGGTAAAGCAATTAACAGCATTGATTATTTATGTAATAAATAATTACCCGTGTGTATAATATCCCTATAACATTTTAAATAAAACATGTTTCGAATTTTCGAAAAAATACTTAATTAATAGGAAGTGTCATTATATCTAATTAATAAACATACGTTTATTCTAAGAAGCCGCATGAATAATAAAAATGTGGTAAAATCGAATTTATTATCTTTCGCATTACTACGTGATAGGATGTGATCCTACAATCACCTTCGTATGTTAAACAATGATGAGGCAGCGCGCGTCATTAATTTAATCAATCACGCGATACAAAACGAATGAGGAATTTCCAGAAACCTTGTCACTTTCGTTCTAAATTCGGTAGAGTGAAGGTCGAGTGGGTTTATCTACTGATAACCATGGCCACATCGGTCTGGTCTAGGAGAAGAAAAAAGTAGTTTGTGTAAGAAGATCATTGTTGGCATGGGGCACTTGCAGAGTGTTGTTAATAAAAGAGAGATATAAATAGACTTGTAGGCCAATAGCGGTGTTTTTGATAGTCACACCGATTGATCTTTGGAAAACTTCATTAAGCAGTCTGTAAGGTAAATTTGTAAAATTTTATTAATTGGATTATTGTAATGCATTTTCGAATGTCTTGTAAATTTCAGGTAACATGGAATTTCGAAGTAACATGCAACTAGTGTGAGGCGTAAATTGGAGGTTAAGCTGATATTATTTCAAGAATTAAAATTGAACTTTAATGCTGTGTCAAATTTGGTTTTGAGGTTAGATATCTGGTGTACAATTAGAATGCTTGGGTTAAAGTCTAAAGACTGTTAGAATGAACTTCTTGGTGCATCGCTGACCTTGGTTGATTTAACTTACACTATTTGGTTAGAACGTTCCTCATTTTTCCTTTGTTCTTCTGTATTTTGAACTTTGACAAAAGTTTAAAAGTTTTGTTTTGGTCATAAATTTTATGTTAGTAAAATTCTATTTATCAGCCTCGTTAAGTAGAATCTTTAATAATCATAATTTACATTTTCATATACTGTAAATTAAATACAAACAATAACATTTATGTTAAAGTATAAATAACTTCATTATGTGTGCCATATGGTGTAATAAGAAAAGTTTGAATGTTCAATTTGTACTATGTACTCATGATATAATTTGAAAGTTAGGATTAATTTTGAATGTAGTTTAAAAAATGACATTTTCAAATCATCTGTAAAGTCGCTCGCAGTACTGCCAACGATAACAGAAATAATTATTTTATGTAGAGTAATTCACAAGATATTTTAACATTAAATTTTCTGAACCATTAATTCTTGCTTGGTTCAAAAAACATCACTATTGATAATTTTATAGAGATTATAGCTCTACAATTTGCTGTAATTACTTTGTTATAATTTTGAAAAAAAACTAAAGAGAAGATTGAAACTATTTTTCGCCTCCACTCGTTAGATACAAGTGAAGCTTTATCCTTTTTTATTTGTTCGCGGCTAAGTCTGGAAATTACCCCAAGAGTGAGCAATGAGAATGGGCGTGGGAATGGTATAAACTCAACAATAAGCTAACATAGAAAGAAAAAAGGGAAATTGAACGCCACTGTATCTATATGGACAACACAAGAAATTCAATACTCTTATGAGAAGATACAGAAACTCATTGGATTTAAGCACCATAAAAAAACTTACAACTTAATGAACTAACACATCTGGAAACCTCTGGAACATACTTACAACCTCTTCAATCGCGATGATCCTGAAAAAAAAAGTACACAACAAATTTACTATTAAAAAGACACGGTTTGTTCTTTTCAATAAAAGAACATACTAATAATTATGAGTAGATAATCTTGAGATTACCACACCAAAGGTATTTTAATTAAAAATGGATATCTAGAATAAATCAATTGTAACATATCTGTGCTTTTAAATTATTTCAGCATTCGTCTAATTTCATTATTCAAAAAAATTTATTTTCTCCGAGATATTCTTATTAAAATTAATTATGCATGGAATAAAAAAACTTGAGTCCAAAAATGTAATTTAATATAGTTTCTCTCTTTTCGTTTTTTTTAAATATGGTTACAAATACATAATAATAAAATTGAATTCTGGTTTTTCTTATAAATCTGTCTTGACATTACGAGATCTTACTTTTAATAATATTTCAAAACAAGATTCCTGATACCCAACGGACAGATCTGTGTATTGGTTTACATGTATATCATAACAATTTAGTTCATATTCTTTATAGAAAATTTAAATCACAAGTAGCTAATTTGAGTAAATAAAATTTCAAACTTATTCAGATATAGAAATGATTAATGACCTTATTAAAAATTAGACATCTGTAATGAACTTTTTAAAAAACAGGAAGTGGACTTTAGAATCACAATACTTTAAACACATGTATATTCTCACGTGTCTTACAAAATTACCTTACTAGTACTTCCTAACATTCATATTTCACGTTATTATTCGTGCACAAAATTTAGCATGATTAAGTAATTCTCTATTAAAATTTTATGTGAACACTTTTAAAAGTCTGACAAACATAGGAACTGAAAGTTTGAATACCTGTGCTTAATGAAGAAGTTACCTCTTGCTATCGAACTGCGATGCACATGTTCCGGATCCTGCTTACAAAATTTAATGCCAAGAAACATCGAACAAAAGCTTTACATACTTCGTTAACGACAGTTGCCCCAATCACTATATATAACCATGGTAATTTCATGCGCGTTAACACTCACCGACCTGTCTAACCATTTTTAAGAGGAAGCGTGATCTATTGCCTTGCCGGAGTTACAGGAATGACAGCTCTTCTGGGCTTCCAAGACGACCACCTCTCCTGCCCCTACCATGATATATTTATTCTCAGACTCCACTTGTCACGAGCCCGTGTCCCCATCTTTATAAGTTGCAGCTTTGCTTACATGTTAAACTACAATGGCCGGCTTGGTTTTCCGTACCGTCCACGTAAAGAACAGCTCATACGTCTTGCGCGTCACCTCGTGACCCTATTTACGCAAGCGCTATCTTAATTCTAACAACTGAAAGGATATAATCCGCCTATGGATTACGCAACACAAATGATTTGTTCCTTTTTAAATACGTTTTCAGAGTGTATATTGTTATTAAATATTTCTTGGTAATGCATTTAAGCTAATTAAATGGTAATAATTTCCTGTTCCATTGTGGAATTGTTTCTTTCAGATATAACTATATTGAACACAAAAAGCAAATATCACAGATCTACAATGCATAGATGTGATTTCTTCAAAACCAGTGCCACAGAATATATATTCGTTACAAGATAAACTTGTGTTTAACCTAAAGTTTTACTTTACTGAACTTTAAAAAAAGGTATTGCAAACGTATACTGAAACTATGAGAATTAACACCAGGTTCATAGGTGTGTCATTTTGTGATTATTGTTAATAGGTGTCTACAAGCAGAACCAACCTAGGTACATTCATCGGGGTAATTGTTAATTCAGAAGAGGACAATTCATAAGGTGTTTTGATAGGGTTTTGGGGAATCAAACTCTGGTTGTGTATATAGGTCCTAAAGAGCCAGTATCACAGCAATATATAGATGGCCATACAAGTATGTTAAGGTTGTTGGAAACTAATTCGCTCTGACAAAGCTTAAGGAAGCTGAAACTGGTCAATGGATGTTTCCTCCTCTCGTGAAATAATAAATCTATTGTTATGTTAATTACTATACAACTATTAACTCGATTTGTATAGGTGAACAAGCTTTTATGAATTTATAAAAGTTTATTTACAGATACATCTTGTGTTTTATTTTGTTGTACGCAAATTCCTTATTGCGGACTGCAAATAACTTGTCCTTTTATATATATTTATGAAGTCAAATCAGTTACTGAATATAGGATACATTTTAAAGGCGGTAAATAACTAGCATTTACATTCTATTAAAGTGTGTATGAATATTTATTTAGTATGTTTTTACGGGTTAGAACTTAAAATAATTGAAACACATGACAACTACAATATAGGATGATGTCCATTTTCTAAAATGGTAGCGCATTCCTACTTCAGATAGTACAATAATCAATGGAATTTACGTCTTAACAACTAAAACATATTTAACTAAAACATCAAGCGGTGCTTCCTCACTATCAAAATATTTTGTATTCATTCTTCTGTCGATAGTATTGCCAATTTTCTTTCAAATAACCTGAATTTAATTCAAATCAAATTTTTATATTTGGTTCGTGCTTTTATAATATTTCTCTATAAAGGATATTTTGGTACTGCGTGGAAACTACATTATTACTCTTCTAGCTTACTCTAACTGCGATGATACTTCATGTAACCCAATTTACGTGCTAAGCTTCCCTTCAATTTGAAATCCATTAGTGAACTTTACAACAAATTTCGGCTATACAAATCAGCACCAAAGTTAGAGAGTTGGTGTAAGCGCATACAGAGCTGCTGTTTTTTGTTCCCATCAAAGCGGGTTATGACGACTGGTAAACCAATACGCATTCAGTAAATATTATACGAGGTTCGATTTTCTCCAGAAAAGATTCAGGAAGTAATCATGACAGTATATTCTGCCTTTGAAGAAAATTGTACAAAATTGCTTTGTGTTCAGAAAAGAACATTAACCGTTATAAAGCGAGCGTGCCTTAAATTGAAAGGATCAGTCTTGTTAGCAAACGATGATAATGACAGTGTAACACTTTACTACGCAATACTAATTATGCTTTTCATACATCTATGTGAAGATTTTACCATGCATAATAAGATTATTCCTTTACAATCTGTATGTTGTAAAGGCATGTTTGTAATAGACCTTCAGTTGCAAATTTTATAGAGAGGATTCTTACGTATATAAATGGTTCATAAAATACGAAAACAGTCTACCATATAATAAACCAATTCCTCAATCCATTATAGTTTAATTGATATTACTTTGTATTAAACGAAAGTTATTTTCCGCCCTTGTAGAACATAAAGTGACGTAATTTTTACGTACTGCTTGTACGACATTAATTTCGTATTATTTGAATTGTTTCGCCATTCTTGTAGTTCTTGTAGCTCATTTTGATGAAATGGTTTGTTTTGTGAGTTTGGTAAATAATCGAAAAAGATGCATTGAAATTGAATTTTTCCAGACCAATTTTTTTATTGACATAATAATAATAATAAAATCAATAATAAAATAATCAACCCAGGGTGACTAAACGGTTCAAGTTGTTTGACGATAAGGGTCCTCCTATATGATGTCATAGTGCATGTCCTGATATGAGAAAATATTTACAGTTATGTGACAACATACCGCGCGGTTAGAAATGCCGAATGATTTCAATATATTAACATTAAATACTAAAATTAATTACAATATACCATTTAGAATGTCAATATAAAAACAAGTTGAAAATGCAAGGCATTGTCGCAACGAACTTCCAAATGTAGACTTACTTTAAAACAATTTAAAGAAATTAAAATTATTATGTTGTAATAATTATAAGTATTCAGATAAAATACAAAAATTTATAAACAACAAAAGAGACATTTTAATATATTTTATTTTATTGAATAAATATTTTAAAAGCTATATATGTGTGTGTGTATGTATGTATGTATGTATGTATGTGTGTTTGTGTGTGTGTGTGTAAATAAGGGGGCATCATATTTTGATTCAGTTTTTCAGAGGATTCTAAATATGTATCGCACATTAATTTTGGACCTATTTGAAATTTTGATAAAATTAATTCCCGGGGGTCGGGTATCCGTGGTCAGATTTTGTGGGGGGTACCATATTTTGACTCAGCTATGTTAGGGGAGTCCAAATATGTATGCACATTAATTTTGGACCTATTTGAAATTTTAATTTTCCCGACGGAATATCGCGGGGGCACGGCGTCCCCGTGGCCCGATTTCAACTGACATCAAAACTTAAGCTCAGGACACCGAGCTGGATCGATTGATGTATCACACATTGGTGTCCGACCATTAGAAAGGCCTCGGACGGACAGACGGACAGACAGACGGACGACAAATCGATTTCATAAACGAACGAAGTTCGTTGATATAACCCTTTATTTGTTTATGGGTATGAAAGTAATAGGTATGTGTATGTACCCATAAGGAGTGTAACTACCAACATATCTATTAATACAGACAGTATAAAACAGTAAGTTAATAAAGAACATTTTAGTCATTAAATAGTAAACAACAAAATTTTGCTATCGATTTCGTTAACGCTCCACTAGAGCACTTCACGCCTATTTCTCGTATGATTCCATCAATTTCAGGATGACACTATAAGACTCGCTCTATCTGCCATTTGTAATGAGGTAAATTTTCTTCTTTAATTACAATCATAGTTCCAGGCTATATGTTAATTTGATTCTTGTTTCCATTTGCAGCGTAATTGGGGATGAGAAATGTACTTTTTGGGCTCTCTTCATTGGGTCTTCAGTCCTGTAACTGGTTGAGTGCGAACATCCATTGTTTCCTATTCTGAGTTAACCGTCATATTTCCCTGAAATTCACACATCTTGCATCTTTCACTATCTGTGTGCAATAGTCTAATATAATTGTAAATCTACCTCTCTTTCTTCCTTTCTCTACTTCTAATATATCCCGCACTATTACCACATGCCTTATAAAGTGTCCGATCATCCTACTTCTTTCATTTTTTTATTGTTTTCCACATATTTCTTCGTACCCTACGATTTCTTATACCTCTCTGTTCTTATCTTTGCCTGCCCATAATATCTTCATCATGTCTTTATTACCACAATTCAAAATCTTCAATGTTTTTCCAGTCCGCTTCTTCTACTGTCCATGATGCACAGCCGTCAGGTGCTGTTATCCACACATATGCTTCCAGCAGTCCTTTCCATGTTTCCATGTTTGTAGTTTTCCAATATAGCAGTTGCTTATCCTTTTTAAATGCTGCATGCCTCGTACTAATCTTGGTTTTATATATTTTGCACTTTTCCATTCTTTGTTATTTTGCTTCGCAAGTAGCAGAAATACCCTTGCAAATTCTAATTTTCTATTTGAATTCTGATATTTGACTTATATTCCTCTCCTTTATACATACTAGCACTCTAGTTTTATTTTTGTTAATTTCACACCGTATCTTTCTGTTAGTACTGTTTTCATTTCATTAATAGTTGCTTCAGTTTCTTCTTTGCTAGATACTAATACCGCTAAATGGTCTGTAAATCTAAACATATCAAACATTTGTTCTTGTGTCATAATTCCAAATGTCTTTCTGAATTTAATAGTATTCATTGCCTCTACTATATACAAGTTAAAGATTAATGGAGATAACGCACATTCCTGTCTCACTCCTTTCCCTTCTTTCTCTACGTTCCTGCTCAAATTCTACTGCCGCTGTTTGCTCTTTGTATATATTATGTGCTATACGTATATCCCTATAACTCATTCCTGCCTTTTTAGATTTTGAACATTTTTTCCTATTTTATATTGTCGAATGCTTTTTTTCAGGTCTACAAACCATATACGCTTTCTCCTTTTTCTATCGTTCGCTCCATTATCACTCTTAAAGCTAAAACGAGTTCCCGTATTCCCCTGTTTTGCTTAAACAGAAATAGATATACTCCTAGTATTTCTTCAGTTAGTTTTTACATCGGGTTTTGTACAATTCAAGTTAACATTTTCAATACGTATGTGCCGTTAGTGTTACTGTTCGAAAATTTTCACATCTATTTGGACCCCTCTTTTTTAGTATAGAGACTATGATTTTAGATTCGAAATTTTTGGTTATCTGACCTGTGTCATACATATAGTTGACAAGTTGGAAGAGACGTTTGTTACTGCTCGTGCAGCGGCTTTTACAGTTTCTGCTTGTACTATATGTGTACCAGGTACCATATTATTTTTCAGAATCTTTAATGCTAGTTCAAACTCAGTTCAAACTAAGTATGGGATATCCCAGGTCATCCTCTTCAATGTTTGATTTATGTTCTATTACTTCTAGTTGGGGTCCCGTATATAAATTCCTTATATGTACTTGCCATCTATCCACTTTCTCTACATTTTCTATAATAATGTCTACTTCTGCGCCTCTTGGATTTTTGCTATGCGACTTTAAAGCCCTAAAATTAATTATAATTAGTTTGTATACTTTTTCTGTCGTTTCAGTTACCATCTTAGTTTGTACCACCTGCATTTTTTCTCAATCCGTTGTTCTTTAGCTTTTATACATTTGCAAATAGGTTCCCATTTTATGACTTTGTATCTTTGTTTTCCTGCATTCTCTGGTCTGTTTTGTATTTTCGCACATCTATTTCTTATTCTTATTTTCTCTTTTGTTTGTACCCCAGAACACCTCTGACCACAATGTCTAAGTTGGATTTAATGCTATTCCGTTGTGCTTCCGCTTCTTTAGTATTAGAAAATTTTTCCTTGTTTTTCAACAATTTGTTTGACTTTTACTCGAAATCTCTTGTGGGTACCTTTATCTATGAGTTTCTCAAGATCGAAGTTCCTTTATCGATTTCTTTTTTTAAATTTTGAATTTTAAACGCGGTTTTTATAACTACTATGGTGTGGTTAGTGTTTATATCTGTTCCCGGATAGCTTCTACAACCTTTTAGTTTATTCCTAGACCTTTGTCTAACAAGAATGTAATCTACTTGATATCTCCTTATATCTCCGACCAACTTCCACGTGCATCGTCTTCTAGTGTGATGCTGAAATAATGTATTTGTGATGGTTGAATTGACTTTGTCGCAAAATTCTACCAACCTATTTCCCCTGCTACCTGCTACCGCTCCGTCCTTACTCATACCTATCACTACATTAAAATCTCCCATAATTATTAAATTTTCATGCCTTTTTACAAATTTTAGTATGTCTTCGATACCTTGGTAGATCACTTCTACGTCCTTATCGCTCTAGTTACAGGTAGGCATGTAAACTTGCATTATTACCGTATTTACAGATTTGGATTCTAATCTAATCATGAGTACTCTCTCGTTTTTTTGTAGTTTTGTAGTTTTCTACACAATGTTCTACCTTTTTTCCGCATAACTATCCTCAGACCCACTATTCCTACCTGCGATCCTGTATAAATTACTTTAAAGTCTACCTGTAGTTGCTTATAATGATCGTCAGGTTTAAGTATGGTTATTTTTTTGTCATTAGGTATTCCATCTTGGAACTGGTTGGACGGTTTGTTTTCTTGTTTTTGATTTATTTTCCCCTCTTTTGCATACTAGTACTTTAGTTTTATTTTTGTTATTTTTCATACCGCATCTCTCTGTTAGAACTATTTCCATTTCATTAAGAGTAGCTACTAACTCTTTCCTCCAAGATGCTGTTACCGTTATATCATCTACAAATCTAAGCGTATCAATCTTTTGTCCTTGCATAGCAATTTCAAATGTCTTCCTGCATTTGACAGTATTCATTGCCTCTTCGATGTACAAGTTAAAAATTAATGTCTCACCCCTTCCCTAATATTTACTTCTTTGCATCCCTGTTCTATTACCGCTGTTTGCTTATTTGTATAATCTATGTACTCTCCGTCTATCCCTAAAACTCATTCCAATCTTTTTGAGTATTTTGAACATTTTTTTCCATTTTACATTGTCGAACGTTTTTTCCAGATCAACATGCCCTATATACACGCTTTCCCCTTTTTCTATTGTCTTCTTCATTATCACCCTGAGAGCTGAAATAGCCTCCCGTGTTCCCCGGTTTCGTCTAAACCCAAATTGACTATCTGCTAGTATTTCTTCAGCTCGTTCTTTCATTCGTCTTTGTACAATTCTAATTAATGTTTTTGACACGTGCACTGTGTGTCTAACTTTCCTATTTCCATCTTAGTTTGTACCACTTTGCACTTTTCATCAATACATTAATCTTTAGCATTCCTGCATTTGCGAATAATTTCCCATTTTATGGCTTTCTATCTTTGGCTTCCTGTTTCGTCTTATTAATTTCTGAATTTTCGTTTTTCTTCTATTAAATTCCGAATATCCTTTGTTATCAATGGTTTGTTATTTTCATTTTGTCTAAACCACAGAATATTTAAGCTGAATTTAATGCTACTCCATTTTCTTTCTATTTCCTTAATACAAGAAACTTTCGCGATATCTTTTTGCAATTTATTTAACTTTGTTTTTTAAATCTTTCGTTGATATGTTTAACTTTTAGTTTCTCAGAGTCGAAGTGCCTTTCTCCGTTCCTTTTTCAAACGTTTAAATTTAAGAGCGGCCTTCATAATTACGATGTTGTGGTCGGTGTCTATATCTGCTTCTGGGTAGCTTCTATAGTCTTATATATGATTACTAAACCCTTGTCTAACAAGAATGTAAACTATTTAATATCTTCCTATTTCTCCTGGCATCTTCTCCGTGTATAGTCTTCTAGCATAATGTGTTTGTGATGGTTAAATTGTTTTTGTCACAAAATTCTACAAGTCTACGTCCCCTGTCGTTTCTTTTGCTTAAACCAAATAAACCCACTACCGCTCCTACCCTCACCTACCGCTTTATTAAAATTGCTACGTTGAAAACCCTTCAAGTAATTTTTTCTGCATTCTATTTAAAACACCTTAAAATTTCTCAACAAGCTGGATTTTCTACCATTTGAAATTAGTGTTATTTAATAAAATTTCTCAAGTAATTGTTCTATAAAATTTTGCTTTATAAAATCAAACAACTGCTTGGAAAACGTTACGTTTCCAAGTAGTTGCAATATTTCCTACCACTTGCAGTGACTACATTTTAATTAAAAGCTGCACGTAAATACACAGCTTCCTTTTAAAAAAGGAGGCCACTTACCACCTGCCTACACCTGCCTACAATGGGTTTGTTATATATAAGTATACTGTTATTCTGTAGCTGTTAAAATATTTCAAAGTAATAAGATTGTTTTCCTTTGTCTAAAAAACTACAGGAATAAATTAAAAACCAACAAAAGAATTTTTATCCGGCTTGAAGGACCAGTACACACTAATGGGGTAAATAAATAAAAAAATCTTACTACAAGAAAAAGTAGTACACACTAAGAGAGTAAAATAAATAAAAATCTTACAAAAGTGCATGAAAAACCCAAGAACTAACACAGAGGCTTTATCCGGCATGAAAGACAAGTACACCGGACCAAGTCAAGAAGTGTAAAAGATATAGGAAATGGAAAGGTATAAGGTAGCAATAATCGAGGACAAAGGTGGAAATGGCATAACACTGCAAAAAGTCGTCGAACGACGGATATCTCTAATAAAGAAACTATAAAGTTTTCGACCTCAAGAAAAAGAAATAAGTTTTTCGCGAAAAACCCAAAATAAGAAAAGGAGCAAAGAGAAAAACCTACAGTAGCAGCCAAAACGAGACAATAAATATCAAGCCTCATGGTATGCAAGGGAACAACAAAAATGCTGGTGAGAAAAGTTGAGATACTTCAATATGTGGTAATCAAGAATCGTATTAAACAAACAACTGAAGAAAAGAATAGCTAACTAGGCCTAAAAGACGTGGTTTCCGAAGAAAAGAAAAGATCTAAAAAGCATCTACCACAGGAAGCAGATCGAAAAAATTTAACTAAGTTCGTAAGAGAACTACCAGTAAGAAAACCAGCAGAGGGATAAGGAAAGGAAGGCGGCTCAAAAGAAATAGAAAACTAAACAAAAAAAAATAACCACAGGAACAAATTAAAAACCAACAAAAGAATTTTTATCCGGCTTGAAAGACCAGTATACACTAATGGAATAAATAAATAAAAAAAATCTTCCTAAAAGAAAAACTATTACACACAAAAATATAAAACCTTTGCGTTAGTTCTTAACTTTTTCTTGTAGTTTTGTAAGATTTTTTTTTATTTTATCCTCTTAGTGTGTACTAGTTTTTCTTGTAGTAAGATTTTTTTATTTATTTATCGCATTAGTGTGTACCGGTCCTTCAAGCCGGATAAAAATTCTTTTGTTGATTTTTAATTTATTCCTGTAGTTTTTCTAGACAAAGAAAAACAATTTTATTACTTTGAAACACATTAACAGCTGCAGAATAACAGAATACTTATAGATCACACGCCTATTGTATGCAGATGTAGGCAGGTGGTAAGTGGCCTTGTCTTTTAGCAGATAGCTGTGCGTTTACGTGCAGCTTTAATTAAAATGTAGTCACTGCAGGTGGTAGGAAATATTGCAACTGCTTTGTAACGTAACGTTTTCTTAAGCATTTGTTTGATTTAATAAGGCAAAATTTTATAGCACAATCACTTGAGAAATTTTATTAAATAACACTAATTTCAAACGGTAGGAAATTCAACTTATTGAGAAGATTTAGGGTGTTTTAAATAGAATGCAGAAAAAATTACTTGCAGGGTTTTGAACGTAACAAAATCCCCCGTAATTATTAAATTTTCATGTCCTTTTACGTATCTTAATATGTCTTCGATATTTTTGTAGATCGCTTTTACCTCTTCCTCACTGTAGCTAGAGGTGGGCATGTATACTTGTATTGTTGCTGTATTTGCCGGTATAGACTCTTATCTAACCATGTTTACTCTTTTGTTCTTTTCTGGATAGTTTTCTAAACAGTTTCCTATCCTTTTTTTTCATAACTATCCTCACATCCGAATTTCATTTCTCTGATTCTGTGTAAATTACCCTAAAGTGTCCGCTCAAAAAATCCTCCGCCAGTGTTCTACGAACTTCACTGATCCCTATTATCTCTAATGCTAATCCTGCTTTCCATATATTTATTATAGGTTAGGTATTTATTATAATTTATAAGTTAACATTACATGAAAGGCTATACCCATGCTGTTTTTTTTCAGTTCCTTTGGTTTTCTAAGTATACAGCGTAGTCGCGGGAAGCCGGATTGCACATTTTACAATTGTGCAGTTCCCCACAACTACCTATGTCACCACCGACTCCTATTTATCAGTCGTTGCTGAGCTTCGGGAGAGTATGGCCACTACGATCAATTCTCCCACTAATTGTGAGTTGTAGAGTGTGATTCGTTTCCTTCAAGCTGAAGCACGTAGTGCCGCTGAAACCCTTCGAAAGATGAGTGTAGTGTATGGCGAACACTGTAAGAGCGATAGTGTTGTCAGAAAATATTGTACAAATTTGGTAATGGTCAAACAGACGTTCATGACGAATATGGTCAGGGACTCAAATCGGTCGCTACAGCAAGTTTGGTTGATCGGGTTGACGTAGTAATCCGGGGGAAACGTAGGTTTAGAATTAATGAACTGTCTGTAGGTTCTCCAGACATTTCAGGAAATTTCTTGAATAAAATTGTTACTGCCAAGTTAGGATTTCGAAATGTGTGTGTCCGTTGGGTTCCAAACATGTTGAGTGATGACAACAAAATGAGGCGAATGGCGTCAATCTTAACTCTTCTCACAAGTTATGACAACAAGAAAGACCGTTTCTTAAAGTTTGTTGTTACTGGGCATGAGACTTGGTCCTGTTTGACAATCCAGAGACCAAAAAACAGTCAAAGCAATGAATGCTCACGCAGTCTCTCAACAAACCCAAAAAATTCAAACAGAGTTTGACCAAGCGCAAAATAATGGCTACAATTTTTTGGGACCAAAAAGATGTACTTCTCAATGATTTCATGGTACAGAGAACAACAATAACAAAAGAAGCTTACTGTGAAGCTATACGTCGCCTCCGGAGAGGGATACAAAACAAACGAAGAGACATGCTCTGATCTGGCGTGGTCATGTCCCACGATAACGCACGACGGCATATTGCCGATGTAACTAAAGAACTTCTCTATCAGTTTAAGTGTGAAAGTTTTCGACTACCTACCTTAGAGCCATGATTTAGCGCCTAGTGACTATCACCTCTTTCGTGAAATAAAGACATAGTTAGGCAGACAACGCTTTGCTAACAACGAAGAGATTCAAGTTACTGTAAAGACCTACCTGAGCTCACTGGCGACAGACTTCTTTGAAGAGGGTATAGGAAAACTACTCTCGCGTCATGACAAATGCCTCAACCTTCACGGTGACCACGTAGAGAAATAAGTAACGTATTATAAATATTTTGCAATTAAAATCAGCATGTTATTTCAGTGCGTCTACTATTTATACACTAACGGTACTTGAAAAAAAAAACAACCCTCGTATTAGCGAATACTAATGATTTTAGGTTGAACTGAAAACACTACGTTACATCATTTTCTAAAGATTTCCCACTTCCTCCATTGCGCATCCCAAGGTCGCTGAGATTTTAAAACAGCTATAGACGACAATAGTTGTCAGAAATATAACGGTTTATTAGAAAACTGTATACATGGAAACCTATACCATCATTACTTTCAAAATTACCTAATAGATGTTTACACCAGGTTGTTTAAAGTCTTATACTTTAAAAAGTACAATGGGTGTTAACGAGATTGATAGGTGCTAAAAGAGTTAGCGAAAAGTAAGAAAGAGTAGAGAGCTACGAACCTTAACGTTTACAATTAAATGAGATAATGAATATTGTAATTGTTATTAATTAAATAGAATTAACTATATAGGCGTTTATATTACATATGTGGATACAGGGATATGTACACACTAGGGATTATAATAATACTTTTAGAGTTATAGAGATTATCAATTTGCTGAGATGTTTTAAGGGCGTTCAAGACTCTAAGAGTGTCAGTAACAAGGAGTACAGGAATTAATAAATTGCAAGTTCTCAGTTCACGTTTGAACCTCATAGAGCCACTAACCTATAAATACTTGTTAAAGTTTCGCAAAATTTCCCACAATATTAAATTTCAAATTAGACTCTCCAATCAATCACAACAAAACAAAAAGTAGCCAGATGGCAAAACTTGCCGCTGCAGAATTGATTAGAATGAATGATGAATTGCGGGAAAAGGAGCTCCAAGCGTATCTGTCCGAAATTAGGTTAGGAAAACTTTAGACGTGCTTCCATAGTGCTTGCGTCGTTATGTGTCTTTAAGGTTAAAAACGAAGACACAATCAAAGCTTCTAGCTTAGTTTTGACTATAGATCGTTCCTTTGATTATAATTTATATAATATCCTGCATAAATAAGATTTTACGCTCTTTTTTTGTTTGAAAGGACATTTCCGTGAACTGCATGTTTCGTAAAATTTATCAAGCGGTTGTTCGCTTGTATTTACATCCGTGATATCCAGGACCCGAACAAATACTTAAAATAAGAACAGGAAATAGTCAGCAATTTTATAAAACCTCTTAAGCACCGCTTCGTTTGAAAGATAAGCTCAATTTAGGCTCACTTTCAAGTAATCAAAACATTTGTTGTGTGATCTTTCTGGTTATTTCTGTCTGCTTATATCGATGTATTCCATGAGGCTTGCATATAATTAGAAATATTTATATACAAGACTAATTAAATCCTGTTTTAATGCTTGTTCTCTGTAATAAGCATCTAATCAATATATGGAACGATACATACGGCCATGTGTGTTACAACTGACAGCATTATGTAGGTCATGTTACAGTAACTTGTGGCTTGTCACCACATATGCATTACGCTTGTATACTCAACCGTTATCGATGATTTGAAAGCCTGACGTCAACAGCCTTTTGAACTGAAAACGAAACAGCACTTTACTCAAGTATATGCAGTCTATAAATGTCTGGGTTTTAGTTCAAGAGCTATGAGCAAGCCGCACAATTGAAATGCAAGGCCACATCGCATTTTAATAAACAGAATAGTATTTTAATTAGATTTCTAAAAAAAAAGTTTAAATAAGGTTTTCATATCAATAACGATTGAGAAGTTACTGTAGCAAACTTTAATTTAACGTTCAATTCGGTCCAACATAAGATTATCAACAGAGGTTACTGATTACAATTACAATTTAATGCACAGTTTCCTTCTAAACACGATGACTACAGTGAATTTGTCACTAAATTCAACTGCGTCATCTTCACAAGCACAATTTATATAGATATTAAATGTATTCATTCTAACGATCGGTCCTATAATTTAATTCATAATACTTACGGATTCATACCTAGACCAAAATGACCGTTGTGTCGTGCGTTTTATATGTGTGACTAATATAGCTTCCAGAGGCTCGTTAAAATTAGGAGGTGTTTCTAGATTCCTGTTATTTGTTTGCTTTGTATTGATTCTTTAAATGCACCGTTGTAGCAGTGAATCAATCCATTGTTACCTTATTGAAATATTCCTATCAACTGTAGACTCATTAGCGCTATTACTCCAATACTAATGGTAACTATAAACTTATACAGCAGCACACTTCAAACAATTACATTCACGGGATGTAGTGTGCATCTTTACAATTGACGCGTGATAGTTACGAGACTCTAATCGAAGCTGGGAAACTTCGACGCCCGAAGTTGCGTCTACATTAAGTTTTCGATTCTCTTTTTTAATTTCTGTTAGCAGCTTCTAAAAATCAACACGGGTGAAACATTATGCTTAACATAAATACACGTGTTCGATCGCATTACAACTTGACCAACGGAATGTACAACAAGAATTTTTGTTTCTAAACTATTGTGTATCGAAAAGTTATGGATACGTAGATTGTACAATATAAATCTACACAAACATTCTCTTATGTCAGATCACAAAGACAGAAACTCGCATTAGAATAAGAATCCTAATAATTATGTTGGTACCAATTAAGTGTTGTGTTTTTAATTTTCTTGTAACAGGCTGGGGCTGTTATATCGAGAGGAACATTCTCTGTTTGTGGTGAATTTATTTAAACTAACTAGCATTTACTTTATCTGTTAAAAGAATTGCTGTATCAGCAATCACATTTAGCATTTAACATTTTGGTCGAACCGATCGCTATCTCTTCAATAGCTGTTTCAGAAGCAGTTTCCGGACGTTCGCTTAAATGTTAGTGTCGATGTACCTTTTCTAGGGGCCACATCACTAGTTTTGGCACAATAGAAATCTAATAAAGAGGATTATTCTAAATGATGAACCCGTTTTTAAAAATTCGTATTTATCAAAGTACAAATCCAAAATGAACAATCTTTACACCAAGGAAAGAGGAAGTTTCAAAGTTTTTTAAATACACTATAAATGTTCAATCTGTCCACCGTTTTCTGCACGGTAAACATCTAAGAGGTAGGTAAACTCATCTCATACACGAGAAAGCGTATCTGCTGTTACTGTGTGCACGCACGGTAGTAGTGATACGGTTACCCAGAACGTTCAGAGCTGTTGGTAGAGGCGGGACGTAAACAGCATTCTTAACATAACCTCATTGCAAATAATCACATGGGGTGAGATCAGGAGATCTCGGTGGCCAGAAGTGTAGAGCCAGGTCTTCATATGCCCTGCAACCTATCCAATGCTGAGGAAGGGATTCATTCAAAAATCCTCGTACATCAAGGTGCCAATGGGGCAGAGCTCTATACTGTTGGAAAATAAAGGCCTTTGAATGTTCCAGGACTTCAGGCAACAGCCCTTGTTCCAACATGTCTAGGTACGTTATTCCAGTTACAGTTCTTCCCACAAAGAAAAGAGGCCCATAGACCTTTGTACGGAATAAGTCACGGAACACATTTATAATTGGCGAGTCTCTTTCGTGTTGCGATGTTGAATGTGGATTTTGCAAACTTCATATGCGAACATTGTGTCAGTTGACTTTTCCACTAAGGTGGAAAATCGCTTTATCACTAAAAATTATACGCCGTGAAAACGCGTCATCTTCCATTATTTGTAGCACATATTCAGAAAATTCGAGACGCTTCTCTTTGTCATTAGGCTTGAGAGCATGCAGAAGTTGTAATCAGTAGGGCTTGTACAGCAAATGCCTTCTCAGAACTTTCTATACATTTGGATGGGGTATTCAAAGTTCTCTACTAGCTCTATTGGTAGACTTTGGTGATCTGCAAACAAATCTTTCTTCAATCCGTCTGACATCATCCTCTGACACACGCGGTCGGCCTGTGCCATCTCACTCATAACTGACAGTGAACCGAAATGACGGCCTATTGCCACGCAAACTCTATCGGCCTCTTCTGCAACCACAACCGCTAGCCTTCGTCTTTTCATTGGTATCTGGAACCGTATCATTGCTGCCGTGCACTCAGTAACAGCAGATACGCTTTCTCGTGTGGGGATGAGTTTACATACCTCGTAGATGTTTGCCGTGCAGCAAACGGTGGACACATTAAACATTTATAATGTATTAAAGAAAACTTTGAAACTTTCTCTTTTTATTGGTATAACGATTGTTCATTTTGGATTTGTACTTTAATGAATACGAATTTTTAAAAATGGGTGCATCATTTAGAATAACCCTGTATATTCAGTTGACGGTTTGACAGATTAATCATGGTGGATTTGGTTTCCAGAGCCAGTGTGGGTACCTCTCCTATTTGACAACGTTATGGAATTTTATTTATTAGTGTTTGTTAGTCAACTCCATTATAGCAGTCAATGAATCTCGATAATTTTATCTATCAATTCCCAACTCCTGTGTTTAGTGTTGTTAACCTTCGTGTTGATGAAATAAATCTCTCTTGTTGACAGCAATACCTAGGTTGCTTTGGTAGGTTTGTTTACATAGTAGGGCAAACTTTATACAATTGCAAAAGCGGCGTGCAACTGATCCTGTGGGCGTAAATTCCAAACACGAAAGATATTCAGTGGATTAGGGTATAAAGTAGTGAATTCTCCAGATGTAAGTCGACACCGGTATTGCATGAACTACAAGGGAAATGCCGGTAATGATATAAAATATTGTCTATTCAATTGTTTGGTAGTGCCAGCATATACCAAACCCTATGATCAAGGTATCCCGTACACCCCTGCTAATGAAGGTTTAGTTTTTGTCCTTGGTGTACTGTAGTGTTTCAAAAGCTGGTCTGTTGCTTGAAAATAGTGTTAAGCTGGCTTTTGTAAGTTATCCTAATACAACGGTACCGCTTTTATGTCTGTAGGAAGGCAGTTACTTTTTATTAGAAATTGGACTACATAAGTAGACGCAGAACAGCCACTCTGGAACCAACTCCACCACCCGCCACCCTCTTCCACCGCTCCCCACACCACTCCACATCACTCCACTACATTCCACATACCTCCACATCCCCCAATTTCCCTCTACCTCCTTTCACCCATTTCCACATCCCTACTGCACATCCCTCCACATCACTTCACATCACTCCACATCCCTCCACATCACTCCACGTCACTTTACATCCTCCATATAACTCCAAATCCCTCCCACCTACACATCACTTTATATTCACTCTACATCCCTCTAAATCCCTCCACCACCCTCTACCAACCTCCACATCCCACCACATCACTCTACATCCACATCACTCTACATCACTCTACATCCTGCTATATCCCTGCACATCACTCCACATTATTCCAAATCTCTCCACCAACCTCCACATCCCTTCACATTACTCCACATCCCACTACATTATTTCACCACCCATCATCCTCCTCCACCAACCTCCACATCACACCACATCACTCCACATTACTCTACATCACTCCACATCCCTCCACTAACCTCCACATTCCTCTACATCACTATACATCACTCCACATCACTCCACATCCCTCCACCAACTTCCATCTTCCTACACATCCCTTCACATCATACCACATCATTCCGCATTACTCCACCTCCCTCTACCAACCTTGACATCCCTCCACAGCACCCTACATCATTTCACTCCTCTCCACTACTCTCTACAATACTCCACATAACTTCATACATTTCACATCACTCTACACACCTTCACAAGATGGATGTTACGGGCACTAGATTTGATTCTTCAATGGTCCACCCTAGAGGACTACACTAGCCAGGAAGCGAGCTTTTTACTTGAAAATATTGAATTTTGCCGAACCCTTGCTGTTCCAAGCAAGGTAGGTGTCTTTAGCGTGCGTAACAACACACACACGGAACCTTTGTTTTACCTCTCATCCGAACGAGAGCGTATTTTTGGGAAAAAGCTCGCCTAATATTTTTCAAGCAGACTCTGTCGGAATTCCAACCCGGGACCTTGGGCGTAGTGGCCACACGCACACCAGCTACGCCACGGAGCCACCGATATGCTGGGCAGAATAAAAATTCAATTTACTATGTGCTTAGATGTTACAGTAAAGCATCCATTGTTACAAACAATTGACCATAAGTTTTTGAGACCGAAATGGATACCGATTCAACCCATTCTAAAATAGAACAGAAATGGAAACATTCGGTCCATACACCTGTGGATTGAGCACAGGTTATTAGAGTTGCCAGAAGAAACCTTTTTCCATTCGTTGTTAAAAATTATTTTTCTGGAGAACGTTTATGATCTTGAAAGTGTTCTAAAATTTATCCTCAACAAATTCCTTGGAAAAGCGGGTGCTGGTTGCATAATGAAAAGACATCCACTTCATAAGTTTATAAAACTAACCTCAATTAATAAGGTTTTATTGAATTCGAAATAAAACAAAAAAGAGGCAGACAAATTGATGAAGCAATAATTTTCCCGAAAGCCTAAAGTAAAAAAGTTGTTATAGCAAAAGCGGGTTACCAGAATTTGAAGACAATGTGCAACGAGTTGACCAACGTCAAAGCCTATCACCATTTCTATAATTCGTTAAAAGCAGGTAGGATGCTAAGGGAGAATTTGCATACACGAGATGCTGACGAAGATTTAGGTTATGAATAAATTCTAAGTTTTTAAACTATTTTACACAATAAAAGTAAAATTTTATCGTGCGTGTTTCTATTACTTTTTGCACCAATATTTTCGAAATATTAACAATTTCAATACAAAAAGCACGAATGTGTAAAATTTTTAGCAAAAATTCCAATTTATGAACTACAAAAATAGTCAACTAAACTGAATTGCCTGTACATGTACATCATCACAGAAAGAATGTTTCCTAACTTAAAGAGCTATAAACATTCAAACTGATTTAGCTTCAAACTACAATTGTGAACATTCATTGTTTTAACATGGGGGCAACGGCAGTTTAATTTTACCGAAATATGTGCAGTAATATTGAAGTTCCATCGTTTTAATCTTATTCCCCATGTTGAGAATTTTCTAAACATTTTTCCAATTATATAATACCTCTTCATATCTAGGGCATGCTTAGTTTCTAAAATTCGAAAAAGGTGATCTGCAGTAACTTAAGCCCGTTCGCCTCACTCTAGAGCGACGTCGAACCTGTATTTAGAAATGAGTAGATTAGTTCGTGTTTAATTTTCTTCTGAATAGGTCCTAAAAAGGAAAAAATCCAGTTCCAATTAAATACATTTAATAAATTCAAACAGTGCGGTAGTGAAAGTGCAACTCCGCGTGCAATTTTAAAGCAGGCAGGTATATAATTACGAATTTACCCTCCTATGGACTCTTTAGAACGCAGCAAAACTTATGTATCCTATTTGCAATTCCAATTGTAATTCCGAGTACTTCCTTATGCGCATACAAAAATTGGAAATTGTAGCAAATACCCTTGTCATTATATAAAGATGGTTGTCACTAGTTTTCCTACCCTGCAATTAAGTACGAGCGGCCTGTTTCTATCGAATGAATAAATAATTATAAAAAAGGATACATTTGCAAAATAGAGGAATTGAGGACAAAACACCACAATTAGTTTTCCCATCCCAGTAGCAATTTTCTGAATACCAATTTAAGAAACCTGTGGGGTTCAGCATAAACTGCAGTTATGTATATATCTGAATTGCTCCTGAACTGTATGTTCAGAATTTAAATTGTACCACTGCGTCATATCCTTAAGAAATAACAAAAACGAAATGGAATTCACGCTATTCACACAATTTCCATTTGAATCGCTTTCAATGGCGATTTTGAAAACGTTACATTAGCGTTTGCTTCTTTATGCCGAAACCTTTATTTTCATTAGCCACGTTTCGTTCTGAAAAAATATGCCTCTAAGGATTTACATATACATTAAATAACCATTATTTTTTAGTACAATTTTGAATATTTACTTGGTAAGAACATTTACGATAAATCCTTGACAGGTACAGATGTTATATTATTATTGACACTTACTTTTTAAGACCTCTTGACTCACCAAACACGTAACTCATTTTCTATTTGAATATCTACATATATAGCCTTTGGGCAATTGTGGGAATGACGTCAAAAACCTTTTGAATGGACAACGAAACCCCACTCATTCATGTAAATGAGGGCGCATATTTGTATTTGGAGCATCATTAATATAACAGTACACATGGCAATTTATAGACTGGCGGTTGGAACCTGATCGCTTTCACTCATCGAAATTCTGTAAACCGCAGAATATTATTGATTGGTAAAATTATCATTCTCAATTATTTCCAGAATAACTTTCATACACTCAAACATCGCTAAGGGATTAATAATCATAATAACTAACGATGCTTACTAGCACTAAATTCTTTCCTAAAACGACCACTACATCATATTTACTACTAAATTCGACCGCTTAACTTATCTACACAATGTTTAATTAATTAAATTTATTTATGTTTTATAACGTGATTTTAATTTAAATAGGTGTAGGTATTCTTAATTATTTTATTACTTGTAAATAAACAATTCGTTCTACTTTGCTAATAGTCAGATAGTAGGGTTTATATATCAAACTAACATAGATTCCGAAAGTTGGTAGGGACTTTTAAAAATTACTCGAATCACCTGCTTTGTTCACTTTATATAGGTGCTCTAACTACACCACTGCCGTTCTCAATCAATCCTTGTTCATGTATTGGCTTTCCACCTTCTAATTCCAAGCTAGTCAGCGTCATTATTTCAGTTCGTTTGAAGCAAACGATCTCAATAAGACAAGATATTTGGTAATGTCAGCTTAATGTTATTCAGCAATTTTCCGCTAACAAATTTGTGGTTGAATAATTCAAACTAACAAAGAAGGTGTAATAGTACATCCGTAGGATTTGCTATCATTACATCTGCTTCTAAGACTACTGTCAAAACCTTGAGCAACGCCAGGTATATACTGAGTCCTAACAAGACACTGAGAACAGGTTTGCAATCAATTGAAATAACTCTGGCGCTGGTTACCAAATATTCAGATTATACGCTGGGTATCATCTTTAATAAATCAGATTATATTGTTAAAAGATTTAGTGTAATAGGCAGTCGTACAGAACAGAGATCGCATGTGCAATAAGTTCTAGTCAGAACCTAGAAAAATGCAGCATAATTTGTAGAATGCATCAAGCAATATTGACAAGTATTTGGAGGCACTCTAGGAACCAAGTTTTTTAAATACTATGCAAATGTAGACAGTAGTGTATTATGGGCGTAATCAGCACCACATTTCCTCCAGAATCCCACATTTCCTCACACATCTGGACCAAAAAGTTTTCTTCGACTAACCATTTTTCATCTTTCGAGATAAATATATCTTAAATTTTTTATCTTTCGAGATAAATGAGCATCCACATTTCCTCCCACGAGATAAACCTATTTTTAAGATTTTTTACCGCTAACATTCTGGACCAAAAAGTTTTCTTCGACTAGCCATTTTTTTATCTTTCGAGATAAACCTACCTTGTTTGGTATCAATTAATATTAGATTTTTCTCAGGTACCCGAATCTTTAAGAATTTTTTAGATTGCATCACCCCCAAGGGAGCTACCCCAATTTTAAGATTTTTTACCTATAGCGACTTTTGAGCGTTCTTATAAATTTTCTTACTCATGCAATACATCTTGTTAGCTTAGAATTTTATTGCAGAATCTGTAAACAGATTTAAAATCGGACTACTCCTTACAAAGTTACACTTTAAAGCTCTCAAACCTCTAAAATTTTTGCTCGTATATATTTAACTCCATTTTTAAAACCTTTTTCGCTACCCAAGGTATATGCTTTAACCAAACAGTTAGAGGTAGTAACACAAAAATTAAGCACACAAAATTTTAATAATTTATTCACAGTTTAATAAACTAATTATAATTTTTACAAAGTATAAACATTATTTCCTGTGTGTAGCCGAATCCAAGCAGGTTAACCTGTAACAAAAAGAGATTAATGTGTTGTTTAAATAGACCTGTAATAAAAGAGATTAATGTAAAAAGAGGAAACGTGTTTTCGGTCAATAAGACATATTGTTAATCTAACAATATGTTTTACCGTCCAGCGACACCACGTGGAGGTAAACACATGTCGCCGGGAACAAAGGAAATTTTAAGGATGGGGAGGGTAGATATGCTTATAACTAACTTATACTATATATATACATAATAAAATATAAACAACTATCTAATATCCTTATGCCCCATGCGTAGGTTGATATGCTTCCGGGGATGACGTAACGCTTGTCATCTGCGTCCGATAAACTAATTTTATTAATTAATTGGGTGTACAAACGTGTTTTTACTCCGGATTGATACCATCGTATTCATGAGGGCATCTCTATTATTAATAACAACATCCCTAAAACTATCTACACTAATCCCCGCCACCACATTACGACTAACACCCTTAATTTTCTTAACAATGTCTTTCTCACTAATAATGCAGTAGGACTTAGCCCTACTACCTACAAATTCCAACACCAAATCCCCACAAAACTCGTCTTTAAATTTCCCCACAACTTTTTTGTTCACACGCGGTATATTGTACTTATTGTTTGGAGGGTAATCACTTGTATCAAAATGCTCAATGTTCGCACTAATGTCACTATACAAGTCTTCAGTTTGCACACTATACACTAAGGAGTCTGTATCTGTATAAAGCAGGGACAATCTGGGACCATACAGAGGAACCATAGTACTGTAGTGAAAGTCGTACATTAACGTTTTGGATAGATCTAAAATTGACAATCCTGCATAAATCGGCTTGTCGTACTTCACTTTTACACGATTCATCTGTATAATCGCCAGATTTTCCCCCAACACTAAGCAACTGTTAAAGTTTGGTCGAGCAATTAGCTTGTTCGCGCACAACCATTTACCAGAAGCATCCCACCGGGTCACGATTTTCACATCTACACGTTTGTCCACGTTCTCCATAGTCTTCCCGAACACCGCATTATTCATTAATTTATAAAAGTCTTTCTCAAATGCGTTTTCGCCGACATCCTCAACCCGGTGTTAAGGTCGATATACGCCTTCAACCATGGAGACTGAGTAAACTCTAAAACCCGGTGGATTGCTTTTAGTTTTAGACCGTATCGCATACACTGTTGCAAATTCCGATAATGAATAATATAGTTTTTCTTTTCCGACAGAGTTGCTAACAATTTAGGTGTCTTTGATTTGGGTGATGGAGGTACCATGTTTTCAGGACAGAAGGGTAGATCGTTGTGGGAATGGTGTAGATGTTCGGGGTACTCCAGATCAACTTCTAGAATATAACCTTTCTCGTTGGTTTCAGGTATATTCAAAATTAGTTCTTTTAGGAGAGCAATCTTTCTAGCATCCATCCATCTAAAATCACCAATGGGCAGGTGCTGTCTCATTGCCCACCCATAAAGATTATTAGCATCCAGATATGCTAGGTACTTGGATGGCTCGTCAGGGTTGTAATTCTCCATATACCTATTATTCGCTCTAGCATATCGTTGGCTGCATTGAGTCAAGCCTCCCCTGATTCCGGCCTTAATAAAATTATGCATGCTAATATCCATCAACAGCTCCAGTTTTACACCAGTATGCTTAAGCATCGCATCCCAGCTCAAACTTGGAGCTGTCAGGTACTGGCATGGATCCAGATCATACGTCTGCTTGCATACAGAGCGGAAGTTTTCAAAAATATCTGCAAGTAGTAGCACATCGGTTTTCAGGTATAAATCGCTATACTCCCCAAGCGTGCAAATGCCAAACGTATTCCACACCTTCCGTGCGTGCTCGTAGTCCGCATCGCTGATATCCGTAGATGTTAAATTATTAAAAAAGGTTTCTTTCGGTGGTAATGATGTCTCGTTCAGTACTACAGCATCGGTGATATAGTTGTATGGAAAACGCCTTTCCGCGTCAACAACCCAAACTCTTGCTCATCGGGGTAGTATTTGCGAGTTTCCACAAACTGGGTAGTATCAAGATTCTGACTCAACTTGTCCAACGATGAAGCCATGAATCTTAACGAGTCTATAAACCTGAGCTGTATCGCTGTATTGTCAGATCCTTCAGGCTCGCCATCACACTCCTCTGGTTGTTCACCATATAACCTCACATTTTAGTGAACGATACGAAGCGCTCCTTATTATTAGGGATTACAGTGATCCTCTCTTTATCATACCCCAACTCCTTCACAATAAAATGGCTATCGTACCCGCTAAATTGTGAAATACAACAGGGATGAAATGAGGTACGCCGTACTTTATATTGCATTGCGGGTGTGCAGCGGAGCGAAAGCAACCAGTCAAGTGGTCGTGATCCTAACTCTTTCACTCCCAAGAGGCTTTTTACAAATTCCGCAATCCACTGTCATATGAAACAACAACTCATCTAGGGGTTCCATTGGAAGCATGGGGGTGTTTGTTTTTAAAATTTCACCCAGTCGTCGAGCTTCTTCTTCCATCTTCTCCATAAACACTTTGGCAGCTTCAGGCCCCTGTACAGCTCAAACTTGTTAAACGATTCATCGTATGAACATTTTATGTAGTATGCGAAGCTGTACGGCTTGTGTTCCTGGATGCTATTCGTGAACGAAGAAGATGTATCTGGAGTAGCAGTACTAATAGGTTTTAGCACCGACTCAAAATCAGCGTATATCACAAACGGTACGGTCATTTGTTTGTGAATATTAACAAATTCCAGCACACATTTAGCTGCAGTCGGCATTGTAGTCACAATATGGTTACATTCATGCTCTGTATGTCGGTGTAACTCCTCCTCCGAACGAAAATATATTAAACATCCATCGCATAACAGATTGAGTCCTGTGCGGGCAGATAGCTGAGTTTTAACCAATCCGCTTAAATTGTTGATCAAACAAAAATGTTCCTTTCCGTCTTTCTGAACATATAACAAATTTACGTGCCGATCCCTCTTGCGTGCTGTAAAGTGAAGCGGTCCCACAATCGACTTGCCTTCTATACCAAAACATTAATGCTTATAGCATTCTGCTCCTCGAACCGGGGTATGTCCTTTATGGGTATCGGGAACTGCAGTCCTGTCAAATTGAGAATGGTGCTGTAATGGGGGTAGCTAGCGACTCTTTGCGGATTATGAGCACTGGGGTAGAGCGCAGCCACAACACACCAGGCAAAGCATGCGTTGTCCTCATTTTGTATATTTATAACTGCTCTGGTGTTTCGAACCCATTTGGGAGCTCAATGTACGAAGACCCACGCAAAGGGTTGTACTTGTTTACATTTATCTCCAAGTACAACGCCTGTTTCAGACTCCATCCTAAAACTTACAAATTAGAAAAAATCAATAATTGTAGAAACTAACCAGAATCACGCTCCTGAACTCCTCAGACTTTGCCGACATTACCTCTACAAAGGAATTGTAGATCTCCCCAAGGTTACTGGAGGAGGTGACCACAACATTTCGAGTGTTAAAGATTTAACATCTTCAACACTGTCCATCTTGGTGTAACCACCAAACACCTCCAAGTTCACCTTGAGGGATAGGTGATCTTTAATTTCTCACCAACTAATTCGATGAATCTCTTTCTGCTGACGCAAAAATTCTGAGATGTCTAGAAATAATTAGGTTAAACACTCATTCAATGTTTTGAAAGTATACATACCACTAGTATTAGCATTTTTAATTCTGTATGTAGCTACTCTTGTTTTAAAAGCGGTAGCTACAACCTCACCCTCCATCCAAGACACGACTTGCATTAGTCTTGTGAGTGTTGGAGCGCTGGTGGGCTGCCATGTTAGCCACATCCACACCACACTCTTCGCATCTTCGCGACTTCTTGGGGCAGGTCCTCAACTGTTGGTGCAGCAGGTCGTTTGACCCCGGATGGGCCTGCAACTGGTACCACTGCACCATGCTTGGCATCCTTGTGACGTTTTAGGCTGTCCTTCCGCGAGAAGGATGCCGGGCACACATCGCAAACAAAAAGACCGGCGGATTTCGATGCTACGTCATGCTGCTGGAGCAGATGTCTCTTCAAATTATCGCTTCTCGAGAAGGAAGCCCCGCAGACGTTGCAGACAAAGGAAGCCATTTTCTATAAAGAAATTAAAACTGGTCAAAGACTTTTAACAGTTGTAACTAGCCGAAGACTAAACAAAAACTGAATTTATATCGCCTCGTACCATGCTTTTATACCCGGTGAAAATCAATTAGGTAGTTTACTTTTAAATTAGAAAAAAACCCAGCGTCGTTTAACCTTGAGTAACATTCCAAACTAGTCTAATCACGTCGGTAAAATCAATTAGCTTCTTGCTTACGCACTACATGTATAATTATCCGAGAACAATTTACGCATGCGCAACAACAACCCTGAAACATTTAAAAGGATGATCTGCATAGCATCCTTCTCAGTCATCTCAGTGAAATCAGTGCAAAGCAATGGAGTCTGCAGGTGTTAATGATGCACAAGTTTCGTATACCGAAAATCTGATTAATAAGTTTACGTATAGTTTAAGTGAATTGGGTGAACACCCTCATAATGTGGAAATTGGGTTTGTTATAAACCAGAGAATAAAACCCGTATTACGATTGGTGTGTAGCAAGAAATATTGTGGTTGCCATGTTCTGGAATTGACATACGAAAATTGGTTAGCATTTACAAATTTTCAAGTAGAATTTCAAATCAATGTATTTTCTCGTGACGTACTAAACACTCGATTAAATGGTGCACCGAAATGGAAGATCTACACATACAACTAGGAGGTCCGTTTTTATCACTCTGTCACCAGTGTCTGGATCAACCGAGAACGAAACGTTCCAGTTAAAAATAATAATGGGTAATAGCTCGATAGTTATAAACGAATTGGAGTGCCGTAAACTATTCCATATGCGAGAGCTGTTTGAGTATCAACTTAAGCAGTTGAAAAGTCGTGACTTCCAGCATTATACAGCGAATTAGTAGGGTTTGTTGCTAATTCTAATTTAAATGATTGTGATCGGTTTAATACTCTGACTGAAGGGAGAAACGAATTAAAATCTTGATTGAAGGCGAAGTTCGAATTGGCAATATTTTATTCTACAACGAATTGAATCAGAGCGCACTAAATGCATTGGAGCTGGTTATATGTTTTCCGGATATATTTGTGCAAGATGTGATGCGTACAAGAACATTAGTGGAAATGTTTAGACGTTTAAATTTGTCGGAATCTGAAGATTCTGGTTATAGTGATAACTAGAAAGAGTATTTTATAAAAGACAGCTCAAGAGACATGGATGTAAATGTATTGTTATTGTAAATATATTGTAAATTTTTTGAACAAGTATAAATAGACTCGTTGTTGTTTATTTATTTAGTATAGTTTGAGATTTTTTGAGTAAACACATGATTATCTGTTCTGGAGAGGGTTTAATCAACAGCGCTATAAACAGGTTACCGTTTGAGCTGCATATTCCAGGTTATCAGTACTGCGGTCCTGGTACAAAGTTGGATGAACGCTTAGCAAGAGGTGATCCTGGAATAAACGAATTAGATAAATTGTGTAAAGACCACGACATTGCATACTCCAAGTACCCGACGAATCTTCCAGCCAGACACCGAGCAGATAAAATTTTAGAAGAAGAAGCCTGGGGAGAGTTAAGTCTAAAACGCAAAGTTTGGGGAAAGAGCCGCAGCTTGGTTTGTGACAAACGCTATGAAAGCGAAGAGAAAATGGGTATGGGTTTAAAGAAGAAAATAAGTTTTAAAGGTGGATTTTGAAGAAAATACGATCCGCAATAGACCGAGTTGGTTCCGACAACTTGAAAAAGCTGTTAGATGTTGGTATTCTAATTGGTAAAAAAATCATAAAAGGAGCCGGTGGGAGAAACAAAATTAAAGTCCCACGTATTATACCCGTTCCACAGAAAGGAGGTTTTCTACCATTGATTCCGATATTCGCTGGACTAAGTGCCCTAGGGGCACTAACAGGTGGTGCTGCGGGGATAGCTAAAGCAGTAAATGATGTCAAGACAGCCAACGAACAGCTTAAGGAGAGCGAACGACACAACAGATCTATGGAAGCCATTACCGTTGGGAAAAAGGAAATGGAATGTTTCTAAAACCATACAAAAAGGCACAGCATTATTCTTGAAACCGTACAAACAGGGGCGTGGCATTTGTAAAAGGTATCAAAAACTAAGCAAGTTACCTCGAAGAGCTCTTACCGATGTAGATATAAGGAAACACGCATCTAACATTCCTCATTTTCGTGGTGTCTTTTCTAGAGATCAGTTACAGAAGATTACACCGCTGTCAACGAATCGGGTGTGATTAATTTGGATACCACCAAAGGTTCGGGTACACATTGGGTGGGGTACCGAAAACGTGGAAATAGTGTGATTACTACGATTCGTTTGGAGACTTGAGACCACCGGAAGAAGTGAAGAGATATTTTCGAGGTTGTAAAATTTACTACAACAGTGTAACGGAGCAGACTTACAACACATACAATTGTGGACATTTAGTGTTAAAGTTTCTTAGTGACAATGGCTAAAACAGTGAGCGTGTTCGGGTATGGTAATGTCATATCGACAGGATCCATTTACCCACCAATTAAATTGAAACAAGACGGTGAATATGCTTTGGGTCTAGTGGGATTGTACACTTGTAACACTGTGCAAAACATACATCCAGGAAACAACATATTATACTTTAACGATCCAGAGCATCGCAGAATAACCATTGAACCCGGATCATACGAATTAGAAGAAATAAATGCATATATACAGGACGTCTTAAAAAAATGGTTCAGTCAGAAGCCGGACATCAACGAGAACATTGAAAAATATTTTAAACTGAGTGCAAACAATAATACATTAAAGTGTTCTATACGAAGCAGTATACCGATTGATTTTGGGGCAAACCGTAAAAACAATATTGGAAGCATCTTGGGGTTTACCAACCGCAAATTGGCTGCAGATACCGTCATATCGCTAATCAGCAAGTGAACATAATATCGGTCTCAAACATTTTGTGGAAACCAATATCACCAGCGGATCGTTCAGAAACAATTTTCTTACGCACAGCATATTCGAATTCAGTCTATCTGTACCACCCGGGTATAATCTGGAAAAGGAACCTAACCACGTTATATATTATCCGCTGAGCGTGACAGAAATTGATAATATTACAATCAGACTAGTCGATCATTTGGGTGAATTGGTAAACTTTTCCCCGGAAACATACACCTGTGTGAGACTGGAAATAAAAAGTAGCTGAAAATGCCTATCGATTTTGTATATAAAACACGCTACAACACCCCAGACGACTAGTAGTGAATACGACATCAAAGCGTCAAGTTGTCGAGAGACTTACAGCAGAAGAAATACGTTTCTTAAAATCTTTGGGTTAGAAGTTATAAATGATGGGAGGCAGAAGTAAACGCAGCTTAGATCTCCACGGTGATGAAAACGTTAAACTTGGAAGGCTTAAATATGAGGACGTGCCCAAATTGGATGTGTTTGGAGGTTATAAATTAGACGAAACCATAATAAAGGAAGATTATTATACATATCTTCCCTTTACATTGAACGCAGAAAACAACGATAGAATTTCAATTGAAATCCAGAGCAGTGATAACATCACATACCCTCATGAAAGTTTTATATTTATAAGGGCACCTATAAGCCTACGGAAACATTAAGGAAGCGTCAACAACTGGAGACCCGATTAGAGCAGCAGAACCAGACCCTAAAGCTTACGAATTTACTAGAAATGCACCATATTTTCTGTTTGAGGAAATTCAATACAAATTGGGTAATAATCAAATAATAGATGTCTGTCGAATCCCTGGAATTACAAGAACTATTAAAGGTTTAGTATCCATGGAAGAATCAGAAACAAAATCTATTACACATACCGGGTGGAAACCCGATACCATATTCCAAGATGGACGGTTTAGTTGTGCTATACCGCTAAAACCATTTTGGGTTTTTGAAGATTACAAGAAAACTATCGTCAACATGCCTCAAGAGCTGATTTTAATCAGATCCAAGTCGGACGTAAATTGCTACAAGTCGATTGGAAATACAGTAACGTTCAAAATACAACGTATTTCATGGGAGGTCCGCATATAACATTAAGCGACTTTGCCAAGGCATCGCTGCTTTCGGAAATGCAAAATCAATCATCTATAATGGTTGCATTCAGAAAATGGGAACTACACGAATTACCGTCTCTAACACAATCAAAGTCGCAAGTATGGAGAATTAAAGTATCGAACGAAACAGAGAAGGCTCGGTGGATATTACTGGCGCTGCAAAATGGGAAGTACGACAGGAAAGAAGAAAATGCTACAAGCTTTACGAATGCCAACATAACCAATGTCAAAGTGTTTTAAACTCTCAGATGTTCCCTCAAGGTCGATTAAATTTGGATTTCGAGCAGAATGACTACTTGCCAGCGTACCTGTCTTATGCATCTTTTATGGAAAAATACTACCCGAACAAATCGTCAAATAAATGTTTAATGGACTACAACAGGTTTAAGGACTCACCCGTCTTTGTAATCGACTGTCGTCATCAATTTGAAAGCATCAAGGATGCAACTGTTGATGTAAGAATGGAATTAGAAGCTTCAAGAAATTTTGAACCGTCGATGAAGGCTTATGCTTTAATTATACATGACTCTATGTTTGAATATAATCCGTTTACGGAAATTGTTAATAGATTTATTCACAATTAAATATTTTGTATATATATTTTAATAAAATTGTATAAAATCTATGTTGTTTTAATATTAATAAGATTTTTTGGTGATCCAAGACAGTTTCTCACGTACTCCGGTGTACACCTAAGCACACCTGTGCCCATGCGCACCCCTGCGCATGCACACCCTGCCCATGCGCACCCTGCGCGTGCACACCTACCCATGCTGGTATATAAGGGAATATTATTTTCAATTTGAATCAGTTTAAACTTATATTTGAAAGATGTACACCAAGGAATCTTTAGAGACAGCAGTTAGTGAAATACAAAAGGGTATAAGTGTTAACTCTGCAAGTAGGTTATATGGTATACCCAGAAGAACGCTTAAGCAGGCATTTAGATCTCCGTAAACCTCAAAAGAAGAATGGTGCTCCTAGGTCGGAAAATGTGAGAGACACGGGTGATGCTATACAAGAAGTTAAAATACCTGTACAGAATTATGATAACTTTGCTATTGCTAGTGCAAGAGAGGATGGTAAACATGGTTCATTGTTCCCGTCTAACATACGAGCTATCTTCGCTGGACCATCGAGTTGTGGAAAACTAATGCTCTAATATCTCTGATCTTGCACGAGAATGGACTTAGATTTCAAAACGTTTATGTGTTTTCGAAAAGTTTATATCAACCGAAATACGAATTGTTAAGAAACGTTTTTGCACCATTAAAAGAAGAAATTGGATACCATGAGTTTGAAAATTACGATGATTTGATCGAACCCAGAGATACCAAAGAAGATTCAATTATGGTTTTCGATGATATACCTGCAAACGAGCAAAGTAAAATCACTCAATTTTTCTCGTTCGGCCGACATAAAGCAATAGATTCGTTCTATCTATGTCAAACTTACGCTAGTGCCTTAAAACATAGACTCAGAGATAACGCCAATGTAATCGCATTATGGAAACAGGATGATACAAACCTTCGCCATATCTTTTCGGATCATATAAGTGGTGACATGACATATCCGAAATTTAAAGAAATGTGTTTACAGTGTTGGGGTGACTCAAAACATAATTTTATAACTGTTGTGAAAGATTTTGATTTGGATAAGGGGCGGTATCGGAGGAATTTCGACGAGTATATAAATATTTGACATTATTCAAAAACAGCTAGTTCTCATCCAAAGTTTCATGATGACGGACGTTAACAATTTTATTGCGAATAAACGCAGTCTTCATCTTATGCAGGATGCTGTACGAAAAAGTTTGTAGCGTACAAAAGGAGACGCTACATCTCAGCAAAAATTCAAAGAGATGCACAAACAATTGATTGATCCCTTGGAAATAACCGCTTCCCAGTTGCAATCGATCACCGAAAAAATTCCCACACCTACAACAAAGGTTAAAGTTGAAAACATGGACGTGCCTATAAAGAAAATTAAACAACTCGTTCCAGAAGAACCGTTCCATCTTTACTATGCGGATGTGTTAGCTAGAGACGAGGACGAAAATATTGACAAATCAATTTATGGAGTAAAGTATAATGCGGAAACCGATACATGGAGTTTGTGGAAAAGTGTATTGGTAATTAACCCGGAAACTAGCGATATAACATTAAATAATGTGATATATCCAGGTACGAAGGGTTTATACAACCTGCTGGTTTACAAAGACATCAGCCCCGAAGATGGCGATTTCAATTTGCATGAAGATTTGCAGAATTACTTGGAAATGATCAAATCTGCATCGATTTTGAGAAGAAAGTTTAACCCATTTGCGGTGCACGATTTAAGCGGATTCCCAACAAATAACAAAAGTTTAACAAATATGTGCAAAATATCTCACCGAATTTCGGAGGAATCCCGAAAGAAAACAGCCAAAGAGAAGAAAACAGTCTAAGGGATCGGGTTTAGGCTTTTCTAATCGGTTTTACAAAAGTTTAAATTCAAAGCCGGTGCAATATGTCTACTGGAATAATGTACATGAACTTGTGGATCGACTGAGATTGTTGAACGCATCCAACCGAGCTGGAAATACAAGCGAGGAAAACATTAACGAGATGGTGTCCATAATAGAAGAGTTGAGAGAAGAAGGTATAATACAGTGAGCTCAGCAAATAATTACACAGTTTTAAAATGCCTATCGACCGCTTCGGACGTTCAGAGCGTAAAGATGCTGATATTCGGCGCGGTCCTCCAGGTCGAGGATTTGTGCTAACGTTGGATGGTGATGGGTACGATATGCAGCAAAGAAGGTTAGTGAATTCATCAGACCCGAAAGAAGATGGTGATTGTGTTAATCAGAGGAGTACTATAGTATTCAAGTCTGGAGAAGAAACAATTAGTTTTCGTAAAGAAGGCTAGTGGATGTAATGGATCCTAAAGAAGATAGTGATTGTGTTAATAAGAAATCTGTAATCAAGCTCGTGAATCAAGCCTTTTCATACTGTCTAAAAGTTCTGATGATATACAACGTAAAGATAAAGCCTTCAATGCAAGAAACCAGCGTATCGCAATGCTTGCTCAACCAGTTGAGCCATCTGATGCAGTTAATAAACAATATGTAAATGAAAAATTGGATAAGCTTGTATCTGACTTTAAAACGTTTATACAGTTTTTATTAATTTGACTGCAACTTCTGAGACAAATGAAAGGAGCTCAGTCTTGCAATAGCATCGATTTACGAGGCGTCACCAGCAGCTATAAAAACAAATACTACAAACCAAAGCTTCAGTTTATGTCAAAGGTGCAATTGGATAAAGATAACCCTATTAGTTTAGCAACAGTGTTAAGCAAAAATGAGTAAAGAAATCATCGTTAAGGAATTATTTAAACCTGCAAGAAAAAATTTTCAGCGTCGTCATACAAATCTGAAACATGTGAAACGTGATCTTATCCAATCGGACTTGTGCGAAATGCAGCCTTACTCGCGTGTGAACAATGGGTACAGATATATTATAATAGCAGTGGACTGTTTCACAAAATATGCTTTAGCTGAACCTTTAAAAATAAAACTGGATCAGAAGTCACAAATGCTATGAAAAAATATTGGACAAAATGCTGCAAGGAGAAAATAACGTAAAAATCAATCTACAAACGGATTTTGGGAAAGAGTACTACAACCGCTGGTTTAAAAATCTTATGCAAAAATGTAAGATAAACCATTACTCCACGTATTCCGCAATCAAAGCTAGCATGGTCGAGCGGTTGATTAGAACAATCAAAAACAAATTGTACAGAAGATTTTACTTGCAAGGCAGTCATAAATGGGTGAATATTTTGCCTAAGGTTATGGAAGAATACAATAATACACCGCATCGGGCTATTAACATGACACCTATGGAAGCAGAAGAACATCCGGAAAGAATAAAACTTTACACCGCTAACAGCGTTTCTAAAAGTCACAAGAAGTTGTATAAGGTTGGAGACATTGTGCGTATATCAAAATATAAAGCAGTATTCGATCGAGGATTTCACCCAAACTGGAGTACAGAACTATTCAAAATTGTTAAAGCACAACAAACGAGACCGACAACCTATCTGCTACAAGATTTGGAAGGTCGACCAATTCTAGGTGCTTTTACGAAGATGAAATTCAGCTCACAGCAGCACCCGACACGTACTTAGTGGAAAAGTTTTACGGAAACGGAAGCACGGACGCGAATTATTAGTGTCGTGGTTGGGGATGGTAAAAGTTGGATTAAGAAAACAGACTTGCTTTAGTATCATCCAGATAATTACCTGGATGAAAAAATCATAAAAGGAGGGAGTAAAGTCCCTTAACTGGATATATGGGAGAGATTTGCTTAGAACCCCATTCCCATCTGTGATTTGAAACAGGAAGCATGTGTTTCATAATCGATTTACAAGGATATCAATACAAAACTAGTGATTTCTATTGCAAGGAGATTGCCATTTTGGATGTAGCGAATAATGTAATATGGCATGAGATACTGGACATGGCTGTGGAGTATAACACCCTAAGTGATGATTTCAAAAGCAAGTTCAGTGGTTAAAGCAAAGAATCCATGGGCTTAGCTGGGATGGACAGTCCACAAGTGGATATACAAATGTAGGCGATTTGCTGAAAGAAGTCATACCCCCGATGCTACTATCTATGTTAAAGGAGAACAGAAAAGACAGTTACTGTCAAAATATTTATCAAACAACATTTTAAACATGGAGAGTGTTTTCTTACTTCCAAGGCTCAAAGAATTAAGAAGATTCGGTAATAGGTACAATCACTGTTTAAACCATTGTTTGAATAATTTAAGCTGTTCTATAGAAAACGTATTGGTATTGAAGCATTTTTGTTAATGTATTAAAATTTTAATAAAATATTTTGTGAGAATTGTTTTTATTCTAGCAAAAGCATACCTTTAAAATTTGGAAAAAATATATCTGTAATACAGCGCATTACTTTGGAAAAATTAATGTTTTAAAATACAAAGAACCAATAACCGAATACATAATAATTGGTGTTTGCAAATAAATTCAGTTCTACTTTAATAAAAAATGTAAACTTACCTTAAATCTTCCTTCAAAACTTTCCACAAAATAACTACGCGAAACAACGGTTTAAAATTTCAACGGGCTTTACACAAAAGCGTGCGAAACTAATAGAATTCTACTAACCAGGCTGCGTTATATACGTTTTGAATCCGTTAATTATACTACTAAATGAGGTTTGTATTTTCCGTAAATACGCACTTTTCAGCGCCTAGTGTTATTGGTAATCTACAAACAATTATATCTCGATTTGAAATGCGCGTCATTGAAACATATTCTCAACATAATTAATAGAAAGTCCAAGAAAAGAAATTATAAAACAGCATTCAAATGTTCGTTAAGAAATCTAGAATATTTGTTGGATTACGAGTTACAATTTTATTAATACTACATTGGAAGTTTCCGGAATTTGCATTATAATGCTTCTACCGCGTCACGTAAGGTAATTTAGGTAATAAGACCCATTTACTTTCAGTACTTAATCTGGTTTATTACATTTTGTTAATTCTGGAATTTAGGTAGTTAATGATGTCATACACAAAATTTCTAATTAACATACATGGCTGGTATCTAGCGAAAGTTGTAGCACGCATTTTCAATTACGAATGCATTCTTCTTTCATTACAGGAGAAATTCCATAGATTTCATACCAGCAAAATGCGCTTTCTTTTAGATATTTAAAACACATTACATTGGACATCAAAAGTCGACCTTGCCATTTCTACATTATTGTTAAGCATGCATTGGAATTTTTGGATGCGGTAATTTCTTGTTTAAAGTAACTTAGTTAAATAAAGTGTAATTTAAATTGTGATTGTATAGTCAGTTATTGCAATTGAAAACACATTCAGGGAATAATTTATTTGCTCTATATATTTTACAGTAGCGTTTCCGGACAAAACTTTCTGCTTTTAATTAATTAAAGCATACAAGTTTCTGGTGTATATTCTAAAGAAAATAAGTAGTTGATGTACCGTTGAATGGAGTTCATCCTTGTTTACACAAATTTCAGATCCTGCGAACTAGCGTTTTGTTAATATTATTTAAAAAATTAATACGTTAGATGGATAAGGTGTTCAGTAGCGGCTATTTTATCAATAAATTTTATTTAATATGTTTAGTTTTTTATTTTCAACACCAAAATTCTAAGGTTCACAAAACAATTTCTACAACCGGTTTTAAGACGTTGAAAAGAGCTAACCGCGGAGATCTGAAAATTAGAAATAAAAAGATTCGGGTAGCTGAGAAAAATCTAATATTAATTGATACCAAACAAGGTAGGTTTATCTCGAAAGATGTATTGGCTAGACGAGGAAAACTATTTGTTAGTTTTGCTTATAAAGCAAAGGTGAAATTTAGAGGTTTGAGAGCTTAAAGTGTAACTTTGTAAGGAGTAGTCCGATTTTAAATCTGTTTACAGATTCTGCAATAAAATTCTAAGCTAACAAGATGTATCGCATGACTAAGAAAATTTATAAGAACGCTCAAAAGTCGCTATAGGTAAAAAAATCTTAAAATGGGGTAGCTCCCTTGGGGGTGATGCAATCTAAAAATTCCTAAAGATTCGGGTAGCTGAGAAAATCTAATATTAATTAATACCAAACAAGGTAGGTTTATCTCGAAAGATGCAATGGCTAGACAAAGAAAACTATTTGGTTCAGATGAAAGATAAAAAAATGGCTAGTCGAAGAAAACTTTTTGGTCCAGAATGTTAGCGGTAAAAAATCTTAAAAATAGGTTTATCTCGTATGTGGAAATGTGGATGCTTGTGGAAATGTGGAGATGAATCTCCTCATTTCCTCCTTATGGGAATTTACATGTAAATTTGGTCCAGATGTGTGTGGAAATGTGGATGCTGGTGGAAATGTGGTGCTGATTACGCCCATAATACACTACTGTAGACTGATTAGTGACTGTTATGTATTGTAACGAGGTGTTACATATACTACCCTTGACTAGAATAACACACTTGTACGTGAACGCGGCATATGCACACAAAGGATAATTGGTGGATACCTGGGTCGCTACATCTTCAGACAAATATTATACAGTCTACAGGAAGATTCACTTAAAATTTTATTACGCTTACAACAGGAACTGTCTAGATATAATTTGCCTAATTCTAGCACGTTCTTAGAATGATCCAGAATATTTGCATAGTTCTATTTGAATCTTGATCTTTAAGGTCGTGATGTAAAATAAATTAGTGTTAACATAGTGTTAAAACACTTCTAGTATGTGATATAAATTATGGCAGAGATAGACATAAATTAACCGTTAGTAGCAAAGAAATATTGCTTTGATAGTTAATCATAAGTGCATCGAGTAGTAATTAAGAAGGTAGCCTTGTAGCTTTCAAAATGACAGTATCAGTAATGTTAGTAAAATAAATTGTCTCGAGTACAAAAGAATTTAACTGTGGTTGCCAAGTGGTAGAAAAGACTTGTATATTCAGTTGATAATAAAAATACTATTATGGCAAAAGGAGTTTTCGTTGCGGTATCAAAAATAAGAAGGAATGCATATAAAAAAACGCATACTTCTACATCTGTTACGGGTGAAAATAACGTTAATTAAAGAATTTCGAATTGCTCAAAAAGGGAAAGAATTCCGCAACAATTTTATAGGTGCGCTAATTAACTACAATGGTGCGGGAGTGGATTTCAATTGGAAAAATGATAAAAATAATGAAAATTATAAAGTGTAAAAATGATCGAAGTACAAAACTACTTTAAAGTATCCGCGTAGTGTAAAAGGCTTTACTAATTGTCTAAAATTAAAAGGTTAAACCGTCTTGGTCTAGCAACTTCGTTGATATATTCGCTACCCGAAATACTGTAATTCCCGATAGGTCACCTAGCTTTTGATGTTCCAAAATTTTGTCACCTCAGCTGTAACCATACCTTAAAAACGACCTACCATTGGCTTTTTATCGATTAGTAAAAATTTTCTCAAATAAAGACTTCTCCCAGCATTGACCTTACTACTGTGGTAACTGGATATCCTACCACAATGATCACTTTTACATAGGTAATAAATAACTGAAAATAAAATTCAAACTATTCAAAAATTTCAAACTATCTTTTCAGTAATCTTATGCTTAAATATAAACCACTAATTCCGTCGCCCTACGAATCAATTACCACTTATATTTACAAATTTTGTAAGTCCATATTTATCTAGCGTCAAACAGAATAAAACAAGAAAAGCTCAGAACAATGCTCTCAGTTTAGTAATATGAGGATTTCTAGGTTAACTCTACTGATTAACAGATTATCTTTTCGGCAGAGTAGGTTAAACACGGACCTCCACTATTTTATTGCGTTAAATTCTTAGTTATTTTCTTTTGTACAGATATGCATTTTATACATTTTATTTTTAAAAGCAAACATCGATATTGTATTTGTTGACACATGTTTGTGTAGGTACTAGTAAGTACCACATCATAACAAGATTTTAGTGATCAAAACGTTAAACTTTGTTTATCTTATATCTTTATACCATTGCATTTAGTTATAAATCTAGACAAGTATAAACTTTTAGGGGTACATAACTTTCGCAAATCATTTTCAAAGTAATAACTATATTTATAGATTTTGGGTATCATTATAAAAATGTGATTTATTTTTCATTTACATTCTTAGGAATATGTCTTGCGACACAAAATATCCGACTGGTAAAGAACTAGCTATTTTATCAGAAGACTTTTGTTCAGATGTACGAGGTGTGACTATTAAATAACGAGACTGGCGCTATATAACATTTTATTTTGATATCATAAGTATCTACTTATTATCATCTTTAATATATACCCCTCCTCTATCCCTACAATGCTCCATGGGAATCATCTATTGCTTGAAACAGTGCTAGAAGTCTTCCTCTGTCAGCTCCTTCAGGTCGCGTGTCACTTTCTTTTTCACAGCTTCAATGGACTCAATGTTGATTGTGTGAAAGGATATATTTAAAAATTATTAATTCGGTAAATGTTCAAGTGCTGGGGGAACGTGGCAGTTACAGGGTGCTCAACCCTCCTTCATATACCTTACATGTGATTTTTCGATGCTCCACCCGAAAGTACTACATTGGTCAAGAAGCGAGTTATTTTACCTGAAGAATTTTGAATTTTGCCAAACCCTTGCTGTTCCAAGCAAGATATGGATCTTTAACGTGCGTGACAACACTCCCACACAGGACCTCCATTCTGCCTCTCATCCGAACGAGGGTGTATTTTTGTGAAAAATGCTCGCTTAACATTTTTCAAGCGGACCGTGTCGGGATAGGAACCCGGGACCTTGGGCGTAGTAGTCACACACATACCACTACGCTACGGAGCTGCCCCCCTTCACATACCACCGAATATTGGGAAAATAGGGTATATAATTGTAAAACAATAGAAAATGACCAAACTGCATCTGACAAGAAACAAGAGAGACTATGTTCAAAAACAACAAACATAGAAACGAGAAGAAAATTATTGAAAGCATATGTGTAGAGCACAGCACAGTACGTCTATGAAATAGGGGCAGTAGGAAAAGGAGACAGAAAGGAGATAAAAGCCTTCTGAAATGTTGTGCTTCAGATGTATGAGGATGATAGAATAGACAGTTAATAAGAAATAAGTTATAGAAATAGTAGGGGAATAAAGATATCTGTGAAAAACAGAAAAAAATAGGAGAAATATAAAGGCAGGTTACGTTCTAAGGCATTTTTGGGGAACTACGGGATATATTACAAGCAGAGGTAGGAAGAAAGAGGTAGAGGAAGACCTACTTAGATCGGACTATCGCACGCAGATAGTGACATATGCAGACTGCAAATTTTAGGAAAATGTGTAGGTTAGTTCAGAATAGGAAACAATGAGAGTACGTGTTTAACCAGTTCTAGGACTAAAGACCTGATGAGGATGATGAAGTTTCTACTGCATTAATACCTTCTGTTTGAAGAAATCGAATAAGACTATGCAATTCGCACTTGGAGGAAACGTTAATCTTATCCGTCATGCTTACGCGCAAACAGCTCACTTCAGTTCTATCTGGCAGCTGGCGACTGTGGTAGCAAAGATTATATGGTTAGAGAGATGCCCAGTCTTTCACCACGCGTTACCGGCTACTGCCGCTTGTTTAGCTGATTAATAGCTTGATCTGGAGTTGAAAAGAAAATGGTTCCCCTAATTTATTTTCGTGGTTCTAAACTAATATTTTATTAAAGCGACAAGGGTAAGAATATCAGTTAACGTTTCTGATCGCTGATTCGTTTAACGAAAACCCCGTCGTTTCTGTTTACTTTTATAGCTTTTTCTTAGTTCTAAGTTATTATTTAATTAAGATAAACAACTTCTTTTTGCATAAATAAGTCTAGTGGAATAACCAACATTGCACTTTATTTGTAAACATAAAAGTTTTGAACATCCCGTATATTACGTGGGGACATTTTTGCGTGTGTGTGCAATTAGCAAGCGGTTTGTACAACGAAACAAACCACACGGAATCTGTTACCTGTCTCATGCATGTGTTCGGAATGCTTATAAGTTTAGCTAGAGTGGGGGGTAGGTGTGCATATTATTTTCACCAATACATATTTGAATTATTGTAAACCCGTGAAAGAATTACTCATGGCGCGAATGTTCCAGGGTTAAATATTGGACCTGAATTCCTATTAATAAAACTAGAAATTTATTGAAATGTCATGCTTGAGAAACACTAATAATTATTATATCAAATATATAGGTTACATTATATTATTTTGTTCATATAAAATTAATTTTATCCTTTTCTATCTGGATTCTATTTAATGTAACGCCAATGCTTACATATTTAGAATATCTTCGTTATTACAACGTCATCAGTAATGTTTTGAACATCCTTGTGATTGAAATAATTGTATTTTTGTTATATTTCGTGAAATAACTAAAGTTTAAACAGTATATACTCTTTTCTGGATTACTATATATAACCTATTGGCTACAGTGTGCAATTAAAGAAAATTCATCATTTCATAGACTTTAAACTAGGAAGTTCTGTAACGCATCCAAGTGGTATCATGATACACGTAATCACTAATTAAAAAGTAAATTGATAAATGATTTGTAAAAAGTACTAATTAAGCACTATCCAGCGCAATATTCATATCGCACACAACAAAAAAAAGCAAGAAAATTTTACTTTAAAACCATTACCTAACATAACATAATAAAGACATCTTAGTTGATATAAAATTTCACAAAAGCAACACTTCTACCTTTTAAAATGTGTGCGGCTGTAATATTAGCTGGTATAGCATATATTTAAAATTACAGAGATGAATATTGAAGCGCACTTTTGGCTCCCGCATAGTATAGATTGCTTTGTAAGATGAATGATCCCAACTTCGAATGAAAAATAAATATCATTCTTTGAATATAGAAATGGGGTTGTGAAATAAATAGAACTTCGATGAGCTCATTCAGATAGGTGTATCTTTCAGACAAGTTGTTACATTAATAGCTTTTTAGATTCTTCTTTCATCTGCTATGGCAACCACAATTTTGAACGAATTACGGTGTGAAGCTACACGTGTGGGTTCAAAAACAAAGCGTAGAGTAGAAGTTCAGAATTATGACCAATTTTACTCCAATAATTGAGTAAGCCAGGCGTGGAGCATCCATTGCGGTTTATTTGAAATTTGTAGGATTCTGAAATAAAAATGAAAGGTTTGTCACGTGCGCTGAGCAATCAGCCACATTAGTTACACTACTAAAATATATTTTCATCTTTCGAGGAACATGGAAAATTATTATATCCGACGCCATGCCGTTGTTACGAAAGCGTCGCAAGGAAAATTACATTTTAATCAACAGCTCCAACTCACACAAAGCAGAATCAGAACCCCTTTAATAAATGATGAAGCACAGTGAACGGTTGAAACAAACTTCTTCACGTTTGCTAGATAACACGCAAAAATGTAAATACTATATGGGTAACCTAGAATATTTTCAGCGGTCATGGCTGGCTATAGAGCATTTTTTTTAAAATTTTGATATATCTGGAGCAATAGCGTTTCGTAATGTAAGATTTTTGACCAGTGTAAAATAGATATCTGTTGACGCTTTAAATCGCGTAAGCGTACCTACTGAAACTTGTATAATTCTTTATTTGTTACTTATTTATGAACAGTTTATATTAAATCCCAAAATAAACAACAAAAGTTCTACTTCACAAACATCTGGATTGTAAACACCACTTTACATATTAGTAGCATAAATAAAAAATGACAGTTAATTGTTATCTGTCACTCTGAAAACAAAAGAACTGTTTTAATTTACAAAAATAATTCTGTACGATGACGCTTTTGGATTTGAGTTTTGCGCTTAAAAATTTTAGATTCCAACGTTTGTAAATTTTAATTTTATGATTTATGGAGTTCTCCACGTATTCCCCTGCAACCACTAGTTTTATATTAATATATGAATAAGCAACAATCGTCACTTAGGAACAAGTTTGACAACACGCATGTTTTGCTACCGTCACATTCTTGACCAAAACGTCTGGAATTTTGTAACGCGTTCGTGTTACTTGAGATAGCAAAGTAAAAGTTACTTTTGGATGGACAGAATAAATTCGGATATATCCTGCATGTTTCGATTTTACGAATAGTTAATTTTAAATAAGAATCACATTTCAATTTTTGTTTTTGTAAACGAAATTCATATAATAGAACCCCAAAAGATATAAAATTATTTCTTTTACAATACGTTGTTGAACGCAACCCAAAATAATAAATTATTAAAAACAGCAAATGAAAACAGATCTAAATATTACGCATTACCTACGGCACAACAAGACGTAATGTATGCGCTTCACATAGAATAATTACCATAGACAGTTGTTGTCTGTCTCGAAATCAAAGACATGCCAACAGTAACATATGGTAACAGTAATATGAATCACAAAGAAACTAGCACATCTATACGTAAGTGGCAGGACCATAATCTTGTATTCGGCATAGATAAAATATGTTACATTATGTGAACAGAATTATAGTATACGTTACAAAACAAAGGAACGTTATAGAAGGACCGATCTCGCAAAGAAAGTAAAGTTTGGTAATTATGTTGGAAAAGTCAACATGTAATTATACAAGCAAGAAGTAGGCGACACCACGTTGCTCTTGTTAGAACCTTTGCTGTGATCTAGAGCTGAAAGGATTGCGTTCACGGTTCGTGAAATTGACATAAGCGTTGATCGGAATGAAAAGACGTACATAAGTTTTAAGTCCAAAGTGAGATAAGTGAAAAATAACACAGCTCCGAGATGTAATAGACTTCTCCGAAGGTCAAAATTTGATGCGCGAACTTTTGTTTAACGTCATTTGCAAGTTTTGGGCAAGCGTGATAACCCGTAATCGAGGATTTTGAAGGTTAGTGCGTACACCGGGATTAAAAAACTATCTGCGGGTTCAGCTTTCGGCGGTTCCGTGTTGTAATTGGTATGCATGTGACTAGTATGCTCAAGATCCCGGGTTTAAATGCCGACACGGGGCGTTTGAAAAATGCTAGGCGAACATTTTTCACAAAAATACGCCCTCGTTTAAATGAGAGGTAAATTGGAGGTCACGTGTGTGTGTTACGCACGTTAAAGATTTCTACCTTGCTTGCAACAGCAAGGGTTCGGCAAATTCAAAATGTTCAGGTAAAAAAACTCGCTTCCTGACCAATGTAGTACTTGCGGGTGGAGCGTTGGAAAAAATCAAATGTAGGGTACAGCTTTCAAGGTAGTTGCGTGGATCGGACAGGCTGACGTATTACTGCTGATTTCAAGGTTCTGGGTTCGACTCCCGACACGGACTGCTTGAAAAATTTTAGGCAAACTTTTTTCACAAAATGCGCTTTCATTCGGTTTAGATGTAAAATGTAGATCCCGTGTGTGTTTGTGTGTGCGCGCGCGCGTGTGTTTGTGTAGTTGTATGTGTTATAACTAACGTTAAGTATCTATACTTCGCTTGGAACAGCTAATATTTCTGTCAAAAAATATATATTCCAAGTAAGAAATATTAAATAATTAACTAAACACTTATTATTTTGACTCAGTCGGGTGCCGGGTCCTACAGACTGGAACGATGGAGCTCTTCGCACATCAAAACTTCGCCGTTTGTAATAATGGGGGTTGTAACACAAAAAAAATTCCGTTCAGCATTAGGTAAAAATCACTCGTCCTAAACCACCGGCCGCTGGCTGCTACCCTTAGATGGTTAGGTGCAGGTTCCAGCTGTTTGCTTGCAGTAACAAAGGCGATGGACCCAGACTGATGTCGTAGTAAGTGACGGGTGAGCTCGAGGATGATGGTTGGACCAGCGATGCTTGTACATTAGCGATGTTGGTTGACTTGAGGATACATGTAGGCTAGTAGGTGTTTGTTGGTTCTACAGCATTATTGACTTTATGAAGTTTTATTGGTCCTACAGATTTTTGTTCGCCATACAGGGTTTTATTGGCCGTACGGATTTTGTTGGCCCTACTGATTTTCCGCTGAAATAAAGATAGATTGAGGCACTTAAAATAGTTTAAAACCTTGAGGTATTTCGTAAACAATGTGTTCACATAGTCTTTCGAAAGATTAAATTGCAATTTACGACTTTACAAACCAGATTTCAAAACAGCTGAATTCTTTCAACATTATGTACAAAATGTTGAACTTAGCCTTGTAATTGAACCAAACTAGAAAATAACAAATCACATGTTGTTTTCCATATGGTACCAACGACTTATTCAAAATTTAAAAATATATCTAAATTTGCAAATAAAAATTTTTGGCGAATTTTTTCATTTATTTCCTACTGCTTTAATAGTTCGAAGTTGTTTTGAAAAGCAATTTTTTACATAGCCAAAAAATTGTTACAAATGAGAGGTCGCAAGAAAATAATCCACAGTCAGGGCAGGAAATAATTTATAGTGTGTAAAGTTCATGAGTAAAGAAGGAATGGAATACACTTTATTTCTATGAGTAATTTACATCAACGAGTAGCAAGTGTAACATGAGTTGAAATAAACTCAGTTAAGGGAATTTTTGCAGATGTTCAAAGCAAACCGGAAGGCAGCAATTTGCATCCCCACGAAAACAAATTTATTGGAGGTTGTTCAAATCTAATGTGAACGAATTTGAAGAGAAAATTGTTTGAACGACCGCATGCAATTGTGCAAACATTCATACGTACCATGACAAGAAACAGGAAGTAATGATAGTGTTAATTTTACTAGAAAATAGTCGTTTTTTAGGGATTTTATGCATAAATTGGGTTTTCATTGGAAGAAAACACAAGATGACTGAAAAGTATTAATTGAAAAAACCGATTTTTGCAAAAAGCAAGTTGAATTTTTGCGGCCCGCAGTAGTACAAAAAAAAAGGAGAAACATTGTATACTGTGACAAAACATACTTGCCCAAATCAATACAGTTCCCGTAGTTTAGGATAATGGTAGCAGTAGATGTTTAAAAGCACTTGTAGCTAAGAGACAACATCTGATTATTCTAAAAAGGGTTTTATTCCAAATGCTTCCTTATGTTTAAATCTGGACTAAAAACAGGAGATTACCATGATGATATGAACCATCGTAAAAGTCCCGTAGGATAATAAAATAAGATTAACAGTAGAAGCAAAGAAACAAGAAACAACTTGGAATTTCGTGGTATGTTATCACAATATAATCTCTGTCTTGTATACTATTTTTTATCTTGAGCTAACCCGTTTAAGTTCCGTAACATTTATACTTATGACTTTCTTAATCTAGTTTTTACTCTTGTCTGTGCCTTTGCTTATAAAACCTTACCTTCTGCGGGCCTCTATTACCATCCTATCTGCTTATACCCCTACATGTAATTTTTCAATGTTCAAGTCAAAAGTACTACATTGGTCAGGAAACGATGTTGGTTTACCTGTAAATTTTGAATTTTGCCAAACCCTTACTATTCTAAGCAAGGTAAGGATCTTTAATGTGTGAGACAACACACACACAGACACACACACACACACACACACACACACACACTAGGACCCACATTTTCCCCTTCATTCGAACGATAGCTTATTTTGTAAAAAATGCTCGCCTAAAATTTTTTTATATATAAAATTATATATAGTTTCACTTTCCTTTGATTTTTTTTACTAAATGGAATAAACATGCTTCAACCAAAATTCGATTTATCTTTGCCTAACTTTTACACATGCCACAAGCATGTACGTCCCAACATTTCTAGACCAGATAGCTTGAAAAAGCCACTCATAAACCGCCGAATACATTTTAGTTTTTCGAAAAACACTGAATGCCTTAACGATATGAAAATTACAACAAACAATTCACTTTTACATATTGAACAGTAGAGATAGTTTTAGGGCACTAGGATCTGAAAGTCGCTGCACATGCGCTTATCAACAGGAAACGTTTGGCGTCCTACTGATTATGTATTTCCAGGTTTTAATAGCGCAACTAAATGGGATATCTTACCCAAATAAATAATTTTTACCTTTAATATCTGCTTTTTGTTTGACTTGATGTCTTTATCTGTCTCTTAATACAGTGTTGTGTTACGTTTATCGAGGCAGCCACGTTGGGTGCCAAATTTACGCTACGTTGGCTCGTAGCCGTGCGTAACACAAAGAAAATCAAAGAAATGACCGGGCTCAATCGGAGATTGGGGGGGGGGTTGTAGAAAGCAGACCAACATATAATGTACGCGGCTGTAAGGAGTTAGTAACAATACCTGCAATAAAAAAAATTAGAATAGCAAACCTGCAATAAAAAAAAATTAGGCCTGCAAACCTGAAATAAAGAAAAAGCTTAGCATGCTGATCGAGCATAGATTGTTCAGTACTTTGTAGAATGGAAAAAAAACTGTTTGGATAATCTATATAATATAACAACGGTAAAAGCAATACAAAAATTTTTAGTACAAAGTGAGGTAATATTGGGGAGTAGCAGAAACGTTTCCTCACACACCAATTAAACATAAATCAGACAAAATTTTAACAAAAGATAAATAGGTAAGCACAATTGATATGAGTCATCCAGTATTGTAGATTCTTTTTTTTTTTTTTTAAAATAGCATGCAAGTCTATGGTAAAAGGTATCAGAACGACAAAGATATGGCAAAACAACGGATAGATATTTAAAGTAAGAACAAGTAGGAAATAGTTCAACTTACAAAAGGTCCTTCAGTAACGCTTCCTTGCAATTGAAGTGTGGGATTCACAATGTCCGGCACTAACGCAGCACTTTAATCTTGACTGGGAGGGTGTTGATGGAACTTATCACACGTTACCCTAATCACACCTACGTATTTCACTGGTGTTAGCAGCAGACATTATCATGCGACGGAACTATGTAGCATTGATAAATTTCTTATTAATTCTATTTCCTGAGACAATAATTTCGAAATATTTTGTAGCACTAGTTTAATTTCAACTGGGACCAAATGTATATTACTTTCATAAACCTCCAAAAAGCAGTGAGAAACTTCAACCAATACCTTTGTAAACCGGTAATCTGTTATATTTCGCAAATAACGAAATTTGCACAAGCAATGATCTGTTTTAGATTCTTTGGGGTTAGAAAATGCAGAAACTACAGTATCAACTGTATTTGGATAATCCAAAGTATGCACTACTCTGATAAAAAGAAGGACCGCGAAACTAAATCGCACACACAGTTTAAATATCAAAAGACAAAGCACCAAAAAAACCACAATGAGTAAAGCACGTGTATCACTAAAGTAAGTCCGTCAAATGTTCAGTAAAACACGTGCGTCGACCAAACACGTTCGCCTATCAACCATACTACTTCAATCGGAATTAGCACTACACTTTCTAGAGTTAATATACAACTTTTATTTCACAAGAAAGACAACTAAAATCGTGCCGTGCTTGTTCATGAACAATTCGAAAATTGATACCGCATTAATTCTCACTATTGTCAAAGCAAAGAAGAAACAGTATTTTCAACGTAATTAATATATAGAAACCAAGAACAAACTACAACTACTCATCTGTTTATTCAACTCGTTGCTATTACAACCTCTTATCGTCTATTATCTAGACTTGTATATCCACATAAGGAATAAAATCTATACGAACGGCAAGACAAGAACGATGCAATCCACTCATTATAATACGACGCATTCGCCTAAGGAGTTAATAAATATAAAATATAGAAATAGTAGTTACAGAAATGTATTTACTAATTGGGAAAAAGCGTAAAATGTTAAGCTATAAAAATGCACGTTACAGTTGTTATCAATAAATTGTACAAATCTACTGTCTTTATTTCAGCGACAAGAAATAAAAAGTTTCGATTAACATCGGCTGAAAAAATTAACCCTGATGTTCCAAATACAATGCTGAATGAGTATTGTTTGATACTGTTTTCTATGTTTTGCCAAATCTGTTAAACAACATCACTTGGCATTTATTCAAAAGAAGAATTCAAAAGAGTAATGTACTATATACAGAATAACAGGACAAAAAGACTATACTAACAGAAAATTTTTTGTAGTGGGATATTCTACAAAACCTCGAAAATGAATAATAGTTTTGCATTCAACAAAATTAGTAAGTAAGTTCATGGTAATGTTATTTTCTTGTATGTTTTTCCTGATGACTAACGTAATGATCAAGGAGCTTGTGTCTAGTATGAGCACTTTTTATTTTTTAAGGCTATCTTGCTTAATACGAAAATGATTTTTGTTTCATGCAAGCAAGCATTTAGGCAACTACTCTCTACAGAACTTGATTTGGTCTATACCTCCTAGATCCCTTCGGTTTATATCCCTATTGTCCCAAGCTAACAAAAATCTAGGAAAACTACTTTTTGACAGAAATTATATTTAATGAATTAGATGAAAACTATAATGAATAAAAATTTCTTGGTACCGCCCTTTAAGAAGTTATCTGGGAAGCTAGACTGAAAAGTATTATTAGTAGCCAAAGTAAGTTTTTCAATAACAAATCGTCACATTATGACGCTATATTTGTAATGTCGGTCACGTATAAAAAAAAAAGAAATTTATAAATACTGGGCTACCGATAAATCGGAGATTGGAGTGGTTCACACAGACAAGTAAACATACATCGCCATCGAATTTTTAATGCCAATTAACACAAAAATTTCTATTTAAAAAAATAAACAGTTATATATTACGGACAATTTTTAATAATTCCGATACGAATTGTGGATTTAGTATGGTTACATGTAAAATTTATCTATCAGTCATGAACAAAAAGTAATGAAAATGCTTTTTCCTATACAAAACTTTTAAGTTAAATTACAGTAGACGAAAAAAAAACACTAGTAAAGCTAGTCTTTGAACGGGTTTTGCACAATGCGACCTGAATTTATCCCTTATTCTCTGTTACGCACTTACAGCTATAAAGTGGATAAACAAGATAAAGACAAAAGATTAGCACATACTTCCATGTTTGGAGATACTTATTTTGTATCCAAATCCGTCGAGGTGAAACATTACATGTGATTTTCCAATGCTCCACCAGAAGGTACTACATTGGTCAGGAAGCAAATTTTTTTACCTGGATAATTTGGAATTTTGTCGAACCCTTGCTGTTCCAAGCAAGGCAGGGATCTTTAACGTGCGTGACAACACTCACACACAGGACCTGTATTTTACCTCTCTTCCGAACGAGGGTGTATTTTTGTAAAAAATGTTCGCCTAACATTTTTCAAGCGGACAGTGTCGGGATTCGAACCCGGGACCTTGGCGTAGTAGTCACACACATACCACTACGCCACGGAGCTGCCCCGTCGAGATGAAACAGCTGCACATTGTGCTCTCGCCTTATTTTGAACGCTTAATTATTTGCGGAGGTGTACCAGCAAGATATCGTGATCTCGCTTACTGAGAGGTTGTCTTTACGCTAGTCAAAACCATAGCTGAAACAGCAGACCTACGCAGAAAAGCAATTGGGCGTACGTAAAAGAGTGAAATAAATAGGACACTGTTAGTATACATAAGTACGTAAAAACTTACCAATGCACCGAGGACATTAACTTCTCGTGAAAGACGTGTATCGCTTTTGGATTAATAGAATTACCTTCGCAGAAAGCCAGGTCGAAATGCAGGCTAAAAGTAAACCCAGTTGAGAAAACGAAATGATAATCGATTGAAATATTAGAGTACCACATGTCAAAAGAACACTTCTAAAGTCATTGTAATGTATAAATAGATAAAGAAAACCGACAAATGCGAATCCAATCGCCTTTGTTAATCACACATGTGAAAGATCGCTTTTAGTCAAACTTAAATTACTCGTTTTAAATAAAACGAATATATTCTTTCAGAAATCAAAATTGTAGATAATCGAGTTATATCAACCAATAAAGATAGATTGAGGTACTTTGGCTGGAACTAAACACACATAACATTTTACAGAATGTTGAATAAGCACTTATTTCAACTGTATTAGAATGAGTTATATAGAAACAAATGGATTTACCAAACCACGAAGCGTGATCAGGAGCGTCTCGTATAACAGGTAGTCGCACAGAAGTCGCAGTGTAAGCGTGGGAATATTTAAACAGAATCACAAGTTGAATAAAGATATTTAGCAGGTACAACTGAACGTAACATAGTTTATAATCAAAGTATAATAATTAGAGGGTGTTCACAGGAAATTGTATGTAGTTTTCTAGCGGTCACTAGAAAAACAATTTTTGATTTGGGATATACATAAAAACACCACAGGCAGAATATTTGTAACGTGGGTTTTACTGAATTCCACGTGCAGAACAATATGTGTAGGGTTTTCTGTCATCCACAAAACTGACCAATGACTATCAAGTTATGGCAACCTTACATCGTTACAAACATCGTATTTGCTTTTTTCCTTTTATTAGCTGTGCCTTCTATTAATGTTTGTTAATCGTCTTTTTGGGGTGTACTCTTATGTGACTATTTACTTATCTGCCCCAGTGCCACAGAACGCCGTAAAACCAGTGATGAATTTTCATTAAGTTCCGTCTGCTCACAACATAAGGGTTGACAAAAGTAATATCTAGAATTTCGTAAAAAATGCTAATACATATCGTCATTTTTGAAGTGTCTGTCAACATTGTTCATTTTACGCAAGCAGTTTGCATGGTCTATAATTTTCAAATGGCGATTAAAATTTGGAATAATATATGGACATCGAATTTTTGCTTTTTCTAATGTCTGTCTTTTTTTTTGGCGTTGACATTTCAGTGTAATAAAAGTTGGATACTAAGTCCACAATTTTATTAACGTACCACATACATTAAGGGTCACTATTAGGTACTCGATAATCAAAGACATGTACTTGCCTTTTGCTTCGAATAGCCTTACAAGCAAGTATATTCTCAACTTTAAATTTTTCTTGTAACCCAAAGGTACAAAATAATTATCATAATACAATTTTTGATACTAGTCCCAATAATTTTCGCTTAAAAACGTAACCACTCGTCTCCAAAGCCGTAATCTGTAAATTTATTTTTCACACGCACGTCCTTTCCTTGATAAATCTCGAATTTGGTCCACAATGCACCCTACATTTGACTTTCCAATGGTCCACTCGAAGGTGGTACATTGGTTAGAAAGCTAGCTTGTCTTTTATTAAACAATTTGAATTTTGCCGAACCCTAGCAAGTACAAGCAGGGTAATGACCTTTAGTGTGCGTGACAACATTCACACACGGGACCTACATTTTTTCACTCATGCGAACGAAGGGGAATTTTTGTGAAAAATGTTTGCTTAACATTTTTTACATAGTCGGTGTCGAGAATCAAACCGGGAATCCTATTATCAGCTGTTATACGCAAACCCGTCTAGTCCACGGAACTGCCTTCCATAATTCACCACAGTTTATCACGTTTTACGAGTTTCAGAAATCAATGCTCTAAGCTGGTTTTCTATTTTGTTTTTTCCTTGTTCGTCTTCTGAGGGTGTAATTTATACCCCTGACTGTGAAGTTAGTAAGAATAGGCAAGTAATGGGTTTCTAGTGCTTCAACGGGGCTGTTCCTTAGTAATTTTTTTCTAAGCAGAATGCTAAAGAATAGTGATTTGAAGAGGGCAGAAGGGTCAAAGTTTACAAATTAAGGTAAAAAAAAGGTTATCAGAAGATTGAAATATATGAGGTGTTTTTGGCGTTTCGATGATGTTTGTGATAAGTGGCATAAAATACGGAATTGATTACTTTGTTGGAACGCATTTGTGCTATGAATTTACTCTGTCTATTAAAAATCTGCAATGTAATACGCCTGGAGGACGGGATAAAATCAGGAACTTCAATGATTAGGTGGAATGTTTGATTTGTTAGATGTGCCAACCCGTGGGACTGAAGATCCATGAATGCAACCAGAAATATGTAACGATGATGTGGATAAAATATCTTAATTCCGATGTTGTTCTAGTGATGTAGGTTGCGTAACAAGGTATTAGGTCTTGTAGCTAGATGAGTCTTTATTTTTCAATGTTTGTACCCGAGCTATTGCTTTGAGTTGAAATTTTGGTTTCGTATAAAAGAAAGCGGATTATGGGGCTAAGCATTCGGCGAGAGTGTACGGATTTTTAACGAAATCGGAATCGATTCTACAGTGTATTTTATACTTGAACTATTCCATGTTCCATTCAAAAATAATACATTGGCCAGAAATCGAATTTTGTACCTAGAAAATCAAAATATAATTAAACTCCTACCAACTCAAGCAATTTAGAGACTTTTATCTTGTTTGGCAACCCCACAAACGGCAGATGGATTTAAAATCTCATTCTGCCGAGGAAGTATTTCTCTAAAGATACTCACGCAACATTTTTCAATCGGACATTACATGTGATTTTTTTTTTCCAATGCTCCACCCGAAGGTACTACATTGGCCAGGAAGCGAGTTTTTTTTACCTGGAAAATTTTGAATTTTGCCGAATCCTTGCTGTTCCAAGCAAGGTAGGGATCTTTAACGTGCGTGACAACACTCACACACGGGACCTCCATTTTACCTCTCATCCGAACGAGGGTGTATTTTTGCGAAAAATGCTCGCCTAACATTTTTCAAGCGGACCGTGTCGGGATTCGAACCCGGGACCTTGGGCGTAGTAGTCACACACATACCACTACGCCACGGAGCCGCCTTTTCAATCGGACAGCATGTTTAATCAAACTTGGAACGGTTGTCAATTCTCCAGAAAAGGATAGCAATTATGATTTGCTACAAGAATAATCGTCGCAGGATGTATAAGTTGAACGGATTTGAGTTATAACAGATAAATGTTATTTAGGATTGCTTGGGTTTTAGATCAGAAGTGGTTTATTTGTTTAAATTTTAAGTCGTTATCTTTTACGAACTAATTTTTTTGAGGATCGGTTAAAATACTTCTATGAAGTTGTTAATCACCCTGCATAAACCAAGCTACCCGACAGCAGTTTTGCCTTTGCCTTAACCCACAAAAACAACATGAAGTAGGTTCCTTCATCGAATTGTTATGGTAAGTACCAATTCTATCAGTATAAATTGTTATATTATAGTTATTGGGTAAATGATTGTGTATATGAATTAATAGAGTATCAATCCAATACAACGTACACAGTTGGGTTAGTAATAAATAGAATGCACTTCTTGCGTTAATAAGAACTCTACCGATAGTAATTATTTTTTATAATCATAATCAGGGGTTGAGAATTTTTGTAATTGAATGTGAATAACTGGACTTATGTTCAACCGAACGTAAAAAAACCGCATCCATGATTTTTACATCGAAGGCGATCGGGGATTTGTGTCTGACAACTCACACATATTATAAAGAACTGACGAGTAAAAGCTTGATCTGTTGTGGCTTTTTTGGCTCATTACAGTTTCTGTGAACTGTAAAAAGCTTGACAAATTCTTTGCAGTTATTTGTCCTAAACAATTGATTTAAGTTTTGATTTACCAATATTGTTCCTTTTTATCCATGGTATTCGATTTGTTTGAAAGTTGCGTCGTATGATCAAGGAACTGGGTACGATTGCCCTTTGATTTGGCCGTTGGATGTTAGAAGAATTATACTTTACTCTTGGCGTCGTTTAGTAGTGCTTTAGAGGCGCAAATATAGTCCCTACTTTTGACATCCCAATATTCCCACGTAGGTACTACATTGGCCAGGAAGCGAGTCTTTTTACATGAAAATTTTGAATTTTACCCAACCCTTGCTATTGCAAGCAAGGTAGTGATCTTTAATCTACATTTACCTCTTATTCAAACAAGGGTGTATTTTTGTGGAAAATGTTCGCCTAAGATTTTTCAAGCAGTTCATGTCGGGAATCGAACCCGGATAATACGCGAATGCGTTTGAGCTGCTTTGTGAACTGTGCTCCTATATTTGATTTTCCAATGCTCCACCCGAAGGTACTACATCCGCCACAAAGCGAACTTTCCAGGGAGGGCACATTTTTGTTAAACTTGCTCGCCTAACATTTTTCAAGCGATTCGTGACGGGAATCCAACCCGGAATATTGGGATCAGCAGTCACAGGGGAACATATCTGCTCTATGGAGCCGCCTCTGCAAATTTGGCCCTAAATTTGATTTTTTTTTAATGCTCCACCCGAAGATACCACATTGGCCAGAAAACGAGTTCCTTTTACCTGGAAATTTTGAGTTTTGCCGAACCCTTGCTGTTCTCAGCAAGGTACGGATCTTTAGCATGCGTGACAATACGCATATAGAGCACCACTGGTTGAGGAGGAAACGGAGATTAAGAATCAGTAACACAAATAACTGATTGCTGTCAGCAATAACGATACGAGGTGAAAAACTGGTAATAAATAACTTTGCGATGCCATCAGTTCCGTTATCTCTACAAAATATAAGCATACTAAAACGCAAAGTAGCAGAGTTTGATTGGAAGGATACCCATGAAATAAATAGAACTTGTGCAAACTCTATACTGCAGAAGTTTGAACAGTTAGCCTAAGTTGCCAAGGAAGCAATTCGATAATACAAATGGCAAAAGCCAAATGCAGTGCATTCAAAAATACCTTGACTCTGCCCTGCAAACAGATGCCAATGTGACAAGCATTCCACCACAAGCACCCACAATTACATAAGCTCCTATTAAAACTAAACTTCCACATTAAACTCCACTTCCCTCTATCGCCAACCAACGTGTTTTCAGTACAGCGTCGAACGCTCTATCAGCTCCCTTATCTCCACAACACAATCCTCTCCGCTTAAATACATAACTACTTTTAGACTTTCATTCTACTTTCGACTTTTTTGGCGACTTTACCCTGTTAATCAACTCCAAATAGCCAACTCCACATCCAACCTATTTGTTATAATAAAACCCTAGTTTTCTCTCGAAACGACTTCCTCTTATTGAATTTCCAGTATAGCACTAAAGCTTTAAACCAAGAATTTCTTCCAAGGCTGTCGCTTATTCACCACCATTTAAAACCTCGCAATCAATCCACTTCTAGAACTACATATTGTAAACACTTTCACTTTTGTCTACGCCGACGTTGCTGTATTTTTTATGCACGTGAATACCTAGAATCACGACTCTTTTAATGAACTGCTTATACCTGGGAGGCACCCCAAAGCTCTCTCACACAAAGTTACCTATCTTGGTCTCCACATTGATACCCAACTGAAAACGCATATCCATCGTACTAAACTTCGTGCAGAAACCATTTTTATCTTTAGAAATGCCAGCGTGTCCCTCCCAAATCTATACAACTCACTCTACTCATACGCACGATAATTCTCGACCGAAACCATAAATCCAATCATCCGAAATGCTGTAGACTCCTGGCTCCCTCTAACACGTCTTTCTTCTAGCCGCTCGCTCAACATCATAACACCCTTCCTATTATACACTTCATGAACCTATAAAATTCCACCTGCTCGCTATATACCCTACACATAATTCCTCCTATTGAGATCCATTTGCATTCCTTAATCCAAATACGTAGCTTTAAGTACAATCAACCAATTCTTGCTCCCACCGACAGATATACCTATAATATATGCCCCGATATCACACATCTTTCGCATACCACTACCCAGCCGATCTATAATACAATTTCTGACTAAGCACAAAGGCTTTCGTAATCATCTTTATCAATTCTACCTTAGTTCATCACCATTCTGTTCCTGCGCCAATCAAACCTAAATCTTTTTCTAAACAAAATCCTTCTCACCAATCCAGTCATCGTAAACATGCGGCACTAATACACTATTCCACACCCACCTATCCTCTCTCGCTCTCTCGCACACACACACAGACAGGTACACGAAACTTCACATGTACACGCACACGCACGAACGCCAGCACGCACGCACACGCACGCGCGCATGCACGTACAAACGCACGCACACGCACACACAAGTAAGACTTCGCATTCCAGGAACAGGCCCAAAAAGTCGACAAAGGAAAGAGTATGATGTCCCACCGCCAGAATATCCTCCATTCATTCATTTTTATAAATTGTTTATTTTGCAAATTTTTGCAAACATTGTTACTAGCTTAGCCTTGGGACTTGTGATAGTCCAATCAGTAATCGGATTATTATGTATGTGTATATGTCTCTAATGCGTTGATCAATTTTGGGATTGTAAAGATCTTAATAACTGTATGTAGAATTGTGTTTATTTGCACGTCGTTGGACACATTCTTGCGTCAAAGCCCGAGTTTCTGTTGCTTTGTACATTGAAATACATTTCATACAAAATTAATATGGCGTCCCTGAATCTATACATTTTTCACATTCACGTGATCCTAAATGCTAGTGAACAAATCTTTTGATGGAACAAACTAAACAAGATATCACAGCATGAATAACTCTGGTGTTCTATAAACATAATTCAATTATTAAGAAGTCGTTAACATAAAAACTAATGCGTATGTAAACGCCAGAGCTGAAGTGTACACATTGCAACGTGATGACAAAACTATCACAGGATGCAAATCCTAAACACACTTATGGCGTTTTAATGCTAACGTGACGTCGTGTAATATGAAAACAATGTCACTAATAGCCTGTATTGGGAGAAAAACTAAAAAAAGATTTTAGCATGTCCGCTTTCATAAAACAGATGTGAAACTATTTATATCGTTTACAGCTGCTGCTAAATGTAATTAATTTACTTTAAATTTTTGTATATCGGAAATACCTCATTAACTTTTCGTGGATTAATGGCAATCCTGTAAGAGTGTTGATGGTTGCGTAAAGTACTTGATGATAACCTACGTCGTGGAGTAGAAACAATCAGCTAAGCTAACATATTAACAAATTTTCATCCTTTAAGTTTTTGGCAAGGGCCGCTTGGATATATATTAGTTAAAGATTACAAGAATTTTACTTTGTAGAATACCCACTTAATATCAAAGTACGGATTTTCAAAACAAAAAATTCGAAGCCTTGTGCTAATTTCATTCGGTAACGTTGTGGATGTAGGGATGAATAAATCACACCTAACCCAAGACTTGAGTAATACATTGTCCAACACGACAACGAGAAAATGTAGCCCGAGCATTTGTTCGAATAATATACTTTATCAATTGAGAAGTATAAACAAAGGTCCTGAATGATTATTGCGATATACGTAAAAACCTTAACTTCACTTTGCTTAAAACGAACACTGCATGGCAGAAAAGTGGCGTCATTTTGCTTGTATGTCATTTTGACGCGTATCTAGTCCTTTTTAATTTTAAATTTTATATAAATATTTTCCTCAACATTTTAAGTTTAAATTAAGCGCTTTTCTGAACTATTCTGCGACTTACTGTTAAGAATATTGTGATAATTTTTCGGCAATCGCGCCGTCGTAAGTCAAAGAGAATTTACGTTTTACCGCAAAAGAGAAGTGCAATGTCTTTCCCGGCAGTGAAGTAGTTAATTGTTGCTATTTAGTACTGCGCACCCCTTCCATAACCCCCTTTTCTTTTACCTTTTGCTATCTATTCCGACTTTTTTCCTACAGGACGGTGCAGCAAAATCTGCTGGTCGACAAGAAGTTCCAACCTGAAACTATCTTAAAAAAGCTCGGTTATAGTGATTTATTGACGCAAGTATTTGACTGTGTGGCATTGTGAGGGTATCACTATCTGGATACGTTGTTTGGTAGTAATAAATGTTAGTTATTCAATCTACCTTATCTTGATTTTATTTTGCGCATAGCGCAATTTAGAATAATTGATAACCCTTTTATAACAACTAAAAAGAGGTATGACAAACGCACTCATCGTAAGTCGCCGTTATTCTATCTATATAGTCACAACTTAACGGTTATATAAACAGTTATAAATTTCTCCCGATTGTGAAATTCTTAAAATGAAATCTGCTAAAAGTAAGGTGAATAACTATAAACACATCTTACTAGACATAATATTTAGATAAAAATATCACAACTATACGCAGTAAAGTGCATCGTAAAGTATATGGTCCTCCCGTAAAATTGTTATAGCATTGTTTTTTTTTGTAACTAAAGCATATAGTATTTATTACGCGTTGATTGTGATAGATACACCGCATTTTTCGGGAGGTGATATTTGAGTTTTTGGTTTGTTCAGGTATTCGATATTCAGAATTTTTAAATGGGCAGTGGTTTCGTATATAATGGGGAAATATAGCAGTTGATTCAGAACTGCTATCAATTATTTCGAAAACATAATATTTTTATTTAACCTTAAAAATCATACATTTATCCCGCCGCTACTAGTGCAAGAAAGTAAATACCTTCACTTTCATTAATTTCCTATCACTTAAATGTAAATCATGCACGTTTTCAATTCACGTGTACATAATTAATAGAACTAAACATAAAAGCTCATTCGATTTACTGTTTGTAGCAGTGTAAAATCCTGCTAATATCCTTATAGGTAAGCAATCCTAATTACGGAGCATATACATCTATGGTAGTATATAGTTCTAGTGCGCGTACAACAAGTTAGAACGGAGTAGGGATTCGAGGTCCGACGGCGATACTCGAGGCCATCGTGGTTTTTCTGGTTCTTGTTGAGTTGAACTTGCAAGCAAGATGATGTGTCGAGGAATCGGTTTCATAATGAGAATTCTTGCAAAGAAGCGAATTTGTTTTAAAATGTTTATTTAACGAAACTTACAGCAGGCTAGTGCTGTTAGTTACGATCGAAATAAATATATTTAAAGGCGTATGCAGCAATTTGGACTTGATTAATGGAATTTAATATGAAGATGTAACATTCGAATTTAATTCAAAACAAGTGACGAAACTACAAGTGCGAGGTGAAGAGCAAAGGTTGTTGATGCTTACAATTCCATTGTTCATCGCAAAGGTCAAGTCGAGTCAAGGACGCAGCTGGCGGATAGGTTTGGCTGTTTGCAGACATATGACATTGTTTTCCTACAAGTTATGTAACTAGGTAATTATACTTTCTTATCGGATCGGGTTTGGAACAAAATTTAGTTAAACAAAGAGTAAACTACAATAATTTTTATTTGTAACTTACCTCATGATGTTGTGAACATTCCTGGACGTTTTAAATTTAATTTTGTTTTAAATTGTTAGTAAGTTACTTGATGCCTGCGAAGTCCACAGTCACTTGACATTAAATTTGATCTATAATGACCTTTACCTCAATCTAATTTCACTTTTAAAATATAGCACCTTTGCATAAAGTGCTTGGTACACAAATTTTGTATTAACAAAACAGTGTAACACTGATAAGGTTATGAGCTCAGACACTTATCGGCGCATTTGATTTATTTGTAAAAGATTTAATGTAATTTAATCCTTTATTAATTGTATATTAAAATTTGGACTTATGAAAGTTTAAGTCGGTTTGTATATAGTTTTGTTACTTAAATTTTTTTATTAAGGAACTAAGTCGAATCATGCTTATTTGTACATACCTTTTCTGGTACATATATTACCAAAAAAAAAACATTAGAAATACTTTGCCTTCCATTTTGTTTATTTATTGAACTGGTGTGTTTGTGACTTAGTGCATTAAATGGTACACTACTGTGTAAAGCTATACAGGTCATCCCACCCCTGAAGAAATTATTAGATGTTTTATGCTCTTAAATTATTATAGCTTAGGCTATGTTTTTTTGTAAGCAAAATTTAGTGTTTTGTTTAGATTCTACCATACTTAGGGAGACGGAGTTTGCAGCCAGTGCAGCAGTCCCGAGGTGTTAGATATTTTTTACTCCCTTACAGATAGGTGTACCAAGGAGTAGACATGTGGCGCCCAACCAAAAGAAATTTATAGCGAGCAACGTTAACAAGTGACACCGACGAAGTTGATAGTAATTTTATTTGGTCTCAAATTTAAAGAAAAATAATTTTTAAGGTAGCCAGGACATTAACGCATGCTAATACAGTAGTGATCAGTTGAATTTTAAATTCAAAAATTGAATATTAAGTACTAAACGAAGAATTTATGCACTGACACCAAGTTCATTAAATAAGACAAACATTTTAAAAATTATTTGGATACATGTATTTTATAACTATTGCTTGTGATATATTAATATTACATTAAAAATTTTTTCCGAACTACAGGTCGCGTAGATAGCGTGGTGACTATTGGCGTTTTGTGGTAGAACCTCTGATCCCTAGAAATAGAGATTTGGGAGCGCTAACATAAACCAATAGAAACTGAAGATTGTCCTCGTGTAAAGGTAGGGATCATCAAAAATAACCATTTCAAAAGGCTAGAACCCCTTGATCTTCAACCTACCCTGTTTTGTTGTGAATTTTTTTCAAAATATTCGAATATAATTAAATGAACAAGCGAATCTTGTAAATTAATTATAAACAATCTGGTACGTGGAATATTCCTGCGGAGACATAACAGTTATTAATTGATTGTTAGAGTTGGAAGTTTTTTAATAAAAAAAAATTTTTTGTTGCATATAATTTGCGTCCAGTTGTTAATACTGTTTGAGGGAATTGTTTGTTAGAATGGCATGGATAAATTGTTTGTCTACAGACGAGTTATCGTGGAATTAGCAATTAGGGAAAAGGCAGCGACGAATTGAAAGCTGAGGAAAAAGAAAAATATTGCGAACGTTTGTTTCGAAAGAAAAAATAGATCCAAAGAGAGTAGAAAAGTACCCGGAAATGAAGTTTGATTTAAGTGAGCAAATCCAATTTTGTGAAACTGCTATAGCAACAATACGGCAACCAGTATTGGATTTTGTGGACAAACCTACTAAGCTGGTTCATAAGAGGATAAAGGCAAAATTACTACATATAGGTCGTTGATTGGAATATATGGAAGTAACCAAGGATAACCAGCAGCAATGGGATATTTTAAACAGTAAATGTTTAGAATACTTGGACTTGTTAGAGGACATCGATGCTGAAGCTATGTTCCAAAACGACATGGAGGCATTTGTTAACTCTCGTATGGAATCTCACATACAAGTAGACGCGGACATTAATCCAATAACTAACCTAGAAGCATGTGAGCAGTCAAGTCCCGTAGCTACAATGGCACGACTGGTACAATCGGAAAAGCCTGTTCGTATAACCACTTTAGAGACTACGAATACACAGTCAATGCATGCGCAACCAACTACAGCAGAGGAACACAATTTTCGACAAAATGTGGACAAATCTTTAAAGAAATGGAACATCACTTTTAATGGTGACACCAAACACATAGGAGTAAAAACTTTTTTGGAGCGAATTGAAGAAGTGCGTACAGCTAGAGGTTATACTCACAATCAACTTCTGAGAGGTGCGGCAGACCTCTTTGAAGGACCAGCTCTTATGTGGTACAGAGCCATGAAAGTAAACATAAAAACTTGGGCGGAACTAGAAGAAAAATTAAAACTGCATTTTCTACCAAGGAATTATGATGAAGCTCTATTAGAAGAAATTCGAGCTAGAAAGCAAGGTCAAGACGAAAAGCCAATAATTTATATTACCGCCATGGTTAATCTAATTAACAGATTAGTCAAGACACCTTCGCCATCTGATCAAATATATTTCATCAGAAGGAATTTGCAACCATATTATGCAAGCCATTTAAGTTTGATAGATACAGATTCACTAGATAGATTAATTGAGCTTTGTTTGCAATTAGAAGAAACGAAACAACAAAATTCTAGATTTCGACATAATGACACAAAAATCACATCGCTTTTAGAACCAGATTTAGCATACACAGCAGCGACCGACATGAAAACGTTACATGCGATAGCAACCAAGAAAGACACGCAAGAAATAGCTTTCAACAATGCCAGCAAATACAAGAAGACTAGGCCAAAGCCAAAGAGTTTAGACCTAGCCTGCTATAACTGCAACAAAAATGGACACACGTATCACCGATGCCCAGAAGATAGGACCCTATTTTGCTACATATGTGGAACTAAGGAAGTTACATACACAAATTGTCCTAAATGCTCAGCGAAGAAAAAAAACGAATATCTGCCAGTTTTACCCGCAGCCGGCGAAACGCAAAAGAAGGCATAAAGGCTGACGAAATGGGTGGAAGCAATGGCTTAAGAAAGTTAAGGACTTCATGAGACCACAAAATAAGAAGCTTAATTCACTGCTATATGCAAAAGAGCAAGATCCACGACCATTCATATATGTACGAATAAAAAATCAACCGCTGCTAGCGCTACTTGATACAGGAGCTACTCATACAGTAGTAGGTAATATGGGTTTACAAATTCTAGAACAGCAAGGTTTAAAAATTATAAAAAAAGGTTCTAATACGGTATTAGAAACAGCCGATGGGAAAAAGCAACAGGCGATAGGACAAGTCGTTTTACCACTCGAAATAAACGAAAGAAAACAAGACATAATTGCTACAGTTTCGACAGCAATACAGGCAAGTGTGATACTTGGCTCAGATGTATGTCGGGTTTTTAAATTAAAAACTAACTTCGCAAATAATACATTTCAAATACCAGAAGACAATGTAAAAATCTCAATGTTAACGCAACAGGCAATATGTTCAACAGAGGATCTCACCCCAGAACAAGCAAAACTACTGGAGGACATAAAAGGACAGTATAAAGCCATAAGTGGTCCTGGGTTGGGAAGAACCTCAAAAGCAATACATCATATTGATACAGGAAAAGCACAACCGATAAAACAGCGGTATCACACAATATCGCCAGCAATGTTGAAGCAGTTGAATGAGGAAATCGACAAGATGTTAGAGCAAGGAGTGATAAGACCATCGAACTCACCATGGAACTCGCCTTTAGTTTTGGTGAAAAAGAAGAGTGGAGACATGCGTGTGTGTTTTGATGGAAGGAAGCTGAACTCTGTCACAAAAAAAAAGATGCCTACGGTTTACCAATTGTAAACGACATCTTAGACAAGTTTAGGGATTCTAAATTCTTATCGTCTATTGATCTGAAAAAAGCGTTTTATCAGATAGGATTAACGCCTGAGTCTTGTTCGAAAACTGCATTTACAGTGCCAAGAAGAGGGTTGTATGAATTTACCATACTGCCGTTTGGCCTTTGCAACAGTCCTCAAACTTTACAAAGGCTCATGGACAGCATTTTAGGACCACGCTTTGATAACGTATGGGTTTATCTCGACGATGTGATCATAGCATCACCTACTTTTGAGGAGCATATGAAGACTCTACAAGAAGTACAGAAGGCCATGAAAGAGGCCAGATTAATAATAAATTTGGAAAAATGTGAATTTTGCAGACCATCACTAAAATACCTAGGATATGTAATCGACAGGGAAGGATTACGTACAGATCCGGAAAAAGTGAAGGCTATAACGAACTTTCCAACACCCACAACGGTACGCTCAATAAAAAGATTTTTAGGAATGGTGGGGTGGTATCGAAGGTTTATCCAAAATTTTTCTACACCAGCTGATCCAATTCTAGAACTTATTAAAGGTCGATCAACAAAGAAAAATATTAAATGGAATCAAGAAGCAGAATGTGCTTTACAACGATTAAAGGAGTTGTTGATCAGTGCGCCCATTTTAACTAGTCCGGATTTTTCCCAAAAATTCATAATACAAACAGACGCATCTGATGTTGGACTGGGAGCAATTTTATTGCAAGGTGAAAGAAAGACTCCACAAGGCGTACCAGCGCAATAAAAAAACATATGATCTGCGACGAAGAGCAGTCACGTACAAGAAAGGAGACTATGTGTGGAAAAGAAATATGGCTCAGTCCAAAGCATCAGATGCTTTTTCACAGAAATTAGCACCGAAATATGTGCGCTGCAAAATCATTGAACAAACAGGTACAGTCACGGGATTGCAACGGAAAGGATATTGAGTCTGGCATGTGCAAGATCTCAAGCCAGATTCTTAGTAAATTAAGTTGTCTACACATAAAGGGAGACGTTTCTGCTGGGAGTTGGTTCTCTTTAAAGGAGCTGGGTTAGCACCTTGCTGTCCGGTTGGCCTGGTGGGACCCCATGTTTTTCGAAGGGAGGCTGATTTTCTTCAGAAAAGTTGTTTTCTTCATGGTGAGAGTTTCTCATGTGGGGAGGGGGTAGTGTAGCAGTGTAAAATCCTGCTAATATCCTTATAGGTAGTCAATCCTAATTACGGATCATATACATCTATGGTAGTATATAGTTCTAGTGCGCGTACAACAAGTTAGAACGGAGTAGGGATTCGAGGTCCGACGGCGATACTCGAGGCCATCGTGGTTTTTCTGGTTCTTGTTGAGTTGAACTTGCAAGCAAGATGATGTGTCGAGGAATCGGTTTCATAATGAGAAGTCTTGCGAAGAAGCGAGTTCGTTTTAAAATGTTTATTTAACGAAACTTACAGCAGGCTAGTGCTGTTAGTTACGATCGAAATAAAATATATTTAAAGGCGTATGCAGCAATTTGGACTTGATTAATGGAATTTAATATGAAGATGTAACATTCGAATTTAATTCAAAACAAGTGACGAAACTACAAGTGCGAGGTGAAGAGCAAAGGTTGTTGATGCTTACAATTCCATTGTTCATCGCAAAGGTCAAGTCGAGTCAAGGACGCAGCTGGCGGATAGGTTTGGCTGTTTGCAGACAGATGACATTGTTTTCCTACAAGTTATGTAACTAGGTAATTATACTTTCTTATCGGATCGGGTTTGGAACAAAATTTAGTTAAACAAAGAGTAAACTACAATAATTTTTATTTGTAACTTACCTCATGATGTTGTAAACATTCCTAGACGTTTTAAATTTAATTTTGTTTTAAATTGTTAGTAAGTTACTTGATGCCTGCGAAGTCCACAGTCACTTGACATTAAATTTGATCTATAATGACCTTTACTTCAATCTAATTTCACTTTTAAAATATAGCACCTTTGCATAAAGTGCTTGGTACACAAATTTTGTATTAACAAAACAGTGTAACACTGATAAGGTTATGAGCTCAGACACTTATCGGCGCATTTGATTTATTTGTAAAAGATTTAACGTAATTTAATTCTTTATTAATTGTATATTAAAATTTGGACTTATGAAAGTTTAAGTCGGTTTGTATATAGTTTTGTTACTTGAATTTTTTTATTAAGGAACTAAGTCGAATCATGCTTATTTGTACATACCTTTTCTTGTACATATATTACAAAAAAAAAAACATTAGAAATACTTTGCCTTCCAATTTGTTCATTTATTGAACTGGTGTGTTTGTGACTTAGTGCATTAAATGGTACACTACTGTGTAAAGCTATACAGGTCATCCCACCCCTGAAGAAATTATTAGATGTTTTATGCTCTTAAATTATTATAGCTTAGGCTATGTTTTTTTGTAAGCAAAATTTAGTGTTTTGTCTAGATTCTACCATACTTAGGGAGACGGAGTTTGCAGCCAGTGCAGCAGTCCCGAGGTGTTAGATATTTTTTACTCCCTTACAGATAGGTGTACCAAGGAGTAGACACGTTTAATTTCAAGATGTTCAACAACGTCAGTTTTTCACATTAATTACACTACTTTCTCAACAAACAGCAGTTTCCTTTACTCAAAACAAAAATCATTTTGTAGGGTAAAGTGGCTACCTTTACCTCGTTTATCTCGATCGTTACGACATTATATCCTCGCCCTCCGCTTGTGTAAGCCAACCCTGAACTTACAAGTGTATTTCAACTTCATGACGCACGCGGCTCAAATTCCTAGCAGGAAATCTAGTCACGCCTTTGATTTCCGTTTCTTTCAACTTAACTTCCAACTGCACATCGAGCCCTCCACCGTCCCCGGCCTGCTCATTACTTCCTTAGATCTTTTAATTACGTGCGCGAGAATAAGTAATTAAATCTTTTTCGACAGGTATCTCGCGTTTGTCAATCCTCCCACATTTTTATGTTTTGGGAGGGGTATATCATTTTATAACATTTCCATCACACCAATCAAGCGTGAACTCATATGGTTCTATCATGTGCAGAACATGTGACCACTATTTGCATTTTCTTATCAATCTGAATAAATTCATTGAAAATATTTTTACCTAGCATTTAGTGATATGATTTAAATTATCTGTAACTTGATCTCTGTAAGTTGGATTAACTAAGTGTCTGTGCTTATAAGTAGTGACTACCTTGTCCGGATATGCTTGTCTTTTGTTTGTGGTTTACTTTGTATTATACTTACATGCGTGTTCCTGTATTATTAATTCTATATCATTTTACTAAAATTTGTAAACATCTTTGCTATGTTTGGGATAATTATGGCATTGAACATGCACATTAAATATTTTGCTGTTATAAATATTTTGCTTTCTTTTTATGGTTTCAAAATAATTTCTGAACCTGAGTTACGTTCAGAAAAACTGGCTTTGCGGTTTCTAAATTATAACCTCCGTTTTCTTTAACAGAACTGGAAGTTTATTAAAATGCCATGTTTAATAAATTCCAAGTATACAGGGTATATCAATACCATTTTGTTGGTTTAAGATTCTCTTTCCTCTATTCTCATCTGGTTTTTCTTTAACGTAACGCCGATGTGTTAAAAAATTACACTTGTTTTACCTTTCCAGCATAACACTAGAACAATAATTGTTTGGATCAAAACATTTTTGAGACTCACAAATATCTGATTGTTGGCTAGTCAAAGTCAACTTGGTATTTCTAGTAATCAAATGAGATTTTGTGCAGTAAACGCAAAAAGTTTAAACTAATTGTCTCCGAAAACGGTGCACGCTAACCATTTCAAACTAGAGCACATTATAGGTTGAAAAAGCTTTAAAGTTTTCAAAGTTGAAGTAAAATATATTAAACATTTGAAGATAAAAAAATCTTAATTAAAATGCCAATTTGTCTCTCCAAATAAGACGCTGGTGATTACAATAAAGTAATCGTGCTTTCAGTGGTCAAGCTGTCAACAGGGAATTAATTATTTTGCCAGGCTTGAACAATTTATATAATGGCATTTAAAGATATTTTTAAAGAACTGACTTAAATGCGCTATCCTTAAACAGCTCTAGTTTCCTCAGGAAGCACTTTTAGTTGAGGTAAAGTGGATTAAATCGATATAGAATCATATCCAGTATGTGCGGTTTCCGTTTATTAGGGTTTCTAAAGACCCTGTATAGCATTCCTAAGTCTTCTATCATTAGATGTTATCTTTATTTAGTATAGCATATTTTTAATACTAGTTCTATGATAAACAATCGAGCAGAGAAACATAACTACTCAAAGGTGTACTGAAAAATTTGAAATTTGTTCGTTTCATCGGTTTAAAATCGCAACACATTTCAGTACCTGCAGTAAAAAACTAAAGTTCTTGATATGAATGTTAGCTCTGGAAATTCTATAATAAATTTATGACAAAAACATCCTTGATAAATTGGATCTTTCAAGATAATATAAAAGTGCGCCCTCTTCTCTTGTCAATATAATAGACTATAATTCTTCCATTCTCCATTCCAAGCGATTCGAAGCTTTAAGAGTTTGTTTAATCACAGCCACTAATCTTGTTCGGTGAAAAATTACTCCATCACCCAAGTCAGAGTACAGAACTTCCAAGTCTAACTAAATTTAGGAAAAAATCGAACGAAGGTATTTGTAAACATGGTACGAAAGCAAACAATGAAGTTCCTTCTATTATTCCACTTACTTGAAGTTTCTGATTCTGAAAGCATTGTAGTAAACTTTGCTTTACTTTTCGTAGATGCAAAAAACCTTTTCGTAATAAATGGAAAATTAATTTATGCACTCCTTGAAAGTTTATTCCCGCTATTTATATTCTCCAGGAAGTTTTTTTATACGCCATTAATTTCATTTCGAAACTGAATATGCACCGCAACTCCTAGTCTGCAGTTTCCTTAAAAACTTTATTCAAGAGGCTTCGCTCATGAACTCTCAAAATACAGGCGAATAGTCTGAGAAAAGTTTTAACGATAACAAATGGAAAAATCGTTAAGTATCAAAGGAAATACTATACTTAAAAATCCAGAAAACAGTTAAGGACGTGGATTTTTGTAAAAGATACAGAACGGATGCACCGACTACTAAAACTAAAGAAAGCATACTAAATATTTTATTTGACCCATTAAAACTATGTTTTGTGGTCTTTTTAGGAATCGAAATCGATGACGGTCGTTTCTTACTCCTTCTCAATCAAATACCTACAGCATAAAATAGGGACGCTTAATTAACCACATGAAAGAAACCATACCCATTAGTAACTGCATGGAATGCTACATGATCCTGTTTACAAATTGTTTTGCTTTTCTTACATATCTGCCTATATGTGCAAACTGGCGACTATATCCATGTACCTGAAATAGATAAGGAAGGTGGAGGTAGGCAGTTAAACTGCAACAACTACATATGCTGATAAGCTGATAAAATGCTCCGAAAGATAATTAATAATATCGTCACGGTTCAAACCTATCTGAGTAGTCAAAACAAAACACAGGATTTCTGCAGACCCGCACAATCTACCACATACAAGCGCCCTCAGGGTGCTGTATCTACATAGGACAGCTGAGAGGTTCAAATAAATAGTAAGTCCATATTGGGTGGTTTGAATGGTACCTTCGATAATTTCAGAATCAATAAAAAACGTAAAAATAATATGAGTTTTCTTAATAAGTTTATATCCAAAACTCAACCGCTTCAGATATACAAGGTTTTACATAAATAAAGTTTCTCTTGAAATAAATAAAATATTCTATTGAAAGTTGAAGAATAGGTGTTTCTTAGTAATTGCCATATTTATACATTGTTTTGTTTATAACATGAGTAAACACACTAACAGCCGGTGGTAGGATGCCAAGAGTTTGATATAGTTTACCAATAACAACACAATAATACAACCAGCGTACGCTAATTACACGGATTCAATTAATAGCAAACAATAATTACGCCAATACACAACAAATACAGAAATATAATTAACTTCTAAGTATACAACCTGAAGTATGGATCACAAATCAATGTTTTCCGCTTCCAACGACACTTCAGTCCCTAAATCACTGAATGAAGTAATATTTAATCTTGAATTTAAACAGGAATCCAAACGGATGATTGGTACAGAAATGAAGTGGGCTCACAAGGGGCATGCAAGAGCTGGTATAAAGATCTGTTTCTGGATCACTTATACATGAAACAAGATTAATACCAAGATTAAAAACCCTGAAATAAGTAATACCAGTGCTGAAATTTTAGGAAGATATACTTTACCACAGAAGTGGGTTTCAATAAATTAATAGCTAACAAAGAGCAACTTTTATATTTGTACAATACAAGATTCTGAAAGATAAATAATTAATATCAGAGAACACAAAACAAAAAAAACGTGGTTCATCTAATATAAGTTAAAGCAGGAAATATCCGCAAGACGGTATTGTGAGTACAAAATAAACGTATAAACCAATGAAATACCAAAATCTACTCCACAAATATGTTATTTAATACATCCAAAACCGCTATAAGGCAAGATTAAGATGGATGTATCAAAAGACTGCTTGTCAGAAGCGGCGTTTGTTGAAAGAAGAACAACGGCTTTGTCAACAGGTTCTTATCAACAACCTCCACATTGAAGTTACCAACATAAAAGGTATTACAGACCATGAAGATCAGAGCACGGAAATAATACCAAATTACTATGAATAATAGGAAATGTAGAAATTACAAAACCAACCTTTTCACTATAACACCCAAACAAATATTCACACAAAATTTGTGTTTAAATTACCTTGAACGGATGTCGTTGGGGTATTCTTCTGTTCAAACCTGCAAATTATGATAATTTACTAGTCTTTGAGTAAAGGAAGCCCCGTCAGTCCATAGTATTTTGCGATGAAAATCAGGAATCCCTTCTAGGGATTTGTCAGTCATTGACAAAAATTCAACCGCTCTTCAGCGTTACCGGGGTGCAAATTTTGAACGAGTTGTAAATGGAATGGTTTCTTATGATTACTGTGTAAAACTCTGTACTTTTGATTTTGATTCCTGCAGTTTTTGCGAAGCATTGTGAGAATTTAATCTATTATTAGCATTAAATGCTCTAAAACTTCTGTTTTCGTTTTTTCTGATTCTTCTATTTTCATTTCCATACTCATGGTTTTAAACCAAACAAACGAAATCTGAGATGGAAATCAATAAAAACTTACATTGATGAAGTTCTTCTATCTTGAAGACCCCTATAATATTTTTCAAGGACTACTTAAGCATTGCCGTCACAAAATCCATATGTGAAATGCATATCTGCATATTCAGTGTTTTTGAATGTTCTTGGCATAATTATAAACGAATATCGTAAAAAATTATTTAACTACAGTAAGAAATCGACTGACACCAAAACCATGAAATGTTATATTCAAACAGCCCAATTTGTAAAAAGCACACTAAGTCTACATATTTTTTAGGTGTTTGTAGTTCAAAGGCTCAAAACAGTGAATAAATTATACCTTAATGTGTTGCAGCAGGTCATTTGTGATGGATGCCTCAAAAGTACCATATGCAATAATAAGAGAAAGTTAGAATTAGAAAAATATCTGAGCGGCAAAACGATTTAGCAGTTTTGCGAAGAGTGGAGTGGGTAGTAAATCATTCATGGCGGCAAGCCACGGGGAAATGGAATACCTGAAAAGGACGCTAGGAATACAGGTGTATAAGCAGTACAAACTTAGCCGTCCCAAAGCAGAGTATCGATACCAGAACTCGGATTTACGAAGTTTGTTCAATTAAAACCCATCTTTGGTTCAGGAAAAATTTATTGACAACTAAATTTACAAATAATTACCACTACGATTAAGGCACATACCCCATTGTGTCATCAACCTATGTATACCATGCCTAAAGAAATCTTGCGGCTGTTGCTCAAAAAATTATTTCACGGCGTTTTGTACTTCTTTGTCCGACTGAAAACGGTTACCTTTAAACGCTTTTTTCAGATGCCTAAAGATGTGAAAATCGGAAGGCGATAAATCGGGACTATAGGGTGGATGTTCTAATATCCTCCATTTCTTTCGCTGTAGATTTTCTTTCACTAAGTTAGCAACATAAGGTCGACCATTGTCGTGAAGCAGAATGGTCGCGGCTTATCATTCGTCCCTTCGCGCCCATTCTTAAATTTTCGACACCATTCCTTGACAGTTAGATACGTAAAACATGCGTTTTCATACACTGTTTGCATTCGTGTATGAATTTTCAATGGTTGCAAACCTACAGCACACAGAAATTGAATGACCGCACGCTGATCACATTTGGTCGGATTGTTAACAAACGTCATTTCAAAGTCGCAATACTTAAAATCGCTGTCAAATATTGTAGCAATTTTATTTTCCACCTAATATATATATATATATCTGTATAATCAATCCTTTTATTAAATATTAAATAATATAATACATTATAATGTTATCCAATCTACTTAATTTAATAATATCTATTGTCCAATAAAGAACTAGTATTTAGTTCATGTTAAAAGTTAAATTCTACGGAGACAATATAAAAGCTTTTGTTTGGTATCCTTCTTAAAGCCCCCTCTACTCAATAACTGCAAGGTAACTTTGTTACTGGGCAGCAACAAGCTCGGCCGGCACTTCTAACACAGCTGGGGTTCAAGCAGGTCGAAAGTTGTTCTTAGGAGCGATGTCCGTCATTGATTTTTGCTGTTGGAAGCGTGCACGATGGAAGATTGCACGTGTATGCTATCTTCATAAATTGTTTTGGATGGTCCATTTTGTGTTGAAACCAGTCGTGAAGAACGATGAAGTTTTTGTTAAAAGACCATTAGGAACAGTAAGTGAATTTGTTTCTATAACAATATTAATTAAAATTTTCAGTGTAACTTTGGGAATAATTTATTTTAAAATATATTGCAACGTAAATTATAAATAAGCAATTTTTCTGAATGGTATTCATGCGAAAATTAAATGAAAACAATTCTATTCTTGTATAATATGGAATCACATTTATAATTTATTCAAGTTAATTACAAACAACATTTGCTTTCTTGTGGTGTGAATTACGCCGGAACATCTGTAAATTGAAACGCAGATAATGGAAGCCAAGTGACGTGTTTTTCAGTATGCAGCGCAGCTGTTTGTTTGGAATGGAATTTTCCGTTGTTAATACATACGTCAGCTTTCAAGCAAGTATTTAGGTGCAATTTGGAGTTCTGGTATGTACAAAAAATTATGTTCGTATGTTGTTTGAACTGTCGACGTAGTAACGAGATAAATTTTACTTTAACCGACTTGTGTTAACTTTGAACAGGTCAAGGACAGACCTCAATTATATTTTCGTAGTTATACGATATGAATCTGTAATTTGTTCCTACAAATTCTTTTATTAACTCAATGAAACATCAGAAGATGTCACTACTAATTAGATAAAGTAAATTATTCTAACTTTGAACCTTTAGAAATTAAATTTCTACATTTGATATTTTATGAACAATTATCTGTAATTATTTACTGTGAAATTAAGGTAAATTTACCATAATTAACTCTTTCTATAAACAAGCAATTTTATGCTTTGTCAATCTGTTATATAAACTTCATTAAATAGTAATTGGTACGGATATATTCAGTACCATTGTAATTAACTCTTCCTAATTTAAATTAACTTATAAAGGAAGACATATTTTTTGTAAAAAATTACTTTATTGGATTCAAAAGAATAGATTCTTATTTTCGGACTAAAGACTATCTTTTATTTAAGAGAAATGAAAGTCGATTCTGATTGTATTTAATTATTTTTGAGTTTGAATGCACAAACAGTGCTTTTCTTTGTTTAATTTGTTCACAGGTGCAATGGAGGATTGCTAAGGTCAAGGTCGAGCCATAAGGTAAGATACTTTAAAGATTAGGAGGTCTTTAAAAATTATATAGCGGTTATAGAAAAAAGGTTTCCGCATTTGCCTTGTACAAGGGACTTGTATTAGGTCTTCTCAGTATAAAAAAATACGGTGGCGCCTTATTTTTATTGTTAGTGGTTGCAATTACACCCCGACCCACAGCTCATTCTCTACCCAGAGCATATAGTTTGACTAGCCGCTTTGCCTTTGAGATTTCCTCAACTTAGAGCCACCTTCCATCTTAATTTGCCGTGGGCTCCATTTCTAATTATCGGAATTTCTCGTTAAACTAAATCGGAATTTAAAAGGCTTCAAATAGCGCCCAGCGTGTAGGCCTCGATTGCTGTACCAATTGTATAAGCACATAAAGTATAGGCTTCGATTGACTTTGGTTGTTTGCACTTGTGGTTTGTAATTCATTTACCCTCAGATTGGTTTAGTCTATTGATGTTGTTGTTTAATTGAGTTTAATTTGTAATTAGTTAGTTAGTCTATCCCATGATGGCTGAGACGTATCAAGTAGTTTATTTGCATAAAGATAAGTTGGATTATGAATTGAAAATTCGAGGAGTTGTTAGCAGCAGACCGATGCAGGATAAGAGGAAAATGTTAGGCCGATTATTAGCCAAAGAAACAACATTACCTGATTTTATTTGTCAATTAGCTCTAACGGAAATAGATAGTATGTCAACATTAATAAAGTTGTGTAAGAAATTAGAAGAAGCTTTCTTACATGGTAAAATTGTTCGATATGAATATTATTGTTCTTTTAGTCGCAGCTTGTAGTATTTCAGTGAATAATAATTCACAGTGTAGTTGATAATAGTGATTTGTATTTAGGTTTTTCTTCCATTTGTATTAGCTACAATAGTTGTTTGATAAATTTTTTATAGTAGAGATAATAGATGTTTATAATTTGGTACACTGGTTTTTACTGTCGGTAAACCGTTTCAAGATTGCTCTTGTGCATAGGCACGTTTTGTTTTGATATAATTTATTTTGATAGCAATTTTTGATTTATTTATAACCGCATTGCAACGCAGTATGTTAATTGGTTGTAAGTCTAAGTGAAACTTGTCGTCGTGGTTGGTCGGATTAGCAGTATGTCAGTCTAGACGAGACTTAGGAAAAGTCGGTCGCTCAGGATTACATTAGTCTAAACGAGACTCGAGGTAAGTTGTCACTCTAGCAATTTTGGCATCACTATTTTTGAGATTGGTGATGAGGTTATAATTTTTTGTTTATAAGTCTAGGTGAGACTCACAGAGGAGTTTGTCACCCTAGCAAGTTTATGCGTTGTGAAGTACTTTTGTCTATCTTGACAGTTTGATTATGAGTAGTGTAAGAGTGTACTAGAACATTGATTTATTGTTATCCTAGATGGAAGGTTGAGAGTAATCTAAATTATAAATTTATTATGTTTAAAATTGTCATTGTCTGCGAATTTAAAAGAGAAGGTGTTCTTAAAGTTTGAAGTTCATTGGTTTAATGTTTGAAGTCATGTTGATAATTTAGTTGAGATCAAGTTAGATAATGTGGATCCCTGGTATGTGTCTCTTCGAGAGAAAATTTTAGCTTTACCTGATGATTACCCACAATGGAAGGTAGAAGATAATTATGTATTTAAATTTGTTTCATCAAGTTTACCACTCTCGTCGAATGTAAGGGAATGGAAATATTTAGTCCCTAGATCACAGAAGGAAGAGGTTATTCGGATAAATCATGACCCTTCAGTGGCCGGACATTTTGGTTTTTAAACATTGGCACGCATACAAGAGAGTTTTATTGGCCAAAATGCGTATTGATGTGTTGAAATTTTGTAAAATTGTTTAACGTGTGGTGCACAGAAGGCATCGAATAGAGGACCCCTTGGTTTAATGGGAAAGGAAAAAGAAGTGAAGTTCCCCTTTCAGATTATCGCTATAGACCTCATGGGCCCATTTCCACGGTCCAAGGTTGGACACAAATGGTTATTAGTTATTGGTGATTGGTTCTCGAAATTTACGTTATTGTTTCCGTTACGTAGTGCAAAAGCGCATATAATAGAACGTGTATTGGAGGAAAAAGTTTTTTTAGTTTATGGCGTTCCCAAATATATTATTTGTGATAATGGCTCACAATTTAGTGGTAGAAATTTCAAGGCAGTATGTGAAATTATGACGTTCAAAAAATTTGGTTTAATGCAGTTTACTCTCCCCAATGTAATTTTGTAGAGAGGATAAATAGAACAGTCGGAACAGCTATACGTTCGTATATTAAAGAACATGATACTTGGGACATAGAGTTACCCCAAATTCAGTATGCGATTAATTCTGCAAAACATCATGCCACTGGTTATTCGCCAAATTTCTTAGTTTTTGGTAGACATGTTCCCGTGTCTGGAAAATTTTATGGTCTTGATGTGGAACCCTCAGTTGATATTGATTTTATTTCTAGTGATAGACCTTCGTATGTGTCAGATCATAAAGGACTATTTGATATTTTTATAGACGTACAGAAAAGGTTACATTTAGCTTACATGCAGTCTAGTAATTCATATAATTTAAGGAGACGTAACATTTCTTTCGAAGTAGGTGACAAAGTTTGGAGGTCAAATAAAGTTCTTTCGAAAGCAAGTGATAAGTTCACAGCTAAGCTTGCGCCAAAATATGTTTTGAGTATTGTTAAAAAGAAGGTTTCGAATTTAATTTATGAATTGATTAATGAAAATGGTTCAAGGGCAGGCAGATGGCATGTTAAGGACTTAAAACCTTATTCAGAGTTCAGTGGTGATATTGAAAATGAGAACGTTTCTGAACATTAATTAGTGTTGTTGATATATTAAATGGTTGATAGTAGGAATTATTTCTGTCTTATCTTTTAGTTAAGGATTTAAATATTGTATTGGAATACTGTTTGGTAGTCTAAAATTTTAGATGTTGGATAAGAAGTATAAAAAGAATTTTTGTAGTGCAGTAAGGTTGATACTAGACTGTGCTGATATTGCTAGTTGCAAGTTATTCATTTGAGTCAAGATAAAAAGTTACATGTTTACGTTTGTCAAATGATTTCATTTGTCGTATGATTCTTTAGTTCAAGGTTATAAAGGAATGTTTAGGTATTTTTATGATTAAAGTGTTTGATAAATAAAGTTGTATATATTTGGTTATTATTTTCTTTCGGATTTAAGATTAAGGTGTTTGATAATTATAATGGGAATCAAGTAGTTGAGTCCATATTAAATATTGGTTGGAGGTCAATATTGTTAGTAACTATGAGAGTTATGTTTAATTATGAATATTGCGTGAGATAGCAATGTTCTATGTTTGATTATGGATATTGCGTGAGATAGCAATGTTCTATGTTTAATATGAATATTGTGTGGGATAGCAATGTTCTATGTTTAATTATGAATATTGCGTGAGATAGCAATGTTCTATGTTTAATTATGAATATTGCGTGAGATAGCAATGTTCTATTTTGTTCATTCATGCGTGAGTGAGATTTGTGAGAAGTAAGACGTGGTGACGTTTTACTTGTCTCTTCTGGGAAAGAGATATTTCTACATTTTGGTTGCATATACATGCGGTAGATTGTTGAACGTTAGTGATTTCAAGACTTGTTTGCTGTTTTGAAGTTATGTTTGTCGTGGATCTCAAAAGTAGTGAGAGTCCTTTTCTTCTTTGTAAATATGTAAATTACGGTTAATATAGTAAAATATGTTTGTCATGATAATTTGATATTTTCATTAAGGAATCATAATACGGCAGTATTATATATTTTGTTGTTTAAGTTTCGAGTATAAATGAGTGATATAATAACCCCGAATATGATTAAACGATAATGACACCCTACCGATTAAGACTTCCCGAATTTGTCCCCTTGTGGCGTATAGTACGCGTAGTTACTCGTCACTCATTTTCAATTATGTTGTACCTTAAGTGGTAATTTTGTTTTATTTTGTAAAATTAATAATAATAAGTTGTGAATATGTAACAATAAATTCAAAAAAATTCTTCGCATTTATTCCAGAATTTTTTCTCTTAGAAAGAGGCAGTGTAGCAATTTTATTTTCCACCTAATATATATATCTGTATAATCAATCCTTTTATTAAATATTAAATAATATAATACATTATAATGTTATCCAATCTACTTAATTTAATAATATCTATTGTCCAATAAAGAACTAGTATTTAGTTCATGTTAAAAGTTAAATTCTACGGAGACAATATAAAAGCTTTTGTTTGGTATCCTTCTTAAAGCCCCTCTACTCAATAACTGCAAGGTAACTTTGTTACTGGGCAGCAACAAGCTCGGCGGCACTTCTAACACAGCTGGGGTTCAAGCAGGTCGAAAGTTGTTCTTAGGAGCGATGTCCGTCATTGATTTTGCTGTTGGAAGCGTGCACGATGGAAGATTGCACGTGTATGCTATCTTCATAAATTGTTTTGGATGGTCCATTTTGTGTTGAAACCAGTCGTGAAGAACGATGAAGTTTTGTTAAAAGACCATTAGGAACAGTAAGTGAATTTGTTTCTATAACAATATTAATTAAAATTTTCAGTGTAACTTTGGGAATAATTTATTTTAAAATATATTGCAACGTAAATTATAAATAAGCAATTTTTCTGAATGGTATTCATGCGAAAATTAAATGAAAACAATTCTATTCTTGTATAATATGGAATCACATTTATAATTTATTCAAGTTAATTACAAACAACATTTGCTTTCTTGTGGTGTGAATTACGCCTGGAACATCTGTAAATTGAAACGCAGATAATGGAAGCCAAGTGACGTGTTTTTCAGTATGCAGCGCAGCTGTTTGTTTGGAATGGAATTTTCCGTTGTTAATACATACGTCAGCTTTCAAGCAAGTATTTAGGTGCAATTTGGAGTTCTGGTATGTACAAAAAATTATGTTCGTATGTTGTTTGAACTGTCGACGTAGTAACGAGATAAATTTTACTTTAACCGACTTGTGTTAACTTTGAACAGGTCAAGGACAGACCTCAATTATATTTTTCGTAGTTATACGATATGAATCTGTAATTTGTTCATACAAATTCTTTTATTAACTCAATGAAACATCAGAAGATGTCACTACTAATTAGATAAAGTAAATTATTCTAACTTTGAACCTTTAGAAATTAAATTTCTACATTTGATATTTTATGAACAATTATCTGTAATTATTTACTGTGAAATTAAGGTAAATTTACCATAATTAACTCTTTCTATAAACAAGCAATTTTATGCTTTGTCAATCTGTTATATAAACTTCATTAAATAGTAATTGGTACGGATATATTCAGTACCATTGTAATTAACTCTTCCTAATTTAAATTAACTTATAAAGGAAGACATATTTTTTGTAAAAAATTACTTTATTGGATACCAAAAAGAATAGATTCTTATTTTCGGACTAAAGACTATCTTTTATTTAAGAGGAATGAAAGTCGATTCTGATTGTATTTAATTATTTTTGAGTTTGAATGCACAAACAGTGCTTTTCTTTGTTTAATTTGTTCACAGGTGCAATGGAGGATTGCTAAGGTCAAGGTCGAGCCATAAGGTAAGATACTTTAAAGATTAGGAGGTCTTTAAAAATTATATAGCGGTTATAGAAAAAAGGTTTCCGCATTTGCCTTGTACAAGGGACTTGTATTAGGTCTTCTCAGTATAAAAAATACGGTGGCGCCTTATTTTTATTGTTAGTGGTTGCAATTACACCCCGACCCACAGCTCATTCTCTACCCAGAGCATATAGTTCGACTAGCCGCTTTGCCTTTGAGATTTCCTCAACTTAGAGCCACCTTCCATCTTAATTTGCCGTGGGCTCCATTTCTAATTATCGGAATTTCTCGTTAAACTAAATCGGAATTTAAAAGGCTTCAATATATACGAGAGAAACTGACCGGCGGAAAGTTTACAAACACCACTAACGTTGCAAAACGTCAGTTGAGTGACTACAATTGTTTCCAAGGCTAACCTGACCAAAGATGGGTTTCAACTGAACAAGCTTCGTACAACTGAAATAAATAAGAGAACCAGCAAAAAATGAAAAACACGGTACAACATACTTTGCGTACGCTTATACCTTGAAGATGTAAAAGAAAGCTACCGAAAGTGGATGATGCCCAAGTAACATTGCCGATTACCAAATACTGTTTACCTACTCTGACATAGTCAATACTGCAATTTGTGGTCTGTCTATATTTTATATGTTCAAATAAGAACGCAACCTCCATAATACGTTAATATAACGTCGGAGCACAACTAATGTATTTGCAGGTTATGCAAGAACGTCCATTTGACGATTGAATCCGACTTACAAGTTACATTGGTTTTAGTAAGATTAAAAAACGCCGATTAGTTGTCATCAACTAAGTTTGTTGATGGCTTATTTAACAAATCAAATAGCGTCCTCTAGACGTAGGGTGACTGATCGTAATTGTTAAGTTTTTGACAACCTCAGATCAACATTGGTAGTAGTACAATTCTAATTACCAAATTCTTAACCTCCAAATTCATTTTACTTTGGTTATGTGTTTTATACATATTCAAATGGATTTGAAAAAGGTACGTATTTGTCAGTAGTCGCCCGATTCTGTCAGAATTACTAAATAATCCCGCATCCTCTCCGAAACACCGCAACAACGTATAGTATTTTACTTTGCGTTACCTTCGAATTCTCAAGCAGTCGATTGCTCTTTCATTTCAGGTTCATGTACATTCTTTCATCTTCATTAGCGATGTTATGTATTAAATTTGATGTTTCCGAATTAAACCGTTAAACCATTTAAACAAGATTTTTGACCATAAATTAAATGTTGGAGATTCTACGTGTACATAATTTTTTACATTTAAAAATTCATGTAAAATGTGATTAATTATTTTGACACTAATGATTCAGTATGACAATCTACTTATATGTTTTATAACCTTGTGACATCCCAAAAGTGTAGTTGTAATGTCACTGGTTTTAGAATGACTTTTTTTATTGTTTTAGTACTTCATGCTACTTATAATTATAGATTTTTTTATGAAGTTCAATGGGTAATACTTTAGCAAGGATTTCCAAATGATTTACTTTGTTCAAATCTAAAACTAGTATATATTAATATTGATAATTAAAAGAAGTCTTGTGTAATAATTTTCGTGGAAGTTCACCTTTGCTATTGGTCATCTGTTAACCTCAAACTGAGAGAGTAATTATAAATCCATAGTTCAATACTCTTACTAGTTTATTCTGTGTTTCATAACTATTTTGAAGGCTACAGATCCTAGGAATTTTAGTATTTCATCATGTTACTCCTGATTCTTTTTGGCGGAAACGCATTGTGCGAGTTCTTGTTCTGGTGAGGGTTTTGGTGGCTTCTTCTTGTCTAACCGCCGGAAAGGCCGGATGTAAAATTGTTAAGTGGTAAAAGGAGAATGCTAATTAATTATCCGATCTTATTGAATTATAGTCGGGTCATCCATTATAAGTTTTATGGGATTTCAGTTAGCTAAATCCCTTCATAATTCCATGTAAGTTTTATTTATGTTGGATATCGACGAAGTCGGATTCACCACTTACAATCACCATGTGCTGTAAAGTTGTTTTATAAAAAATTTGGATTGCTCATGTTTTAAATTCGTAATTGGAAGCAGCCTAATCCAGAACCGACAAGGAAGCATATTTACTAGAATTAGCAGAATAAGACTACCAAAGAAATCCTATCCATTTGTAGTTAATTTTGCACAGCAGTCAAGCTCAGATGAAGATTTTAGTGGAAGCATTATATGGCAAGTCACCAGTTCAAGTTAAGTTATTATTCATGATTATTATTAACCTTCAAATAATTTTTATTAGTAATTATATACCTTGCGATTTCGGGGACCTAAGGTCCTTAAGTAATATTGGGGTAAACAGTATACTTGTATTACACGTTGTACACCAACTGCATGCAATTGGCCCACTTGAATGTGTAAGGGATTAAATACTTAATCGTTTCATAACTAACTATATAAACATATGTTGAATTACTGTACCTCTGTATCCCTATCAAGGAGTATTAAATTGGGCTAATTGTGTTAGCTCTTTCAATTATTCATTCATTTGTGTTTACAGGGCCAGAGTATCCACGGAGGTCTAGTCTCAAGCTCCACAACAGTTAGCGGAATTGTGACGGCAGCTCAAGGTGGCGAGTAAGCTAATATTCATGTATAAGTGGGAGTTGGTAAGATCTGATATTGACTGAACTGTGAATAGCAAATCGTAATAACAGTGTTTCAATCAATAGTTACACGCGAGTGTTTAAAGCATTAATTTTAATAGACAGGTTATATGTTGTCATACAAATCTTATTTGAAGTAAGGTGTAACAACCTATCGTTTGTTTGTGTAACAGAATCGACGCATCTTATTATTTTCAATGGTGTGTGGATCCATTACCCTAGCCCCCACATTTTTGAACAAGGTAACAACTTATGTATTCCCAAATTGTACTCGGAATATACTCAAATATACCGTCAATAATTCGAAATGTACCGGTGCCCTTCGGAAGCTATTATGAAACTCGACAGGAGGAGCTAAAGCGCCCCAAATGTTTAGATTTTTATAAAATTGCCCTTAATGAAATGTACCTGAAGTGTTCCCAAATGTACTGTCAATAATTTAAAATGTACCACTTTTTTGAGTAAGTTATCATAGAAAATGTTATTGGAGATGGAGTAAAACGTAGCTTTTGTCATTTAAAAGCTAATCCGAAAACCCTTAGGAGGGGCTGGGATAATGATAGCCCCTCCACCCCACCCCCCACTGTTTAGGTTTTTATACAATTGGCCTTAATGAAATGTACACGAAGTGTACCCAAATGTACCGTCAATAATTCGAAATGTACCACTCTCCTGAGTAAGTTATTATAGAAAATGTTATTGGGGACGGAGTGAAGTAGTTTATAGAACTATTTTAGTTTGCCGAATTTGGGAACCTTTATAATAAATTGTATATCATCTCAATTCGGTAACTATCAACTAACTTTTTTTTCGTATATTGTAACTATCTTTTCTTACATCTTTTATAATCTGGTCTGTATATTTGCGTCTGCTTTCTTCTACACATTTTTCCTTCTGCTTTGCCACCTATCCTTGTCCTAACTTTCTATTGCTGCCTTGTTTACTATATTTCATAATTTTTATTGAATTGATTTTCATGCCTAAATCTCTATCTAATATTTCTTTCATTTTCTTTAGTATGATTTCTGACTCTTTATCTGTTTCTACTAATGCCGCTATATCATCCACATACCTCAGCATTTGCATTTTTAATTACTATTACTATCTCTTCTACTTTTTTTTTGCTTCCTTTAAAATCTTATACAAAGAACAATGTACTCCACTACATTGTCAAAAGCCATTGCCATATCTATAGAGCCTACTACATTAGAAGAAAGTATAAGAGTAGGGAATACTAAAGTAGTTGGGTTTTCTTGTAGATATGGCCAAGGGCGTAGTGTTACTACTGTCTATAAATAATAGAACCTGTAGTATTTATTATAAAAGTTTTATTTAATATATGTAAAAATACTTAAAATGATAACTATGCAGTAAAGGCAATCACTTGGCATCGGATTCAGCGTGTGGGTTTAGAAATGGTTATATTTTTCGATGTTTGCAAGTCATCAAACATTTGCCAAATGTTTTCAGAACCACGCCGACAGTTCAAAATCTGGAGTATACATTTTGACAACAATGTGGTAAGAAATTATAATTTTTTGGGTAATAATAGAAGTACAATTATCATCATAGCACTTTTGCTCTGGTAAACATATTGCATTCTGGACCGAATCCAACAACCCAAAAGCGTTCTCTGATGGCAAATTTGCTACGACAGTTGTTCTTTTACGAACCCATTCATGGTTACACGTATTGCATGTAACAACCAGAATTACAGAGGGAGTTGCTAAATAGCCCACAGTAGAGTGTGAATCGACAGTAAAAGTATTGTAGCGGGCTACTATTAACGCGTTTCACCAATTTAAAACAAGTAGTAATAAAAGTCTTTATTACTCACTATTCACAACTCTAATTAACAGTTTATGTTTTATTTATAGACGTTTTCAGTCCAATTAACAATGAAGCACCATCACACTAATACCATTTACAAGCACTAATATCTTCTTAAACTAAATTCTTAACCATAGGTCTATTGACAACACTAACACTAATATAATTTATTTATTACACTTTTGTCTATTTATGTATTCTACAAGCTAGCGGTATAATATCCACGTTCACATCACAAATTTATATTTACTATAGGACTTCCAAAACGTAATGAGCAACTAACTATTCACGAGATGATTTATATACGACATTTTGATATAGACTAATACTGTACTTTATCAGCGGTCTTATTTATACCCTGAATTAAATAGATGATTTATACTCTGGTATGTGCTCGAACATTCTCGATTCCTGGAGAATGTACTTGGGTTATGAAGCTTGTGTGTTTGACCGGTTGCCTAATAGTAGTTCATAACAGTATATTTATTCAATTGAGGGGTTGGTTTGAAAAGTGCAGAAGGTATATTTTGATTGCAAAATTCTGTATAACTTGCACTATCCGTATATGCCGCACAAAATATCTGAACTATAGAATCAAAAATGCACGTGTTTGTAGATGTGTAAAGCTTACGATTTATGTCAATGATGCATAAGTTACTATTTTCATTTTTAAGAATACCAATTACGGGAGACTTTGTTTTTGGTGTATAGTTAAGTCCTGAAAACACGGTATTCTTTTGTAAATAGGTCTTCTTTTTGTGTCTTGATTTTAATGCCCAACCCTCCCAAGTTTTCGACCTCTGTACTTCGAACAGCAGTGTCATTAAAGTAATTTTACAGGTTGTTTTCAGTAGTTAACTGTATAGCTATTTCTTAGTTATCCGGTTTTTCACTTCTCTATACGCATCTGTGGAATTCAAAAGATAAGAATCGCCTAAATTTATTAATTTACTTATATATATTTTTTACAACAAAATTGTTTACTTTTAATAGAAGAGTCTCATGATGAAAAGTTCTATTTCTTATCAGATTAAAAACGCTTTCAACTGAGGCACTAGTAGCGTTTGGACTTCCATATTTCAATATGGATTGCATTATGTCCGACCAATATGGAAATAAACTGCAAAGGTTTAACAATTTTGAGACTAAATTTGGAGAGTAATGGAGATTTACATGATCTCCCTTCGACTATATAAAATCATGAAGAAGGTGCTGTATTGCTAGTCGTACCTTTGTCTTCAAGGTCAGCAAGGTCATCAGTTGAATCTGAACGTGTTTCAGTTTCTTCATACAACTCCATATTTTCTAATTCGCTAAGACGACCAGCTATTCGAGTTTGCAAATATTGCCTGGCGTCTTCGCATGGGTTTTTCAATCCTACAATAGTGTTTCCTTGGTTTACATACAAAGAAATTCTAAAGATTTTACGCAACAGTAACTTTATGTCTTCATAGTTTGTATTGGTAACAAGTAAACCAATCGGATCTATATACAGTTGTTTAAATCTTGGATGGGTAGTAACTTTAAAGCATGGCCACGTACTTACACGATGCATGACATGACAAACATCGTTACGAATGGCACATTTTGGTACTTCTGTATTTTTTTCGCAGAGCGCTTCCTAGCATGCAGGTATATACTTTTGAATTTTGGAGAACTGAGTGAATGATTTAATTACTGCAATCGTTAAAACCAATGATATCCCTAACTACAATTTTTGATGGTTTAACTTTCTAACGTATCCATTCTGAAAGAAAATAATCAATTGTGTTATTAACGTGAGCTACAGAGAATTGCGACATATTTTGGTTATCGTAAACTACAATTTCGTATAAAAATATATGGTTCGTTTTTCGTCCTGAAAGCAAAGCTAACCTATGTACCAAACCACCTGTAGCATCAATAGAAACTTGCGGGAAATCGGTAAATTTGCAATATGTTCGATAGTTGTTTCTGAAATTGACCAATACTGTATATAAAATCTATCAAGTCCAATGTCGCATATAACTTGTTTAAACGGTATTTCTCCTTTTAGCATTCCCAGTGCCATTAGTGGGTTATCGTTTTGCCTTCATACTCTACTTTTTGCTACCCTCAGTACACTTGCAAAAAGTTGATTGTCTTGGTTCGCGTTCTTCATAAGCCATAATCCTACGGGCTAGTGAACTACGGATATGCGGTGCAGATTTACCTTCTTTATCCAGTTTTTCAAAACATTTTCTTGACGAATTCGAATTAGCTTTCTCTATCTTTGACCATTGCTCGCAGCGATGTTTCCAGCGTTGGCGCACTTTATTGTTACCGGACTACAAGATTGATAATCGGGCTCATCAAATATTTTACCCATAAACATCTATTTACATGACAAACACGTACAGATGATTGTTAGGAATATATTTCCTTCCGGAAGAATTTTGGTGCGTTTGTAGGATAAAGAACTCGGAAGTCTATTTGCTTCAAAAAATTTCCTGTGTACTTTATCTGTCCATACAAGTGGCGTGAGTAAAGTATATTCCAGAGCTCCATTTGCGTCACCTTTTTGGTAATTTACCTTTTTTTACCAAGTCAAAAAATTCACACGGAATAAAAATCAAATCAAAATTACGTTTTTCCTCTACCGCAGATGAACTATTGGAAAGCTTTGTTGGTCCTGTTAGAGAACCAACTGCAAACTTGTCCAGCGATATATTTAGCTGAACCAACACATTATGTTTATTGTTTTTGACGACTAAATAAATATACTTCTGGGTTAATCGGTGATCCAGTTCTTTCGTCACCCTACTCCAAATTTCGACAGCTAGTCCTACCCCTGATATTGATAATGCAACTTGTATGTGTGATTTAAACCTTAATTACACATCTGGAATATCACCCTAGTCATCGCGTTTTCTGTTTGGCATACTTTTATGCAGGTTTCAAGATATGATCGAAAAGCTAGAAATGTTAAAACTTGGTATTACATATACGTCAGATATTGTTTACACTATACCGATTTAGGTCAAAAACTCCAACAGCGTACTACACCAATAAAATTAATCGGCAATAAAATTTTACCTCTAATGCAGAAAACTCCGTTAGTATTTAAATATTTAATGATGCTCGTCTTTACAAATACGTGAGTAGGGAATTAATAGGTACAAAACAAAACGTACGTTTGCTTGAATATGAACTCAAGTTCCGTCGAGTATGATAAAACTTATACTGTGCTTTAAAAAACAAATTCAATTAAAATTTTTAGCGAACGCTGCAAAGATATGCCATAGTAATAGTTTTATAACCGCCAAGATAAACCAACTCAGATTACGTGTCAGCATGAATTTATGATATTTTTGAAATTAAAAACTGTTAATTCAGACACGTGGACTACTACAATAGGCCAAACTAGATCTTATTTTTAAAAATTGTATGTACCTTCTAAAATGGCTTATACATGCACAAAATATACAGAGGAATATACATGTTTAGCAATTAATCACTCGTAAACAAAAAGTATAATCTGATTCTTTGTGTTTTCTGATTCACAGTAAACCAAAATGAAAGTTTGTTCATGTATAATGCGGCGTTAGACTTACAATAACTTTGATTGTACATAATAATAAAGCGTATCTAAATTGGGAAAATTAGTTGTAGAAGCTACTTTACTCCATTGCCAACGTCAGACGAGGAGATGGACACATCTGCCCAGAGGAAGACATCGCCATCACCATACAGTGAGATACCTCCCACCACCAGCATCTGTTGATGCAATAATGCCTTTCCAACGATCTGGAGCCACTACGAGGACGGCACCAGACCTAGATCCAGGGCTTCTTCTACAAGTTCAAACCCTACAAAACGCCCACGCGATGACCTGGATGATATAGAAAGTCCATACCACACGATCGCCAAAATCAGCCACATTAAACAAGATGTGGCAGACTTCGTGTATAAAGACTTAAATAAAATCTCTCGGAACTGCGAACACTTCTTACTCCAAAAGCTGAAGCAACTACCCTTAATAACCCACGAAACTAATAACCTACACTCTATAGCTGAGGCAAAGATAGCGAAATTTGAGAAATGCCTGAAGAAATTAGATAAACAGCTGTAGCGGGTTTATTTTCAAGTTATAACGTTGCAATAAATTGCGAGTCTAATTGTAAAAAATTTTTTATGTATTTGGCTGTTACGCTGGTATGTATCTATGGTCACTTCTTTATCATTGTGTCAGGTAACGTGAATGTTAGTAATTTAATGTTAGTTTGGTTATTTGGTAATGCTGTTATTTTCAGTTCTGGTATTATTTCGCATGAGCGTGCACGTGGAATTTAATTTAATAATTTACTTATCGGAGTTATTTGATGTATTTGTGATGTTATTGAATGAATAACTGTAAGAATTGATGTGATTGGCTATACGAGCGTTAATAATTTATACGTATGGTCAGGTTTTGGAGCTGTTAGGTGTTGTTACATTTTTGTATGTACGCCACTGGTCAGGTTGACTTGTTCTGTCCTTGCATTTTAATGCTTGGGACTTTCTAGTTTTTGTACTACATTCCTGATCTTTTACAGTTCACTTTGGGTGTGGTTGTAATTTCGTGCTGTGTCAAAAAGGTATTGGATAAATTAGACTGAATTTCAGTTTTTACAATAATTCTTTCAAGTCTTGAATAGGATTGGCTGGTATGTCAAAGAAAGTGGATTTCGTTCTTCCATCTTGCAGAGTGTGCTGTGATCTGCCAACTAGTCCAGTCTGGTATGGTTCTAGTGGAGTTTTATGGTCGTTTATCTTGGCTATTCCGTTTGGGATCTTTCCACTAGGCCTTTATTGAAATGCAAATTCCGCATTGGTTTGTGCGTTGAAGTTGCACGTTAAGCCGGTAAGCTTGTGGCTTTGAAATTGCATTAGTAACCTCGTGGGATATTATTCACCTGGGGGCGTAATCACACAAATCCATATTTGTACGCAGATGTTGGAATTCTTCGTCTGCAGTGGGAATAAGGTAATTTGAAATAATATATCTTAGTTCAGAATAAAACTTAAAATCAGATAAGTACCATAAAATATTTATATTAATATCCAAAGTTAGTTGTTTACTATTAACAACTGATTTAGTACCTTGTGTTGAAACAATTGTATTAACAGGTTTCACCAACTTCACTGGGCATCCTCGCATCTGTATCCTCAGTTTCATCTTTATTCTATAATCATTGTTAAACATTTACTACTGCGTTCAACTTCTGCAGCTCCTTGCAGATCTGCAATTATCAACACACTGTAATATGCAAAAGTTATAGTAACATTTCAACTATAGCAACCACCGTTGCGTTATGGTACATGTCTTATTCTGCAATACCATCATTCATGTCAGGCTTCGCCAGAGGAGCGTAAGTTATTTAGTAAGCAAAAGAGGTAAGCCATTGCTTCGATAATTTGTAGTTATAAAATTAATACTTTACTTGTGCGTCGTACTTAAGATTTGTCAATTATTGCTTGATTACATTTATGTAAGTATTTTGTAAAGACGAATAGAGTTACTTTGTGTTGACTTGTGTTCTCTTAATACTACTAAGTTGACCAAACACCCCCCCCCCCTGTCTAAAAGTATCAGTCTCATGCTCTATAAATATTTTGGGGCTTAACCCCGTTTTACTAAGCTTGTTAGAAAGTAGCAAAAAGGGTTGTCACACAGCTGCAGGGAGTAAGTAAAACCTCAGAAATACAACCCTCTACATCTACTACAGCCTACATACCTCAAACAACTAAGCACCACAACCTCTTACATACGCCAGTATAACCTCTTTCCCATCATTACCTATGTCCCAACACGCTCCGCTTACAAGACCCCTAGGCAAAACCATCACACTTAAACTCATTGTCTCCGAAACTACACTCACTGCACTTTTAAAAATAATTAAAAACAACCTTCAACCATCCATCTCTAAAATCTCTAAAATGAACATCCAGCCAATCCGAACTACAAAAACATCCGTCGCCATCCGCATCAATAAACCAACTGACATCAAACTGATCCAATCTCTAACACAAACCTCCTGCAATACACATATCCCCAAACCTAAAATGTCCCAACTAATCATCTTCGATATATAGTATCCGTTATCTGGTATCTGTAACCCGCTGCTACAATTGCCAACGCTTTGGTCATTCGATCAAAGCGTGCAAATCCCCTTCCTCGTGCGGCCGCTGCTGCGGCCCGCACATTACAAGATCCTGTCCTAACCCAGCATCCACAATCCCCAAATGTCCTAACTGCAAACGTATCAACAAGCTAAATGACCATGAAGTCACAGCCTGGAGTGTCCGATCTATAAAAAGCCCTACACTTAACAAAACTCCGAACCGATTATGGCTACTAGACGCCACACACGAGACCCCCACAAAACTTACACAATCCTAAATCCTCGATTCGCTGCATATAATTGAACCTGCAACACTCCCGCTCCGTTACATTAGAACTTATAAACCTCCTACAAACACACAAATTCCAAGTTGCTTTCTTTCAAGAACTATACCTCCACAATCATAAAATTCCAAATATTTCAAATCACTATCAAACATTCATACATCCAACCCCAACAAATCCTATTTACACATCCGCGATCATAGTCACTGATGCAAACCTTAGATGCCTCTTACCATCTCTCCTTGTTCACACAATTCACCACAGTTATAAAACTCCATTGGGCATCTGGTACCACATACTTCGTATCCTCCTACTTCCAGTTTGGAACAAACATTGGCGTCCACTTACACCACCTTCACACAACACTAGACTCACTGCATAACAAAACGATCATACTAGCTGCAGACACCAACTCTAAATCCACACTGTGGTATAACACATTCACAGACACGAACGAAAACAAACTAGAAGATTTTATTATACCCAGAAACCTTCACATACACAACACACCTTCACATATCCCAACCTGCAAAACAGCCACAGGCACGTCCTACATTGACCTTACCATCACTAGTGCCTCAGCATCACACCTAATCCACTCTGGAAAACCTCACGCATGCATACCACTGGTGAACCATAATCCTATAACTTTCACAATTCTTTCGAACCTACCCGCTAGATCTTTTGCCAAATCCGATACTTTCAATACCTCCAAAGACGACTGGAAAAAATTTCAAGAAATCCCAACTATCCTACTACCAGATTTTCAGCACACACCATATAACGATCTTGATGTAAACGAACTCACGCAACTAACCACAACAAACATTCTAACTCCCGCACAAACTATTATACCGAAGACAACAAGCACAGAACGATCGACACCCTGGTGGACCACCAAACTGACAGCCAAATGATGTTCCATGGCACAACAACGACACCAACTACAACAAACAAGTCCCAATAACAACAACCCAGATAACATACAATTACTTTTCAACACATTCCGTACCACACAACGAGAATACAAATCACTCATCATACACGCCAAAAAACAGCAACTACACAAAATCATAGCTGACCACTACGGAAACCCTTGGACCACCTACCGCAAATTAATCAAACCGAACCCATACCCACATCCTAACAGCGCCAATATATAACGCCCCCCATAGACTACAAAAGGTCAACCGAATATTTACAAATGTTCAAGGTGTTTAGTGATATTGCTATGTCATATCTGCGAGTTTTTGAATGGCACAAACGGTTTTCTGGAGAATGTGAAGATCTAAACGACGGTGAACGCCCCAATCGATCTGCGACTGCATGAGCTCAAGGAGACGGTTAGCAAATTAACAAAATTGTGTGAAAAGAACGAACTCTGAGCTTTTGGATGATTGCAGACACGGTCAACACTCCAAAAATTTGCAAAAGAAGTGCTTCGAATTCGCTCAAGAACAAAACACAATCGGGTATACATTTGATCTGATATCATATATTGACTCACAGAACACCACGATTTAACAACAAAAATCATCACATGTGATTAAAACTTGAATTATTCAGTATGGTCTGCAAACTAAGCGTCAATCTATGCACCTGATCCCCAAAAATGAAAAACGCGAATTCAAATTGAAAGAAACATTAATCGTGTTTTGGTAAATATGAAGGGTGTTATTGTAACTGATTCGGTGAATGATCGTCAAACCGTTAATTGAGAATATTACAAAGAAGTCCTAGTCAAGCTGAGAGAGGTAGTATGGAAGAAAGGACCGGATTTGTAGAAGCACCGCTTATGGATTCTGCAGCAGGACAACGCGTGAACTCACTATGTCCAACCTGTCACGTAATTTTTAGCGGACATACGTGTTTCTGTGCTTGCTCATCTTCTGCCTCCGTCAGATCTCGCACCGTGTGACTTCAACATATTCTCAAAAGTAAAAATGCATCGAAAGGAACACATTACCAGTCTTCTTAACATGTAAATGCAAAAGCGGCAAACTTGATGATGAAGCTGATAACTGATGAGCTTACAGCATTGTTTTAAACAAAGTAGAACATGCATGCAGCGATGTATAGACAGGGGAGAAAAGTATGTCTAAGGGAATAAAGGCTAAATGTAGATCTATTTGAAATAAGTCTATCACACACCAGTCTCTTTATTTAATTGTCACGGATCTTATACAATATAATTTTAAATGCTTGTTTCGATATAGTAAACACACTAAGTGCGATTTAACAATATTTGTAATTATATGTGTACCAAACAATATCAAGACTGTGTGTAGGAATACTGAAGTTAATTTCCTAATTAGAAATTTAGAAATCTGTAGATTCATAAAAACTTTTAGAAAATAAAATATCTACCTTTTGATTTTTTCTCAACAACGGGTGGAGTACTCACCTGAAACAAAAAATAACATTGTATTAGCTGTAGAATGCGTTTCTATAATTATATTTAATTCAAATACATTTTATGTATCAATATAAATAATAAAGAATTATTTATACATCTAGAACGTTAATTTCAAGAGCTTACTCCTATGCTGAAAGATAAGACAAGTGAATGTAAGATGAAGTAACACAGGAGAATTCTGCCGGATCAACAATATGCATTTTATAGAAATTGTTCAAACAGGAAATCGGGCAGGCTTTAAAGAAAATAACAATTACAATCAAAATGTCTTTAGGTTTATTAATTGTAATGTGTTGTCATTTAACACATTATCAGTTCTGTTTAAATGTAATCTTTGAAGGAGTTACCAAAACGAATTTTACAGTGGAAGAACAAATAAATATGATTTGGGTATTGGTAGAAAGTTTAAAAAATTTCCTACTTCATCAAGAATATACCAAGAGAGATATCCTGTTAAATGACAACACACTACAATTAATAAACCTAAATGACATTGTAATTGTAATTGTTATTTTTTTCAAAGCTTGCCTGATTACCTGCTTGAACATTTTCTATAAAATGCATATTGTTGATCTGGCAGAATTCTGTTGATAGCGTATTATTGTAGGTTGTTATATCTTTAGTGAAAATTGTTATTACATAAGAGTAGTTAATTGTTAATCAAAATGTATTAATTGTTTTATAATATTCTCCAATAGTAAGTTATTTTTAGTTATGTAAACTAAAAACATTCTTAAAATTTGAAGAAAATCAAAAATATCTCAGAAAGTAATGCTTAACAAAAATGAAAGGACACTTAATGAACTATCCATTGTAGCAATAAAATTGGTAGAGAGCAATTTAAAAAAAAATTTAAAAATTGCATTTTGCGAAACCTGGCACCCTGTACACTGTGAAGAAATTTCAAAAAAGTGATAATTACAAATATACTATGGCATATAGTAAAATTTTCTGCATCGTTAGTTGTGTATTAGTGCAGTGGCAATGTGTCCAATCAGGGTCATTTTTTCTAAAAACAGTTGAATATCTCAAAAACTAAAAGGAATAGACAGATACAATTTGATATCAAATTAAAGCCCTTTTTATGGGCTTTTCAAAAATGTAATAATATATAGGGTGTTCTATTTAAAAAAATATAAGTTTAATATGCCTTGGAATTATGAAACACCCTGTATGCTTCCAAATATTTTTAGAATGTGCACTTTAGGCATGCCTAATATGCCTCCAAATTTGGTTTTTGTAGTTTTTATAATAACGGAGTTATCGATCGTTGCCACACTAAAAACTCACCCTGTATATATAAATATATATATATATATATATATATATATATATATATATATATTATAATGTTTGAGGGAGCTACCAAGAGTTCTAAGGGTTGTTTAGTACAAGGTAGTGTATGCCAAGTAAAATAATCCATATATTTGATCACATAATCTAAAAATGTATGTTTGCCGTACTTTACATATGCTAAAGTACAATTCAAAATGGTAGTTGAAATATAAGTGCCAAAAGGTAAATTAAAATGACTAAATGACGTAGTAAGATGTACAGTGCTCAAGGGTTTATACCGAGTTTGAATTTTATAGGTCATAGAAAGTACATTTGCCGTCCAAAAACCGGATGCGTCTATGGATGTTCACTATCAACCATGCATCCAGGTTCAAGTGTGATTTATTTTGGTTTTTTTTATTTTAAATAGAATCAACTTTTGGACAAAATTTGTAAGCTCAAAATTATTAGTTATAACAACGTCAAATGTGATTGAAGGACTGTAAATATTTAGGACCAATACTAGAATTTTATGTGAATTATGAAAGTGTAAAAAGACATGAATTATGGTATGTGCGACACAAACGTAGTGTTTGAATATTATTGGACGATTTTAGTTATGTACTTTATGATTTAGTAGGCAAGAAATGTTATAATGGTCGCCTTGGAAAGAAAACAAAGGGAGATTATTTCGAAATTTATTTGTAAAAAGACGTGTTTTCATAGAACTGTGCTAATTTGTGTAACGATGTTAAAAGTTAATAAAAGTGTTTGATTTTGAATAGTTTTTGATTGAATAAAGAAGGGTAAAGAGCAGCAGCGAAAGATAAATAAGCAACGACGACGATAATAAAAAGTGTAAAGATTGGTAATAGTGCGACGGCGAAGCGACGAAAAATTGAATAGGTTTGGAACGATGTTGGGAAAGGCGGAAGGAAAATCGAGTGGTTATACATAGGGACGAAGTTGGATTTGGATAAAGATTAAAAGGCGGAAGGACATTGAGTGGTTATATAAGCGACGGCGAAGCTACGAATATTTAAATAGATTTGGGATTGATTTGGATAGCGATTTAAAGGCGGAAGGACATAGTGTGGTTATTTAAAGGAACGAAGATCGATTTGGATAGAGATTTATAGGTAGCAGAACATCGAGTGGGTAGATAAAGAAACGGAGATTGATTTGGATATAGATTTGTAGCGGGGCATCGAGTGATTTGAAACAGGACGGCGATTAGATTTGGATTGAATACGAAAAGGCGGACGGTTTAAAATAGAACACAAGGAGCGAAATTAGGAGAGCAACAATTGGTAGTGGAGGATTCAAAGCAGAAATTAGGACAGAAGAATTAGCACAGGGGAAGTAACATAACCGGGTATTCCAAATTCTAAATTAGGGTTAATTATTTCAGATATTGGGGAGCATCTAAAATTTAAGAACGACACCTAGAGGCGATACGAAAATTCTATCAGATAGTACAACCGTGTAAAGACGCATACGGCGACGAGGATTTTGAGCCAGCAGTTAGGGAGGCCAAGAACGAAGTATAATCCAGGTAAATTTGTGGTAGTAATTTAATTTGGCACAAGGCAACGTTGATCGTAATAAAAATTTGGCATATACAAAAGTAGATTAAAAATTTAGTACTAAAACAAAAGAGTGTGCAGTTTGGTTGGGCATTGCACATCTACTTATAACAGAACTCAATATAAGTAGGTGAACACCCTGAGAATTAAGAGCTCAAATAGTCGAGGCATTGTAATAAACAGTTTAATTAAAGAACCAACCAAACGTTGCAAGTACGGGCGTGCATTAGGTGTGCACATTACATAAAAGGCGCGACAAAAAGGGTAAAATAAAAAAAATTAAAGAAAGAAAGAGAAAGGGCAGGGTAGAAAGAGAAGAGAGTATAGATCAGTAAAGGTGGCAAACCCAACGTGGGGCTGAAAAAAAGGCTAGATTGAGTGAAACTAGACAGAAATAGTAGTAGGATACGGGATCCTGAGATTAGGTGGGGCCCGTAGTTTAAATATTTTCAGGAAAAGGAGTTCAAAAATAGGCTGCAGAGATGACGGACGCGGAAATGAAACGGATTACGAGGTAAGGACGGATATACGGAGTTGAAGCAGAATTCACGATACAAAACGAGGAAATTAGGACACAAGACATAGAGCTAGACGCAGGAGGAGACATCCAGGAGACAGAGGCATGGCAGACAGATCCGGAGGTGATAGACATGGACACGGACCAGGCGACGGTACCGGAGGTTAGGGTAACAGAAGCCGCCGGAACCCAGGACATTATGAGATTCCTAATGAGTATGCAAGACAAAATGGTGACTTCGCAGACGGAACAAAAAAGAGGCAAATACACATTTAACTAACAAAATAGCGACTTTACATACGACTTTAACGAACCAAATTACAGATTCACACACTGAGTTAACTAACAAAATTACAGATTCACACACCGAACTGAGGAATGAGTTTAGGACGGCACACGCGGAACTGACGGCCAAATTGAATTATACACAGGACTATCTACTCACGCAAATGCAAAATGTAAAGGACGACATAAGGACAGAGGTACAAGAAAAGGTAGACAGAGTAGATGACAAACTGGAAAATACACGGGTACAGATTCAGGGAGACTTGAACGCGACAAGGACGGACCTACGAACGGAAATCAAGACACGCGTAGAGACAGTCGAGGAGACGATGGTCAGTGGTTTTTCGACATTAAATTCAGAAATACAAACATGTGACAAAAGACATATAACAAACTACAGAAATTTAGGACAGACTTTAGAGACGATACAGAACGAAAATATGAACACTAAGACACAACTGGACGCAAAACTGATAGACAACGTTACGGTATTAGAAAACAGGGTAGGACATGAAGTAAGACAGATACAAGACAAGTTGGACGACCTCGAACGAAGGCGCGTTGGACTGGACTACGGACAGCACATTAAATTGAACCGGGACGCGTTACCTAAATTTGAAGGACGGAGGACGGAACAACCAATGGGATTTTTAGACAGACTGGACGAAATCGTGGAGACTGAAAACGAAAGGACTAAATTACAGATAGTAGGGGCGACGTTGACAGGGAACGCAGAAAAGTGGCACAATATCATACGCAGACAGTACGACACGTACGCGGAATTTCGACGACTATTTATAGAACAGTTCTGGAGTAACACACACCAGACGGACATACGGACAAATTTAATCACGGGACACTACAGTAGGACACACGGGACACGCGAAGAATACGCGATTGACAAATTTAACCAGGCACAGCACTTGACACCAAAATTGGGCGAGGACGACATAGTGTTACTACTTGCGGGCCACATGGAACCGGAAGTGACAAAGATGGTCGTAGTACAGAATGTGAAAACACTGCGGGAATTTTTAGGCGTCATGAGAAATTTCGATTTAGCAACGGCACTGGAGGCAAAAACGCGGACAAATTATGGGGAACAAAACCGGGGTTATAAGGAAGACAACCGACGACATGTGTACCACGAACATCGACCCAACTACCGACAGGACTATTTCAACCACGGACACCAAAATCACGGGAGACACGACGGAAACAGACGACCATACTACAATAGGGAACACCGGGTGAACGACTTACAAGGACAAAACAGGTACCAGCACGACGACAACGCGGATGACGGCCGGATTACGGGAGGCGGAACACAGAACGGATACAGCCGGACGGACAGGGACGCAAACGTCCACCACATGACGACCAGCGCAAGGACTCAGGACACGGATAAAATTGAGGTGGTGCAGATACACGAGGCGCTGTCAGGACAAAAAAAAACGCAAATTATTGTAAGAACGAATGTCTAGGGTTAAATGTAGACGTATGTTATAGTTTAAAAGATTTATTGTTAAATAGTTATACTTTTAATAAAAAGAACCTGTTGTTTATTAATATTAGTTTAAGGGATTGTTTATATGTTGCTTTAGTTGATAGTGGTTCGCAGTTGTCGCTGGTAGATGAGAATGTGGTGATAAAACATGCAGATTTTCTAAAAGGAAAAATAGAAACAATTGATGGGGTTAATTTATGGTCGGCAATGAACAAAAAGCTAACGACGATTTATAGGGTCATCCGTGTACCGATATTTGTAGGGGATAAAAAGGCAGGAGATGCAGAGTTTTTGATTACAAAGGGGTTGCAGCTAGATTTCATATTAGGAATGGATTTTATAGAGGATTTTGGATGAATATAGATGGTAAGGATAGGTCGATTCGAATATTTGATAAAGATAAGTTATGGGTGGTGCCTACGGTTAGTTCGGAATATAGGAATGGAAATAATATAGATAAGTCGGGATTAGGAATGGATAGGACAAGTGATTATAGACAGGTTGAAGTAAGATTATGTAATATGTTTGCGAGATTAATTAATGATGAACAGATTGGAAAAGTGAGTATTGAGATAAAGGCGAAGCTAGGGGAATTATTTAATAAATATATAGGGTTGTTTAATAAAGAGCCAAGATTTGCGAGGCGATATATGCATAAGTTAGAAGTCACGGAAGACAACGGGTTTAATACAAAGGTGTATCCAATTCCGTTTGCAATTAGAAATAGGGTTAAAGCCGAGATTAACAAGATGTTAAAGAAGGAATCATTGAACCAGCGAAAACTCCATATGTGAACCCGGTAGTTATTGTACCTAAACCCAACAAAAGGGATATAAGGATTTGTTTGGATGCGAGGAAGTTGAATTCGATTACGAAACCGCAGTACGAACAACCACAAGGGTTGGATAATTTGTTGTATAAAGTGTATGAGATGAAGATTTTCAGTAAATTAGATTTAAAAATTCATTTTGGTTGATTCCGTTGCATGAAGACAGTAAGAAGTTTACAGGTTTAGCATTGAGGGAGATTTATATGTTTTCTGTAGTTCCGTTTGGGGTAAGTAGTTCTTCAGCAGCACTTGTTAGGGCCATGCAGAAGCTGTTTAACGAGTATGAATGTTTCTGTTCGCACTATGTGGATGATTTGTTGATTTTTTCAAGGAACGAGCAAGAACACATGGAGCATTTAGAAAAGGTGATCCAAAGGCTGGACGAAGGGGGTTTGAAGTCGAACGTGGAGAAATGCGAGTTGTTTAAGAGCAAAGTTACGTATTTAGGGTTTGAAATCAGTGAACATGGGATGAAAATTTGTAATAAAAGGTTGGACGAGTTGAAAATATTGCTCAACCAAAGAATGTGAGAGGATTGCGAGGATTTTTAGGGTTCTAAATTATTATAAACGGTTTATACCGAGATATTCTGAGTTGTGTGTGCCGTTGGTGAGTTTATTGAAGAAAAACGAAAGATGGAAATGGACTGCTGAACGGGAGAAGGCGTTCCAGGATTTAAAAAGTGCGTTTTATAAAGAGTTGTCATTAAAATATCCAAATTTCAAGGACGAATTTATTTGAGAACGGATGCGTCGAAATATGCGATAGGGGCTCAGTTGGTGCAGATCCAGGACGGAGCTGAAGTACCAATTGTATTTATTTCGAGGGTATTAAAAGACTCTGAAACCAGATATGCGACGGGAGAGAAGGTGATGTTGGCGATAGTATATGCAGTGAAAAAGTTGCGTTTTTATCTGCTAGGTAACAAATTTTTGATAGAATCCGACAACACGGTGGTAACATTTATGAAGAAAAAGGAGTTTCTAAACAGTAGGTTGTACAGATGGGCATTAGTATTACAGGAATACGATTTTGAAATTAAGCACAAACCAGGAAAGGAGAATGTGACGGCGGATTTTCTAAGCAGACCGCAGGTAGAGGCGAATAATAAAAACGTGAAGGATTGTTTAGTTGCTTTGCAGGAGTTCAGGGATGTTGGTCGGTGGACAAACGCCAAGCTTATGGAGACGCAGAGGCACAGTGAGGTGAGCTCGATCCGCGAGAAATTAACAAGCGAAAATGTAGAGGAGTACCGTGGATTTACCATCGTAGGGCAGTTTGTGGTAAAAAGGATAGGTGATGCAGAGCTGTTAGTGGTATCCAGAGACGCGGCTGTGGAAATTATAGATGAAATTCATTTAAAATTTGGACATATAGGCATAAGAAAAACATTTTTGGTATTCAGGGAGGCGTTTTATGCAAGGAACGATATCACGGTGGTTAAAGAAAGGATTAATCGTTGTAAAATTTGTATTTTAGGGAAAGACAAGAACGTGGTGTTGCAGAACGTACCGATGAGTGTGAGCGTGAGCGGACCATTAGAATTGGTAGCTATTGATTATTTGAGCAACCTGATTACGAGTGAACAGGGGTATCGGCACATATTGGTAATGGTGGACGTTTTTTCAAAATTTGTTAAATTATTTCCGGCAAGACGAAGTAACACGGTGCATGCTTTACAGTCGATTAAAGAATTTGGAAGCCAGGTCGGAGAATGGAAAGATTTTGGTAGACAACGCGACATATTTCAACAACCAAAGATTTAGAAACGGGTTAAATAGAGCGCACATTAAGGTGTCATTTAGCAGTATACGGCATCCGAAAGCAAATCCATGCGAACGATATATACGAGAGGTAATAAAATATCTACGGTTAGCGACGCAAGAGCACCATAATAGATGGATTAGATATCTGCCACAGATTGAAAATTTTATGAATTGCGTACCGAGTTCAGTTACGAAAACGTGTCCGATAACATTGATTAGGAAGATTATACCAGCTAGGCCATGGAGGGAAGAAGTCGAGGTACAAGACATCACAGAGTTGTTGGGTAGTGTTAGGCGTAGGATCGAAAGGATACAGCGTAGGGACATCGAGCGAAGGTGTAGCAGGATCAAAAAAAGGACGACTTTTGAAATAGGAGATATGGTGGTTGTAAAAAGGTTAAAAGTTTCGAACCGCGACAGGAACATTTGCGCGAAGTTGTTATTTCCTTACGAAGGGCCGTACAAGATCACGCGTATTTTGCTGAAGGAAATACATTTGAATTAGCTACTATGACAGGGGAATATCGTGGGCGTTTTCACTTGGAAAATCTATACCCATATAAAGTTGTACAGGAAGAGGGTTTAGTAGGATAGTTTGTTATATAGTTCATGCGACGGAAAGTTTAGTTTTGTTTTAGTTTATAGTGTAGGTTAGTATATAGCGTAGTTAGACAGACATGTTGAGAAAGAAAATAGGGGTTGAATAAAATATGTAGAAATGCGGAGGGGTTTGATTTTAAATAAAACTAGAAATTATGCACACCAGGAAAGAGTAAAACAGACGAAATTTCCACTTTATCCAAAATCAGTGGGGCCAGTATAATGTTTGAGGAGCTACCAAGAGTTCTAAGGGTTGTTTAGTACAAGGTAGTGTATGCCAAGTAAAATAATCCATATATTTGATCACATAATCTAAAATGTATGTTTGCCGTACTTTACATATGCTAAAGTACAATTCAAAATGGTAGTTGAAATATAAGTGCCAAAAGGTAAATTAAAATGACTAAATGACGTAGTAAGATGTACAGTGCTCAAGGGTTTATACCGAGTTTGAATTTTATAGGCCATTGAAAGTACATTTGCCGTCCAAAAACCGGATGCGTCTATGGATGTTCACTATCAACCATGCATCCAGGTTCTAGTGTGATTTATTTTGGTTTTTTTTATTTTAAATAGAATAAACTTTTGGACAAAATTTGTAAGCTCAAAATTATTAGTTATAACAACGTCAAATGTGATTGAAGGACTGTAAATATTTAGGACCAATACTAGAATTTTATGTGAATTATGAAAGTGTAAAAAGACATGAATTATGGTATGTGCGACACAAACGTAGTGTTTGAATATTATTGGACGATTTTAGTTATGTACTTTATGATTTAGTAGGGAAGAAATGTTATAATGGTCGCCTTGGAAAGAAAACAAAGAGAGATTATTTCGAAATTTATTTGTAAAAAGACGTGTTTTCATAGAACTGTGCTAATTTGTGTAACGATGTTAAAAGTTAATACAAGTGTTTGATTTTGAATAGTTTTTGATTGAATAAAGAAGGGTAAAGAGCAGCAGCGAAAGATAAATAAGCAACGACGACGATAATAAAAAGTGTAAAGATTGGTAATAGTGCGACGGCGAAGCGACGAATAATTGAATAGATTTGGAACGATATTGGGAAAGGCGGAAGGAAAATCGAGTGGTTATACATAGGGACGAAGTTGGATTTGGATAAAGATTAAAAGGCGGAAGGACATAGGGTGGTTATATAAGCGACGGCGAAGCAACGAATATTTAAATAGATTTGGGATTGATTTGGATAGCGATTTAAAGGCGGAAGGACATAGTGTGGTTATTTAAAGGAACGAAGATCGATTTGGATAGAGATTTATAGGTAGCAGGACATCGAGTGGGTAGATAAAGAAACGGAGATTGATTTGGATATAGATTTGTAGCTGGGCATCGAGTGATTTGAAACAGGACGGCGATTAGATTTGGATTGAATACGAAAAGGCGGACGGTTTAAAATAGAACACAAGGAGCGAAATTAGGAGAGTAACAATTGGTAGTGGAGGATTCAAAGCAGAAATTAGGACAGAAGAATTAGCACAGGGGAAGTAACATAACCGGGTATTCCAAATTCTAAATTAGGGTTAATTATTTCAGATATTGGGGAGCATCTAAAATTTAAGAACGACACCTGGAGGCGATACGAAAATTCTATCAGATAGTACAACCGTGTAAAGACGCATACGGCGACGAGGATTTTGAGCCAGCAGTTAGGGAGGCCAAGAACGAAGTATAATCCAGGTGAGTGCTGAAATATCTTAAAACGTCAAAAAAAAGTCATAAATTTGTGGTAGTAATTTAATTTTGCACAAGGCAACGTTGATCGTAATAAAAATTTGGCATATACAAAAGTAGATTAAAAATTTAGTACTAAAACAAAAGAGTGTGCAGTTTGGTTGGGCATTGCACATCTACTTATAACAGAACTCACTATAAGTAGGTGAACACCCTGAGAATTAAGAGCTCAAATAGTCGAGGCATTGTAATAAACAGTTTAATTAAAGAACCAACCAAACGTTGCAAGTACGGGGCGTGCATTAGGTGTGCACATTACATAAAAGGCGCGACAAAAAGGGGTAAAATAAAAAAAAAATTAAAGAAAGAAAGAAAAGGGCAAGGGTAGAGAGAATAGAGTAGATCAGTAAAATATATATATATATATATATATATATATATATATTTATATATATATATATTGTAACATTATTTTGTAATGTTAACGATTAAACAAATTAATTAATTAAAAATTCAGTAACTTATGTAATATCAATTTTATATAAACTGCAACCTTTCAAAAATATATGTGGCATTTGAAAAGGGAAGAAAGAAAAGTTCAAGTGTGAAATAGTTATAAAGAAATTTTTTTGAGATATATTATTTTTTACTTTTTAAAGAGAATTTTATGATAACATTGTACACATTCTTTAATTCAAAGATGGAATTTACATACAATGTTGATAGGTTATTAAAAGATGAACTAATTTATGAAATAACTGTACGAGGAATAAACACGGAAAATATGACAGTAACTGATTTAAGAAAAACCTTACGGAAAGCGATTAGATTAGAAACTGAACCAGATGAAGATTTTGACTACCCATTTGACTTTACAGAAGATGTGACAGTTGTTAAAAATGTTTTAACGCTTTTACATGAACAAATTTTAGATTTAAATGTTTTAAATTATGATAGTCTTAAAGTAAAAATAGAAACAAAATTTGCATATGGTTATTCTAGACTTTCCAGAAGTTTACCAGATGACGATAATGATGAAAAAATTAGGAATAATTTACAATTAGAGTTAGGACATTTAATTGAATCTTTTCGTAAAGTAGGAAATGACATTTTAAAGACAAAAACACAAATTGCTTCCAAAGAGGATAAATCAATTTTAGACGAACTAGAACAAAAGGAAACATCAGAAATATTTGACATAAATAACGTAGACTTGATCGAATTTGACAAAAAACTAGACTTAGCAACATCTACAACAAAACAAGAAAAAACTAGGACCGTAGACGAGCACACGCAAAATATAAATAAATCTTTTCAAAATAATAATCAAAATTTATCTCATAATAGTTCTGTAGTTTATAAGGTTACTCCAGTTGCAAAATGGGGAATAACATTTAATGGCGATACATCGGTAAACGCATTTTTAGAACGGGTCGAAGAATTAAAAATTGCTAGGAATATGTTAGACTTTCAACTTTTTGCAGAAGCATGTGATCTTTTTGCACATAAAGCACTAATATGGTATCGTGCAAATAAATCTTTAATAAATAATTGGACCGAATTAAAGAAGCATTAAAAGACGAATTTTACCACCCGATTATGATGAAAAATTAATGACAGAAATTAAAGCGAGAACGCAAGGAGAGAACGAAAGTATAGGACTTTACGCAGCAGTAATGACAAACATGTTTGCTAGATTATCAGAACCACTCACTTTGACACAACAAATAAAAATATTACAAAAAAATATGTTACCTTTTTACCAGTCACAATTGAGTTTAGTCGAAATAACTTCCATACGAGAACTAATAAAGTTAGGAAAAAAACTAGAGGAACATAAAGTATCAATAGAAAACTTTATCCCACCAACTCGAAAAACGAGTACTTTAGAAACTGACTTAGCGTACACAGACGTTAACGTTTCACAGAGTAGGTCTTCAAATAGAAACCAGATTTCAGTAATGCAGAGTGTTAATTCAAACAATTATGTAAAAAAACGTGCACCCACGTGTTGGAATTGTCACCAGTTAGGACATTTTCAGATCGATTGTAGACAGATAAGACGAACGAATTATTGTTATAAATGTGGCACTGACAATGTTACGTTGAACCGTTGTCCGCGTTGTCAAAAATATAGAAATAATTTTAAACTAAAAGAAGGGGCATTAGATAGTCGTATAGTGTCCCGCACATTTTATAATTCGACGAAACATGTTCAAAATATGATTTATGACAAAGAAGAAAAATTTCAAAAAAATAAGGTTATGTTAGATTATGTAATAGAACAGTCTAAAAATGACGAACGTCCTTATGTAAGTGTAGATATTTTAGGAACAGAAATTTTAGCATTATTAGATTCAGGAGCAACAAATACAATTTTAGGAGAAAACACTTGGGAATTTTTATCAAAATTAGGTTTAAAATTAAAAAAGAAAGAAGAAGAATGTCAATTGGCAAATGGTAAAATTTTAAAAGTTTTGGGAACAGCTACGTTGCCCATTAGATTAAAACAACGTTTAGTGGTGTTAGACGTTTTGGTAGTACAAGATGTCCAGCATAATTTAGTTTTAGGAATAGATTTTTGGAAAAATATAGGAATAATACCAGACATTTTTAAAGGCGAATACACCTTTGCAAAATTAGATACTATCGAAAAGAAAGAACCGATTTTACATTCGACATTAGATTTAACAGTAGCACAAAGAAAACTGTTAGATACCAGTATTGAAAAATATTTTTTTGATTTACCTGAACTAGGCCGTACCGATTTAGTATATCATAAAATTAAAGTTAATAGCGAACCAATTAAGCAAAGATACTATCCAGTTTCACCTACAATGCAAAAACATATAGTTAATGAGTTAGATGAATTGTTACAATTAGGTGTAGTTCAAAAAAGCAACAGTTCATGGTCAAATCCAATTCTTTTAGTGAACAAAAAGACAATTCTTATCGTTTTGTAGTAGATTTCAGGAAATTAAACAAAGTAACAGAAAAGGACGCGTATCCAATTCCGTACGTCTCCTCCATATTAGATAAATTGCGCGACGCGAAATTTATTACAACTTTAGACATTAAATCCGCTTATTTTCAAATTCCACTAGATAAAGATTCTTATAAATATACAGCTTTCACTATACCTAATCGAGGGTTATTTGAATTTACACGTTTACCTATGGGTCTCTCAAATGCACCCAGTACATGGTCTAGATTAATAGATAAAGTGTTAGGTCCAGAATTAGAACCTTTCGTATTTTGCTACCTAGATGACGTCATAATTTTGACAAACTCTTTTGACAAACACCTAGAAATATTACAGGAAGTTTTTAACAGACTTTCACGCGCAGGACTGACTTTAAGTAAGAAAAAATGTCACTTTTGTAAGAGTGAACTAAAATATTTAGGTTACGTAATAAATGAAAACGGTCTCTTAGTAGACCCAGATAAAGTAAAAGCTATTTTAGAAATACCAACACCAAAAACTGTAAAAGAAGTAAGACGAATAATCGGAATGGCTTCTTGGTATCGTCGATTTATCGAGGGATATAGTACCATTATAGCTCCATTGACCGCATTGTTGAGAAAAAATAGAAAATTTGTCTGGGAAGAATGTTGCGAAACAGCCTTTTCCACTATAAAAAATTGCCTAATTTCAGCACCAATTTTAACTTGTCCAAATTACGAATACTAATTTACAATTCAGTGTGACGCATCAGATTATGGAATTTCCGGTGTGTTGACGCAGAGTATAGATGGAAACGAACAAGTAATATGTTATATTTCAAGATCTTTAACTCCAAATGAAAGGAAATTTACCGTAACAGAAAAGGAGTGTTTAGCAGTTCTATTCAGAATAGAAAAGTTACGTCCATATATATAGAAGGAACACATTTTACCGTCATAACAGATCATCATTCCTTAATTTGGTTAAACAATTTACAATATCCAAATGGTCGACTGTGTAGATGGGCCATCAAATTACAACAATACGACTTTGAAATAATTCATAGAAAAGGCAAAGATAATGTAGTCCCAGATGCATTATCGATGGCTGTACCTATAATTGAAACTATTCAAATTAAAAATGACAACAACAACTCTGAAAATTCTATGCAAATAATACCAGACACAAAAATTGTAAACGAAAATACTAAAAACAATAGAGAAGAAATTCAAAAATTAAACATTCAGTATGATAATTGGTGTAAAAAGATGATTAATAATGTTGAAAAATATCCAATAAAATATAATCGTTGGAAAGTAATAGACCACAAACTATTTAAACATGTTAAACCAAAATTTCCAAATTTATCCGAAGAAACAGACAACTGGAAGGAAGTAATTCCAAAATCACAACGGAAAGAAATTTCAAAACGTTTTCATGATGAACCGACGGCTGGTCATTTAGGAATTTTTAAAACTTATGAAAGGATATCTCAGAAATATTTTGGCCGAAATTACGTGCAGAAGTAGCAAGATATATAAACCAATGTAAAATTTGTATTTCACACAAACCAGAACAAAAACTTCCAGCAGGAAAAATGTCAAGACATCCAGTAATTTCCAAACCTTGGCAAATGATATCCATAGATTTAGTAGGTCCACTACCTAGGACTACAAAAGGACACACATGTATTTTATCCGTAGTTGATACATTTACAAAATTTCCCCTATTTTTTCCGTTAAGACAAGCCACTGCATCGTCCGTAGTTCAAAAGATAGAAGAGTTTATAATTTTACTTTTTGGAGCACCACAGTATGTTCTAGTAGATAACGGTGTACAATTTCGAAATCATTTATTTAAAAATTTAATGAACAAATACAAATCAAAAATTATTTTTAATGCATATTATCACCCACAAGCAAATCCTGTTGAACGAGTCAACCGCGTTTTAAAGACAATGTTGGCATCCTATGTGCCAGATAATCAGAGAGTATGGGACAAGATATTACCCATGGTTTCGTGCGCTGTTCGTACCGCAGTTCATGAAGTAATAGGCATGTCGCCATATTTCGCAAATTTCGGTAGAGAAATGGTAATAGATGGTTCTTCTTTTGGTGAAATAACGGATTCAGAAAACTTAAGCGATATTCAATTTTCAGAAATAAAACAACTAATAGAGCGTATTCCAGAATTAAATAAAGTATACCAAGAAATAACAAAAAAATTAGAAATAGCGTATAATAAATCAAAACATAACTATGATTTACGTAGACGAGAAGTAGTATTTTCAGTGCGAGATACAGTTTGGAAGAAAAATTTTGTACTCTCAGACGCATCAAAGTATTTCAATGCCAAATTAGCACCGAAATATGTAGGTCCTTTTACCATAAGAGAAAAAGTTTCAACAAATACTTATGAGTTAGCCGACGAAACAGGTCAATCCAAAGGAGTTTGGCATGTTAAAGATTTAAAAGCAAATCCAATAGGATATGACGAATAAAAATAGTTATAAAAAGCTAATATTAATAAAAATAACCTAATATTAATAATTAAGAAACTTGAAAACGACGCTTATAATGTAAAAAAAAAAAATTTTTTTGTATACAAAAACTTAGTTTTAAAAATACTAGTTAGGATAAGGATAAGGATAGAAAAGGATAAGTTAGTAATAGTAATGAAAGAGTGGATCTTTTAACACAAGATTTTTGGAAAAAATCTCCTTTTGTAAGGGGAGTGTAACATTATTTTGTAATGTTAACGATTAAACAAATTAATTAATTAAAAATTCAGTAACTTGAATAAAGTATAAACACAAATTTACACCAATAAATCACCTCATTTTATTTAGGATCCTTTATAATAAAAGACCACATTTACCGATAGCTTCGGGCTAGTAAATTCCAGCCGCAGGTCATCATTTAAAGCTCTAGACCCCATCGTAAGTCAAATACAATAAACCTTTTAAAATGTATAGTACCTTTTAGCGTAAATAAAGGAAAACCATTTTCAGTTTGAAAAGCTTAACACTTTCGTTGATTTACAGCGGATTATAGGAAACAAAACATTATAATAGCGGACACAATTTCCAATTTGATTTGTTCAAATATTACAAGTAATCTTAAGTAGTCTGGAGACATCCATTGTATTTAAAATCCATTTCGGCTCAAGTAGGTTAGCCGGTCTTTGTTAATGCCAGACTACGGCCGCCATAGGTAGATTCCACATTGCCATATTTAAGTAATTCGTAGAAAGTAAAAGATAATTTAAACCCGTGGGAGAATAATTGCTTCCGTGATTGTCATCTAAAAAGGGGTTGGATTTGGTTTCTGAAATCTTGTTTTGTGGGAGGTTCTGTTCAGTCATTGGATAACAAAAAATGACGTACATAATTATTAGGGTAGGATTTAATCTATATAACTCAAGGCTTAGCCAAAAGACAGAGAGTTTTTCCAATGGGGCCGTCCGTGGTCAAGAAGTAGAGAGAAACGTAGTTTTGCGGGTAGCGTTCTCTGGCATGACAAAGAATATTCCACTTCGTATCACGTTAGTAAAAAATTGGAAAGAAGTGTTACTCTTTCAGTTTTGCGAGGGTTATGCCCATATGTTCGCGGATTTATAGTGATGCAAGATAAATATTAAAAAACTTGTTGGCGTGTGACGCAGCAAGTAAGTGATATTGTCAAAAATTCTGCCGAGTTCGTGTGCCAGTCAATTTTCTTAAATATTACAAACAGAAGCAACAAGCGAGATTCTCTTCCCAAATTTAATAACTGCTTTACGTTGGAAAACAAACCCTCAAGCAATGGACAATCTTTAGTAAGTAAGTTTTTATAGTTAAGTAGCATGACCAATTTTTAGTTAGTTTATTTGTTAGGACGTTTTGGCCATAAACCGTAGGATTAAATTAGTATACGATTTATAATATAAGTTTCTTTCATATACAAGTGTTTGATAACTACTTATGTACACAAAATTTTCATAAATTCCATAGTCACCTATTCACTTAAATTTATAAACTAAAATCAATGCATGTAAGAGGTGCACGTTTATTGCTCTGTGAATTAAATAGTTTTGTTTGCCGTTGATAACGTCAATAGTTTTTCTTATTTTTTTATATATAAGTAGTAACAAAGTGAGGAATTGATTAAAAGAAACAATTGTCCTCCTTGGGATGACAAGTCTCTCAAGGTTTTGTACGAACATTTGGACATTCTCGACTTGTCTGGCGCCCTTGGCAATTGTCATTAAGCCACAATATTTTATGAAAGGTGAGTGCCACATTTTTGTAGTATATTATAAATTAATTTAACCTTTTTTTCAAAATTTCAACCCTCTATATGATCCACGACCTTCCGCTAGCTAGTGCCGGTGACCCCCCTTTAATTTTTGTTTTACAGGCCGCCCTCATTTTATAATTTGACTGGAAAAGATACACTTAGTAGCTTTTCCGCCTGTAACAATATATATATATATATATATATATATATATATATATATATACATATATACTTTCGTGGTATAACGACCTAGCAGTTATAAAATATAATAATACTGTAACAGGCTTTTAGGTTGTAGCAATTTTATTTTCCACCTAATATATATCCGTATAATTAATCCTTTTATTTAATATTAAATAATATAATGCATTATAATGCTATCCAATCCATTCAATTTAATATCATCTATTGTCCAATAAAGTATTAGCAGTTAGTTCATATTAAAAATTAATTTCTACGGTGACAATATAAAAGCTCTTGTTTAGTATCCTTCCTAAAGCCCCCTCTACTCAGAAACTGCAAGGTAACGTTGTTACCGGGCAGCAACACGCTTGACCCGTCACTTCTAACACAGCTGTGGGGAAAAGCAGGTTGAAATTGTTCTTAGGAACGATGTTCTGGGATGACTTTTTGTGTTGGAAGCATGTACGATTAAAGTTTAGTACGTGTAGGCCATCTTCGAAAATTATTTTAGATGGTCGATTTCTTGTTTAAACAACTCGTGGAGAACGAGGAGGTGTTTTGTTAAAGGACCGTTAGGAACAGTAAGTGAATTTGTTTCTATAACGATATTAATTAAAAAATTTTCAGTGTAACTTTAAGGAATAATGTAAATTAACATATAATGCAACGTAAATTATAATTAAGCAATTTTTCTGAATGGTATTCAAGCGAAATTAATGAAAACAATTCTATTCTTATATAACATGGAATCCCATATATAGTTTATTCAAGTTGATTACAAACAACATTCGCTCTTTCTTGTGGTTTGAATTACTCCTGGAACATCTGTAAATTGAAGCGTAGATAATGGAGGTCAAGCGATGTGTTTTTCAGAGTGCAGCACAACTATTTGTTTAATGGTGACGTAAGCTCCCAAGCAGGTATTTTGGTATTTTGGTGCAAATTGGAGTTCTGGTATGTACAAAAAAATTACGTTCGTATGTTATTTGAACTATCGACGTAGTAACGAGATAAATTTTACTTTATCGACTTGTGTTAACTTTAAACAGGTCAAGGACAGACCTCAATTATATTTTTCGATGTTATCGATATGAATCTGTAATTCGCTCTTACTAAATTCTCTTAGTAACTCAATGAAACATCAGAAGATGTCACTACTAATTAGATAAAGTGAATTCTTACAATTTTGAGTACTTAAAAATTAAATTTTTACATTTGATATTTTATGAATACTTATCTGTAATTATCTACTGTGAAATTAAGGTAGATCTACCGTAATTAACTTTTGCTATAAATAAGCAATTTATGCTTTGTCAATTTGTTATATAAACCGCATTAAATAGTAATTGGTACGGATCTTATCCAGTGCCATTGTAATTAATTCTTCATAATCTAAATTAACTTATAAAGAAAGAAATATTTTTTTGTAGAAAAGTACATTATTGAATACCAAAAGAATAGACTCTTATTTTCGGACTAAAGACTATTTTTATTTAAGAGGAATGAAAGATGAGTCTGATTGTATTTAATTATTTTTGAGTTTGAAGCACAAACAGTGCTTTTCTTTGTTTAATCTGTTCACAGGTGCAGAGGAGGATTGCTAAGGTCAAGGTCGAGCCATAAGGTAAGAAACTTCAAAGATTAGGTGGTCTTTGAAAATTATATAGCGGTTATAGGAGAAAGGTTTCCGCATTAGCCTTGTACAAGGGACTTGTATCAGGTCTTCTCAGTATAAAAAAATACGGTGGCGCCTTATTCTGATTATTAGTGGTTGCAATTACACCCCGACCCACAGCTCATTCTCTACCCAGAGCATATAGTTCGACTAGCCGCTATACCTTCGAGATTTCCTCAACATAGAGCCACCTTCCATCCGAACTTGCCGTGGGCTCTTTTTTAATTATCGGAAATTCTCGTTAAACTAAATCAAAAAGAATAGTTAAAGGTTATAAATAGCGCCCAGCGTGTAGGCCGCGATTGCTGTACCAATTGTATAAGCACATAAAGTATAGGCTTCGATTGACTTTGGTTGTTTACACTTGTGGTTTGTAAATCATTTACCCTCAGATTAATTTAGTCTATTGATGTTGTTGTTTAATTGAGTTTAATTTGTAATTAGTTAGTTAGTCTATCCCATGATGGCTGAGACGTATCAAGAGTTTATTTGCATAAAGATGAGTTGGATTATGAATTGAGAATTCGAGGAGTTGTCAGCAGCAGACCGATGCAGGATAAAAGGAAAATGTTAGGCCGATTATTAGCCAAAGAAACAACAGTACCTGGTCGTTTAATCGATCCTTCCACATATGTCGTAGATTATTCAGATGAACGGGATGAAATTGAAGCTTCGATAGAGTCAGTAAGAAATGTTTTATTAGAATTTGAAGGTGAATTAGCAGACCCTACATTTAAGAGGATACAGTCGAGATTAATACATCTTGATGGTCGAGTTAGGAGAATGAAAATCCCTTTAGATAATTCAGATGAAGTAACTTTGTTTAGGAATGAATCGTTAGCAACTATTCTTACTATGGAGGCAGAGCTACACGAAAAGCTTAAGAAGAATGAAGATGTAAACGCTTATGGTGAATTTTCTATGAGAGAAACCATTCCAGCTGTTGTCAGTGCTCCTATTCATACTGTTTCATATTTAGTACCCCCTATTCCAATTGGTTCGTGGTCAGTAAAATTTTCTGGAGATCCAAAACAGGTTCATCAATTTTTAGATAGAGTAGCTGAGTTAGCACACTCGCGTAAAGTATCTGAAGAAGATTTATTTAATGCTTCTGTAGAATTGTTCACAGGTAACGGTTTAGAATGGTATCGTTGTGTTAGGAATTCTTTAACAAACTGGAGTTCATTGGTTATTCGATTAAAGGAAGATTTCTTACCATCACACTCAGAGGACGAGATTTGGGAAAAGATTAGGTGGCGTCATCAACAAAAAGGAGAATCTGTAGTCATTTATATAGCTCATATGGAGAATTTGTTTAGTAGGTTACCACAATCACCTGCGGAAAGTACAAAAGTTAGAATGGTAAAAAAGAATCTATTACCTGATTTTATTTGTCAATTAGCTCTAACGGAAATTGATAGTATGTCAACATTAATAAACTTGTGTAAGAAATTGGAAGAAGCTTATGCATCCAAGCATAAATTAGTACAAAGTCCAGTAAAATATGTTCCGAAAGCATTAGGAAATTCAAAATTTCAAGTTGAAAATAAGTGGTCAGCTCCTGTAAAAAACTTTTCAGCGCGAACTGGTCGTAGTTTTTATAATCAATCATTTCCCCCTCAAATACAATCTCTTGGCAACAGTAATAGTAATAATAATAATCCTTCTAGTAGAGTCCCCGTAAATAAATATAAATTAAATAAACTTATATGTTGGAATTGTTTGGAAGAAGGTCATGCTTTTTGGAGGTGTAAGATTCCTCATAAAATATTTTGTTATAGCTGCGGATATAGTGGAGTTAAGTCAATAACTTGTCCGTCGTGTTCAGGTTCGTTAGGTAGGCAGATGCAGAGTGGCCGGCATCATGCTTTTATGCAAAAGGCTACGGTTATGTTGTGTAAGCAGGAAAATTTTTTTGATATAGATGATTGGTCAAAATGGCTAGGCATCGTTAAAGATTTTTGTCAAGGGAACGTCAAGCCAAAAGCTGACGCGTTATTTTTAAGGAAACCTCAGGACAATCGTCCGTACATTATGGTAAAATTGTTAGATAGAGATGTCACAGGTTTGTTTGACTCTGGTTGTACTACTACCGTTGTTGGTTCATTAGCGTTTTCTGTTCTTGAAGAATTAAATTTAAACGTTTTTAAAACTGAGAAGAGAATAGTTTCCACTGCTGATGGTGCTCTTCAAGAAGTTATTGGTTCAGTTGATTTACCTATTAGAATTGGAAGACAATATCGTATTGTTAACGCTTTGGTTGTACCATCTCTTCCTCACACATTTATTTTTGGTAGCGATTTCGCAAAATCCTTTGGGTTAATAGCAGATTTCAAAAACAATACATGGCACATTCAAGATTATGATAACAATAGTATTTCGTATATAGGTCATTCGTCAGTACCCTTAAGTTGTAGTAATCAATTACTTAGTTTAGATGATTTGTTAGAAACACAGCAAGTAAAAGCACGAATAGCCATAGAATCTTTTAATGAAATTAGTAGTGAAGAGAGACTAGGGCGTACCGATAAAATTGTTTTAGATATTGATACTGGTGATGCAAAACCATTTCGTAAAAAACCATATGTCATGTCCCCCTTTATGAGCAGGATGTTAGATAAAGAATTAGATGAGATGTTGAGATTAGGAGTAGTGGAAGAATGTCAGAGTCCATGGTCATCCCCTGTACTGTTGGTTAAAAAACAAGACAGTGAGTACAGATTTTGTTTTGACGGAAGAGCGCTCAATGATATTACTAAACATGATAGCTACCCATTGCCAAATATCGATTGGATTATAAATTTACTTAGAGGTGCAAATTATATTTCTAGTTTAGACCTTAGAAAAAGTTTTTGGCAAATCCCACTTTCCGAAACATCTAAGGATAAAACAGCGTTTAGTGTTATTTCGAGAGGACAATATAGGTTTGTCACCATGCCATTCGGATTAAAGAATGCTGCTCAGACGCAACAGCGTTTGGTTGATTCAATTTTTGGACCGAAGTTTGAGCCACATGTTTTTTGTTATTTAGATGACATTATTTTGTGTTCATCATCTTTTGAGGAACATCTGAAGTTATTAGAAACGCTGAAGGAACGTCTTAAGGAAGCAAACCTTACGATTAATTTGAAAAAGTGTGAATTCTTTAAGAAATCGTTAAAATTTCTTGGTTATATTGTTGGATCGAATTCTCTTCGTACAGACCCCGAAAAGGTTTCTGCTATGGTAAATTTCCCCAGACCTAAGACCACTACTGAGGTCAAACGTTTTTTAGGAATGTGTAGTTGGTATCGTCGTTTTATAAAAAAACTTTTCATCTTTAGTGTCACCGATTAGTGATTTGGTAAAAGGAAGAAAAAAGGGTCAATCTATTGTTTGGACATCCGAGGCTGAGAACTCATTTGTACAGATTAAACAGGCTTTAGTTTCCGCTCCATTGTTATCACAACCGGACTATTCAGTTCCATTTATTGTCGAATGCGATGCTAGTGATACAGGACTCGGAGCAGTTTTAGTTCAAAAAATCGATGATGTAGAGCACGTTATCTCTTATGCCAGCAAATCACTTACCCGAACTGAGCGAAACTATTCAGTCACGGAGAAAGAATGTCTCGCTGTCATTTCGCTATAGAAAAATTTCGACCTTGGGTAGAAGGTACCCGTTTTACTGTTATCACAGATCACTTTTCTTTGTTATGGCTTAATAATATACAAAACCCAACCGGAAAATTAGCTAAATGGGCTGTCCGTCTACGACAGCATACTTTTGAGTTGGTTCATCGAAAAGGAAAGTTTAATGTAGTTCCAGATTGTCTTAGTCGTGCAGTTCCAGTCGTGAGTCATGTTGATAATTTAGTTGAGATCAAGTTAGATAATGTGGATCCCTGGTATGTGTCTCTTCGAGAGAAAATTTTAGCTTCACCTGATGATTACCCACAATGGAAGGTAGAAGATAATTATGTATTTAAATTTCTTTCATCAAATTTACCACTCTCGTCGAATGTAAGGAATGGAAATATTTAGTCCCTAGATCACAGAAGGAAGAGGTTATTCGGATAAATCATGACCCTTCAGTGGCCGGACATTTTGGTTTTTTTTAAAACATTGGCACGCATACAAGAGAATTTCTATTGGCCAAAAATGCGTATTGATGTGTTGAAATTTTGTAAAAATTGTTTAACGTGTGGTGCACAGAAGGCATCGAATAGAGGACCCCTTGGTTTAATGGGAAAGGAAAAGGAAGTGAAGTTCCCCTTTCAGATTATTGCTATAGACCTCATGGGCCCATTTCCACGGTCCAAGGTTGGACACAAATGGTTATTAGTTATTGGTGATTGGTTCTCGAAATTTACGTTGATGTTTCCGTTACGCAGTGCAAAAGCGCATCTAATAGAACGTGTGTTAGAGGAAAAGTTTTCTAGTTTATGGTGTTCCAAAATTTATTATTTGTGATAATGGCTCACAATTTAGTGGTAGAAATTTCAAGGCAGTATGTAAAAAATATGACGTTCAAAAAATTTGGTTTAATGCAGTTTACTCTCCCCAATGTAATTTTGTAGAAAGGATAAATAGGACGGTAGGAACAGCTATACGTTCGTATATTAAAGAACATGATACTTGGGACACAGAGTTACCCCAAATTCAGTATGCGATTAATTCTGCAAAACATCATGCCACTGGTTATTCGCCAAATTTCTTAGTTTTGGTAGACATGTTCCTGTGTCTGGAAGATTTTATGGTCTTGATGTGGAACCCTCAGTTGATATAGATTTTATTTCTAGTGATAGACCTTCGTATGTGTCAGATCATCAAGGACTATTTGATATTTTTATAGACGTACAGAAAAGGTTACATTTAGCTTACATGTAGTCTACTAATTTATATAATTTAAGGAGACGTAACATTTCTTTCGAAGTAGGTGACAAAGTTTGGAGGTCAAATAAAGTTCTTTCGAAAGCAAGTGATAAATTTACAGCTAAGCTAGCGCCAAAATATGTTTTGAGTATTGTTAGAAAGAAGGTTTCGAATTTAATTTATGAATTGATAAATGAAAATGGTTCAAGAGCAGGCAGATGGCATGTTAAGGACTTAAAACCTTATTCAGAGTTCAGTGGTGATATTGAGAAAGAGAACGTTTCTGAACATTAATTAGTGTTGTTGATATATTTAATGGTTGATAGTAGGAATTGTTTTTGTCTTATCTTTTAGTAAAGAATTTAATTATTGTATTGGAATACTGTTTGGTAGTCTAAAAATTTAGACGTTGGATAAGAAGTATAAAAGGAATTTTTGTAGTGCAGTAAGGTTGATATTAGACTGTGCTGATATTGTTAGTTGCAAGTTATTCATTTGAGTCAAGATAAAAAGTTGCATGTTCCTAATTTGTCAAATGATTCCATTTGTCGTATAATTCTCTAGTTCAAGGTTATAAGGGAATGTTTAGTTATACTTATGGCGATGAATTTTAATAAAGTTGTATATATTTGGTTATTATTTTCTTTTGGATTTATGATTAAAGTGTTTGATAATTATATTGGGAATCAAGTAGTTTGAGTCCATATTAAATATTGGTTGGAGGTCAATATTGTTAGTAACTTTGATAGTTATGTTTAGTATGAATATTGTGTAAGCTGACAATGTTCTATGTTTAGTATGAATATTGCGTGAGATAGCAATGTTCTATGTTTAGTAAGAATATTGTGTGAGATAGCAATGTTCTATTTTGTTCATTCATGCGTGAGTGAGATTTGTGAGGAGTAAGACGTGGTGACGTTTTACTTGTCTCTTCAGTGATAGAGACGTTTCTACATTTTGGTTGCATATACATGCGGTAGATTGTTGAACGTTAGTGATTTCAAGACATGTTTGCTGTTTTGAAGTTATGTTTGTCGTGGATCTCCATGGTAGTGAGAGTCCTTTTTTTCTTTTGTAAATATGTAAATTACGGTTAATAAAGTAAAAATATGTTCGTCATGATAATTCATATCTTTCTTAAAGAATCATAATACGGCAGTATTATATGTTTTGTTGCTTAAGTTTCGAGTATAAAATGAGTGATATAATAACCCCGAATATGTATTAAACGATAATGAAACCATACCGATTAAGACTTCCCGAATTTGTCCCCTTGTGGCGTATAGTACGCGTAGTTACTCGTCACTCATTTTCAATTATGCAGTATCTTAAGTGATAATTTTTGTTTTGGTTTGTAAAAATTAATAATAATAAGTTGTAAATATATAACATTAAATTCAAAAAAAATTTCTTCGCATTTATTCCAGAATTTTTTCTCTTAGAAAGAGGCAGTGTAGCAATTTTATTTTCCACCTAATATATATCCGTATAATTAATCCTTTTATTTAATATTAAATAATATAATGCATTATAATGCTATCCAATCCATTCAATTTAATATCATCTATTGTCCAATAAAGTATTAGCAGTTAGTTCATATTAAAATTAATTTCTACGGTGACAATATAAAGCTCTTGTTTAGTATCCTTCCTAAAGCCCCCTCTACTCAGAAACTGCAAGGTAACGTTGTTACCGGGCAGCAACACGCTTGACCCGTCACTTCTAACACAGCTGTGGGGAAAAGCAGGTTGAAATTGTTCTTAGGAACGATGTTCTGGGATGACTTTTGTGTTGGAAGCATGTACGATTAAAGTTTAGTACGTGTAGGCCATCTTCGAAAATTATTTTAGATGGTCGATTTCTTGTTTAAACAACTCGTGGAGAACGAGGAGGTGTTTTGTTAAAGGACCGTTAGGAACAGTAAGTGAATTTGTTTCTATAACGATATTAATTAAAAATTTTCAGTGTAACTTTAAGGAATAATGTAAATTAACATATAATGCAACGTAAATTATAATTAAGCAATTTTTCTGAATGGTATTCAAGCGAAATTAATGAAAACAATTCTATTCTTATATAACATGGAATCCCATATATAGTTTATTCAAGTTGATTACAAACAACATTCGCTCTTTCTTGTGGTTTGAATTACTCCTGGAACATCTGTAAATTGAAGCGTAGATAATGGAGGTCAAGCGATGTGTTTTTCAGAGTGCAGCACAACTATTTGTTTAATGGTGACGTAAGCTCCCAAGCAGGTATTTTGGTATTTTGGTGCAAATTGGAGTTCTGGTATGTACAAAAAAATTACGTTCGTATGTTATTTGAACTATCGACGTAGTAACGAGATAAATTTTACTTTATCGACTTGTGTTAACTTTAAACAGGTCAAGGACAGACCTCAATTATATTTTTCGATGTTATGCGATATGAATCTGTAATTCGCTCTTACTAAATTCTCTTAGTAACTCAATGAAACATCAGAAGATGTCACTACTAATTAGATAAAGTGAATTCTTACAATTTTGAGTACTTAAAAATTAAATTTTTACATTTGATATTTTATGAATACTTATCTGTAATTATCTACTGTGAAATTAAGGTAGATCTACCGTAATTAACTTTTTGCTATAAATAAGCAATTTATGCTTTGTCAATTTGTTATATAAACCGCATTAAACAGTAATTGGTACGGATCTTATCCAGTGCCATTGTAATTAATTCTTCATAATCTAAATTAACTTATAAAGAAAGAAATATTTTTTTGTAGAAAAGTACATTATTGAATACCAAAAGAATAGACTCTTATTTTCGGACTAAAGACTATTTTTATTTAAGAGGAATGAAAGATGAGTCTGATTGTATTTAATTATTTTTGAGTTTGAACGCACAAACAGTGCTTTTCTTTGTTTAATCTGTTCACAGGTGCAGAGGAGGATTGCTAAGGTCAAGGTCGAGCCATAAGGTAAGAAACTTCAAAGATTAGGTGGTCTTTGAAAATTATATAGCGGTTATAGGAGAAAGGTTTCCGCATTAGCCTTGTACAAGGGACTTGTATCAGGTCTTCTCAGTATAAAAAAATACGGTGGCGCCTTATTCTGATTATTAGTGGTTGCAATTACACCCCGACCCACAGCTCATTCTCTACCCAGAGCATATAGTTCGACTAGCCGCTATACCTTTGAGATTTCCTCAACATAGAGCCACCTTCCATCCGAACTTGCCGTGGGCTCTTTTTTAATTATCGGAAATTCTCGTTAAACTAAATCAAAAAGAATAGTTAAAGGTTATAAGGTCTGCTGGTTAATGAAGTGTACTCTTTATTATATAAACTCCAAGCTTTCGGTTTCATTTTTAAACCATTATCAAAGATACTAAAAATTGAGAAACGTTAGTATGGGCGTAACATAGTTAAAAATTTACTTACTAATGTGAGGTTTTACATTGAAATCGTCGATATAGATAAATTTTTGAATATAGGTCAAAGAAGTGGTAAAAAGCTTTTAAAAAGAAAACAGTAATGTGGTTTGCTAATCACATTTGAATGTTATAAATGACAATTCTTTTAATTTTGACAGTGTTTGAGATAACTTTCTAGATTGTAATTAATTTCTTGTATGGTTTGACTGAAATTTAGATATTTTTTGTATGTATGTATGTTTATATATGTATGTTGATGTATGTCTATTTGTTTGCGTATGTATTTCAGTGTGTTTAAGTTGTTTGGATTTTTTATTTTCAATTTGTAATAGGATTATCAAAATCTATTTTATGTTTGTTTGCGTGTAAGGTCAAAGCACAAGCGTTTGGCTTAACACGGAGAGATGTTTCTTTGTCTGGTAGGTTATACATCAAGAATCAACTGGTGAGCATGTTAACAGTTTTGTGTGGAAAAATTTGGAAAAAATTGCTATAGACTCATGCAAGTCAAAGAAATATGGGCTACATTCTACAGTAGTAATGCTATTATAGATGTTTTGAAAGAAAAGTTAGAGAAATTGCAACTTTAGAAATGTCACCGTTAATTATTCTCTAGGACGTAACTTTTACTGGTAACTTTTCAAAATCTAGACAAAATAGATCGTCATTACAAACAAACCCCAAACCTTTAATGCATTGTGTTTCGAAATTCGTAATACTAGGTTTGACTTATTGTATAAATTTATTAAAAAGGGAAGTGTACAAAGCTAATGTCAGCATCAAGTTCTGTGTTATGTGAAACATTAGGTACTTATTAGAAGCTTAACAATAGGGTAACAAAAATGAGATGTTCGAGTAAGCTTAAATCCACCCTACTGTCCAGCAATGTAACGATTTAAGCGTTGCAAAAACTGTAGACGAATTAAACACGTAGCTAGAGACTCACGTCCATTTCTGTCTGTAAGTAAAATAAAATTCTTTTCCATTTTTTCTCAAAGCTAAGCAGATTATATTCTTAAATATTAAAACAATTTATTATCTCGATGATTTATTGGGTTAAATAATTTTCCAGATTTGACGTTCTACGAGTTAAGCTGTCAAATTCATCAATCTAAGAAACTAACTACCGGACGAATTTTTCGCTTTCATTTTTAGTTCTGCTCTTCAGGGAATCATTACAAAAAGATCAATCTTCCAATGCTGTCTTTCGGTTTTCTTTGAGGCTTGGCTTACATTTCTCAACCTATTTTATGCCCAGAATATAATAGTATTTTGTGTATCTTTTGTTCCACATTTATTTTCAAATTATTTTCACGTTGTACGGTTACAAAACTATAATTATAAGCTTACATCTTATTAGTTCAGGTATATATTGGTAGTAAAAGAAAATAATTGCATCCGATTCTCCTCAAACTTTTCTATAGGTATTATCGCGTAGTCCACATCGATTGCTGCACCTTGAAACAACTGCTTGCTTTTGTTAGCTGTCCATAATTTGTATTAATCTTCTTATTTTAGTAGTATATTCATATCAGTAGTGGATTAATAGGCAGACAGAACTAGCTGTACAAACAGCGATGATATTCATATGTCACCCATGCCTTTGATACATTCTATAAATTATTAGACGATTCTCAAATCATCTTCTTTGTTTGCTTTCAATCTGTTCTTTAAATACATATTTGTGGCTGTCGCTTATACATTGAACGCTTAATGGGTTTATCGTTTTCATTTCTAGACCACAATACTACAATATTAATGTTCAACAAGTAACAAAATGCTACAATTTAGAGGTGTTATTAAATTAGATCCATGCAAAAATTTTATTGAGCAATCATGTATAATAGACTGAACACTTGTTACGGTATTCCGCGCAAACACAAAAGAAAACAGTAAAAGTAAGTAGAGAAATAGTTTACACCGAACACCGCAACAAAACGGGGACAGAAAGGTAGAATTTGGGCTAGCTCAAAAACGTCGTAGAGGGGCGTGGGTGAAAATAGAAAAACACGTTGGAAACCTCTGTGAAACTATATTGATAACATCGAATCTTGGAAGACTATTTACAAAGCAATAAAATAAATAAGTTGCGTAATCGTGATCGTATACAAAGCGTCATAACATATAAAAATTGGTAAGCAAATATAACTTCTTATAATCTAACTACCTACTTAATGGTTCACCTTAAATACATATAAAAGAAAATTAAGCATAGACTGTACAGTAAATCTAGAAAAGAAATATACCTAAATTATATGTACATGCTGCTTTGTGAAGTGCACCTCCTTAAAATTAGACACCCTAACTTAAATTAATCATATATTAAATATTTTTAAATTGAGGCATAAGTTCTTTTAGTTAATGTGTATACAGACAGACAAAAACCGGTAAAACGGACTCCAACATAAACATTGATTAATTAATTTTTAATTTATAGAATAATAACATAATTGTTCGTACGTCGTGCATGTAATTGTTAGAACGGGGTGGTGTTAATTTATCGGATAATATAAGCAATAACAGCAAATGATAAGTCTATTCTTCACAGCAGCTTAAAAAAATTACGAAAAGAGAAACTGTACCTTAAACAATCAGCTTCATGCTGGTCTCATCTTATGGCTGGAAAAATGAGGCTACATTTCTCTATGGGCTGGCTGCATGCTGGAACCACCAACTTCACTTATACAAGCACAGAAAGCATTTCTAATAGCGCGACTTTACATCATGTATCTTTTTGGTAATGGTCTCTTTCAAAGCACGGTCTCTATTTTATAAGGGCAGAATCATGTATGGGGGTAAGGAATTTGACTTTCAAAGGTATCGCCGAAGAACTAAGTGTGCAGAATTTCTAGACAACAGCTGCCGAAATACAAACTGTAGCAGCTTGCCAGCAAAGCAGATAACGCAATTATCAAAGGGTTTTAAACAAAGGAGGACACTTTTGTTACTTTGTAACATCTTAACAGCTGCAGAATACCAGATAACAAGTCCATTGTAAGCAGATGTAGGCAGGTGGTAAGTGGTCTTATCTTTTAGAAGAAAGCTGCACATTTACATGCAGCTTTTACTTAAAATGTAATCACTGCAGGTGCTAGAATTTATTACAACTACTTTGTAACGTAATGTTTCCTAGGCAGCTGTCTGATTTTATAAAGCAAACCTTTGTATAGAGTAATTACTTCAGAAATTTTATTAAATAATATTAATTCAAATGGCGAGAAATTGAGCTTGTGGAGAAATTTTAGAGCATTTTAAAAATAAATGCAGGAAAAATTGTTTGCAGGGTTTTGAACGTAACACACTATTAAAGAAAAAAGTTGCAAATTTAATTGCAATAATTGCTTCATTATCGTTTGACATTGCTTGCCTTATTACATTATTCACGTTATTTTTCTTTTTGTGTTGCGATAACTCGTTAAGTAACTCCCACGTTGTTTTTGTATCATTCCTAGCTTCTAAAAATTTGTTATTGTAAAAACTTTCGCGTTTCTTTCTAATCTTTACGCCTAACCAATTTCTGTATCGTTTATAAGCGATTGTATCTATTTCATTATTTGATTGCGACCATTTTTTATAAAGTTTATCTCTAATACCAATGCATTTTATTAATGCATCAGTCATCCATTCCTTTTTAAGCTTCTTTCCTATCCTAATTACCCTTGTTTCCCTATTATACACCTTTCTATAACTATTTACGTATATTTGATTAAAAAATTGAAGTAATTTGTTATACAATTCTTCCGGTTCTTGTATCATTTTTAAAGCATTTAAATTTAGGTTACTCAATGCTCTTCTAATTCTATGTTCGTCTATTTCATTATTAATCAGCCTTTGTTGAACGTTCAAGGCTTGACAAAAATTTTTTATTACAATCATATAGTGATCCGAAATTTTAGTATGTACGTTTCCCGAACAGACCTTATTATACATACCACGAATAAACATGTGATCCAGACAAGACGACACTAAAACATCATTATAAAATTCTTGCCTAGTATATCCCAGAATACATTTATAAAATTCTTTTGAATTTAAAACCGCTTCATAATCATTTATTGCCATTGTTTGCTTTTCTGAAGTTAAATTTAAAATAATATCTCCACCAAATAAAATTTGTTTGATGTGTTTACTTTTTCTAATTGAACCTTAAACTCCTGCAGAAAATCTTACTCACTGTTGCTTGGTGGTCTATAAATAAAAATCAACTTAAAAGTATTATTGTTGTTAATAGTTAATAAGCCCTCTATATTTTCGTATGATGTTGATGCAAAGTCATCTTCAATAAATATTAAAGTTTTAGCGATATACATTACAATTCCACCTCCTTTTCTAACGCTACGAAGTTTGAAGTACATATTATATCCTCAACCAATATACAATTGCATCTAAACTATAATTCGAAATATACGCTAATAGTTCTTGAAAGTGACTTCTTATACCATGTATATTTAAACAAATAACTGATAAAATTATATTGTTAGTTCCATCATATGCACTACACTCAAAATTCCAATCAGCTATACTTTGATAAGATTGATAATGTATATAATTTGTATTTTGTTGTTCCTCGTGTAACATTTATTTTAATTTTAATTTAAAGTGTAAGAACTAGTTTTAATCAATATTGTTAATGCTGTATATATAAAAGTTATACATTATCAGTCAATTTTATTTAAATCACTCAGATTTTCAATTCTTATTACATGCGGTGTTTCACTAGATTGTTTAATCAAAATTTTTCCAAACCACCCAAACAAATTTATAGCCTTTCTCTTTCGCTTTCATTTTAGCCTGCCATAATAAATTTTTATTATATGCGGTTAGATTTTCAAACAATAACAATTTACGTTCACTCTTATTGCCAGTTATCATATTATTAGTTACTAACATCTTACGTTTACCTAGAATTTTATCCCTTATAAGTTGTGAAGAGTATCTTACAATAACCGCCGGTAATGGGTCCTGTTGGTGTTTAGGTAATCTATGTGCTACTTGGATGTCTTCGTCCACAATTTCAAGACCTAAACTTTGTTGTACTATGGAATAGCGACGGACCTCCTTTGTTTTAAATTTAAGTATAATATTATTGAGAACATAGATCTTGAATATTTTGAAAAATTAAGAAATAGATTGGTATTCATTTTAAAGTATTTTTAATTGGCAATTGAATGGCAAAAAAAAGTTGGTTTTGATCCGTTTTGTATGAATTGTTAATGATGGCATTTCTAAGAATGGGTTTTAGAATGTTATGTATATCAATATTGGAACCTAAAAATGGTATGGTAGCATTATTCTGTTTGTAAATATTTAGTTTATATTAACTTTTAATATAACATAATATGTAAATTGCAGGTAAGTTCTCATCCGTCGTTACAATAGAGCTATGTATGATTTTCCGCGATTGTAAAACCTTTAAGTGCTCTTTTGGTATATGTGCCGCAATATTCAACAGTACTGTCGTTAAAAGTTGTGCCAAACAGGCAGGTGTATTCTTCATCGTTCAAGTGGAACTCGCTGATCGCTTAGGTTCTTTCCAGAAACGTTTGGATTTACGCACTACTCCGCATTCTCTAACCATTAGTGGTTTAGACTCCATGCGCTTCTCGGTTGTGCATGGCGCTAATACTATTTCGCTCAAACCCACAGATGCTTACTCGACTATTATTGATTTTGAAGCTGTCATACTTTCTGAAATTTGTGAAAAAATTTACTTACTACTAATATTTATTCTCTAAATCTTGCTCTCCGCTTGATCTGGAGCCATTGATTTATTACTTGGCGCTGATATTTTCCTAAAAGTCTTATTAAATGGAGGTATAGACGGTTCTAGTGATCAACCTATTGCTCTTAACTCTTTTTTTAGATATGTTTTAATGGTAAGCATACCTACCTCGCCCGCTTCTGCAGCCACTAACTTGTTTTGTATGACCGACTCTGCTTCACTTCTGGAAGATATTGCTGCGAAATTATAGGAAGTTTTAGAGGTTCCTGACGCTAAACGTTTCACACTTGATAAATTATTATTTGAAAAATATTATGTTGACACTCTTTGTCTCAATGAGCAAGAACAGTGTGTCGTCTCTATGCCCTGAAAATATCCGAAATCATCCTTTTCGGTAGTCATGATCTCGCTCTATAGCGCTTTAGAAAATCATCTAACTAAGCAATCTTTGATTTATGAACAATATGGTTCGTGCATGCGCGATTATTTAAATTTCAAACGCATGCAACCTGTTTAAGCGAGTCTATTTCTGACTCTTCTTATTATATTCCGCATCATTGTGTTATGAAACCAGAAAATGTAAGTACCAAACTATGTGTAGTTTTCAACTCCTTCGCTAAAACTTTATCTCGATCGTCTTTAAATGATCATTTGTGTATTAGGTCTAATCAACTTGCCGTAATATATTACAATTTCGTCTTTATTACTGTGTAGTGCAAATATTTAACAAATGTATAGATAACCCTTGTTAACCCTGATCAGCGTGATAATCAACGAATTGTTCGGCGTTCTTCTCCTAATGAGTCTATTTAGGGCTTACAGTTAAATACTGTTACCTATGGGGTAAATTGTGCCGCTTTTCTTGCGATACGCACTCTCCTGCAGTTGGATAAAGACGAAAGAAAACATTTACCTTTGATTACATTTGTCATTCGCAACCATACTTATATCGATGGTATCGCTTTGGGTGGAGACTCTATGGAGTCTACCTTGGCTTTATGGAATCAACTAAGCGCTCTTTTAAAACTCGGTGGCCTTGAACTGCATAGATAGTCTATCAATTACTAAAGAATTTTTCCGCTTCGGAGAAATTCCCACTCGCTCCTTTGCAGATCTGACACTCGGCAGATATTTTTAGAGAAGGAAACTTCCGGGTTGTTTGTCGCCCATCTCATGCCCCCTTATGCTCTGACAGGAACTGTTCCGCTCCTTTACCTAGTAAAAGTCGTTTTACAGATTTGTATATCAACATTGTTCATCTGAGATACTTCAACGCTGATGTTCAAATGATCGATCTTATCGCACGGATTGTTGCTCTCAAAACTGCGCAAGGCGAGTTGAAGCTCCCTGATACTAAGTTCTGTCCTTTATCTTCGTCGTTTTGCTTTGTTTTTCTTAGTATAACCTTATTGTTGGTGTTTGGGCTTTCTTATATTATTTTTCTTTTCTTTTTTTCTTTGTTCCATTCCGTTCCAGCGATGTAGCTACTATCTTTTTTTTCTTTTCAGCAATGCCTTAAATTTTGGTGTGTGGTACGTTCCATTTTGTAAATATTTAGCTCAAATTAGCTTTTAATATAAAATAAGATGTAGCTTGCACGTACATTCCCATCCGTTGTCATGGTGGTGTTATCTATGGTTTTCCGCGACTGTTAAAACCTTCAAGTGCTTTTGGTATTGTATGTGTTGCACTGTTGAATAGTACAGTTTTTCCAAACAGGCAGGTGCATCTTAGCTATGGTGCTAAACGTTTGTGTGCCGAATAGGTCGACCGCTATCGTTACTACCATCCGCTTACGCTACTGTTTATTATGGTAAGTGCTTGAAGGTTTTACATATTTTTAAATTTACTAATATTTACACGTCCACTATTCTCCACCATCCGTAGCTATCAAATTTACCGGTAAACGAATATTATTGATTGATTTAATGTTTTTCTTTAGTGTTTATTTAAGCAATACCTGACTAGCTTTAATGTTACAAAATTCTATTTTTGAGAAAAGTATATTTGTATTAATATTATACAATTATGAAATCGGAACAGAAGTTAAATTTAGCTTGAGTCTTATTTGGACTTATTTATGTATTAGGTAAAAGTAGATCAATCTGTGAAAGGATATCCAGCCTCTCTAGTGATGAGATCGTATGTGAGAGGCCCTTTATGTTAAGAATTTCTTTGATATGACAAAATTTAATGAGTGTTTTAGGTGTAGTAGAACCTAGCCAAAGTATAGTGTGAAAAACTTAAAAACTAATAGCAAAAGCGACCCATTCGGAATAACCGCCTTCCGTGGAGGAACAATATCGAAGGAATTGCCGAGACGAAACGGTATAGCGTTTGTTAATTATAACACAAAAAGCCAGGGAAATTAAGTGGTCATTTTAAAGTAAGTTTTGTATTTCAGCCATTTCGAATGTAAATTTTTTTATTATTTTTCTTGCCTGAACCTACTCCCTAACCACTGTAGTTAGCCGGTAAACTCTTAAAATCTAAATTTGCAAATCACTTTATACATAACAATTTATAGATAATTCGGGCGAATATGTGTGGATTGTTACGAAATGCAGTAAATTGCTTGCTCCCTCACCTGCACGTCGTATCATCGATTTATAAAATCATTTAAGAAAGCAAGTAATAAATTACACAATAGGCGATTTTCTTGACAATAAGATACAATCCCATAAATAAAAATTAAGACTATTTTCACCGATATATACAAGGTGTGACTGATATTCCATATACATAAAGGAATCACATATATTTTCAAACTGCTACAAACATTTCTCGTACAAATTTATACTGGATTTCAAATAAGCAACATGTTTTCTTGCTAAGCGAAGCTATCGAAAGAAATTTAATGCGGTATCTTTAACATCACCTGCACCGTCGCTAAGCACTAAAAATGTCAATACATTTTGTTTTATAGCTTGTTACTATATAGCAAAGGAGGTCGTATAATTGGTTGTTTAGCTATAATGAAAAACTGCTTGGTTGTTTGTGTCTACTATCTGTGACCATAAAACAAGAAGGAATTCTCAACACAATTCTACCGTCCACTTCTCACTTGACGTAGTCCCTTAAGTGCCGCTATCAGGTGTGCCATTATCTAGATGCAACTTTATGGGTTATAATCTGCAACCAACTTGCCGCTTTTGTCTCTGCATTTTCATTTGCTTATGGAGCGTTGGTGTGGTTTATATTACCCGTAAAGAAAAGCAGTTTGGGAGTTGAGTAAAATACCGCATAATATTTCTGCTTTTAATAAACGTTTTCCGCAAATTATGCGACCATAACCAGATTATTACCTATAATATGGATCATCTTCATTAATTAGTTACGGCATGAGATATCAACGATCATAAGTTTGCATATTAATAAAATGCTATAGAGACGAATTAGGCAAAGTTATAGACCGATAGGCATTCAGCTTCTAGTATGTTTCATAAAAGACCCATACTTTCTAGACTGAAGATACCGTAATTCGCCATGAAAATTAATTCACAACGGCGAAGTTCCGAGCGCTGGCGTGTTGCTATGGTAATAATAATGACTGTAAATGAAAATCGTTGGTCTTTAAACTTAGTCACTATTTGAGTCAGATAAAATGACGTCGGTTAAATATAAAATTTTTATTTGCATCTAATGTTCTCGTTTACACGGAATTAACTATATAGTGGGTCCAGTTTAAATTTGCGAGATTCTTGCGATAGTAGAGACGATAATTTAGCAGCAAACAAAATTTCATATAAATTTATACTCAATTAACAGTAAATTTCAAAACATATCATTGCATGTACGTTAGCCTTAAAACAACAAACCTAATCTACGTTCTATTGGGCAAATATTATTAACAGAATTTCAATAAAACATTAATCTAAAAGTAAAACTACTACTATTCTATTGTATTAATTTTTCCCTGATTGATCTATATGACACTTTAAATCCCCTTTATTTGAAAACGCCGTTAACAACACTGCAGAGAATGCACCAGCGCAGTTCTAACTTTTACGTAATCCTTGCATTGTCCATTTAAAGCATTGAGGTTACACTCCATGGCGATCAATAATTTCAGACTTAAGTTTGAGCGTATATATTTTTTACTTTTTGCTGATAATATTATGCTTACATTTAAACTAAACTATTTCAGTCGCTATTTCTTAGTGTAACCGAGTACTTATGTAACTTAATATTAATTTCTCAGTACAAGGATGAAGATATTTTTATTTAAAACCCACAAGCACATAATTATACATAATAAACAAACAAAAGCTCATAGAGTACTCACAGTTCTAATGTTTCAAATGATTCTTAGAACTCATGATACAGAATATCTAGTGGCGTCAATGATATACCTGATGTGTACTTTCTCTCGTTCAATACCCTATCCAAGCTATAGCCGATGAGTGAAAACTCTATTCATCACCATTTTATCAAAGACGCGATTTAAATACACGCAAGGCGCGTGTTTGAACTTCATGTCCAATTCATCCAGCGAAGTTGAAAACCCTTTGCGATGGACTTCCTCGATTGTACTTGACCGGCACACGTGGGTTACGCTTAAACCATATTTTTGTCCTTCTCTTACACCTGCGTGTATTAATTTTGTTCGACCTTAGTCCTGTTAATCGTCCACCATTTTGTTAAAATTCCGCATTCGGCTCTTACACGTTATGCGTATAAACTCAGGGTAAGTTCATTGTCCTTAGTTCGCGTGAAAAATCATTAATTTTATGACATGTTATGAGTTTGTGGCTATTGCGGTTTCTTAAACTCACTGTGAATTGAAACAAAAATTATTATCAACAACAATGTCCCCGAATTTTATTGACGGCGTCTCTAACTGGCCAGAAGGGCGTAAATCCCCGATGACTTCAACGGTTTATAGAAAAATATAGAATGTGCTTTTGTGTGTATTTACTTGTCGTAATTTAAATATCATAGTAAAATAGTCCCTACCTAAACTGTAAACTACTCGAGTATCTATAAAATTTTACAAGAATATTGTCTTACTAAAGCTTTTAAACTAGCTGAAGTTAATAAATATTGCTCTATTTACAAATATATGATAAAGTAACGCGTCAGCGTTACAAAACCTACAACCTTAAATGGAGCATACCGAAAACGGTACATAAATTAGATCCTGGAGCTTAAAACACTCAAATCTAACAGAGGTTTAACGTACAAATAAAAAATAATGAGTAAGTTGTCGCGGTTGTGTCTCTGATATGCTATATGGAGCAGAAATATATCGATCAAACATCTTGTTTAGACACCATCAACACGTGTTAACTGTTAAACTATAGATTATAGATAGTCCTAAATGCAAGTTTAGTACGTCTAGTATGGCAGTGAAACCAACTGTTTAGCATAGTTTTTGGATGCGGTGTTCCATGATGGTACTACTTTGTGAATAAGGACAGAAATACCATTCATACTAAATTAGAAAAGATTTGGACGACGATTTGCTTATACCTTATTCAGGATAATTAAATTATCTATGGGCCCTTAAGACGTGACTAGACGTACAAAAACTAGAAAATATATGGCTAATTAATATGGACTAGCGAGCTTATGTTTAAACACCGCAGCAAAAGCTATTGTAAATATTGTAACAAAAAATAGCGACAACATTTTATAAGAAATACAAGGCAAGATTGCCTACTGATGGCAACACCGTAAAATTTTAATTTGTTAAGTATCTATTGGTTATTGCGTTCGCGTTACATTAGATGGAATCCAGTTGAATATTATTGTTAAACAGGCAGAATAAATACCGATGTACATTGTATGTTATAGTTAAACGAACAATTAGGTCAATTTTGCATGGAATTTCATAATTTTAGTTCTAGAAAGAGAAATCTGATAATAACTTTAACCTACAAAACCATGGTTACATTTTTGCGTAATACACATTTGAACGTAATTCAGGTTGATAATTTATTTCAAAACCGCAAAAAGAAAGACAGGTTCCAATGTTACGTATTACGAATTCGTATACAGAAATACCAGCTTGAATAATTAACGTAGTTAGGTTGTGTAAAAAAACCAATTGAAATAGTAAACCTTTTAAACCAGTCATGTTAGTTAAGGAAGCTTTTAAAATAATTAAATGAGTAAAACACAGGGTGCACCCTACCCTTTTTTTTGTATTATAAAAAGGATAGATGCATGACAGAGCATACGCGAGAGTAAACTCTGGCACAGCTAGCATCGACCTTTGGGGTTGTGGATCTAGAATTTTAGGGTCGGCAATAATAAGTATAAGAAAACGAAATAGACACTTTGGTAAACTAACCAAAATTTGTTATCTATTTAGAAATTAACATTTATGAACAAAAATTAAACAAAATTTCATTTAATTCATTATGAGGTTGTCTTAAAGAATATAGATCAACTAGATAGTTTTATGTATTTATAAAGTATTAGTTTTTTTAATGAAGTTGCTTTAAACCTGTAAACATAATATTCAGATTGATAAGACAATGGTTTAACATACCATTTAGATACAGATAAATACGGAACTTGCGTTATGTGTTACCTAATTAAAAATTTACTATCTGTTTCATGAAACACTTGGCTTACACTTGTGACACAAAAAAATCACACGTAAGACTACATATGAATTTAAGGTTTTTAATATTTAAATATCTAGAGATTTTTTAATATAAGAAATGTATAGTCATTTTCTCATACTTCTATACTGCAGAAAAATCTCAAACCCCTACTTCTATACCCTACCTGATCCTCTATATTAGATTCAAATTATCCTATAAAATATCGAGTACGCTACATACGTCCCGACTACTTGTTGCTATCAGATAGCAGTTGACAGATTAAGGCATACTACCATTTGATATCTCAATGTTCCACCTCAAGGTATTTATCATATTGAGTAGGAGCAAGTTTTTTTTACCTGAAATTTTTTTATTTTGCCAAACCCTTGCTGCTTCAAGCAAGACGGCGATCTTTAACGTGCGTGACAACACACACACACACACACACACACACACACACACACACACACACACGGGATCTAAATTTTACTTCTCATCCGAACGAAGTCGTATTTTTGAAATAAATTCTCGCCCAACCGTGACCTGAATCGAACTCCGAACCGCGAGTTTAGTAGTCACATGCGAACAAACTATGACGGAACCGCTTAATTCGTACTACCTCCTATCAGCCACATTTGCGCGTTTCTGTTTATTCCTTGGGTGGTTTTAATAAGAATTCAATAACTTCATCTTGCAGTGAGTTTGGTGTTTGGAATCTAATCAATATGTGTCCTTTTGGTGTCCTATCGCACGTTTTCTGCTTATGATCGTATAATTATCAATTGATCTTAAATATGTCACCAAATCTTAATAGAACGGCAAAAGTATTTGTTCGTTTATTCTCGTTAGACAGTTCAACCACAAATTTAGCTACATTTAGAATTCTCTTGGTTAATGATATAAGTGATAATAGCTTGCAGCACTCAGCTGTTCAATGCACACAGCTTTCTTCGTTTTTGTAAAGAAAAAACCAAAAAGTAAGGGACAACTTTAAAAATAACAATTATACTACCACAACCATAGCAAAAATAATCATACTACAATTGCTATCTTACCAAACATTGTTGAAGCTGTAACTATTTATAAATCTCTACGTCAGTCAAATCCTAGCACTCGTGTTAATTTTTAATCATATAAAATTAGCGTAACAAGAAAAGGAATATAATGGTTCCAAAAGTTTACCAGGCCATAAGTAAATACAAGACATCTTTAAAATTACAATGAAATTGCATATACAAAATTAAAAGTATAAATTGTACAAAATCATATACAAGGCAAACATCACAAACTTTACCTTAAATAATACTCTAACATAAAAGCGACAACAGGATTAAACCTTACCGCTTGAACCAACTCAATAAATTAATAATGCGAATCCTAAACTAGCAAAACTTACGATTAGCACTCTATATAAAATACTTTTATAATCGCAAAAATTTGCTGACTAACCAATTTGCAATTTATTACTTTTCTACATCTGATTATAAGCATCAGCTTGTTTTAAATGTGTAACTATACTACGATATCAATTTGATTTAAAATCTTCTGGAAATGCTCACCAACTGTAAAAGAGCAGATATTTTATCAAAAATTTATGGAAATATTTTATTACTATTATTATTACTTTGAAAACATTCTGAAAGTGAGTAGACCGATAGTCTCATCCTCTGGTGTGCGTGAGAATATGAATGTTTTCCAGAAATGTTCAAAACAGAATAGCGCTTAGAAATGACAAATATTTATTATATTGTCGTAAAAACCTAGCCTTAATAATATCCCATACTATGAACAAGTTTTGCCTCTAGAAATCAAGAGAAAATTTTCAGGAGTTCACAAAATATTATTTGTAGAAGCGTTTTTGGCTAAATATGTCTATGTTGACTGTATCTATATTGTAATACTTGTCTGGAGAGTGCCTCCACATAGCAGAAATGCGTTTCTAAAAGCGCCCATAGGGATATCCAACATATATTCTTTATTAAGGTTTTGTTCTGCAAGCTTTAGTAAATAAATTGGCTATTGGAAGAATAAATTTAAAGTTATTTTACGAGCAGCTCTTTTTCAGACCCGTATGCTATAGTCCGTATCTACAAAGTACAGTAGTATAAACTAAAACAATTTTCAAAACAACCAGGCAATATAGATTTTAGAAACCTTTCAAGGGTATGGCAAATTTGATTGGCTTTGGTGCTGCGGGGCTAAGCTGCTATCTTGTGTTTGCCACAACCGACGGCGGTTGCATTACATCATCAACAACCTGCATAGGAGCAAAGCATCAAAATGTACTGTTTCATTGACGTCAAGCCATCTAAGAGTGAAAGTGTTAAACTTTGTTAAGTTAACAATAGTCATGATCGCTTACTACAGGGGGTACTTAGAGAGTAGGATTGAATGAATACAATTAAAAAACACGTGTATATTCTCGACATAAAGGGTATTGTAATTGAATATATAAGTTACAGCAATCATAATTTTAACCCCACTAATATGAAGTAAATTGTTTGCGTCAGTTATTAAATTAATGCGCTATTAGATATTAATAATGATTTATATGTAATCTGTTATGCAACCACAATAACAAATCAATAGTACATCAAGCCAATATGATCTACACAACTAAATTGTGTTTTCATCGTTTTAAGAAAATTATTTTTGTGGTTGTTATTGAACTAGTGTATCGCTATTTCTGTAGATTATGAATCCCTGTGAATATTTACGGATCACTAGACTTATATTGAACCAAATAAGTAAGTTCAAATTAGAGTTTTCTATACCTCTATATTGCCTTTCTCTGATTTTAAAACAATAATAGTTTTTACTACGAGATAACTTCAAAGATGCGTATTGCTTTTCAGATACTTTTTTAACTTCGGATAAAGAAAATGCTCGTTCAATTAAAAACCGCTATAGTTTGAACCACATATGGCGGATAGCAGTCATTATTGTTCAAACTAAATTCTCTTTTGACATGATATAGTAACCTTTGATACGATTACCAATTTCTTAGTTTCATTTCGTGTAAAAGATCTTTTATCAAAGTGTACAGTATTCAACTAAAACTTGAGCAGATATAAAAAAAAGTTAAATGGTAGGCAAGAAATAAATAAATAAAAAAGAAATTAAAGTTGTCTTGAATTATAAAATCGTATATCTGCTTTTTAAGATCATCAAGTCTGTATTAGCTTAATGTTGTAGTAACGATATCCGGGGTTGACTGCCGAGCTTGATTGAATTTTATGCGGAATGCTATTATGTAAGTTTTTTTGGTAGTAATTAGGTTAGATAGCGACGAATGTTAGCTTAATTCGTTGATAGTTAAATAGTAATTATTCATAATAATTAACGAGGATTCATTAATTTTATACGAACATTTTTTCTTTTTCATTAAAACGATATCGACATATGTGGATTTTATTTGGTTCAGAAGCGTATGTTTTCTTAATAGTTAACATTAAGAACCCCGCCCAGCTGTGCATTGACGGGCCTTTTATATTTGGCGCTCAACCGTATGGCAGATAAATTTAAGAAAATAGTTCAATACGCGATAAGAACAGTTATTTCGTAGAAAAGGAAGATAGTAAAAGTGACGGTCAAAGGTATCCCCTGAAATTTATAGTAAAATGGGTTAATTATGGGGAAAGGAACTATAAAGAAGAATGGTAGTAATGACGCGGAAAAGGAGGAAAATAAAACCAGGATTTCTGGACTAGAGAAAAAGTTAAATGAATTAACGTTAGGGATGGCGGCTATTCAAGAATCGATAGCAAAACTTGTGGATTGTAAAAAGGGAGGTGTGGAATCTGTGCATGGCGAAAACGACTCCCAGGTCGTAAGGAGTCATCACCACATATCAACAAATATGAGAGAGCGTGAACGTAATTGGTTCACAAATTGGAAAGACAGGTGGAAATTCGATTTTTTTTAATCCGGAGGGCCCACTACATCCCAGGGCTTTCCTCAATAAATTAAAAACTTTATTAGACGACGCGGAAATACCCCGCGAAAAGCGGGTACGAGTAACGGTTAATTGCCTTCGCGGGATGGCCGCTGATTGGGCAATTTTAAGGGAGTGATCGTTTTATAGTTTCGAAGATTTTGAACGAGCCTTTTGTCAGAGGTATTGGAACGCGGATCATGAAAGAGAACCTTTCTTAAAACTTAAATATAACAAATTCGAACGCGGAAACCGCGCAGAATATTTTTTAAAATCAGCGAAAGAGGCAACTTATCTTAGGGATAGAATGCCGGAAAAAGACATAGTTGGAATGCTTAGTTCACATTTTCCAGCGGAAACAAGGAGGGGTATCTTAAATTCCAGATATTCTAAAATTGAGATGTCGAGCTCTTCTTGCAAAAAAATCTATGAAACATACGGAGCGGAACCCAGAAATAGAACACAACCGCCAAGGTTTATACCTCGCAATAACGAGCCCAACAATGAAAGAAGTGATTTGGGACGTGAGTCTAGAGATCGTAAGGAAAATCCGCGAATGGGAGGCACCTCGTCGCCAAACGAAGGCGCGGTGTCCACGCTTTTCAATCGCAACCCTATAAATGACTTACTATCGGACAACGAAGAAGCGGAAAACAGTAGTGCGCGAATACCAATGTTTCCGGGACTACCATGATTAAAATATAAATTAATGATGTTGAGATACCGACCTTACTAGATTCCGGCGCTCAGTATAACTGTGTGTCGCTTTTATTGTATGAGGAACTGGTGAAAATAGACGTATAAATACCGTGTTTTCCGGTAACAAACCTTGAAGTTTCAAAGACTATAGGAAATAGCACTAGCAAGGTGCGCAAATAAGTCTTAATAACAGGCAAATTGGGCGGGGGGAGGCGGAACTTTCGTGCATAAGTATGCCCGGACTGTCAAGAAAAATGATAATGGGTTGTGGCTTTTTACGCGAATCAAAGACGGAGGTGTTGTTTGAGAAAAAGAAGTCAGTTTACAAATAGGTGGCGGAAAGTATATAGTAAAATTCGACAAATGTGTTGCCGAGGCTACCCCGCAATTGAATGAAATCGCAGAGGAAGCGTGGTTAGCTGAAAACAAATCTAAAAAAGTTGATACTGTTTTCAGGTTTTATACGGAAGAAGATCGTAGGCAGATGGCATTTTCTGCTGAAATGTTCGATCTGTCACAACAGGGCAAACTGTTGGAAATATTAAATGATAATAAAGAGTTATTTTCTGATCAGCCTGGTCGGACAAACATATATCAGCATACCATTAAAATGTGCGATACCTCGCCATTTTATCAAAAATCATACCCGATACCACATGCTTACAGGGAAGCGGCAAAATTACAAATTTAGGAAATTTTACGCTGGGAGTGATCGTATCGGCTCGAACCGAATATATTAATCCGCTTGTGGTCGTGATAAAAAAAAGGATAAGTTAGCGCGGGTCTGTCTAGACACCCGTTTTCTGAACAGTAGGATGGAAAAGGATCATGTGATGCCACAGAACCTAGACCTACTACTGTTCGATTTTCAAGCAGGTCAATGTCTTAGTACTATTGATTTAACCAGTAGTTACTGGCAATTGAGTGTAGCTGAACAAGATCGTAAATGTACGAGTTTCAATTTCGAGGGCAACAGCTGTGTATTTTCTGTACTACCATTAGGACTGAGTACATCCGTTAGAAGTTTTATTAGATGCTTAAGTTTGGCGTTGGGCCGGAAGTAGAGTCCTTTACATGTACATACGTGGATGTCATTTTAATATTTTCTAAAAGCCCAGATGAACATTTAAGTCATTTGAAACTACTATTCAAAAAACTTTTACGAGCAGGCTTCACCATTAAGCTTCGAAAATATTTCTTTGCGAGAAAGAAAGTGCCCTATTTCAGCCACATTCTGAACTCGGAGAGGGTACAAATTGACCCGTCGCGTTTTGAGGCGAATAATCAATTTCCCACTCCGCGTAATATAAAACACTTACGGGCCTTTCTTGGGCTCTGTAATTACGAACGCCGGTTTGTAGAAGGTTATTCGGACCTGACGATCCTGTTATTAAAATTGTTAAAAAAGGATGTAAGATGGAAGTGGACGGAGGCCGGTTAGGAGTTTTTTTTTGGTAGTAATTAGGTTAGATAGCGACGAACGTTAGTTTAATTCGTTGACAGTTAAATAGTAATTATTCATAATAATTAACGAGAGTTCATTAATTTTATACGAACATTTTTTCTTTTTCATTAAAACGATATTGACACTTGTGGATTTTATTAAGTTCAGAAGCGTATGTTTTCTTAATAGTTAACATCAAAAACCCCGCCCAGCTGTGCATTGGCGGGCCTTTTATATTTGGAATATCCTGGAATAAAATTGCTTAAATTTTATTTGGAGCTCGTGTCGCACGTTCGGGTCGCCATAAGGTTGCTGTGGATCGTGGGGTCAGTCTCTGAATCTCCCTAAAACCTATTCAAATTCTAACGTTCGGCTGTCATAAGATTGCTGTGATCGGACTTATTGGTTTGACATCGCCCGTGTTAACACTGATTTTAAAAAAAAAACAATAAAAATTTTTATAAAAATATTCTTGCCCGTTTATTCTGCTGCAACAATCTTCAGCAGCTTCCCTGGCTAGCTCAGCTGTGCCTCTTCTCGGATACCTAAATTTACAATCATTCTTCCTTTTCACTCACACATCATTCAATAAAATCACCAAATAATACAACAATCATACAATCTTTATTTACCGCTATTTACAAGCAATTATTCACAGATATATACAGTTTGGTACACTAATTACAACTCAATAAGTGATATTTTTGTAAAGTTCGTGTTTTAAAATTTTAATTGCAAACACATTTAATACAACAGGAGTAAATGGGCCCCAAATAATACTCTTTATTTATTGCACTAGAGTATGGTGAGCTCATAATAACCCAGTTTATTAATGTATGCCTCTTACCTTGCATAAAATTACTACAAAACAAATAAACCCATGTACCCTTAACAATCCAATTTAAATTCGTAATGAAATTTAGTAAGCTTTACATATCTTTTTTTTTCAATATTTAAAATACCCTAATAATTGTCAAGTACACGTATCTTTTCCAATACGTTAAATAACCATAAATCACTCCCAAAGTTCACTCACACATCACAAATAATTCCAACAGTTTATCAAATAACAGCAAATTCAAATGAGTTACCTAAAAAATGCTTCAAGTCTTCATCCCTTTCGATGATGCTCTATCCTCCAAAACCCCTTGGCTTTGTGACTATGCGCTCTGATCCACCAGATATTTATAGATGATAACCTCAGCATACGCCGAGCTCCGTGCTACCAATTACCATTCCATCCCAACATTCAAATTCACGTATATTATACTATTCTTTATTGCTTTATTAGCTTATCATGGTATTAGTTGGACCTCGGTTAATTTAGTTCACTCGACACTACACACGTTAATAACTACAAGGCCTCAACTTATCATGTTATAAGTGTTAATACTATTTTTACTTAATTATACAATTTTTCAATACTCATAAGCCTCTACTATAACGTCGGTTGATTATTATACGTAGTTTAAAGCGATGAAAATACAAAGAGAGCCCGATTAATTTTCTTAGAGTATTTATACAATTCAAAATGCCACCTCTCGGCCACTCTTCACGAGAAATACTTAATTTAGGATACTACTTCTGCAAATTTTAATCTAACAGCCTTAAAGCCTCCAGAAATTTACCTCGTGGACACAATTTAATCCAAAAAATCGCTTTCACCTGTCGCGTGTTCGTCCGTTGTAAAACTATCTATTTCAACCAATGATACAGTCCTGTGTCGTCATAAAACTCCGCCTGTAATATTTTTATCTCTGTCTTATGCATATTTGATGTCGCGTTCCAAACCCTATTTGAGTGATATAAAATCGATATTCCTGACCGCGTCGCCTGACTCCACGTGGATTGAGTACGTGCGTTTTGAAGCCAATGCTTTTATATCCGTCTTTATCTGTAGCATATTATTGATCGTGCGTCCCTTCCGCTCTTTAAGAAACTTTGTTAGCTTGTTTATTCGAAGCAACTGACGGTTGGAAATATTTTCTTTGAAACCCGCGTTATTATGCATATAAATTCAAGGAAGGTAACCTTTTCAAACATGCAGGTGTTCTTAATTATTGACCGTTTAAACAACAATTCCAGGAGCTTATATTTCACGGTATTCGATACAATTGACGTCCTTGTCTACTACCCTCAACCCTTTTGGCTTCGGATTATTGATTTTCTATACCCTGGTGTGTTTCTTAATGCTATTACACGTTGAATTAAAATAAATTAAATTAATTAAGCGTTTTCTATTTGTTTTTAAAACTGGTTTTCTTTATTAACCTATTACTTTTCAATCATTAATTATAAAATTTACGTCAATACATGTCCGTTTAAATTAAATAAATAAAATAAATTTTGCGCGTAAATAAATTGTTCGTTTCTCTATACAGGGTGTTTGAAATTGCATTGCTTACCCCAAATTTAACTCTTTGAATCCATAACAATATATATATATATATATATATATATATATATATATTGCCGTGGTACCTTTGATTAATTCTGGCCCTACCTGGGCCAACATAAAATTTTCAAAAAAAAATTTCAAAAAAAAATTTTCTTACTCTTTTATTTGGACGCCTTCGAATTTCTCTGCTCATCCTGGCTAGCTCAGCAATCGGTCTTTTCTTGAATACCTATTTTTACGTACATACCTCTCTCACACTCACACACCATCAAATGAAATTACTAAAATAATACAACCATACAACCTTTTATTTACACATCTTAACAGATACATTTTTTACACATGAGTACAAAAGGTTTGGTACAATTATTACCAGCTCAATTTATTGAATGCTTTAAATTCCTTGATTTTTAAATTATTCTATACAACTGCAAGTAGATATGAGTAGATGGGCCCCACGTGTAACTCTAATTTGATTTCATAGTGGTCTATTGTGAGCTCATTATAACCCAGTTTTTGTAAATGCTTTTTAAACCTTGCATTAGTGAAACCAAATTTATAGACCCGTTTACTCCTTACAACCACAATTTATAGCCTGAATAAATCCTTATATATCATCAACAAACCCTTTTTCAATACTCAAATTATTGAATTGTCCTGCACATGTACCTTTTTAAACAAGTTTTAAAAACAATAACTACGCCACCAATAAGTCAAACACACAACACAAAAATATCCACAAATGTTTATATAAAACAGAAATTTCAAATTTATTACCTGGAGACACCTTCACTCCTCGTCACCGCTGAAGATGGTTACCAGAAACCCTTGTCGATGTGTCCATCTACTACGCTGAGGTCAGGATTTACAGATCCCCACCATCTAATATCTCGGCTACCACTCCTGTTCTTTGCAAGATATTAGCTTCGTCTCCACAGTAACATTCCATACCAGATATTTCACGCATACAAATTGCTTTCAGTTCTGCTTACCCCAAATGTTATTCATCCATTTACTAACATTGTCGTAGTAACGGCACCTTTTATTTAAATAAGCACTAACTCGTGCAATCACTTTTATAACTAGCGGTCCGCTACTACAGCTTTTACAGTTTCTAATAGTATGTTAATGCATCTTTACTGAACATTAATAATTGATAATAGCATTTACTACTATTCTATAGGTCTGAACCCGTATTCAGATCTAAGTAGAAAGAAAGAAAAAATTTTAATATTTTCGTTCGTTTGTTTATATTATTCCACCCCACCCCCCCAGTGGAACCCGTTTTATGTAAAAAGCTTGTTTTAGAAGCCGCTTCCTAAAATTTTTAATGCCACGAACACTGATTTCTGCAAAATTCCCACTTTCGTCGTGTTGTTATCTAGAATTTAGATTACCACCGTCACGAACGCGCACTTTCCGAAAACTGCTGGCTATCGACCAATGATAGAATTTTCCCCCGTTCAGACGCGCCACCTCTTAGCTACACATCTCTGTTCTACGCATGTCTGTGGTCTCCTTTTGAACCCCACTTAAGTTACAGAAAATTGATATTGTAGACGTCCTTCACAAATACACGTGTATATCCTATGTGACTTCAATCCAACGCTTGCTTTATCTGCTTCTCTATCTGTTGTATATTATCAATCGTTTATTCCACTCACTCCTTAAGATATTTGTTATTGTAGGTGCTTATACAAATCGACCGTTGAAAACAACTTCTATGGAATTCTATATTAACGTTCGTTTAATATTCTTTGAACGTAACATTTAACCAACAGGTGTTTCTTGAAATGATCGACCGTTTGAAAATAGCAATTCCTAGATTCTCCCTTCGTAGTATTTGTATAACGAACGTTGGCTTTTAAAATTGAATACATTTGCGTTAGAAATTATTGATTTTCTTTGCAAGCACGCTCCTTTCTTGTTTTCATGTGTTTGATTAAAAGAAATTATGAGCTTTTATATGCTTTAAAGTTTTTCTACCCTTCTGTAATTTTAACATTCCAATTTAAATATAGAAAAATACCTTAATAATCGTCCGTTTTCACTATATGAATTACTTAATTTGGCGCGCAAATAATTTGCTCTTATTTCTATATACACGGTTGCTAAAATTTTATTGTCTACATTTACTTACTTTTTAAACAATATATATATATATATATATATATATAAAAAGAAAATTGTTACAATGTATAATTGAAGGACAAATAATATAAGGTTAATGAAAGTTCACAAACCATACACGAGAATGGAAACAGTGCTTTGTATTCCAGACGTAATATGATACTGCAGGTGCAGGTCACAGCAATTGTTAGAATAAAGATTATTAAAATGTAATACTTTATATTGTATCAAGAAATAGTAGCCATAAGATCTGCATTCCCCATAAGTGATGTAAGAGTAGGGATAGCATAAATACCCTCAACAGCCCAATATGGCCAGTCAGTCTGAGAACTTCATAACTTTAGCATTGCTAGTAGTTCAAAACTACTCATCTTAGTGTTAGTTAAATTAATCAGTGAATATTAACTTTAAACAATTTTGATTAAATTCGTTAATGAATATGACGTACCTGTTATTAAAACCAATTGTAATTTCTGTATAAATAAATTTGATAGGTGAGTTTTTTGGAAGAAAGCCTTTTTAAAAAGACGCTCCAAGAGGTCCAAAACTTATCTCGCCCCCTAAAAGAATTGCTATGTAAACGTTTTCATTATCTTAACAAGATTAAATTGAAAAGCAACACCAAACATGCAGTGACGTATTTTAAATTGAATAACGTATATCATTATTTCGAGAAAAATCTAGTTCTATAATACGAGATAACAAATTCGAACGTTCATTTACCAATTAGCAAAACAGTAAATCAAGTATACAACAATTGTAAAATGAACAAGTGACAATCATTTAATCTTCAAGATAACAGATAAGTAATTAAGACGTTCATCCAACAAAGTAAAAAATCAATTTGGAAACGATAGAGTGACGGCTGTTAATCTTAAACAGATAATTAACAGATAATCGTGTAAAATGTTCTAAGCCGTAAATTGCTACTTTCGGGCGTCTTGTGGCAAAGTAACTTTGCAAGAAGGCACCTTTTGCCTTAAATGTGCTGGCGAGTCTGCTAGTTCAGAAGTAACTTTTCATACTTTTTACACTTGTCTACTTAATATTTGATCATTCTTATCTTTTTTATTATTATTTTTGTATTTATATTTTATTTTATTTTCTTGTCCTGATGAAACCCCTTACAAGAGTGGGCGAACCTTAGTTTATAAAATGACACGGTCCCAACCCTGAACCATAAATATCCATAACTAAACTAGTTTTTAAATTGATGAATAATTATAAATTCCGGCAAAATAGACTTTAATTTTAATAAAAGAATTTGGTATATGCATCTTCAAAGCATGTAACGGTAAATTAATTTTAATAAATAAAGAAAAATAAATTTCACAAAGATGTATTTTAATTTGAATAGAAGCATATGGTATACGAATTTTAAAAGGGAATTCATGGTAAATTAATTTTAAACGAATTGACCTATATGGGCATATGGATTTGAAAAGCATATATGAAGTTAATAACATTTAGTGGTATTGGATGCCAGTTTACGACATGAAAAGGACAACCAGCATAATTTGGCGGTAAAACAAAGACATCATTGTTTTTAGAATCCTCGAAAAGACGATCCTTTTATAAGTTGTGTCGGCTAAATTACGTAAGAGATTGGTGTAGAGCTTTTTGTGTAAGTGGATACTTTAAAAATTGAATGAGATCGAATTTCGGTAAGTTTGACCATTACAAAATGGCTTGTTGTATATAACTAAACAGCTACGTTTGAATTCAATTTAAGGGGGTGTTAAAAATTATCCACTTTAATTTCTAAAAGTTTGTACATACTACGGTTTAGATAGAAAGGATTTGTAAATGGGAATACTAATTAGTAAGATATTTTTTGGACCCTAGTTTAATAGAGTGATTATCTAGTAGTTATAAAATCTGATCTTAGATTTAAGGTATTGTGGTAATATTGCACTGTATTTTTAGATTCTAATGTTTGAATGAAATTAATTTTTGTAGTGTTACATGTAAAATATTGTCTATTAAAGATAAGCTCTATGTGGATGTAGCAATTGTTAGCTGAAAGATTGTTTGTTAAGGAATATTTGATGCCATTATAAATTTGATATTTGATGCCTCTTGTGTTATTTAAACTGAGCTAGCAAAGTAGTTAGGGCTACACCTTTATTCAGGCATCTTTACGTTACAATTCATAGCAATTTTATGTACGCCCAACCTGGGGTTTATTTTTTATCGCTACAATCCACAGCAGTATATAAACTGCACGTCATGGGGGATTACTTAGTTTAATTTCAATTCAAGCTTTGATTATAGTACTAGTTTTTAATTGGGGCTTGATGTATAAAGTCGTAAAAAAATAGTTCAGTACAGTGTTAGAATAAATAGTTCTATGTGAAATAAATTATTGCAGTGCATTGATATAAATTAACACTAGCGATTAACCGGAAATAAATTGTCGTTAGTACTTTAGAATTTCACTGGAACTACGACTTTGAAAGCTTGTATAATCAATTCACGATGGAGAATTGTTGTTATTGCAACAGAGTCTTGTAGGATATAAAAAGGCATGCTTTAGACTTGAAACTGAATGCTTTTACGCATTTCCAGATTGAATAAGTGAAAGAATTAATCATAGGGTACAAATTCACACTACCTCAAAATATAAATAGTCTTAACATTTTGCTTTAACCATGTCTCTCTATTTAATCCTTTTGCACAAGCTTCATTTAATGAGCTACCTAATTAGTAATTTATGTTCGTTCAAAAAGCATCGCACTTTTTCCCAGAGTATTTGAATTTGTTTTTCAGTTTCCAAAAGGCCTTTGAAATCTAAAAATAAGCCATGTAATTGAACGTGTATAAATATAGAAGGCGAACTATAAGTTGTAAGTTAATGGAGTATCTAGAAGCGACTAAGAATTACTCAAGATATAGAGAAACCACTAATTAGCTGTGACGCAGCTCTTGACTTGTTGTATTATCCAAGTTATCTAAAATTAATTAAAGACATTAGTAGTTTGTATAGCTCTTCCAAAATATTCCGTAGAATAGACTTTACCGTAAAATGAATACGTATAGACGCGACTAATGCACACGATAGTGCGATCTAGCGCACTATAAAGGAACGTCAATAACGCTTGCAAATGGAAAAGCGAGTTCTTCATACATTTAGTATAAAAGCATTCTACAAGCCAATTTGCGATTGTCGTTCTACAGTTGGAATTAGCGCTACGAACGCTGCTACTCGTTGGCCGGATTTCTTTAACACCAACACGTTCCAAGTTCCGACTGGGTATTTGGGAAGTATTAGGTTAAATTACTTTATATTTGAGGGGATTTGTTCGTGATTTCTACTTTCTTTAACTGAATTTCTTTCTTGGTGTTGTGTAATTTGTTTCTCTTTTGGCTCAAGTTTGACAAACTGATTTGATTAGTTCCTTGATTAATAGCAGTTTGCTTTCTTTTTCATTAACCAATGACTCGAACTTTTGTAACAAATTACAGTCCTAGCAGTTCTAGCAACTTAAATAATTATAACCCTGAGATACCTGACTGAAATAACTTTGGTTCCCAAGATATAAATATTTTGTAATGAAATCGTTTGCGGAGCTACATTATCGTTTATTGCAGATTTTGTGAAAAATGAACCGAAATAATCGAACCTAACCTTTAACGAATGCAGAATACAAACGTATAACTGGTAAATTTGCAGATCTAAATGACTTAAAAATGACGATCCAAGTGATTCCGAAAATGAAATTGGTTTTGAAAGTGAGACGCTTAAAGAAAAAGACAAAGAATTTTTGCAAGGAAGTATATCAAACCCGGAAGCCGATAATGTGGAAACCAAATCAGCAGAAGATTTGTATAGAAAACCTGAGGTAGTGTAGTACATTAATCTTGATCAAACGAACGTACATGATCCTGAATATACTGCAATGTCAGGAATAAAATGAACTACTATACCTAGAGTAAGCTATATACGACTCCAAAGGAATATTGCGAATACCCGTTCTGGATTTGCCTTTTATAGCCAGAATGTCGATTCGTCTCTTGGGATTTTTATCCCATTTATAACCTCCGATATAAAGGATTTAATATGTCTCTACATTATTCAAGAGGTTGATAGATACTATGACTGACGGAATGAAAAAGCAAACCAAATCGAAGAACGAAGTTCAATAAATCACTTCCAATTAGACTGCTTTACCTGTATTTTCATAAAATCAGGTGCTTTAGGATGCAGAAAAAATCTGTAAAGAAGACGTGGACAGCCGATTCCAAAATTCGACATTCGTATTCTCGACTTTAATGTCAAGGGATCGGTTTCTAGAGATATCAATACTTTTACGTTTTTGCGACAAACAAGTTATGATTATGTTACTCTCAACCTTCACGCACCCTTAATTAGCTTCTTTCAATTGTGCAAATTTAGGTACTTCTTACAAGTTGGTAAGTAGTGAACACTTACGGTTCATTGTCTCGTGCGACGGAACCCTTCTCATGATCGTGGTGATCCTGTCTTCTTCAGATTGTATAACGTCGTAGCCTGTCAATGTCCGCGGTAGTGCCCTAAAAGAAAAACGTAAAAAGAAACAAGAATTTAGAACACTATATGGAAGCACGCGGTAACGGTACTCTTTCGAAAAACAGTCCCGCCCGTAAAGTTCGGCAGTAAAATGCCCAGATAATTACCCATTGTCTCGGAGCTTTTTTGTCAGTCATGTGATTGGAATATTTAAACCCGCTGTTGTTTTAGATCCTATTGGAATAGAAAAAGTTGTCACTTGAAGCGCGGGTGTCCACCTAATTTCCCTGAGAGCGATAGAAATCCCGGAGATATCTTAACTAATTTATGCACGTCAAAATTATTTTATTCTTACAATGAAAACAATAATTTATAAAATATTCAGAACCGAACTTAGAAAACAAAGAAAATTCTCTAACTTTTATAGAAGATACAATAGATATCTGAAACGAAACAAAGATACCCAGTAAATAGAATGATATGTTCCATGCCAGTTCACTTGACACGTAACAATTGCGGCAAAACTATAATAAAAAAGAGAAGGATTCTTTTATTCACTTAGGTCCGGGCATCTAGATGTAACCTAAAAACCTTAACGACTAAATATTGCTTCTGGTGCAAACTGATTTTTCTTAAAACGTACCGCACTAAATCCAAAAACGACCATGAAGTAGCCACTAATTGACAGATTACCTCAGTATCAAGTGAGCAGTTATTTTTACCGCAATTCCTGAAAACAACACATTTTGTAAGAAAGTAAGAAAAATTCCTTAACCTAAAATTATACAGCTCTAGACTAAATTCTACATCTTAAGATACACTTAGTTTACCTAGTTATGTTTCCCTATTTATTGATAAAAATTTTGACTTTACTATTTTTTCAATTTTCTTAAATATAAATAGTTTCATATAAGACTTTCTGTACAAGATATTTACAAAGAATAGGTAAGTATCCAAATCTCGTCATGCAAATTCGCCATCTGCCTCAAATACATTTCTTCTTTAATCAATCAGACTTGCTAATATATATATATATAAATATATGTATATACATTGTCTACTCCTTGGTACACCTATCTGTAAGGGAGTAAAAAAATATTCTAACACCTCGGGACTGCTGCACTGGCGGCAAACTCCGTCTCCCTAAGTATGGTAGAATCTAAACAAAACCTAAATTTTGCTTACAAAAAAACATAGCCTAAGCTATAATAATTTAAGAGCATAAAACATCTAATAATTTCTTCAGGGGTGGGATGACCTGTATAGCTTTACACAGTAGTGTACCATTTATTGCACTAAGTCACAAACACTAGTTCAATAAATAAACAAATTGGAAAGCAAAGTATTTCTAATGTTTCTTTTTGGTAATATATTTACAAGAAAAGGTATGTACAAATAAGCATAATTCGACTTAGTTCCTTAATAAAAAAATTCAAGTAACACAACTATATACAAACCGACTTGAACTTTCACAAGTCCGAATTTTAATATACAATAAATAAATGATTAAATTACGTTAAATCTGTTACAAATAAATCAAATGCGCCGATAAGTGTTTGAGCTCATAACCTTATCAGTGTTACACTGTTTTGTTAATACAAAATTTGTGTATCAAGCACTTTAGGCAAAGGTGCTATATTTTAGAATTGAAATTAGATTGAGGTAAAGGTCATTATAGATCAAATTTAATGTCGAGTGACGGTGGACTTCGCAGGCATCACGTACTTACTAACAATTTAAAACACAATTAAATTTAAAACGTCCAGGAATGTTTACAACATCATGAGTTAAGTTACAAATAAAAATTATTGTAGTTTACTCTTTGTTTAACTAAATTTTGTTCCAAACCCGATCCGATAAGGAAGTATAATTACCTAGTTACATAACTTGTAAGAAAACAATGTCATCTGTCTGCAACAGCCAAACCTAACCGCCAGCTGCGTCCTTGACTCGACTTGACCCTTGCGATGAACAATGGAAATGTAAGCATCAACAACCTTTGCTCTCCACCATCGCAAGTGTAGTTTCGTCACTTGTTTTGAACATAAATTCGAACGTTACTTCTTCATATTAAATTCCATTAATCAAGTCCAAATTGCTGCATTCGTCTTTAAATATATTAATTCCGATCGTAACTAACAGCTAAAATTTTGTAATACTTCATTAGCAAAATTTTATTTAAAAGAAAAGCTCACCTACCACTAGCCTGCTGTAAGTTTCTTAAATAAACATTTTCAAACGAACTCGCTTCTTCGCATTATGAAACCGATTCCTCGACACATCATCTTGCTTGCAAGTTCAACTCAACAAGAACCAGAAAAACCACGCCGGCCTTGAGTATCGCCGTCGGACCTCGAACCCCTACTCCGTTCTAATTTGTTCTACGCGCACTAGAAATATATACTACCATAGATGTATACGCTCCGTAATTAGGATTGCCTACCTAAACGATATTAGCAGGATTTTACACTGCTACACTATATATATATATATATATATATATATATATATATTTATTATATATACAATTAATAAGATGAAATAATAACCTAGACTTTTTAAGTAAAGCCCAAATGATCATTTCAAATCGAGCTAGTAATTGAAAGAAGGAAAATATAAGGCCTTGGACAGGATTTGAACCTGCATCTCAGTTTTGCCGGAACTGTGCGTTTACCAATTACGCTACCGAGGCCGATGGCTATAATTGGGAAATTTACAAATCCAAATCGTGTACAGTACCATATATAAACCTAACTTTCAATTACGTTTAGCATAGCACAAGATAAAGGAATCGATGGACTCGAGTCATCCCCTTTGGACAAATAAAAATATCCAATCATTTACGATGTCTTTGACTAAAATAAACAGTTCGAGAAGCGATATTTGTTCTGTTAAACGCACAAAGGACAGGTTTACAGTGGATACAAGAGAACATATGCACCAGGTGTAGAGTCAACAAAATATGCCATCGGCAAACAAATTGACAACAAGAAAACCGCCATCGTTTGTAGCAAGTACAGTGCCAATACATGACTGAAAACGAAATCCACACAACAGGACCTAGTGCCGTGGGTTGCCTGGTCCCCAGACCATACGGCGACTAGATATATATATATATATATATATATATATATATATAATAAGATGTATCTGTAAACAACTCTTATGGAAATAATAAGCCAGTGACAAATACAAATCGGGCTGATAGTTATATAGCCATTAACAAAACATTAGCTTTATTAATTCAGGAAACATCCACTGACCAATGGTTTTAGCCTCATCAGAGTGGACTGTTCCCAAGAACCTATGATAATATTATCATAGGGTTCTTGGGAACAGTCCACTCTGATGAGGCTAACAAGCCGAAACCATTGGTCAGTGGATGTTTCCTCCCCTATGAATTAATAAAGCTAATGTTTTGTTAATGGCTATATAACTACCAGCCCGATTTGTATTTGTCAATGGCTCTTATTATTTCCATAAGAGTTTGTTTACAGATACATCTTACTTTATATTCAATTTTCTTATTGCGGACTGCAAATAACTTGTCTTTGTTTATATATATATATATATATTGCTGTGAATCTTCTCATATCTCTAGGTACTGGCCCTTTAAAAAAAAACATTCGAGCCCCACAGTTTGGGCGTCAAGAATGCTGTGAAACCTTTTAAATCACCTGGTCCGTTGATTCCTTCTGTTAATCGCCTCGGCTGCTCTTCTAGATAACTTCCATTCTCAATCATAAAAATTAAACAACACATTCCTACCACAAACATCAACGTTAACTCTATTTACATCAATATTCAGAATACATTAAATTTTCAAATTAAATTTGAACATAAAATTCAGTTTTAAACAGAATTTCCGGATTAATTTTATTATCATTTTACTGTGCATCCAAAATTAAAGTCCTTGTTGGATGCCTACTAATTAATATAACAAGATAAGCAGACCGGAGTCTGAGTATAAAGGAGCATCTACCACCCTTTACGTTAATTAACCAGGTTTGTCTAATTGAGCTCAAAGACCTACCCAAAGTTTCATCCTATTCCCGAACATCAAAACAAAATACCCCTTTTACTTAAACAAGCAAATTTCATCTTAAAATTAAAATTTTATGGTTAGAAAAATTCCACTAATGTCCATTTAAAGTAAATCAATTATAAAGTCATTCAATACACACAAAAATGTCAAACAAAATAGTACAATTTACCTGAAGGTTATTGTCCTCGTAGCTTCAGTGTAATCGTCCCTTTTGTAAATCACACCATTCCAACCGGATTCTATTTACAGCTTCAAGTTGTCAACGCTTTAAAAATGTTCTCCATCACCATTAATTTAAAGTTGTTTCTAGGCTTTTCCGGAACTCATCTGTGTATATCTGCCTCTGGTTCAGTGGATGCAGACACATTTACGAACCATTTAGTCATTAACACCCCGCAAAATAGCAAAGAAATTTATACTTCCTTTTACCAATATTACCAATATACGCCAAAACTGCCTACTTTTGGGTATACATTTGTCGTTGTAAATTTTACTAATTGGTACCGTGATAATAAACTTTTATTACCTTGTATCTAAGTGCACTGAAGTACATTCATGTTAGCACGTAAAATAACCAACTATTTTGAGTCACTAAAATATACTAGCACACTTTAAATTATTTAATCAAACTAAAATGCACTGTTTAATATCAAGTCGCGGATGCACGAGCTTTTAACGCATCGAATCGTCGAAAGTCTAAGAGTCTAAGAGAGAAACACATATTCCCGCCTGTATATATAGCGAATAGCCGACACGTCGCTTTGTTCCCTAAAACGGGTAATTCCAACGAATTCCTCATTCTACGTTCCCAGTCTGTAGCCTGCACGTCGATTTTATGAATTTAGTCCTCACCCATTGAGATCTCAGAAAATTTCAACACGGCCCGCAAAGTTGTCCGAGAAAAACTAATTACTTTTATACAGAAATTGTTGTTCTACCTCTGATATATGCATCCTATTTTTAACCAATCGCAACCCCTTGACGTTGCTTAAATCCCGCCCTTTTACAATATGTGTCTTTGCTTGACGCATTTTCTCTTTCCTTTTCTAACCTGTTCGTATTGGTGCAAATTTAGATTCTTTATTATCGATTATATTTTAGTCCACGCGGACTGTTATCTGGGTTTAATAAACCCGTATCGCACATTCTCGTGAATACTAAGTCCCGGTTTCTCCAAGATTCTTTGAAACATTAATTATTTGCCAAATTTACGCAGAATGAGCTTTTTAAAAATACGCAGGTGTTCTGTATTTCCTGCTAAAGCATCTGATCGTTTCCAATATCCTTAGAATCAACATGTTTATCCAAACAAATTAACTTGAAATTGCCTTTTAAAACACGCAGGGTGTTCAAACGTAACATTTTAAATAACCTTCCTACGATTTGACTATTATTGGGTTTTCACAAGCCTTTTATGCTTATTATATGTTATTAACGGTTTAATTAACTCCAATTAAAATTGATTTCCATCCTTTTCATTTTTAGCGAATACACCTTAAATATTAATTATTATATGTACACTTTGTTTTACTACCGGTTACTTAAACTAGGGTTAATTAATATAAACTTTGCACGTAATTTCCATTTGTTTAGGAATAATTAAATTATCCACTGCGCTTTTCAATACTGCTTCTTTTGATGTAAAGCGTCTTATAGATAATTTAAATTTCTTATTTTACTGAAACGACCGAGTTTATTTATGCTTCAAGGTTTTAATAAAGCGTATTATTTAATGAAATTCCTTATACACGGTAATTAAAATTATTTGATTTGATTATTTAATTTTCTACCCTGGTCTAAATATGAGTATTTTCCCCCTATTTGAATACAAATAATCTCACTTATTCGAATTCAAATATAAAGCATTTAGACAACCAAAAATATTTAGAAAAAATTGCCTATCTCTCTCTATCCTTATCTATCTAACTTACCTACTTTGTCTCCAATTCAAAAAAATATTTACAGCTACCCTATCCTATTCCTAATTCTCACCTAATTCTATAAACTGAAATTATCCCTAACTTCATCCTACTCATCCATCTAATCCTATATACATCCTATATACCTATCCTATTCCTAACTTTTAACTAATCTTCACTATACTTTACTTCCCCCTACCTAATCCTATATGCCTATCCTACTCTTACTCTATTCCTAACTCTCCACTAATCTTATATAAAATATCTATACTTAACCTATCTTATTTTCTTCCTACATTTACTCTTTATCCTCATCCTAAACCTATTCCTAATTATCTCCCATATGTGTCCTATATCTAGCTTTATTTTCTATAACCACTTACTTCTACTCTTTTATATACACCTATTCTATCCCTATCCTATTTAAATCTAACTCTCTTCTTGACCCTCCAAGTCTTTCTTCTCACCAACCTAATACTCTTCATCCCTATCTCTCCCCCTTCTATATCTATACTTAACATCTCTATTATCTCACATACAATAAACTTATCATCCCTCTTATCCTGACTCTTAAATATCACTTCTTCTTCAGTCCCTACACATGTCTGTTTCTTATTTATTCTTATTTCCTTTTCTGCCGACAAACCAAACGATACTACTTTACAATTATCGATTTTTCCCTCTATGGAAAATCCTATGTACCTTCTAGACCTTTTGTGTAATGGAATCCGCCAGAATGAATTCCTTAAATCTACTTTATTAAAAACAAACTTGCCACTTAACCTCGTCAAAAATAATTCTGCCTTCACCTGCTCCCGATATGCTGCTTCTACTCCCACTACTTTTGCATGTTTTTGTATTAAAGCTTGAACCTCTACTTTCCTTTCCTCTGGACATCTTATCGTGTTGATCTGTTTAACTTCATCATCCTCTACCTCTACTACATTAATACTAAACCCCGTGTCATCCTCTGTGACTTCATAACTGCCCTTCCATGGCACTACCCTATCCTTAATCCTTATTACCTTCCTTTCCATATCTATCAAAACCCTAACTTCATCATACAGTCAACACCTAAAATGCTCTGAAACTTCAGTCCAGGTACAATTACAAACTCCTGTTCACAGCTAAAACCTCCTATATCTATCCTAAGCACCACAACACTATTTACTACAGCAAACTTCTTTTTATTTGGAGCTACTAAATGGCTACGTTTTATAGGCATAATTCTATCACAAACCTTATCCCTAATTTTGCTGACGAATTCCTCCGATATTAAACTCGCCTCTGCCCCTGTATCAAGTAATACTTCTACATTATTCTCAAAAATTTCTAAATTAATAATTGGCAAACATAATTTTTCCTCAGTTTCTGGCTCTACTTCCTCCTCAATTTTGAAAAATTCACGTGGATGTTCGTATACATTTACACAGAAATCTAGTGGTCTGTCGCGTTCTAAAAATCCTGTCTCATCCTGTTTTCCGTGCTTGGTCCTGGTTGTCCTTCTACAACCTGTGCGTACGTCCTACTCGTGTTAATATCCGTGTCCCTATCTCTATTCGGCGTGCTGGTCACAGTCCTGTTTACTTCCGGTAAACTGTTCTGTCTCGTGTAACTAGGTCTTGGCGTCGGTCCCCTAGTCGCACTATTGCTCCTGTATTCCTGTCCTCGTCGTTCCCAATTCGGTCGAAAATTTCTGTTGTAGTCAGGCCGTCTCGGATAATTCGGTGTCCTGTTGTCAAACCTAACTGTGTTAACGTTTCGTTCTCGTATCTCTCTTGTCCGTCCAACACATACATCGTCATATCTCTGTAAATACTCTAAAAATGTCTCCCGTTCTGTTATGTTTTGTAAGGCCACGTGTTGTCTAATTTCCAGTTCAAAATGTCGTGATAGGTACTTGATTATCTGTCTGTCCGTCAATGGTGGATTCAGTTGTTTGGCCACACTGTATTTACGGATGGCATATTGCTCCTTAGAACCTGCAAACTCTCCCTTAAATTTTCCTGTAATTAAGTCGTCTCGTACCTGGTCTTGTCTGTGGTCACTCCAGTAGTGTTTTAAAAATTTGTTTTCAAAGTCCTGATACGTGTCTATGTCCTGTCCTACTAAATTGTACCATGCTTCCGCGTTGTCCTTTAATAAAGCCTTTATCGTATTCAGTTTAGTCTGTTCGTCAAATAAATTTCCCACTAGATTTCTTACACTATTAATAAAAATTTGTGGATTTACCCTGTTATCACCATAAAACTTCATGTGTTGGTCCAATGATACTCCACCTGTAGAAAATCTGGGACCATCCCCCGTTAAATTTGACATGTTGTATTTGATACTATTAACTTCGCGTTCTACCCTGCCTAACTGATCCCTACATGAGTCCGTCACTTCAGTCATTTTATATTAATCTCTTCTTCACAAAAATGCGTACTTCGGACCTTAAATGTCCCATTTCCTGTCGAAGACCTGTAATATCACGCTCATTTTTTCAACCCTATTTTCAACCTCCCCATTTTTATGGTAAGACTATTTTAAACTCTGTAAATTCTTTAGTCGACTGCTCAATTTTCCCGCTTATCTGCTCTAATTTTTGGTTGGACTCCTCCCTAGCTCTATTAGATTCATCGCTTAGCAGTTCTAATTTTCTGTTAGACTCCTCCCTCGCTCTATTCGATTCTTCATTCATCCTCTCTAGCATTCTCATTATCATCTCGTTTCCTTGATCCCTGATTCCGTCCTCGACTGATCTCTACTGCCTCCAGCTTCTTCCATTTTCGAATTTTTCCCACACAATGCACTATCGTCACTTCCAATTTCCACTCCTTGACTCCTTAACCACTCCTTTCTCTGCATACGTTCTAATCACTCTCACACACTCTAAAATACTTTTAAATTTATCCACCAACAGAAACTCTCTCTCTCAGATCGCCAGTTTCCTGGAATAAAATAACAAAAATTTTATTTGGAACTCGAGCCCTCACGTTGTGGTCGCCAAGAATGCTGTGATTCCTCTCATCATCTACAGGTACTGGCCCTTTAAAAAAAAACATTCGAGCCCCACAGTTTGGGCGTCAAGAATGCTGTGAAACCTTTTAAATCACCTGGTCCGTTGATTCCTTCTGTTAATCGCCTCGGCTGCTCTTCTAGATAACTTCCATTCTCAATCATAAAAATTAAACAACACATTCCTACCACAAACATCAACGTTAACTCTATTTACATCAATATTCAGAATACATTAAATTTTCAAATTAAATTTGAACATAAAATTCAGTTTTAAACAGAATTTCCGGATTAATTTTATTATCATTTTACTGTGCATCCAAAATTAAAGTCCTTGTTGGATGCCTACTAATTAATATAACAAGATAAGCAGACCGGAGTCTGAGTATAAAGGAGCATCTACCACCCTTTACGTTAATTAACCAGGTTTGTCTAATTGAGCTCAAAGACCTACCCAAAGTTTCATCCTATTCCCGAACATCAAAACAAAATACCCCTTTTACTTAAACAAGCAAATTTCATCTTAAAATTAAAATTTTATGGTTAGAAAAATTCCACTAATGTCCATTTAAAGTAAATCAATTATAAAGTCATTCAATACACACAAAAATGTCAAACAAAATAGTACAATTTACCTGAAGGTTATTGTCCTCGTAGCTTCAGTGTAATCGTCCCTTTGTAAATCACACCATTCCAACCGGATTCTATTTACAGCTTCAAGTTGTCAACGCTTTAAAATGTTCTCCATCACCATTAATTTAAAGTTGTTTCTAGGCTTTTCCGGAACTCATCTGTGTATATCTGCCTCTGGTTCAGTGGATGCAGACACATTTACGAACCATTTAGTCATTAACACCCCGCAAAATAGCAAAGAAATTTATACTTCCTTTTACCAATATTACCAATATACGCCAAAACTGCCTACTTTTGGGTATACATTTGTCGTTGTAAATTTTACTAATTGGTACCGTGATAATAAACTTTTATTACCTTGTATCTAAGTGCACTGAAGTACATTCATGTTAGCACGTAAAATAACCAACTATTTTGAGTCACTAAAATATACTAGCACACTTTAAATTATTTAATCAAACTAAAATGCACTGTTTAATATCAAGTCGCGGATGCACGAGCTTTTAACGCATCGAATCGTCGAAAGTCTAAGAGTCTAAGAGAGAAACACATATTCCCGCCTGTATATATAGCGAATAGCCGACACGTCGCTTTGTTCCCTAAAACGGGTAATTCCAACGAATTCCTCATTCTACGTTCCCAGTCTGTAGCCTGCACGTCGATTTTTATGAATTTAGTCCTCACCCCATTGAGATCTCAGAAAATTTCAACACGGCCCGCAAAGTTGTCCGAGAAAAACTAATTACTTTTATACAGAAATTGTTGTTCTACCTCTGATATATGCATCCTATTTTAACCAATCGCAACCCCTTGACGTTGCTTAAATCCCGCCCTTTACAATATGTGTCTTTGCTTGACGCATTTCTCTTTCCTTTTCTAACCTGTTCGTATTGGTGCAAATTTAGATTCTTTATTATCGATTATATTTTAGTCCACGCGGACTGTTATCTGGGTTTAATAAACCCGTATCGCACATTCTCGTGAATACTAAGTCCCGGTTTCTCCAAGATTCTTTGAAACATTAATTATTTGCCAAATTTACGCAGAATGAGCTTTTTAAAAATACGCAGGTGTTCTGTATTTCCTGCTAAAGCATCTGATCGTTTCAATATCCTTAGAATCAACATGTTTATCCAAACAAATTAACTTGAAATTGCCTTTTAAAAACACGCAGGGTGTTCAAACGTAACATTTTAAATAACCTTCCTACGATTTGACTATTATTGGGTTTTCACAAGCCTTTTATGCTTATTATATGTTATTAACGGTTTAATTAACTCCAATTAAAATTGATTTCCATCCTTTTCATTTTTTAGCGAATACACCTTAAATATTAATTATTATATGTACACTTTGTTTTACTACCGGTTACTTAAACTAGGGTTAATTAATATAAACTTTGCACGTAATTTCCATTTGTTTAGGAATAATTAAATTATCCACTGCGCTTTTCAATACTGCTTCTTTTGATGTAAAGCGTCTTATAGATAATTTAAATTTCTTATTTTTACTGAAACGACCGAGTTTATTTATGCTTCAAGGTTTTAATAAAGCGTATTATTTAATGAAATTCCTTATACACGGTAATTAAAATTATTTGATTTGATTATTTAATTTTCTACCCTGGTCTAAATATGAGTATTTTATATATATATATATATATATATATATATATATATATATATAAATTCGTTAATATTGACTGTGCTATATATTTTAGATTGATGAGATATTGGGGTATCAGTCAGGTCTTTTGTTGAAATAAAACTTCTTCTATACTAATTCGAGCTTTCGAAAATTATTATTTTCTTCTTCAGGAAAACTATAAGTACAAACTTAGAGTAATTAACAATTGTAGGTTACTTACGAATAATGAAGTTTTTATAAATTAGGATTAAAATGTAGCATCTAAAATTATTTGGAATCTAACGTGTTCGTACGACTCCTTATTACCCACAAGCTAACGATCTAATTGAAGAGTGGCGCAGAACTCTAAAAAGAGCTATCAAGTCTCATGGCACCAACCACTGGGTGGAAGTTTTACCATTAGGCTTACTCGACTTAGGATCGACATTTTCTGAAAATCTCTGCTCTTCTACGCAGGAGCTTTTATATGGGTCACAATTATGGCTTCCACAAGAATTTTGTACATCATCATGTATTACAACTGATCCTTTTTTCGTTTCTCGACTAAGTTCTCATATGTTCACTGTACAATCATTTACGACATCACATTACGGTACCAGTAAAGTATTTGTTAGTAAAGATTTGCAAACTTGCTCCCACGTGTTTATTCGTCAAGGTGTGAACGGCCTTTCAGCCTCCATACAAGGAACCGTTCACAGTGATTTCCCGACAAGAAAAATTGTTTAAAATTTTTGTTTAATCAAAAATAAAATGATTTTTATCGACAAGCTGACACCGGCGTTTTTATCCCGAGATGGGGATATTCAATCATATCCAACGACATTTGAAACACAAGAAGTCCAGAAACGAATCGAAAACCCCGAATCAACGAATCAGGGCATCTCAACTTTTTCAGGTCGTAAGGTACATTTTCTCAAACGGTATCTCGAAACGTTAACCACTGGGGGGAGGGTAATGTGGAGTACAAAATAGTTGCCCAAGTGTTCTCGCACCAGTTAAATCTCAGAAATTTCCACACGGCTCGCAGCGTCTGAGAAAAACTAATTAATTTTTATATAGAAATGTTATTTTTACCTCTCATGTTTGCCTCTTATTTTTAACCAATCACAACCCAGTGACGTTGCTCAAATCACGCCTTTTACTATATGTGTCTCTGTCTTGCGCATATTATCCGTCTCTATCTACCCTGTTCCGAGTGGTACAAATCGATACTCCCTAGCATCGGCTATTTTCAATCCACGTGGACTGTGAAATAACCCACCTTATTAGCATTTCTCGTGAATATTAAGCGACGGTTTCTCCAACATTCTCTGTAACCATTTGTTATCTGCAAAATTTACGCAGAACGGGACTTTTAAAAATACGCAGGTGTTCAATCGTCCTACTTCTAAATAACACTTCTACGATTTGAATATTATTGGGTTTTTACAAGCTTTTATACATATTATATGTTACTAATGGTTCAATTAACTCCAATTAAAATAATACCCTTTAATTTTTAATCCTAATCAAATATTCAATTATTATCTGTACATTTTGTTTAATACTCGTTACCCAAACTTGAATCAATTAATATAAATTTTGCACGCAATTTCCATTTGTTTCTTTACTCGGAATAATTAAATTACACGTTGAGCATTTTAATACTGCTTCTTTTTTTAGAAAGCGTCTTGTAAATAATTTAAATCTCTTATTTTTAATGAAACGAATGAATTTTTATTTTCCACGGTTTTTTTAATAAAGCGTATTATCTAATAAAATTTCTTATACACGGTGATTAAAATTATTTGATGTAATTAATTAATTTTCTACCCTGGTCTAAATATGAGTAATATATATGAAAGGTATTAAAATAAAGGTTGTAATCAGTTGGATGCCATACTAGCTTCCGAATCGATAATAGACGAGGAAGGGCTTGCTTTGAGCAAAAGATGGTAGGTGAGGTAGATAAAAAAGCATTACCCAATTTACCAAAAGACAGTCAGTAACCTGAACTGGAGGAACATCACTCTCATATGACAGGCGGTTAGTCTTTGGAATCTAAAACAGGCTCTCCGGAACAAAAATACGCAGAAAAAGAGACAGCACGATTTGATAGTGTTAAGTTTTTGGACAAGCGTCCTATAGGAAAGAGAGGGAGAGAGAGAAAAATGTCCCCAAATAAAAGGAACAGGAAGTCTGAAGGGTCCCATGCCTAGCAAAATAAACAAAATCGAAACACCGCCCTGCTATTCTCAATAATAGACATGTTCAGCCCAAGGACATTAAAAGTCGATAAGAAAAAGATATGTATTGTAAATTTATACTACGATAATCACAAGCGGAATAAAAGAAGCGACAGCGTCTGACCATTATGTTAGACAAAAAACAAAAAAAATCAACAAATTTCCTTTGTCGCAAATAAAGGAAAATCGGAGGGTACTGACTGAAGACAAAAATGAAATTAGTTCCATTTAGATGATGATGCTCTTTTAGACAGTATATAAGGTCAAAATCTGCCAAATACGACATTAAATTTTGGTATGCTGCGAAGTCTCATCATCTGACCTTTCCACCTTACAAGTATACCCTGACAAATTTTCTGGTGCTGCAAGAGAATAAAATCAAGGATTACGTGTCATATACGATTTAGTTAATCCTTATTATAATAGTGGAAGAGATATTTCGACCAATAGTTCTTTACATCTGTTCCGTTTGATAAATTTTGCTAACACAAAATCTTATACCACTTGGAAAAGCGCGCAAAATCAAATTAGCACGTCAAATGAATTAAAAACAGCTTCTTTTCCAGAACACATTGCGATTTGCTTTTATGAATGACTTTACACTCGTACCCTAAATACCAAAGAAAGACAAAATGGCCCATTCGTTGTCTTTACAATAGTACGACGATACTGTATCTGGCAAGGATGAGGAAAAGTCAGTAGTTACTAAAATAACATTGCGGGGGGCGCTAGTATTGCAGATAAATTAGCCGGAGAAATTTACCTGTGCTCACAGGACTGCACGCTGGTTTTATAGATTTTTTATGAGTACAATAGATATATACGTGATCTACACACAAAATGTAGATCTAATTAGGACACCTTTTCCGGCTATTCCTTTGTCGTTTGTTAACCTTCTAATCCTAAATCATATTTTGCTACTATTATATTGTGGTTTTAATTGACATCTTTGCCTGGATGATCCGAGAGCTAATATTTTAATCTTTTTCTGTGTATAAAATCTGCATTTATGACTTTCGAACGTTATATTTACGCCGATCCTAAATCTCTATGACCACATACATCTTTCTGTCAGCCACCTGACTTTGGTAAGCGCTAACCAATCTCGGCAAAGTCTGTCGATTTCTATCTGCAAATCTTGTAATTTTCTCATTACTTAAAGACGTCAACTGTTTCATCTCCTATTTATGAGACATTTTTCCTTATTGGTATTTGCCAGCTGTAATTTGAACAGAATGAATTGATCTACAAACTCTCCTCAAATTACAACTTAGCTTAGGCTAAGGCGAATAATTGTACTTTTGAGTACAAAATTTATAAGAATTAAGCATTTACAAGAAATTAAACTTTGCTCAAGGCGATGGATACGACGAACCCGAAGTGTACTTCAGTGGCGTTTAGCGACACTGACGTGAACGCGGAATCGACCAATGAACATAGACTACGAGAAGACTAGCACTCCTCCACAGAAAGAGAAACAAAACGAATACGAAAGACAACAGACCACACAACTGAAAAACCAACTACAGTTGTGCCTGAAGAACCATCTGCTGAGCCGACGAAGAAAACACTATCCTACTCCACAGCGACTTCCACTTCACCATCCACAGGCACTGTAAGACCTACGACTATAAATCTAAACACGGACAAGACTGACATGACGAGCAACAGAATTCCGCCTATTTTCATATTAACATTTCCGGATTTTATCAAACATGCGAAAGAAATAAAACGACTCACGAAAAAGGACATTAACATTCATTTGAGCATCGGGACTAGGAGCACGAATACATGCAGCCGAAGCAGACGAGTTCAGATTCGTACAAATCTACCTGATAAATCATGCAATAGAATTTCATACCTACGGACTTAAATCGGAAAGACAACTGAAAGTTGTAATCAGAGTCCTGGCCGCAAACATCACACCAGAGGACGTCACGAACGAACTACTGGACAGGAACTTTAAAATCGAACACGTGACAAGATTACAATCAAAGGACAAACCATACAGCAACGCATTCCTCGTAATACTGAAAAACAAACCGACATCACAGACCATCTACGACATACGTGATCTCCTATACCGTCACGGCGTTAAGATCGCTGCCTTTCAATCGAGGGTGGAGATACCTCAATGCCTCGCTTGCCAACGCTACAGACATTCAAGTTTAAACGGTGGCTATAGACCGCGATGAACTAAGTACAATAAAGAACATCGCACTTCTGAGTGCATCAAGAAACGCGAAACGACACCGACAAGTGCAAATTGCAGAGGACCGCACCCGACATATTACAGAAACTGCCCAGCTTCCCAACAACAACTGGAATAGAAAAAGAAGACACACCAATCACCAGCACATATACTGGCGCAATACACATCAAACAGCTCCGACATAAACGAAAAGGAAGGCTGGACTGGAGTCGACCGTAACAAGAAAACACACTCACACAAAACCCAAAGGAGGTACCGACAAAACCGACAGAAGCGGTTACTGCCATCACTCACTTTTATCACGCACTATTCACCAGAAACCGACAACTCCCCCAAAGTAAGCATGAACTTCGCTCCCCAAAAGCGAGAGAAAAGAGGGAGCAGACGATTCACTAAAAACAAGTCGACAAAAATGACGACACCGACTATCACCACAACCCCTACAACATAACCACACACCACCGAAAGGACTACTCCTGTAGGTTCAGCACCTGAAGTAGTCGCTCCACCTACAAATACCAATCAAAAAAGCAGCATCAACAGACTACTAGACAAGGCACTGCAATGGACACAAAGACTCATATCGACCTACATGACTGGCGAAACTTTAATGTACCGCTTCTCCTGAAGTCACTGTGCGACACCTACACGACCCTTAATGAATAAGCAACAAACACGATGACAACTGCGACTACTTTCTTGGAACGCCAACGGAATTAAAAACAAACTAACTGAACCACGACACTTCCTCACCAAATTCGACATCGCCGTTGCACTACTCAGGGAAACGAAATTAAACCACAACTACGCACTTAAGATATTCAACTACACAACTCACAGAAAAGACAAGATTATCGAACCAGGACACGTATCAAGCGGAGGAGTAGCTGTGCTTGTTTCTAGACGAATTACACATCATGCACTAGAGCTTCCGCAAACGCAGCTAGATGTTGCAGGCGTGGAAATCAACGCAGACGGAGGAATACTGAGATTCATCTTAACATACCGTAGTCCAAGCAGAGCATTATCTACGCAAGACATTGCTAACCTAACCCTTTGAGACACCGCTACAATAATCACGGGCTACTTGAACGCCAAATACATTACATGGAGTTCCACATCGCAGAGAACTACTACAAAGCACACGTCACGCAAGGAGTATCTCTGGACATACAAAACGCATTTGACAAGGTATGGCACAAGGACTTCTGCACAAACTAGCGACCATACAACAAGTACTACTACAATACATACAGCTACTCGACAGTTACCTCACGGGCCGAAAACTACAAGTACGAGTAGACGGACAACTATCACACGTAGCACCTATCACGGCTGGAGTTCCGCAAGGCGGATGTCTCCCAACGGCACTATTCAAAGCCTAAATATAAGACATACCATGCAGACTATACACGGACGACACTATATTCATAACTACTGCACGTCGCCCCAGACTAGCCAAACAAAGACTACAACGCCAACTGGACACCCTACCCAAATGGTTGGGAAAATGGAGAACCCAAATCAACGTAGACAAAACCGAATCCACACTATTCCCACGACACCAACTACACAGACACCCTCCACCAGCGTTTGAAGGGCAACTACCGTGGAAGAACACCGTCCGATACCTTGAAGTCACTATTGATAGAAACCTCTGCTTTCAAAAACACCTAGACGAGACACTCAAAAAAGCAAAAAAAATCAAAGGCCACCTACATCCTGTGCTGACCTTTAACAACAAGCTACCGACAAAAACACGGACCAGAATGTACAAAACGCACATCAGACCGATCATTACCTACGGCTCATAAGCATGACTGACTTACCTAAGACGTACGACGTCTAGAAGCATTCTAAAACACCATCCTTCGAATAATTACCGGCGCACGGTGGTTTGCCAGAGACGACACAATACGAAACGACTTAAACATTCCCACAGTTCACGAATACTGTAGAACAAACGTCATAAAAACGTACCATACGAGACGTCACACCGCTACAAGGCACGTAACAAACATAAAAAACGCCCACGCTTATTACTAGATGTGTAACACAACACCAGACAAAAGCACAACAAACCGTTACTAGTTGGCAAAATAAAAAACCAACTAGAACATAACACAAAATGCAGACCACTAGGTGGGAAAACAAACACACGCACGGTAAATAACGATACACATAAGACAGCAAAAATCACAAGGTAAACGCTGACTACTAGACGTGCCCTGAGAGGGTCAGAAACAACCAGGAAGCTTGTTATCGTTTCCTCAATATCTGGTTTTTTTGTAGTCTTTGTTCAAATCGAGACTGTGTATTAAAGCGGGATGTAATTCTACCCACTTGAGATATGTAAGTCTTATAGCTACTTGTTGTGGGAAAAAGGGAAATCAGTAGCGGTTCCTACTTTCTCTTCCGCCCATATGTGCAAAATAATCTTCAATGAGATATTTGAGGTACGAGAAGAATAGTTGCTACTGTAAATTATCTCTTACGATAGGAAGTAGAACCCTGAGTACTGTTGTATTCAGCCTCAGTCAAGAAGAAATATTTTTTTCTTCTAAACTACTGGTTAGCAGATAGTACAAGTAGCCCAACCACTACCAGGATATATTGTCGCTTTCTCACTTGCACGAATATCATATTCTGTAGCATTCATTTGAAATATTAGCCCACCTTATGTCATACAATGTATACCTTATTTTCTTTATATGCAATGGCTGTGAATCGAAAACATGTAATCTGCTGATTATAAAATCACTACTCTTTCTTTAAACAATCGGGCATTCCTCAACATTTCTTTGGAATATTTCTTTATCTTCTTCTATACCATAGAAATATCCTATCTCCAACATATTACATTGCAAGCGAAAAAGGTGTAAGCTAGCTGACGGCTGCTAAAATAACTTGTCCGTAAGACACAGGGCTATAGCGAAAGAGCTTCAACCAAAGGTGGCAAATGGGATAGCAAAGATGAGGTAGAAAATCATTAAAAACCTTCATCTTTTTACAGAGTTTAGTTCCGATGGTCGGTTGTACTGTATACAATACACCCTCCACTGCGATGGGATTTAGGGCATTCTGGTAAAATAGCCCACCTAACCACTTATTGCTTGCGCTTTGTCCAATGCAACTCAGCGACATCTCGTTTATGTCAACCACGTCGTGTTAGATAATACAAATTAGTTGAAACATCAGCTTTCTTTGAGTTATCTACACTAAGAAGAGGATTCTCTTGCTTCAACTAAAAATTAATTGTTTCAATTAGAATTTTGGTTTGTTTATAAACAATGGCCTACATGCATTAAATAGAACATAATAAAATGTTGCAAAACCGATTTTGAAGCAAACAAACTAAATTTGTACCACAATAATTATGGGACTTAATCAAATGGTCATTAATGAAACTTGAATGTTAAGTAACGTTCCTTCCATTGTTTGTGGGTTTGAATTGAATTATTTAATACTTTTATCAAATACATTGTTAGGTTATATCAACACGTTGAATATCCCACTTACAAATAAAGATCATTGAAGCAAATACACATTAATTTTATCAAACTACGAGTTTAGTACTTGAAAGGGCTTGCAGTATTAAAACATTTTTCCACTAACCAAAAAGCGTCATTGGTTCAAATTCAGTATACATTGATTTAACTAACCCATGTGTTGAGCACAGTTAATAATTATTAAGCTAAGTGACTAATAAGGGTTGAAGCAGAAACATTTTTGGTTTAATCAAACTTTTATTGCGTTCAATGAAACATTTAGCTATAAAATCAATCATTTCGTTGCGTTCAACATTGTTTTAGAAAAAAGAATTAGTTTAAACATACAAGGTGGTTTGATTCAATATCCAGCATGATTATTCCGACTTAATGAAGTTATTTTAATCAATTTCTCTAATTCAACTTGGCGATTAACAAATGTCACCAACAGATTTTAAAAAAAGAATTCATTCAGTCACATTATCAAGTTGGATATTGAATCAAATCACTTTGAATGTTACATGAAACCTAGTTCATCGTGCATAATTTTTAGTTTAGCCTTCACTGATATATAATGTTTTTTGCCAAATGTTATTTTATAATCTCATAAAACCTAAAATTAATATAAGTAACTTCCACTTAAATTTTATAAAACTGATACTGATTATTGAAAAGTTTGTTTATTCCTCGAGTTGCAATGGGTCCTTGAAGTTAGACGTTCGCTTATATAGTTAAATGCTAAAAACAACATTTAGTTATGGACAATGAAACCAATTTATAGAAAGGTACTTACGTGTTTTTAGACGAAAAGATTTTGTTTGAACACAGCACAGCTTACTAAATTTATCTTCTATGTATTTTTATACTTAGTTGAAATACTTTTATTGAAACTTACACAATAAACAATGTGAAATAACGCTTGACGCCATGTTGACGTGTGGCAGTCGAAGGGTAGTAGTATATTAAAGATATAATGTGGGCCGTACATCCAATACGCAGTTGCGCAAAAACATCGGACACTGACCAAAAACAAATAACCGCGACGTTTGATTTCGCTACCATAGTTTATTTAAATCAACAAGCTGTAGTACGTTTGTTTGAATGATAAATTTGTTACAAACGTGTTGATTTGACACTTATTTCACCATTCATTTAACTAGAATGGATTTTATTCAACATTAAAGTAGTATTGGACTAAAATATGAAATTTGTTGGCAATATTAGTTTGTATTAAATACGTCTAAGGTTCAATGAAATTGACTTTTGCATTCTTTTTTTAACCATTTGTTTTTATGCGTTCAAACAAATTAATTTAAGTCAACTAATTTTTGTAGTTAGTTTAAAAATCTACAAGCGGTTCAGTGAATATAGTTTCGTTTAGAACGACTAAAAAATACTTGATCAAATGCTTTACTCTACAAAACAACAGAGTTGCTTGTATGAACCAAATCACTTTTCTCAGTGTAGAGACTAATTCAAAACTATATATTTCATAAGTTATTTGACAACTTAAATATCTTTCAAGTAAAATTCATCATTCTTATCATGTCATCTTTAAAATGCCGTTGTAAGGAATATATTGCTTTTCCATTTTAGAGTTTAAAATATCTGCACCTTAGACGCGAGTGCGTGTCACAGACAGAATTATACACGGTAGTGTGAAACGATAATTAAGTAACACTTACGGAGAGTGGAAGAACAGTTAGCAGGCGTTTCTCCATAATCCAATACATTTTCATGGAGTTCGCCCCTTTTACCTCTTCTGTGTAATCTAAAAACATCGGCATTTGCTAATGTAAAATGTTCTAGTTCCTTTGCAAATTATAATTGTTTAAAGTCGGAGGAAGAATAGTGAAACTTAAAATTTCTTGTGCATTTGAATTTTCATTGGTAAATGCGAAATACTAATTTATACCCTTAAACTATCACATGTTGGATAACTAACCCCAGTTGCTATGTGTATGTGTACAACTTTACAAAATCAATACTTTTGGGAGACAACTCACAGGAGATTTAGTACATGTGTGTGATGTTCTACTAAGCAATGTACAGCTGAAGTTGTATAGTCTGAAATGTGTAAAGGGAAACTGTCTTAGCTTTGTAGAAGTTGTAGGCGAAAGAGTTGCCGCCCAATCGATAATCTACTGATTGCAACTGATACGAAACATATATCAGTGGCATCTCGTTCTTCATCCTGTTTATTTTCTCCATACGAGCTGCAGATTACTACGACTTTATTTGCTCAAGCTACCGAGGAACGAATACTGTTTGCTCTCTCGAAATGTTGATTTGAGCTCATTCAAGAAGTGTATGTTAATAACAAAAAATGAAATAAAACAGCAGGTAATAAAAAGAGCTATCAGTTGGAATTTATGTGGGTTCTGCTCTAGATAAACTCCAACATTATCGTGTGAGCTTCGCCCAATAGCTATAACGGGACTAATCGTTATCTATTCCTCGTAGCACATATAAACTGAAGCTAAAACGCATATATCACGACCCGCCAGTTCGACACGTCAAACATAAATTTGGAAAAAATATCGACGACGAATTCAGTAATCGCTTAATCCGCAGTATGATTAATGAAATAAAAGTTGTTACTAGTATAGACGTTCTATAGGAGTATTCCATCTCATTTAAAAATATTCGTGTAACGTTCAATCACTTTTTATCGGTCTTTGATGCTTCCATTGCTATTACAAATGGCTTCGTATAACTCATCTAAATATACAATCAAGCTGCACTATTTACATGGATGTACGTTTCAAAAGCTATTTTGTTTGTATAAAAACGATTAAACCGCCGTTTCAGGTTCAATTAAAACCGTGTGATCGAACACCAGCGGTGTATGTTGTGATAATGGATTGATTTCGTAGACCCACCTGCGCTTCAACCTAAATATTTAATAGCAATATATAGGACTTGCTTTTGCGCATCCATTCAGGCTCTCGGTCGACCGTTGGATACACCTATTCATTTTGCTTAATTAGTTGCTGCATAACCAAAGGACATTCTTCGCACAAACAGGAATATAGTATTTATTAAATACTCTATATATCTTTTGAAACTACTTGATCCCTCAATTTTTAAGCAACTTATACAGGGTGCATTTTTAAGTGAAAGGTCAATTGTTCATTAAACAGCAATGTTAGAAAAAATTTGTAAAATTGCAGGAAAGGGTTACTGAAAGGTTTCTACAAGACTAAAATGTTTCCAATATGATAGCAGCTCCGGTTATACCGATGGTCGCTATCACCATCGTTATTTTAAATGGAACATTCTTCAGTTACCGATAAAATTGCATGTATACCTTTATAAAACAATCATACATCTATTTAATGCAGTTTTCCATATATTCGAGGTATTATAAATTTTTGCTTCCTAGTAACTTTATGGAGATAAAATTAATTTTCCATTCTAAATCTAAATTTTCAGTCGTATTTTACGTTTTAAACCCTTCTGAACAAATTGGTTTCATCTCTGTCGGTCTTTTGGTCTGCTGGTCTAAAACTTCTTCGTTAACAGCTTAACCGAGCGGACGTAAACAACAAAAAATCGTACTCGGTAATATAAGGAAAACAAATGGCAATTATACGGAGGATTTTCAATCCACAGCGGAATATTTGTTGGAGAAATTCTTCCCATTGGACAATTCAGAGGAAGATGAGGGGTCGCACGATTTGATTCGTCAGCAAGTTACAGAGGCGCAAGGGATAGGTATCGATAATGTAATCCTATGTCGAGAGATTTTAAGGGCTCTAAGAGGATGAAACCTAGGAAGGTACCGGGTTACGACAGAATCACCCTAGACGCAGCTTTGAAGGCGTGCCTACTAGCTCCACCTATCTTTGCCAGATTTAATCTTTGTTTGAAGAAGGGCGTGTTTCCCCGCCGAAGGAATGTCCAGATCGATAAATTATCCCTAAACCAAAAGGCGGATGTGGCGGACTCGGGAAGCTATCGTTGATACCGATACCGTAAAAAGCTTTGAAACGAGTCACGACCACGCGCGTTGAGCACATTATGAGAAACGGCGGCGGTTTTAATAATAGCCAAATTGATTTTGCGGAAGGTAAATCGATTATCGACGCGTTAGAGGTCGGAATCGGAGAAATCAGGTAAGCAAGAGAGACAAAAGAGTATTGCGTCGTCGTGTCGTTGGACATCTCATGAAGATTTGATGCTGCTTGCTGGTAATTTATTTTTTGGCAGATGAAACGCAGGGAATGTCAGCCGAACCTGATGTAATTGGCACAGGTTGAAACTACGGGCGAAGTTGTGTCGCGAACGGTGGAAAGAAGCTGCTCACGGGCGGTCATGCTCTGGTTCTACATTCTGGAAGTTGTTGCATGAGAGCATCTTTAGGATAAAATTGCCCAAAAGATGCATATTGTTGGGTTCGCAGATGTTATGCTGTTGAATATCAGGTAGAGATTGTTAATGGAAATGCGTAGGAAACCGAATGAGGCGTTGAGTAGGTTGCACAAATGGTCGCAGGGCGTCGATTAATATTCAACACCATAGATAGATAGATAGATAGATAGATAAAATTAATTTATTGTGGGCTATACCTAAGCCAGAGACCATACTAGCCGTACATTATAGGTATTTACATATATTTAATAAGGCAGCGAAATATCTAATAGTATGATGGCGGCAGGGAAAATAAGTTGGAAATTTGTTACGTAATTCTTGGGCAGTCACGTTGGGCGCTAATCCTATGCTACATTATTCTTGTAGCCGGGCGTAACACAAAGAAATCACGGAATGACCGGGCTCAATCGGAGATTGGGGGGGGGGGTTGTAGAAAGCAAACTGACATATAATGTATACGGCGGTAAGGAGTTAGTGACAGTACCTGTAAGAAAAATAGTTAAGCAAACCTAAAAAAAAAAAATAGTAAACATAACCTAAATTATTCAGTACTTTGTAGATGTAAGAAAAACTGTTTCGATAATCTATCTAATATAACAACGGTAAAAGCAATACAAAAATTTTTAGTACAAAGTGAGGTAATATTGGGGAGTAGCAGAAACGTTTCCTCACACACCAATTAAACATAAATCAGATAAAATGTTGACAAAAGATAAATAGATAAAACACAATTGATATGAGTAATTCAGTAGTATTGATTGTTTTTTTTTCTTTCTTTTTTTAAAATAGCATGCAAGTCTATTGTAAAAGGTATCAGAACGACGAAGAATATTGCAAAACAAATGGATAGATATTTACAGTAATAACAAGTAGGAAATAGTTCAACTTACAGAAAGTCCTTCAGGAACGCTTCCTTGCATTTGAAGCGTGGGATTCAACGATGTCCCGCACCAACGAAGCACTTCACCCTTGACTGTGAGGGTGTTGATGGAACTCATCACACGCTACACCTATCACACCCACGCACTTCACTGGGGTTAGCAGCAGACAACATCACGCGTCGTAACTATGTAGTTGATAAATTTCTTGGTAATTCTATTTCCTAAGACAATAATTTCGGAATACTCTGTAGCACCAGTCTGATTTCAACTGGGACCAGATGCACATTACTTTTACAAACATCCCAACAAGCAGTGAGAAACTTCAAATAATACCTTAGTAAACCGGCAATCTGCCATACTTCGCACACACGAAACTTGCACAAGTAAGGATCCATTCCAGACTCCCTGTTGTTAGAAAATTCAGAAACACAGTATCACAGCAACAAAAAACAATTAGTAAAAGCCACTCGTAAGCAATAACACCGTCTGTCAATGACCTTAAAACCCGTGCGGTCGAGTAAACACATTCTACAGTTAAAAAGTACCACTAAAATCGTGCCGTGTTTTTCATGTACAATTCGAAAAATTAATACCGCATTAATTTTCCACTATTATCAAAGCAAACAGCAAACAGTAACTTTTACGTAATTAATATATATCAGAACCAAGCACGAAAACTAACAACGTCACGTAATTAACATCTAGTAACCAAGGACAAACTAGAACTCTCGTCTGTAGATATATCAATCGTTGTTATACCAACCGCGTATCGACTCTTATCTAGACTGGTATAATAACAAAAGCAACATACAAAACGTGAAATGCCGCAATCATATCTAATACTTAATTACCGGGGTTTATCGCTTGCAACAAGTTGGAAAGCAATTTACGAATAATCCATTATTTATTAATGAAAATCAATCTTCAATTAATCTATTTTTAAATTACTACACACGAGTTAAATTGCATACAATTCTGCATTATTCTGATGTATTTCCTTTATACAAACAGCGATCTCAAAGAAACGATGTATTTTTAAGTACATTGACAGAAAGGAAGCGAAAAATGTTAAACTACCAAAAATGCCCGTTACAAATTTAGAAGCGAATCGTTAAGGACAGTCTACGCCTGAGCAATGAAACCAGCGATGTTGTATGCAGCATCTGTTTGGGTGTAAGGTAGGGAAGTCCGGCAACTGGCGAGCGTTCGACGCATAACCGCGGTCAAGGCGGTTAGGCTGTAACGGTTCACTACCACGGAGCCGATCTTGGTGATGAATAGGATGCTTCCAATCGAATTTGTAGTTAATGAGATCCGAGCTCGGAGACTCTTAAGTTTAAATAAAGAGCGGAAAATTATCGAAAATGTTGGTTTTGGCAGTAGGTTGCGGGGAAAATCGTTATTTCCGAACTAGATCATCCAATTGATGCTAAGGACCTCGAGGATCAGGATTTACGGATGGCTTGCGAATGGATGATGGGCAGGCAGGAGCGGTATTCGTTGTGTGTAAGGGGAAGATGGAAGTATTCCGATTCCAAACTAAACTTGCGTACTGGAGCACAATTTTTCAGTGCGAGGTGGTGGTTATAAGGGGCTATAGAGTACGTTATCAACCACACAGGTAGGAGTGGGTACTCTATCATTAGCGATAGCAAAGCTGCCCTGAATACGGCACATAGGTCTCGGGATTTGATGTTTTATAGGGATAGGGGGCATGACGACAATTGGAAACAACACAGCAGTTGAACAGGCCAAAAAGGCCACAATAAGGTAGTACCTTACATAGTGTTCATTGGCACCGAGGTTGCTAACTAAGAAAAGGCTGCCGGTAAGGTCAACCCAACAGTGGAAGGAAATGGACCACGTTGCCACGGGTAGGTTGACACACAAATTTATATCGAGCATAGAAGCTAGAAATAAGATGGATATGAAGTTCGAACATAAGATGGTGCAGCTAGTAATAGGGCACGGAGACTGAAAGCCTACATGCGAAGATTCAGATTAACCAAGAACGACCGTTGCTAATGCAGCAAGGACGTAGAAAGCACCGAGCACGTGCCATTTGACTGCCCACTTGAGATGGCCAACATAGTGTTAGCGAACAGGAAACTAGCTGTCAAAAGGCTGAAAATAGCCCAAGTGCTGGGAAGGAGGAAGTGGCTAACCAGAGGGCGTTCTGGATAGTCTTGAAGGAGTTCGCGGGAAGAATCGCAAGACCGGACGCTGAGAACTAGGTGTAAACCAAAGGGGAGAGGGGGAGGGTTGCTTGCAATTTGCAGTAGAAGGTAGTTTAGACTTGACATAAAATTTATTTTGTGGCACGATAAAACTTGATTTGCAAAAGCAATGATAGTAGTAAAAAAACAACAAAAAATATATACAATTAAAAGGAACAAAACAAAACACACAAATAGTTGATTATACACAATGAATTTAACACTAAACCAATCATTCTTTCAAAAAACGCGTGACTGTGGTCCCCCCATGGACATTTAGTGTTTATCCGCCGGGACTTCAACATTGCATACCCATCTCCCCTTAGCAGTAAGAGATAATTAGGGGTAGGTAGACGAGCAGTGCTTCAGAACCTTGACAAATTTATATTCGAGGTAGTTATAAATATAGTAGCGGCTCGTCTCGTATAATTTTAAAAATTTATATATTGGGAACAAACAGCTGTATTAGCTAATTATGAATTTTCCATTCACTTAGATATTGGATTCCATTAGTAAATACCGATTTAGCTAGATTTGGATAGTTTTAAGTCGACCCTTCAGGTCGCACGAGTAAGCAGAACCGGCGTTTGCTATCCGGTACTACGGAAACCCCCTTACTTTTTGTTAGTACCATGTTGATTAGACACTCGAAAATCACGCAATGGGTACCATATTATAAATTACGTTTAACGATTACTTCATTTTAAAGTCAGATTTATATGAAGCACGTAATTATGCGCATTCAACCTTCTGTAGTACCTTCGGGTGGAGCATTGGAATTTGGTCGCAAGTGTAGAGGTCCTTCCTAAGATTATACGGTCTGTCGATCGGTCCGGTCCGTCAGTCAGTGGGTCCGTCGGTCCGTCGGTCCGTCGGTCCGTCGGTCCGTCGGTCCGTCGGTCCGTCGGTCCGTCTATCCGTCGGTTTGTCGCTCCGCCGGTCCGCCGGTCCGTCGATATGTCGATACGTGGATACGTCGGTCCGTCGGTCCGTCGATCCTACGTTTTGTCTGGCCGTCGGGATGTCGTTGCGTTAGTAAATCGGCCTGTCGGACTCTCGGTTTGTCGGCCTACGGATGGCCTGTCGGTTTATAGGCCTATAGGTCTGTCGGTCTGTAGGCCTGTCGGCCAGTCGACCAGTGGGACTATCGGTCTGTTAACTTATCGGCCTGTCGTTCTGCCGCTCTGTCAGTCTGTAGGTCCGTCGGTTTGTCGGTCTGTCGGTCCGTCGGTCTTTTGGTTTATCGGTCTATCGGTCTGTCGGTCTATCGGTTTATCGGTTTATCGGTCCATCGGTCCATCGGTCCATCGGTCCATCGGTCTATCGGTCTATCGGTCTATCGGTCTATCGGTCTATCGGTCTATCGGTCTATCGGTCTGTCGGTCTGTCGGTCTGTCGGTCTGTCGGTCTGTCGGTCTGTCGGTCTGTCGGTCTGTCGGTCTGTCGGTCTGTCGGTCTGTCGGTCTGTCGGTCTGTCGGTCTGTCGGTCTGTCGGTCTGTCGGTCTGTCGGTCTGTCGGTCTGTCGGTCTGTCGGTCTGTCGGTCTGCCGGTCTGTCGGTCTGTCGGTCTGTCGGTCTGTCGGTCTGTCGGTCTGTCGGTCTGTCGATCTGTAGATCTGTCGGTCTGTCGGTCTGTCGGTCTATCGGTCTATCGGTCTATCGGTCTATCGGTCTATCGGTCTATCGGTCTATCGGTCTATCGGTCTATCGGTCTATCGGTCTATCGGTCTATCGGTCTATCGGTCTATCGGTCTATCGGTCTATCGGTCTATCGGTCTATCGGTCTATCGGTCTATCGGTCTATCGGTCTATCGGTCTATCGGTCTATCGGTCTATCGGTCTATCGGTCTATCGGTCTATCGGTCTATCGGTCTATCGGTCTATCGGTCTATCGGTCTATCGGTCTATCGGTCTATCGGTCTATCGGTCTATCGGTCTATCGGTCTATCGGTCTATCGGTCTATCGGTCTATCGGTCTATCGGTCTATCGGTCTATCGGTCTATCGGTCTATCGGTCTATCGGTCTATCGGTCTATCGGTCTATCGGTCTATCGGTCTATCGGTCTATCGGTCTATCGGTCTATCGGTCTATCGGTCTATCGGTCTATCGGTCTATCGGTCTATCGGTCTATCGGTCTATCGGTCTATCGGTCTATCGGTCTATCGGTCTATCGGTCTATCGGTCTATCGGTCTATCGGTCTATCGGTCTATCGGTCTATCGGTCTATCGGTCTATCGGTCTATCGGTCTATCGGTCTATCGGTCTATCGGTCTATCGGTCTATCGGTCTATCGGTCTATCGGTCTATCGGTCTATCGGTCTATCGGTCTATCGGTCTATCGGTCTATCGGTCTATCGGTCTATCGGTCTATCGGTCTATCGGTCTATCGGTCTATCGGTCTATCGGTCTATCGGTCTATCGGTCTATCGGTCTATCGGTCTATCGGTCTATCGGTCTATCGGTCTATCGGTCTATCGGTCTATCGGTCTATCGGTCTATCGGTCTATCGGTCTATCGGTCTATCGGTCTATCGGTCTATCGGTCTATCGGTCTATCGGTCTATCGGTCTATCGGTCTATCGGTCTATCGGTCTATCGGTCTATCGGTCTATCGGTCTATCGGTCTATCGGTCTATCGGTCTATCGGTCTATCGGTCTATCGGTCTATCGGTCTATCGGTCTATCGGTCTATCGGTCTATCGGTCTATCGGTCTATCGGTCTATCGGTCTATCGGTCTATCGGTCTATCGGTCTATCGGTCTATCGGTCTATCGGTCTATCGGTCTATCGGTCTATCGGTCTATCGGTCTATCGGTCTATCGGTCTATCGGTCTATCGGTCTATCGGTCTATCGGTCTATCGGTCTATCGGTCTATCGGTCTATCGGTCTATCGGTCTATCGGTCTATCGGTCTATCGGTCTATCGGTCTATCGGTCTATCGGTCTATCGGTCTATCGGTCTATCGGTCTATCGGTCTATCGGTCTATCGGTCTATCGGTCTATCGGTCTATCGGTCTATCGGTCTATCGGTCTATCGGTCTATCGGTCTATCGGTCTATCGGTCTATCGGTCTATCGGTCTATCGGTCTATCGGTCTATCGGTCTATCGGTCTATCGGTCTATCGGTCTATCGGTCTATCGGTCTATCGGTCTATCGGTCTATCGGTCTATCGGTCTATCGGTCTATCGGTCTATCGGTCTATCGGTCTATCGGTCTATCGGTCTATCGGTCTATCGGTCTATCGGTCTATCGGTCTATCGGTCTATCGGTCTATCGGTCTATCGGTCTATCGGTCTATCGGTCTATCGGTCTATCGGTCTATCGGTCTATCGGTCTATCGGTCTATCGGTCTATCGGTCTATCGGTCTATCGGTCTATCGGTCTATCGGTCTATCGGTCTATCGGTCTATCGGTCTATCGGTCTATCGGTCTATCGGTCTATCGGTCTATCGGTCTATCGGTCTATCGGTCTATCGGTCTATCGGTCTATCGGTCTATCGGTCTATCGGTCTATCGGTCTATCGGTCTATCGGTCTATCGGTCTATCGGTCTATCGGTCTATCGGTCTATCGGTCTATCGGTCTATCGGTCTATCGGTCTATCGGTCTATCGGTCTATCGGTCTATCGGTCTATCGGTCTATCGGTCTATCGGTCTATCGGTCTATCGGTCTATCGGTCTATCGGTCTATCGGTCTATCGGTCTATCGGTCTATCGGTCTATCGGTCTATCGGTCTATCGGTCTATCGGTCTATCGGTCTATCGGTCTATCGGTCTATCGGTCTATCGGTCTATCGGTCTATCGGTCTATCGGTCTATCGGTCTATCGGTCTATCGGTCTATCGGTCTATCGGTCTATCGGTCTATCGGTCTATCGGTCTATCGGTCTATCGGTCTATCGGTCTATCGGTCTATCGGTCTATCGGTCTATCGGTCTATCGGTCTATCGGTCTATCGGTCTATCGGTCTATCGGTCTATCGGTCTATCGGTCTATCGGTCTATCGGTCTATCGGTCTATCGGTCTATCGGTCTATCGGTCTATCGGTCTATCGGTCTATCGGTCTATCGGTCTATCGGTCTATCGGTCTATCGGTCTATCGGTCTATCGGTCTATCGGTCTATCGGTCTATCGGTCTATCGGTCTATCGGTCTATCGGTCTATCGGTCTATCGGTCTATCGGTCTATCGGTCTATCGGTCTATCGGTCTATCGGTCTATCGGTCTATCGGTCTATCGGTCTATCGGTCTAACGGTCTAACGGTCTATCGGTCTATCGGTCTATCGGTCTATCGGTCTATCGGTCTATCGGTCTATCGGTCTATCGGTCTATCGGTCTATCCGTCTATCCGTCTATCGGTCTATCGGTCTATCGGTCTATCGGTCTATCGGTCTATCGGTCTATCGGTCTATCGGTCTATTGGTCTATCCGTCTATCCGTCTATCGGTCTATCGGTCTATCGGTCTATCGGTCTACCGATCTATCGGTCTATCCGTCTATCGGTCTATTGGTCTATCCTTCTATCGGTCTATCGATCTGTCGGTCCGTTCCCTCATGCCTAAAACGCGTCCTGCCATCCTGTCTCTCCATTTTTTTTCTATTCTCCGTATATTTATTTCTGCTACTACTACTCGTAGAATTTCTTTGTTCTTAATTTTTGTCTGTCCAGGATATCCTCATCATATGTCTATAGCACTACATTTCAAGGGTTTCTATCTTTTTCTGCCCATTTCTCCTACCGTCCACGTTTCACAGCCGAACAGTGCTGGGCTCCACATATGTTTTTAACAATTTTTTCTTTTTATCTGCGTTTGTTGTCTTTTTCTTGTTAAACGCAGTGCTTCGTTAATCATTTTTTTAAACCTTTCGGACTTTTCTTATTATGCGTTATGTGACTTCCTTAGTAGTAGAAATTCTTAACATCTTGTAAGTTCCCGTTTTCTAGTTGTATTCTGGCTTTTGACGTATTTTCCCTCGTGTACATACTAGTACCTTAGTTTTGGGTTTTTTGTTTTTCATACCGGTTCTCTTTGGTAGTACTGTTTCCATTTCATTAAGAACGCTTCTAATTCCTCCTTCCTATATTCTATCACCGCTATACCATCTGCAGTTCTAAGTATATTAATCGTTTGTCCCTGAATAATAATTTCAAATGTCTTTCTGGATTTGATAGTATCCGTTGCCTCTTCGATATATAAGTTAAAAATTAATGAGGACAGCGCACATTCTTGTCTCACCCCTTTCTTACTATATATACTTCTTTAAGTTCCTGTTCTAATTTTATTGCCGCTGTTTGCTTTTTGCATAGGCTATGTACTATCCATCTATCCATATAGCTTATTCCAATTTTTTCAATTATTTTATACATTTTTTCCCATGTTACATTGTGAAATGTTTTTTTCAGATCGACGAACCCTATGTACCCACTTCTCATGTTTCGATTGTTTTCTAAAAGTATATATTATTTCACTGATATTCAATGGTAAGCGAAGTAGTTTAAGGGCGCGATAGCATCCCTCTATTTTCATAACACGAACTAATTTAAAAATAGCCGCCTTTGTGGTATAACTTTCGCATGATAGAGGGAACTACTTTATTTTAACTTAGTAGTTTAGTGGGTTCGTTTCCAAGTTAGGCAAATAACGGTTGCTAAGATACGGTACGATGCTGGTTTTTCTCCATTTCTGTAACTATTCATCGTAAATGACCTTCAGCAATTTCGAAGTTGTTGAACAGCAAGCAAAGCGTTAGATATAGTTGAAATCAAATAAAGTCAAGCATGACTCATCGTTGCGCATATGAATATAACACAGCCACATTATTGTTATGCTACTCTATTACCTGGCTCTTCCTCATCTAAAAAGGATAGCTAGAAAAATATTCGTCGGGTGTATAATTCAATGCAACCACTCTGAACGTATGTCCATAAAATATTTCCGTTTGTAATTAATTGTCAAACATTTTAAGGTTAGGTTAGAATTTGTGCTTTGTTATTTCACTTGCGATTTTCTACTTTTCTTTTAAAGATAATTCTGATATACAACAAACAGTTTTTTTTAAACTAAGAACCTTCTACACATTGAATAGTGTTTGGTCAACACTTATCAAAATGAACACGCTTCGTAACAAACATTTGAACTTTCAAGCTCAGTTGTTGGTGATGAATGTTCTAACATTTTTTGAAAGAGAACGTGATAATCATGGAACCTTGGCCCCATTTGAGTCAGTATTGCAGGTATAATCAAATTTTCAAGTGATATGTTGTGTTTTAACTGTTGCTTATTGTTAGCGAACATCTGAGGCTTGTGGGATAGGACTGAGTTTTCTTCGTTCCATTAAAAAAAGAGAGTTTTAGAAGCCCGAAAAGAAAATAAAGTTCCTGAGTCACCGAGCAAGCACCGAAAATTCCACAAGTCTAAATCGTCTGATGTAGATGGTTTTGTAATAGATGCGGTTAAACGAAAAATTTACGAAATGTATTCCAAATGTAATATAGTTTTCATAACAATTTTATTGAGTGTTTTTTAGTATTATGCTTTTAGGGCTCCATATAACTGTTAAATTGTAACCGCTCAAATTTTTAACTTCAGCCAGTCTAGTCTGACGAGACTTCCATCAACAATTGGTTTTTCTTTTAAATTGGACGATGGTAGAAGGGCTGTGCTTGAACAGGAACATATTGCTGCTGCACGAGTGAAGTTTTTAAGAGCATATGAAATGTACAAACAATTGTAACTTTATGATCCTGTTTTCTTGGATGAGACGTGGATTTTTAGTCGATGTTCTGTTAAGAAGAGTTGACATAATGGTTCCAAGCTTAGTGTAAAGAGAAAACCTCCTGGAGAAGGAAAACGGTTAGTTTTTTAAAGTTAAAATTACATTTAATAGAAATATTTTTATTACAGGTTCATAGTCGTACATGCAGGCAACAAAACTGGATTCATCCCCAATACAGCACTTTTGCATTCTACAAAATCTCCAAGTGCTGCCTATCATGGAGACATGAATGCAGCATTATTTACAAAATGGTTTGAAGAACGTTTAATTCCTAATTTAAGCAAACCCAGTGTAAATATTCTAGACAATGCTAAATATCATTGATTATTTGATTAAACACAATGTTAGTTGCGGCAGTCACACGTTAAAAAGGGAACTATTATCATTAATTAAAAAACATCCACAACCAAAAATTTATGAAATAGACACCCTAGCAGAAATGTACGGACACAAAGTTTTGCGGCTACCTCCGTATCACTGCGAGTTTAATCCTATAGAGTTGGTGTGGGAGAACTGTAAACAATATTACAATAAAAATGTTGGACGGCTTAACCAACTTTATAACGACACAAATGTCAACTTGATATGGCAAGAATCTTTGCAAAGAATAGATTGGTAAAAATGTATCACACATGCAGAAAAATGTATGATGGAATGGTGGGCTATAGTACAGCAGTTTGATGTTGTCGAACCTTTAATTATCAAAGTGGGTGATACAAATAGTGATAGCAGTGGCTGTGATACTGATCAGAATAACCAGTATTACCTACGCGGTAATTTTAGTTGGTTTTGTTAGCACGAGACCAACACAAACACAATACACAAGTGTATGGTAACGGTCACCAAATTGCATTATTTATTGTGCAATATTTATGTTAACAAATTATTAATGTTTAGCGATTGATGTTTAACCATTCATGACCTGCTAGAGTTTTTATACAAGAAATTTAGATTTAAGTTTCATTGTCATTATTATTTGTGCAATAAATTTATATCGACTCGTTTACAGAAAAGTTGTTTGCTTTCAAAAGTTAAAAAAAGGATACAATCATTACATCAATACCACCAACGTGACACTTTAAATCGGCCAAGTGTGTTGGCTACCACAAGGAAAGGTCCAGGGGGGTGGGGTTGGTGTGTACGTAAGGAAGGAACTTAAATGTCAGGTTATTTTGTTTGGTTTGCAATTGACTCGTATACTTGAATATATTTTGGATAATGTTTAAATTAAATCGCAAAACTTTTACTGTAGGCACAGGATACAGATCCCCAAACTCTAATCTGCTTAGTTGTGGTGATGAACTAGATAATATATTATCTTATTTAGCACCAATGATGGATAATATAATATGTTTAGGTGATGTCAATGTGAATCTTTTCAATTTAAGTAATATTATCACACACTGCATTGATTCTTATGGATTCATCCAAGTAATAAACGAACCTACGCGCATAGTAATTAACAGCAGTACTCTTTATTGATTCCATATATTTATCAAGTGATGAATTATTTGTTCATGCAGGTACTATTGATGCTGATGTTGTTTCGGATCACAGAGAAAATTAGAGATTGTGTTAAGGATAAGATAAAAGTCATAATTAACAATACCTCTTCCATTAGTTAGTTCTTCAAGAAATTTCTGTTTAATACTTGACGATGATCTACGCTTTAAGTCACATGTTGCAAGGTTAATAAAAAGGTCGTATATAGTACTTAAACAACTATATGCTTGTTGGTCTATACTAACCTTATTTTTAATTTAGCCTAAAATATATTTCATAATTAGTGGGAGTTTTGAAGTTTATTGTTTATTATAATAATTTTTTACCGGCAGCACAATTTGAGAAAATGTTATTATCACATCTATTTGACGTTACATGTGAACTATGTATGACCAAAAAATGACGGAAGTCTGCTACGTGGGGGTAAAGATTGGGAACACTAATAAGTTGCCTATATATTTAAAGCTGATTTTGACACTTTTCAAATTGAAAATATAATTACCATTGCAAACCCCTGGTGAAGATACACAAAACAATGAACATCCCCAAAGTGAAGTGTAAAATGATGTAGGAATAATCATCGTTTTTTGACAATGTCTTCCCCCCAGATCGTTCAAATTGGTAATCATTTTGCTGAATACCAAACTCGCAACCTAATTTGTAACAAAGTGTATCCTATTTCCCTGCAATGGTTCCACTAAGATATTTTAATAAACATTACTCTTGCTAACATGATGCAATATTTTGCTTATATTGAATATTGTAGAGTATCTAGTTACGTTTTGGGATATGGCACACAACCCTTTTTTTTTAAAACTATTATAACATAGTATAAGCTTCACAAAGTAACACTGCTGTAATAATTTACTTATCGCTTGTAAACATAAACATGAAAGTTTACAAACAACCATGGATGTTGAGGTTATGGCATTTTTGGCTTCATAAATATTCGTAATTAATTCAATCATTATTATATTACACTTATCAAAAGGTAATTCACCGTATATTATTAGTTTACTTCATTTCAATGCGACAAAAACAAAGTCCAAAATAATTCAATTTGAAATATTCTGGTTTTAAACCTTATTCTACACATCATTAACAGTGCCATCTTCGGAGGAAGTCGTGAACAATTTCTATTAAAATGGCGTACATTTAATGTAATAATTCAATAAAATCCATTCAGTACACAACGGCTATCATGATCAATATTTTTGAATTTTTTTTTAACAGAACGATTATATATGTATTCTGCTATCCAACGAATGCTTTTTTTTATATACAAATTGATTATGTTAGATGTAGTAACTAAAATAACGTAAGTGAATTTTTACCATTACTATTAACAGCTATTTCTTGCTTATTACTGCACTTTAGAAAAAAAGCAAACCTTCGTTAGAAAGTACAAAGTTTTGTGAGCTACTGGTAAAGTTACATTTTGCATATTTTCAATTCAACAAAAGTTATTTACCAAACAGAATAACCTGTTTTTTGATGGATTTTAGGCAGCCAACCATACATCCGATCGCGCCCTTAAGCAACCTAACAGTTACCAAGATAGCCTACCACTTTGACATTTGTCCAATAAATAGTTTTAATACGAAAAACCTAATATGAGCATTTGTCAACGAGCTAGTTCTTGAAAGAAATACAAATCCAGTAACAGTATTTAAACGCGTAGCGCTATTTATAGTGTTCATAATTTTTAGTCCATTTTTTACCCAGCAGCTTTAATTTCCACCGACATTTACAAATGGATTTGACAGTGGTTTCACAGTTTCGTTATTCTTGCGTTTCTAGCGGTTCTAACATTAATGATTAGTAAATAGGGCGTATTTCCATGTTACCGGGCATACACTTTTACTAATGTCCAGTAATAACTTGTTCGGTCTGCATATAATGGTATTAGCGCGCGTAGGGAATGCTAATGATTAATTCTAAGTTTGTGTAATTTAAGCCATAGTGGTCCGTAATGTGTACTAATGACTAGCACTAAGCTCGAATAAACAAGGTATATCGTTGTGTAGGTTCAAAGTTTCCTTAAAGTGAGGAAACTAACAACGAAGCCGTCAAAGACAAGCAATTTTTGAAACTGCCGCTTACAGGTGACCGAATGATGTATATGACCGAAAGCTATTACGCTATATTGAAGTTCCTTCGTACAAATTAATCTTGACGAATTCTCAGTAGTCATTCAAATTTGAAATAAACAGCACGTATTACTTTGATTGTGATGAAAATGTTTCGCTTCCTTTTAAATATTTATAAGGATTTTTAATACTTCAAGCGGCGGACGAAAAAATATTACATTATTCTTTTAAAAGCAATAGCCTCAGGCTGAGCTCTTAAGAATTTGCTTAAAATAAATTAAAAAATATTTTTGTCGTAAAAAATGTATATTAAATTCTTCAACATTATAAATACAAGCAGCACAGAAGTATTGCAAGAGAAGCGTTCAGAAGTACAGATTTCAAAAGGAAATAGAAGGGAAGCATTGGAATAAAATGGGAGAATTAGCTTATATCCCGGATGCTTGCAGCATAACCCAGTGTAAATATTTCCGTTCTAGTTATGGAGCACTTACAGTTTTCAGTTTGTGTAAAGAGGAGCATGATTCTTCTAAAATTGTAGAATTAATGTTACAGGTTAACGAAATCGTAGATGGAACAAGAAATCTATATATTACAAAGAACTACATTAATGGAAAACCAATAACGACATCTCATTGGAGTTACATTAAATAAGCATTAGGCAACACGAAAGTTAGACAAAAACCTTTAAATAGCTAAATATCAAACACGATATGCAATAAAGTTATTGCAAGTTGTAGCACATTACTTCCGCAAGATATTTTTCAATTTTTCGGTTTTACTACCGTTGCGCATATTTAGATCATCTCATTCATAGAGTGGCGTTCTGGTTGTTTGCAATCTCCTGCAGGCCCGCGCTGGACCTTTTTGCCGGTCGTGTTCGAATGACTGATTTCCGCCCCCAAAGCCTTATGATTTTTTTAAACGATTTTTGGAATTTATTAATACATAAATACCAACATCAAATACGATATTTTGTTAGTACTTATGAGTAATTTAATATCAAATAAACTTTATAGCATTTTAATAAGCATTTCATTTATCATTTTAATATCAATGAACCAGATGAAATTATTATGAATTGTTACAAACATCATTATACATCATCATTATACAAACCAAAGTCATCAAATATTAAACTAAAATACAAGTTACTTACAACTACACTACGGAAATAAAATAGTACATTCAAAAAATTGCTGGTATTGCTTTTATTTAGTTCAAACTCATTAAATGTTTTTCCTATGACTAATTAGTCACAAAGGTTAGAATCGATTAAAATAGTGACCGGGCTTGTCAGTCTTTCCTGATCCATTATAGAACGGAAAGGGTTTTTATTATTTTTAATTTTGAAAAAGACTGGTCCCCTTCGGCAACGGATGCAAGCACTGTCAATAAAATTTGGGTAGAAGTTGCTAGATTTGGAAAAGTATATATTAGGTCATTTTGTAAATAAATTCTAATATTTCAGCTGGATATTTTGCAGTAGCTAAGAAGTTTTGGAATTTTCCAATCTCACCTACAAGATCAACAGCGCAAATATCTGAATGACTATTATCATTGTTTTTGTTTAGTTTTCGAATTTACTTAAGGTTGGTTTGATGCAGCTCTAAATTCTTTCCTATTCTGATCTAGTCTAAAACGGTCTCACATCCTTCACCACCTAAATCTCTAATAATTTGACTAATATAGCTTTGTCAAGGTCTTCCTACTCTATTTTTATTGGGTAGTCTATAATCTAAGACAGTACTAAATAGTCCACCATGTCTTAACTGGTGCCCTATCAGTCTATCTCTCCTGACCTTTAATTGCTTCCATATACAGGGTTCTTCACCTATCCTTCTATAAACTTCCTCATTTGTTACTCTATCTGTCCAACTAATCTTTAACATTCTCCTATAACACCAAGTTTCAAAAGCTTCTATCTTTTTCTTATCTATACCTCAATTGTACAAGTTTCACTACCGTAAAATAGAACGCTCCATACGTACGACTTTAAAAAACTTTTTCTATTATCTAAACTAATACTATTAGCTATTAGTAGGTCTTTGTTTTTAAAAACATTTTTCTAGCTTGAGCTAGTCTAGCTAGTATAACTCTCCTGCTACGTCCGTCCTTTGTAATTATACTACCTAAATAACAAAATATTATATTATAATATATAATATATAATATATAATATATAATATATAATATATAATATTTAATATATAATATATAATATATAATATATAATATATAATATATAATATATAATATATAATATATAATATATAATATATAATATATAATATATAATATATAATATATAATATATAATATATAATATATAATATATAATATATAATATATAATATATAATATATAATATATAATATATAATATATAATATATAATATATAATATATAATATATAATATATAATATATAATATATAATATATATATATAATATATAATATATAATATATAATATATAATATATAATATATAATATATAATATATAATATATAATATATAATATATAATATATAATATATAATATATAATATATAATATATATAATATTATAATATTATTATATTATTATATTATAATATTATAATATTATTATATTATCTTATCAATTTTTTAGTATTTGTTGATAATTATTTTTACAGTCATCATGATTTTTACATCAACTTTTTACCAGAACATGCGGTTCCAGAATATGTCACTTTGTACTATTTCCTAATGAACCAATTATCTCAGCGGTTGTCAATTCATCGTACAATGGCCGACACAGTTAATAGCTGCAGATAGCGTGAATTTAAAATATCTTAACTACGTGACTATAAGAAGTATAAGTTCTGAATATTAATATAACAACTGTAAAATCGTGTAGTTACAGGAAATTGATTTTGATTAATGTTTTTTACTTCATATTATATTTGAGTTAACACTGTTCGTGGCCGTTTAACATCTAAAGTAATACATACACCAAGCAACAACCATTCGTTTGGTTCCGCTATGGTCAATGTCCCTACGCAAAACAATTTGGGCCACTGCTTTATGCAGAGTGTTTCATATACGAAGAGATATCATTGCTATATCAGAAACGGTAAGAGATACAGAATCAGTTAAATGGGAAAAAGGTTGCCTACTTTGAAGTATATTAAAAAGGTTTTAATAAATTGACACTATCTCAAGCGGTTCTCAAGTTGTACAGCGAAAACCAAAAATGTATTTTTTCGTTTGTGGGGCGTATAAGTTCTATTTCAAAAATATCAAAAAATTAAAACGGAAAAAGTGTTTTGAGATAAAATTTTAAATAACAAGATATCATCAAATTTACACTGCAAAGTTTAGTTACTACAGGAGTCCCATCTACTTAATTTTTTAAATACAAACCTGTGTTTTTATTATAATAATCGATAAAGCATGTGATACGTTATCTTAAACATCCTGTACATTTTTTTCTGTTAATAAGAAATACGCGGTCTAATAATTGTCAACTCAAATCCCTTCGGCGTTAAAAACGAAAATTAATTCAGTAAATTAAAATAACCCTTTAACATGTTAATTTACTTATATATTTGTATAAATTCGATTCCTATTGTTGCATCCTAGAGCCTATTTAATAATAAATACTCCTTCTAAGAATTCCTCAACGTAAAATTTATGCTAAAACTAAACAGGCGATAAATGATTCTAGGTATCTGTTAATTGATTCTTATTTGTTTTCCATTGAAAGCTTCGTCGAATTAAAGCCGCGTATTATCCCACTAAACCGCGTTTTTCCAGTTTCATTTCCTTAACAACAATATTACGTTGAGCTCTGGTCATTAGTGAAACGAAATAAGTATTCATTTGATTTTCAATCTACACAACGAAAACATGTGTAGAATGGTTGGTTCTTTACGTTTTCTGTACAAAAAGTTCGCGCACGCCTTACAGCGTGCTTCTTCCGGTGGCTCTTAAAGCCACAATGAATGGTCGCCCCTTGTTGTGATGGGAGGACCACCCCAAGGCGGGACACGCGCACTTCTGTTTAGCACCGTTTTTACAGACGGTAGGAGCCAACCCGATGGAGGTATCTCGAGGGTGAGTGTTTATACACTAATTTTCTTATATGGGTACCCGGTAGTTATTGGAAGCAACATATGTACACGGGCTTACGGATGCATTACCTTGTTGGTGGTAAAATGACTGGTTGTTTGTATGTGCGAGGATATTATAATGTTTACTGATTTCCTTATTAAAATAATTTTATGTATAAAATTCCCTACTTACAAAGCTAATTTCGTGTTGTGATTTTTAGTGGGGTAATTTGGTTCCTTTTTCTTGTTTGAAGTTTAATATAGTGGGTGACCTAAAAACTGCAGCTCGCCATGTTAAAAATGATTCTTTTTTTTATTCGTGAATATGTATATTGTTCATGTTTGGTATTGTTGTGTTTTCTATATAATTTTGTATTTTTTTGAATTAGAGGTTTTTTAGTTTGTAAATATTTGAATGTGCGTGAGTGAGTATATTTCTATTTCAGGCCTCCCTTAATTTTTTTTGTAGGTGTAATACCCCGCCCACTCGCCGATTGAGCCTGGTCAATTTCTTCTTTTTCTTCCTCGTTTTTATTTTCTTTTTTTTTTACTACGTCGCTGAACATAGCGCACGCACCTCAATAATTTGGGAATGACATGAGATAATTCCATTTTTCTAAAAGCATTTTAATATACCTCAAAGTAGGCAACTTTATTCACGTGCTTCTAAATGCTTCTGATATAGCAATGTTATCCCTTCGCATATGAGAAATGAGACACTATATATTTGTTAATATGAGGCTCGGTTTATAAGTTGTGTACATTTAATGCACAGCATGGAAATGAAACGATATATTTGAATAAAATTAAAGGCGAATAAAAGTATAATTCTTTAGTTACAAAATACAGTATGTACTTTCAATATAACCCCCCGTTTACACTGATGCACTCTTTTCAACGTGTGACAAGTTTTAGCAGTTTGTCACTGAAGAATTCTGTCTAAATAATCAGGGGCTACTTTAATTTATCGTCAGTTGCGTAGTGATTGCCCTTGAGAACCCTCTTGAAATCGGAGTAAAATAGATATTGTACGCAGCCAAATCCGTAGAGTATGACTAATGCAAAGAGCGTTCATGGTGGCGTGTGATGTATAATGTCGCGTATTTTCATATTGAAAGATTATGGACATAGTTGTCTTTCGAACGCGTTTCCGATGTACGGTGAGGTGTTCACAGTCGTCCCATGTCACAGATACTCAGTCACATAAACGTGTTTGACGTTCCAAAATATCGTCAAAAGGATTTCTGTCGCTGAGTCTTGCAAATTCGGAATTCCATGCTGCCTTTTTTCCCGGATCGTAATTATGTCCGGAACCCCTAGCACGATATTTATAAAGAAGACATTTTCTTGGTCGCGATAATACTGAGGAGTCTGTTCGCAATATTTGACACGTTGTGATTCGTGTATATAAATGGCAAAATTTACTGGAATATGCTGCAAGTTGCCATCGAACCTCCATTTGCAGGAGCACAAATGTGACGAACACTGAAAATCTACAAGTGCATGAAGACCGTCATTATTGTCAACAAAATGGAGCCCCCTTCACTACGTATTGGCCGTTTTGCAGTAGTTATATGGGAAGTTTCCTAATAAGTGGATTGCAGAAGAGGATATATTGAGTGGTCATCTAAATTGTAACGTTAATTTTTACTATATAATATACTAATATTATAAATACTCATAATTTATTCAAATTTCCAGGGGATTAAATTTTTCGCCGGGGAGTCAAATGCTTTTCTAATTTTAAAGCTAACACTTATCCCCGTAGCTATCCTAATCCCGGTGCGTCTATCTCATGTTGGTGTCCAGGTGTCCCCTTGTTTGATTAATGGTTTCTCTTTTATCGTCGAAGCGTCGGAATTTTGTATAACGGTAGAGGAAAAATGGAACGAAAGGGAAAGAGGCCGTTTTATCGATTATCGGAAATCTACCGAACACGTCTACACTTTAGAAATGTCTTTTATGAAGCCGGTTTCTTTCGATGCATCGGCATCCACGAGCCACCATCTCCCATCCTATATCGGTTAATATTCTGACGCAAACTGCTACGCACAGCTGCATGTTAAGCATGAGAAATGCAATCCTTGCGATTTTGCAAACCACAAATCATAAATTAATGCCCTTACTCACATGAGAACCAAATCTTTGTGCGGTTTTTATGTAACGCTTATAGTGAACATAATAATACTGGAGAATTTCGCATGAGAGATTTAAAATCCCCTGAACCTAAATAATACAACTGGCGATGAAGCCCTTTTAAAAAAATCGTAACACGATCAGATGGCTACGTAAGTTAGATAGATTCGAGTATGACTACTAATCTCAAGGTCCCGGGTTCGATTTCCAACACGCATTGCTTGAAAAATGTTAAACGAGCATTTTTCACAAAAGTGCGCCCTCGTTCGGTTGAGAGGTATAATATAGGTATCGTATGTGGGTGTTGTCACACACCTTTAAGATCTCAACCATGCTTGGAACAGCAAGGGTTCGACAAACTTTTAAATTTCCTGGCCAATATTGTACCTTCAGTTAGAGCACTGGAAAGTCAAATGTAGGGATATTTTGATCCTATGATCCTTTACCTCCCCAATCCTTAATTTTTCTTTGTGAGGTTCATAAAATCTATTGTTTACAAGACACGACTATCCGATACGCAAGATTTAAAAAATAGTACAATAAGGACGTGTAAGGTTACTCGCCGAAGAGATAATTTGAAAGCAGACTTTACCATTGTCTAATAAATAACAGTAAACATTTTGAACATTTGCTGTAACATTGTGTTTCATAAAACCTAGGATAACTAAATTAATTTATTTAAATTCGGCTAACGGAACAAAAGTACTTCTTATTTAATAACTACATAACTGATTAACCAGTTTCAATTATCCTTTCACCAAAAGACCACATTTTTCAACAGTTTTATTATGTTGAAGTATAAAATGTAGGATTGCATTTACGATTTTAAGGTTGAGTAAGCTGTAAATGGGCTTTTAAATCATGTTTCCCCCTTGACACCTATTAATCTCTTGAAACCACATTTCAGTATATGTATTAATTTTCTTTGTATTACAGGTAGAAACTTTTCAAATGAACACACGGTATGTATCTTGGGTGAAAAATAAACAACCTATATTCAGTGTCGCGCTAAAGAAGGGACTTATAAAAGATTGTTCCAGTTCAATTTTATGAAAACGTCTAAGACAATTGCGAGTATTTCTCAAAGAAATCTGGAACATGTCCTTTAATATGCATATCTCGTATTAAAAACCCTCATACATATTTAAAAAGGAAATGAAAACCTCTGATAACAATCAAAGTAAGGCGCACCCTATTTATTTTGCATTTGCATTATTACTGAGTGTTCATCAAGCTTAATTCCATTCCAAGAACCCCACTGGTTTCATTATACATTAATACCCCTTCACCAATGGTATTGCTAACTACGCAATAGTCTCTATAAATTTGTCATTACGGGCAAATTCTCAAGAACCTTATTGTGTCACAGAACGTTCATTTTGAAAATTTTACAATCCATCCATTTAAATACATAATAAGCACTCTATTATTCTGAAGTGGGTGCAGCATCTTCGGATTCAATATAGAGGAGATACGTACCTTTGTGGGTTTATTCAAAAGCAACATCGTATTTACAAGATGTTGAAAATGTTTGGGAAGTTGGTCACAATACAGCGTTTATGCTCTACGGAAGTTAATCTAAAACACACCATCACTGAGATTATGTAGTTTGTACCTTTTTAAACTCATATTTCGTCTCTGTGTCTATTCTTATACAAACATTGTACACGTCACCAATATATAATTTGTAAATTGTGGTTAGAACCTCATCTACCTTTCAATTAGTTTTAAGATTTAATCGTATAATTGAGTCAAAGTGTACACATAGACGGTGAAGTTTAATTTATTTGTCCTACAATAAGTAAATACGTAAATAGACATTCTATTTTAAAAGCAATAGTGTTGTCATATGCTTGCAGAGACACCCATCTTCATCTTGTGTACCTTGCTTTAATCGAGTGTCAATGAATTCCAAAAAGGGTGCTTTTCGAGCAGTTACAATAATTTAATAAAGAAATCTTTGATTTAGTTTTAATCGAAAAATTTAAGTATGCATTTGGTCTTTACTGAATGGTTTTAGAAAACAAAATTCAAAGTTTAGAGGGACAAATTAATAGGACGTTATTTATTTAACTTCGTAGTTACTTTGTTACCCTTTTTTGTATTACTTTAAATATGTTGTAATTTGCGGTTTAAGCAGGCAAGTCGGCTCCGTGGTGTAGTTGATATGTGTGTGACAAAGAACGTCTTATTAGAGAAAATGAGGAAGAACTAAAAGATTATTTTAGGTGCCGATGGACTAACTTAAATACATCCGGGTTCTACAAGCTGTTTGCATTTGCGGTCAGTAAGAAAGACTCTTTTAGTTATGTAGGCGTCCTTGCGGAAAAGGATAGTACTAAATCCGCATACATTTTAAAAGGTTATTCTAAAAACGTATTTATCAAAATGGCAGATAACAAAGACGAACTAAGGAATGCGGGTTTCGTAACAATGGCGTACACCACACGCAAAGGGGTTCCGTTAAACAATGCATATTTGCCTGGTAAACAACCTTTCGGACCATTTAAAACCGAGGGCCCTACAACCTATAACGACCATATATTCCCAAAAGTGGTAGACATGCAACTACTCAACAGTGAGTGGGAGATTAAGGATTCCCTCCAATACCGACAAGAAGAAGTCGATCAAGCTAACAAGATACGTATGCAGGGTGTAGTGGGAAAGCTGCGATTAAAAGATTGTTATAAGCTGCAAGAATTACACGAAGGAATGGATCTGGTTGTCAGTGGAATCAAATACTTTATATACAGTGTGTCCAAATTTCGAGTCTCTATATTGTGATTTCAGTTATTATAAGAGATAGAAATTGGGTTAAATGGGGAAAGATTTGGAGGAATTCCAGTTTTGTATCCGTTTACAAAATTGGTGTAAGTTGTCTGGTTTTGGAGATATTCGAAGAAAACTAAAAATGGCGGATTTTGTTTTTTGATAATAAAACATGAATCATAAGTCGCACCATCACAAGACTTGCACATTATTAAGACACTTTTCTAAAAGGAGTATTTTAGCATAAACAGAATCATTCGACTGTCTTTTGTTTTCGAGGAAACGCCCACAACTTTTGTTTTTCTTATGGCCGCCATTTTGAATATTAAGTGAATATTATGCGCCTTAAAATTACCTTTTCAAGGATATGCCACATGTCTATAAAAAAATGCAAAACTATCCTAAATTTTAATCATCATCATCATTAGGTCTTCAGTCCTAGAACTGGTTAGACGCGTACCATCATTGTTTCCTATTCTGAACTAACCTACACATTTCCCTGAAATTTGCACAGTCTGCATCTATAACTGTCTGATCTAGGTCTACATCTACTTCTTTTTTCCTATCTCTGCTTGTAATATATCGCATACTATTCCCCAAAAAATGCCTTAGAACGTATTCCGCCCTACTATTTCTCTTTTTCCCCAGATATCCTTGTTCCCCTAATATTTCTGTAACTTATTTGTTATTATCTTTGTCTGTCCATGCTATCGTCCTCATATATCTACAGCACATCATTTCAAAAGGCTGCTACCGTTTTTCTGTCTGCGTTTCAGACTGCCCGTATTTCATAGGCATACTGTGCTGTGCTCTACACATATGCTTTCAACTATTTTCTTCTTATTCTGTTTGTTGTCTTTCCTCATAGGCGATGTTCTTTCTTGTTAGATGCAGTTCGATCACTTTCTATCGTTTTACAGTTATATGCCCTATTTCTCCGACCTTCAATGGTTGTGAAGGGAGGTAAGCAGTCTGTGGCTGGCAAGTTCTCCCAACACTTAACCATTTGGCGATTTAATATATTTTCCAATTTATCTTTTCGCACAGTCAACATTAGTTGCAGGTATTTCGCAGCCATTAGGTTTTCCGTCTCAAAACTGGTTGGACACGTACCTGCACTTATTTATATTCTGAGCTAGCCTACATAGTTCCCTGAAATTCTCACACAGCATGTGTATTCAGGTTAATCTTCTTTGGGAATTAAACCACTCATAGTTTTTAAAATCAACTTTATTTACGTTTCGAACCATGACCTAGGATCGTTGTCAAAATTATAATAAAAACTTCAAGTTTGACATTTATGACATAAATTGAAGGTGACTTTGATTTATTGATGTTTGAAATATTTGGTTTGAGTATACTAAGCAAAAATTTTTAAAGTTCAACAGAATGATTGCCTTCAATTTGTGTTGCGACCTGGGATCGGCTTTCTTTAGGTAGCCAATACGCTTAACGTGAAATCAGCTGATTAATTTTTATTGGTGAATTTTATATAAATTGAATAACTTGGAATTGGAAAACATTTTTTAAAAATAACTAAATTTGTATGTTCTTTAACGTTTGGTAATCCCAACAGGGCAAAAATTTGATTTCTACTTTATGAAAAGTACAATACACATTTTATAATGTACACAAACAGCATTTGTCAGAAATTATTAATTATGGTGGTACTAGAGTTAAAATGATATCGTTTTATAATAGTAAGCGGTGGTATGTGACAAAACCAAACAATTGAATTACAGTTATAGGTCAAACAAATTCTAAAATTTAGATAAACTTGTGTGATGTTGTAAGTTTTGGTGCCGGTGGTGCTGCATTTTTAATTTAAAAAATGGCACATGTCTACAACTTTTCGAATGAGGAAAAGTTTGATATGCTAAATACTTATTTACAATCGTTTCGGAACGCTGATACGGCATCCGCCAGATATTTGGAATTGTATCCAGAAAGACGACAACCGCATAAAACATACTTCAGAAAAATTGTAATGAATTTACTGAATTATGGTGCTTTTTAACAGACTAGGGAACAATACGACTTAAACAATAGGGAACGTGTTCTAAGCATTACTGAGGCGGTAACACGAAATCCATCCACATCCGTAAGATCTGTAAGCCGTGAACTTAATATTCCAAAATCAACTGTTCATAATATTTTAAAAAAGGAAAAGTTTCATCCTTATAAACCTACTATTGTCAAAGGCCTCAAAGAGAAGATTTCGCCAGACGAATGCGTTTTTGTAATTGGTACATCCAAAATGCGAGGAAGAACCGCACTTTCCAGAATTGATAATATGGACAGACGAAACGCGGTTTACCAATTGCGGGGTGTTCAATAAACATAACACGCATCACTGGAGCACTGAAAATCATCATCTGACGGCGCAACGCAAATTTCAAACGAGATATGGATTTAACGTTTGGTGTGGTATCTTAGGTAGTTAATTATGATATAAATATTTTAGTAAATTAACCAATGTAATTAATACTTTTATAGGTAGTAATTTGATTGGACCCTTTTATTTTGTCAATAAACTCAATGGCGCCAGATATACGGAATTGTTAAGAGACCAAATAATTCCGGCTATTAGAGGACTTGTACCAAATGATGATGATTTTCGAAAACTATGGTTTCAGCAAGATGGTTGTCCAGCTCACAATTCCCGAGAAGTTAGCGCCCTTTTAGCTGAACATTTTGGTCAAAATATTATATGCAATAGTGGACCAATTATGTGGCCGGCAAGATCACCAGATCTTACACCACTTGATTTTTATTTATGGGGTTTTGCTAAAAATGAGGTATATGAGTTTGAACCGCCTCATAATATAAACGAACTGCAGGAAAGAGTCCGTGACATTCTTAACTCTATAAATAAGCGCACGTTAAGCAGAGTTGCACGGAAAGTTTTAATTAATTGTCGAATGTGCCGTGATGCAAACGGACAGCATTTTCAGCATCTACGGGAAGGAATTTAGATGATAGTTTGCTGTTTGGGTCACATTTAATTTTGTTCCCTAAATTAGATAAGATAGGCTAGAGTTTTATGTTTAGTTAATTTTAAGATTTATATCCAATACTTTACGAGTTCTACTTAACAAAGTGTATGTGGTACTACTACTACTACTATTACTACTACTACTGTTTGGAAAGTAGAAATCAAATTTTTGCCCTGTTGGGATTACCAAACGTTATAGAACATACAAATTTAGTTATTTTTAAAATTTAGGATAGTTTTTGCATTTTTTATAGACATGTGGCATATCGTTGAAAAAGTAATTTTAAGGCGCATAACATTCACCTAATATTCAAAATGGCGTCCATAAGAAAAACAAAAGTTGTGGGCGTTTCCTCGAAAACAAAAGACAGTCGAATGATTCTGTTTATGCTAAAATACTCCTTTTAGAAAAGTGTCTTAATAATGTGCAAGTCTTGTGATGGTGCGACTTATGATTCGTGTTTTATTATCAAAAAACAAAATCCGCTCTTTTTAGTTTTCTTCGAATATCTCCAAAACCAGACAACTTACACCAATTTTGTAAACGGATACAAAACTGGCCTGAATTCCTCCAAATCTTTCCCCATTTAACCCAATTTCTATCTCTTATAATAACTGAAATCACAATGTAGAGACTCGAAATTTGGACACACTGTATAGAGACAAACTTCGATACATTTTGCAATTCGAAAACCTAGACGGTCTCTATGTATCAAACTATTGACTATTAATAAAATTAGTTTATCGAGCGAAGATGACAAGCGTAACGTCATCCCTGGAAGCATATCAATCTACGCATGGGGGCATAAAGATATAAATCTAAGATAGTTGTTTATATTTGTATAGATTTTGTAAATCCATTGTATATATTAGTTTTAAGATTCCATAATTTTTAAGTTCTTCTCCCTCCTTCCCTTCTTTCAAATCCTACCTGCTTCTATCCTGGTGGATAGAGTATACGAGTTATCCCCACGTGGTGTTCGTGGGACACATCGGTTTTTGATTTCTCGGGAAATGGTTGGTTAAATCATATGTCTTGGGTAGCGAAAAAAGGTTCTAAAGATGGAGTTAAATAAAGATGGACAAAAATTAGAGGTTTGGGCCTTTAAAAAGCGTAACTTTGTAAGGGGTGGTCCTATTTAAAATCTATTTACAGATTTCGGCTCCCTAGAAAAATCTAATATTAGTTGATACCAAACACAATATGGTTAACTTAAAAGAGTGACTACCCCGCGGAAAATAAATACAATATACCGCTTGTCAACAAAAAAGTTGTAGGGAAATTCAAAGGCGCATTTAATGGGGGTAGTATTAGAATTCGTCGGTACAAAAGCCAAGTCCTACTGAATCGTAAGCGAGAGAGACACGATTAAAAAGATTAAAGGAGTCTCACGAAGTGTAGATAAGTAAAACCGAGGGTCCTACAACCTATAACGAGCATATATTCCCAAAAGGGGTGGGCATGCAACTACGCAACAGTGCGTGGGAGAATAAGGATTCTTTCCAATAAGAAATTAAAGTTTCCATGTACGTAGCACCAGTCATTAGGAAATGGTAGGAATGTTAAGCCTATAAAGGTGATTATTAATTGTGGTTTAGAAAAATAGTAGTTTTCGTGGACTAAATAAAATAGCTTAGACTGATTAATGTATATGGTTACATATTCTCGTACACATCCACAAACATCTGCTTACGTCCACATACGGACATGGCGATGCCGGTAGTTTCTGTTTAACAAATAGTAGGAAAGATACGTTAGGTGTTAGTGTGTGAAAGCCCATAGGATCGTTGGATTCAAAAAGAGCGGTGCGGCGGAATGCATGGCGGTTCCCGTTAGAATAATCGAAAGTGGTTAATCAATCGTATTAGATGTTTAAATATGCGAAAGTGTAAAAGCCTACATAAGCAAAATTTAATTATCAGACAAAAAAGTGAGCGATGTGCTATACTATACTATAAAGTATAGGATGATGCTTTGCAGCGGTCCTAGCAGTAAAAAGGCGACTGACGTTTTCAAGCAACTACAAGAATAGCAGTAGCGCAGAGAAGGGGTATGTATGTATTATACAGCGCACTGTTACTATAAACTATGGTAGTTTACCGGTAGCTCGAACGTGTAATTGATCACGACTTATAAATCCCTCGGAGGTGTAAAATTTTGAGACCCTTGTCATTTGGAAAATGTTTGGAAATTATCAGAACGGGAGCGGGTCGAAGTATAAGTTAAATGGATGATTGACCGAGTTGTTTCTACCTTTTACGAGGGAATCGAAAGTTAACAGACATCGAGCATCTAATTCTCTATTTGGGTTGTATCGAGTACTTGCCGGCCTTACAAATAATTACGTGCATCCGACCGCTATGCGGAAGATTTGGTTCTAGGAAATGAGCAACCTACGAAAGTACGGAATACTTGGTATTATTGCTAATTGGTTTAGTGTTTGCGCTTGTGCACTCTTTGAGTGTCGTCGGCAATCTTCGATTGTTTCCAAAATGTATATAAACCATGGCGCTATACATGGAAGCTGGTCGAAGAAAAATGTCATCCGAAAATATTTGCAACTCTTGTGGTGGTTCCTATACCTAGAAGAATGCTTTCAAACTGCACCAGAACAAATGGCGTGGTGTAACATCGTGCACAGTTAAGCTTATACATTCGTCAGCAGCAAAGTACTTAAACTGTAGGTCTTGCGGTATCGCTTTTACGAGAATGGACAACTTACTACGGAACAAGGAAAAACAGCACGGTATGTCATTAAGCCGTAAACGTTCAGCTCCGCCAGCTGTAAAAGGTGTTGTACAAAACAACCACAAATTCTCTGTAAAGTATTCAATTTCGTTACTTAAAACAAATTAAATTTTGATCTACAATTAGCCGCGCTCGTAAAATGAGAAACTGATGGTTAATTTTAATGCCGCTAAGCATATACTTTCGCTTGGTGATTCATTTAGAAAATATCCAAGCCTGCCATTTCCGAAAATATGACGTAAAAGTTATTTAAAATTAAATTGCTTTATTAATAAGTATCCTGTAGACAACAAGTTTGGTATTCCCTTAGTAAAGGTTTAAAGTGTTTTATTAAGTTTTTGTTTATAGTAGCACTGCATCCTCTACCGCACTTGTAGCCAATCTGTGTGCGTGAGCTACCATCCTTATGGATTTTTGATATGCACGCGATGCGATTGCTGACCCGTATAACATGGAAGACGTTTCCGGTGTTTCTACTAACTGCATTCGCAGCATGGACGATGCGAACCGGGCGCATGCATTAGTGCTAAATGTATTGGACGAGCAGCAAGTATTGACAAAAGATGACGTCATTTAGATGCCCGTTGAATCCTTAACTTTGTTCGGCTGTCTTGGGAAACCAAATCGGTTTGCATTCCATAGGGTGCATAAAGCAGGTATGCAAGTGTGTACTTTTTAGTTATAAGTTAGTTCGCTTACAAGTTTCACCAAAGTCCTATAGTGCTGATTTTGTTTTGTACTAAAATGCCCTCCGAAAATATTTTTAATTGCAACTCTTGTGGTGCTTCCAATACCTGGAAAAATGCTCACAAACGGCACCAGAACAAATGCCGTGGTGTAACATCGTCCAGGGTTAAGCTTATACATCCGTCAGCAGCAAAGTACTTAAACTATGGGTCTTGCGGTAACGCTTTTACGAGAATGGACAAATTAGTACGGCACAAGGAAAAACAGACCGGTGTGTTATTAAGCCGTAAACGTTCAGCTCCGCCAGCTGTTAAAGGGTATTGTATAAAACAACCACGGATTATGTGTAAAGCATGCGATTTCGAAATGGACAAGACTACGTATGCCGCACACTTGAGGAGCAACAGACATAAAAATGCAACAGTTACCGCTACTAGCGACGATGGTGTAGAAATGGTTAACACAGCGTTTAACAACCGTATGGCTAGCTATCGCATAAAGAACGCCAGTGTCGACGATGGAGTGTCCTAGTGTCTTTGGAAGCAGAAAGAGCGGTTTATTCGATTACTTAATGAAAAAAGAACACAACATACAGCAATAAAAGTTAATTGCGAACTCACAGCGTCTACATAAAAATGGGAGGAGAGACTACCGATGTGAAATCCTTTAACACAAAAAATATGGTTATAACGTCTTTTAGTAATTTGGAAAATATGTACGAGGTCTTAAGCGAAACCATGAGAACAAAATCAGAGGAATTTGAAGCACGTGGGTCCGGTTGGTCTTTGGAAAAGGTGCTCTATTTAGAAATAAATATTAATAAGTATAAGCCGATGTGAGGAGTTCTAGGTTAAGAATAAAAATTATGAATATGTATTTAGAAATGTAGTTATAAAATTTAAACTGTATTAGTAAAAGTTGTCTGTAATAAAAAGTTTTAAGAATGGTTTCAGATTTTTCTTTAGGTATGAACTGCATGAAAGTTATAATTTAGAGGGTATGTGTGTAAAACAGTAAGGGGTGGTCCGAATTTAAATCTATTTACAGATTTGAATTCTGCATAAAATTCCAGACTAATTTGATGTGTCCCATGACTAAAAAATTTATAAGGATGGTCAGAAATTGTTTCTGGTAAAAAATCTTAAAATGAGAGTAGCTCCCTAGGGGGTGATGGTATCTAGGAAATTCTAAGAAATTCGGCTAGCTGAAAAAATCTAATATTAATTGATATCAAACATGATAGGTTTATCTCGAAGGATGAGCTAAACAAGATAGAAAGTATGATATGACATTAAAAGCGATTAGTGGTGCGGTGGCGGTATGCTTGCTAGAGGATGTGTGTGTATTTCAAATCTGTTTACAGATTCGAATTTTGCCTAAAATTCTAGACTAATTTGATGTATTGCGTGGCTAAAAAATTTTATAGGGACGGTCAGAAATCGTTGCTGGTAAAAAATCTTAAAATGAGAAAAGCTCTCTGGGAGATAATGCTATCTAAAAAGTTCCTAGAAATTCGATTAGCGAAGAAAAATCTAATATTAATTGTTATCAAACAAGATAGGTTTATCTCGTCGGTGGAAATGGTTAGTCGAAGAAAACTATTTGATTCCGAATGTTAGCAGTAAAAAAATTTTAAAATTGGGGTAGCTCCCTGGGGGGTGATGCTATCTAAAAAATTCCTAAAAATTCAGGTACCTGAGAAAAATCTAATGCTAATTGATACCAAACAATATAGATGTATCTCGTGGGTGGAAATGTGGAGAAAGATTTAGCTCGCGGGTGGAAAGAAGGCGGGTGTGACGTAATCAAAATGGTTGATGTCAGGGTGTCCGAGCAAGGAGGAGAGCAAGGATTAGCAAGGAAGAAATCCATCTCCTCAAATCCTCCTTATGGGAATTTACATGTAAATTTGTTCCAGATGTGTGTTGAAATGTGGATGCTGGTGGAAATGTGTCCACAGAAGCCCTGATTTTACATTACTGGCCTTAAGGATGAAATAGGCTTATGTATCTTTGGTAGTCCATAATATATACCTGGTATAGAGTTACTTGTACATGATGTTTTCTTTTCATGGTTGTTAGTCATGCCTTTTTTATGAAGAAGCTTAATGTGATCATTTACTCTTTCTGAATAGTGAAGGACGGATTCCTAGCAAGCGATTTATACGTGTTGTGGTCAGAAAGAAGTTCTAGAGATTTGTTGATATACTGTTGTTTATCCATAATAACTGTTGTAACGCCTTTATTAGCTTTAGCAACTATAATTTGTGGATTCATGGATAAGAACTTTTTTGTTTTGTAGAATTGAGTTTGATAATTGTTTGGTTGATTGTTGTGGATGGGTTTGTAAGCGTAGTTAGTTACAAACAAAACGAGTGTTACAACACGACTTCAATTAAAATGGGCAGGACAATCCAAAACAACAATATTGATGGGCTAGCTTGCATAAGTCGTAGGTTCAATGTCGAAGATATATAATACAATAGATTAACTTCAAGACAATGGCAGAAAAAATTAATTTAAATTAGAAAAAAAATTAAGGTAGCAGCTCTTGGAAATATCGAGTTCTCCTCCCTACATCTTGCTACCCTTAATAACGGTCGAAATAACAAACAAAAAATCACATAGTTCTTTATGTCGCCTTTTAGTAGGTGGTTTTTCCAAAACATTTCCAAATTCTATATTGGAAATATATATATATATATATATATATATATATATATATATAACTTAGAAGAAGAGTAGAAAAAATTCTCTAAGTCAGAGCGTGGAATGTCAGAAGTATGAAGCAGGTAGGTAAGCTAGAGGACTTAAAAATTGAAATGAATAGGTTAGCACTAGACATGGTTGGGATCAGCAAAGTTCAGCGGCCAGAGGGGGGGTATTTTTGGAGTGAAGACTTTAGGGTAATTCATACAGGGTCAGAGGTAGGAAATTCTGGTGTGCAAAAAAAATAGGGCACTGTGTAGAAAACTACTTACAAAAGAACGAAAGAGTACTCGTGGTTAAATTAGAATCTAAACCGGTAAACAATACAGTAATAATGCAAGTATATATGCCCACCTCTAGCCACAGTGAGGAATCTATCTACAAAGATGTCAAAGACATACTAAGATACTTAAAGGACACAAAAATTTAATAATTACGGTGAGTTTTAGTGCAGTGGTAGGCAAGGGTACGAAAGAACGGCAGTAGGTTTATTTGGTTTAGGCACGAGAAACGACAGAGGAAATAGCTTGGTAGAATTTTGCACAAAAACAATTTAACCATCACAAACACATAATTTCAACATCATGCTTGAAGACGATGCACGTGGAAGATGCCAGGGGATACAGGAAGATATTAAATAGATTACATTCTTATTAAACAACGGTTTAGGAATCAAGTAAAAGACTGTAGAAGCTACCCCGAAGCAGATGTAAACACTGACCACAACATCGTTATGAAGGCGGCTCTTAAATTAAAAAATTTCAAACAAAGGAACGGAAAAAGACACTTTGACTTTGAGAAACTAAAAGATAAAGATATCCACGAAGGTTCGAAAAAAAGTTAAATGAATTGGTAAAAGATATGGAGAAAATTCCTTATACTAAGGAAGTAAAAAAAGATTGGAATAACATTAAATCCAGATTAGGCATGGCGGCCAGAGATATCCTGGGGTATCAAAAAGAAAATAAGAAACCATGAATAATGAAGTATATGCCGAATTTAATAGAAGAAAGACGTAAATACAAAAATAGATCAGATGAAATAGGAAAGCAGAAATACAAAGCCATAAAATAGGTAATTATTCGCAAATGCAGGAAAGCCAAAGAACAATGGATTGATGAAACATGCAAAGAGGTACAAACTAAGATGGAAATAGGAAAGGCAGACGAAACATACAAACTAATTAAAATTCATTTTAGGGATATAAAACCGTATATCAAAAAAGGGTATTGAAGTAACTGGGTAGTTGGAATTTATTTATTAGAAGAAGAATTTGGTACAGGTATAGTTCAGGAAGCAGGGAATATATTTTGCCAGGGGTAAACGTAATTTGGATAGTAATGCATAGTAGTGTACAACTTATATAAAGAGTGCTTCTGGTATGGAATCATCATTGGTATTTTTGTTTTATTTTGACGTATAAATAGGTGGTATAAAAATATAATTGTAAATGACTCGTATAAGTATTAGGAAACATAAGGTATTCATTGATAAAGCAATTTGGGCCAGTTAAGAAAATAGCAAAGTTTAGTTTTCGAAAATTTTATTCAATTTGAGAGTTATCTAAATTCTAAAAAAGGACTGTAACTGACCGCTGTCAGTGGGGTATAACCATTTTAAATATTTGAAAAAAAATTACTGGATTAAGTTAAGGCTGCGATGTTTGCAGAATACATGCGTTACCATACCCTTGCTTGACCCATCTACCCAGCTAAGCAGTCCTTGACGGCGACGGAGCGAAGCCGCTGTTTGATATTTCTTTGAATGCTGGTCGCAGTTTATTCCTTACTATTACGGCTTTTACTCTTATCTCAGGGTCTACAAATGCGCCAACAGTGATTCAGATGCGTCGCCAGGATTGTTATAATAGTAAGATATACAGACCGTACGAATAGAAGATTAGACCAGTCTGAATTTTCATTCACAGGTGGTACGTACTAAATTACTAAATAAATTGTTAAAATAAATCCGTTTAATGTCTATATAAATTAAACCAGAACAGTTAGTATTTGTATATATAAATTATGTAGTTAATTTTAACAATGAATACAGTGCAACTGTTGGGTTAAGAAGTAAGAGTAGTAAAAATTGTAGTAATTATTAAAAGTAATTTTTGTAGCCACATCTTAGTACTTCTAGGATCGTCATTACATATAGGTGAATAATAAGGCTTATATTAAACCAAACAAACAACTGTAAAAAGAATTTTTTTTGTGACGGGAAAAAATTTTGACATTTAATGTTTCTTGACAGGTAACAAAATGTCATTTTTTACGAATTTACTCTTTTCGCCAGGAAAAAAATTAGTGCTTTTTCCCCGGGTATGTGCAAATAAGTAAGAACACGAAAATATTCAATTGAAAACTGGGTCCACACTTGTAACATGCGGGTGGAACAAACCATCGTATCATAACTTCGTCGCGTAACTGCAACACCTGTGTGGACGTGAAGCGCAAACTGTCAATTTATGATTTCTGAATATTCAAAACAATCGATATAAACAACTTAATTAAGCAATTTTTAAAACCACTCGCAGAATTAAATTGACAGATATTTGATTACTTTAAAGGTTTCCTTAGCAACGCAAGTCTAACTGTCCCTGTAAGTATAACAGCCTACTTGTTTGAAACTTCAAATTTGACATCGATTGATTTTTTTGACCTTAATATATTGCAATATTGTTTTCAATAGTTAATCATCGTTTTGCCTGTTACAGAAAAAATAGTGTATTACACACGGGTAAAAATGTAAGATTTTTAACACTTCGAGCTAAAATCCAGTACTTTTCTCTTGTATAATAAATAACTATTATTACAATATGTTTTAGATTTTTCGCAATATTCGTTATCACTATTGTATTGTGCACTGTTTTGTTCTATTGTCTGTTCTATTACTTTTGAATGCGTTTTATAATTTTCTAGCATAGTTTCTATTTTTAATTCCAAACTTAAAATCACAATAACTTACGCCTATATAGAATTTTCTTTCAAGTAAAAAGAAATTCAGTGAATGGCATATTACCGTCATTCCAGTCTGATTAGAAACGTATTAAGATCAATCTGCATGTACTACTGCTGAATGGTAGAAAACCAAAAAAGTTAGTCTATTATATTTTAACAATGAAAATGTTGGATTCTAGTTTTGAATTCTAAATAACCATTTCTTATAACAGTTTTCGATATCGACAAAATTAATTAACTAAAGCAAACGCGTTGGAAAATGCTTCATTGCCACCGAGTGCGATATTGCTGACCAAAGCGTGATACACAAAGATCAGCAAAAACTTGAGGCAGCAAAGAAATTTCCAACTAGCTTTGTATACTATTCTATTCACTCGCTATTTTTGCATTTTAGTTAATACTTCTTATGATGACAAATAGCAAGTCGTATTCATTAAACATATATGTTACATTTTTTGAAGAGGCCACAGTCTTGAAATAATTTATAAGTTTACTCATACCTTGGTTGTTCTTATCTGGCAATAAATTTCGAATCGTATTTCTGGAAACTTTTTTAGCTCAGGAGGAGTATAATACGCAAATTCGCTGCGGTGATACTAAATGTTATATCTATTTTACAGAAGTTCACTGCTTGAACGCAAAAGTGTCGGTTTGACATTGACACCTGTACAGCTTTCTGACCATGGGATTTAACTGCAATTTGCAACTCTCTGACTCGAGGTGCATGAGGCAAAGAAATTTGTATTTTTGTCACTCTTCCACAAGTTAGTAATGTACTCATTACAGTATAATTGTGAATAAACGTTCACTGCCATAGCGAACAATTTATATTCTATGAGACACCTGGTACTTGTCTGAAACAACTTGATATCCGATAGCTGCACTAAGTTTTAGACTATATATATATATATATATATATATATATATATATATATATATATATATATACTTTTATAGAGTAACTCCTTTTCGTAAAATTAAGAATAAACTAATTTTCCATAATCTGCCAATTTAAGTAGGCACTCCGTATAACATAATATGACTTTATATCACAAATATCTGAACAAAGTATACTATTCTTTTACTGTTTTTTTAAATTGGAATACTCAAAACATTAAATCAAATAGATTAAAGGCATTTGTAAGTGAAATGCTTCAGTAAACTGAGTTTCAGTTCATTTGCTATAAAGCTAAGTTCGCAGACTCTACTATCACAAATAAGGGCTACATTTTCCTGTACTAAATATAAAAGCGAAATAAAACGGTACGGTATTAAAGTTATCCGAAATAGACCTACTTATGGTTGATGGACCAAAAATCTGCATTTAAGTTGTTACGTGGGTAATAGTTTACGTATGCATATCGTAAATAAAGCTCTTGGAATCACGAGAAGGCGTACGTAAACTAGGTAACTGCCTTGGAAATAGAATAAACTTGTACGTTTCTTTTTCTCACAAGCTCATGCAAAGCAATACAAGAGAGCAGAGTTAGTAAAATTTCCATAAAGCTCAAATAAAGGCACTCTAAATCGCATGCCAAGTGCTTGATTTAACTGTATTTTGATAGTACACGTCGATTGTTTATAGTTAATGTGCATAACGTATTAATACTTTATAAGGTAGATATACAGGGCCCCACCCTGGCGCACAAATTTCTAATAGGTGTAGCCGAGGATGTGATGTGGCAGAGGAATAAGAGAGTATCGCAGGGTAGGCAAAATTTTATAGCTTTCTGTTGATACAATGACCAGGTCGGGTGAGTTTCGCGCATTTATTTTGAAAGAATTCATAAGATATGTCGGGTTGACTGTCACCACGTAGCGAACACTTCGTATTCACTTTAACTTTGATCGACGTGATATCATTGTAGATATAAAAAAATGTACAGATGAAAGACGAACTTTAAAGAAACAAGTACTACATTCAAAAAGGAGCCTGCTGACCGACTTCGCACAGCAGCAGAAGCAGCAAATGCGGAATGCCGACAAAAATTCTATTCAGCAGTCTTGTCGTAAATTAATGCGAAAACTCACTGTTTGTTATTCTTTTGTTGAACCGTCCACGTTTCGAAACTTCACAACCAGAGGACGCTAAATGTAAAGCAAGGGTCAAGTTTGTACTAGAAAGGTGATTAATATAGTAGAATAGTATACACACCTTTAATTCAGATTCGCATAATTTATGTCTATCTTAGACGGAATTTCTTTTTAATAAAAAGCCTCTCTAGATCAAACTGAAGTAGAATTGGTGCTTTTTCTTGCTAAATTGCTATTAGGAACGGCCTAGATAAGAAGGGGGCAGATAGGTGTATGTAAGGTACACTGCACCATATATCTTTAATGGACTATTTCCAAGTGGTTAGGATACAGATACGTTTTTGTCAAGGCACAGTCAGCCAAAAAATTGACCCTCGATTACGCGCGAACATAAATCTATTTCCTCTCACACGCGTCGTGCCTGATTGAAGAAACTTCACACGAACTGATACCGTAGTTCCCACGAGATTAAAACTGTTGCCAGAAAAACACCAAATGGAATCACCGGAACGCATTTTACAAAAATTTAACACGACATAGACTAATTTATTAATCATTTATAAAAACAATTGAGAAGCAATGTAGCACGTAACATGCTGCATATTTGTAAGAGAATCCTGCTGTTAGAGCTTGGCATCAAAATTTACAACGTAGGTATACTAATCCAAAGAAAATTGATACTATCAACTAATCAATTAATATCGAAATGTGCAGTTGCCCGCAGCAATTTTAAAGATCTCCAAAAATCTTGCATGATACGTTGTAAAAATGCAAGCTTTTAGGTGCAATCCGCCTGTTTTAGCTAAAAACTGAAGACATCATGTAAATTGGTGCCAAAGAACACTGAACCGCTTCGAAAACGAACATTCAGAGAATATTGTATTATGATTTAACTAGCAATCGTCAATCCAGTGTGTAGGGGTTTATAAAAAGAAGATTTAAACATAATTTATTAGTTCTCATAATATGTCTAAAAATATGTTTGCAATTTAGACATTTGATCGACGGTTCTAGTCGTAGGAAACAAACCTACAGCACTTCAAAATTTCTTTTTGACTGTCACAATAGATAAAAACAATAGGTACACAACCTGTTGATCTAAGTAAACACAAAAACGTATTGGCACTTGCAGAAAATCCGTTAAAAAATCAAGTTGCATAGTACTTATATCAAACTTCTGTTTGGTATCGCCACTGTAGGCAAAGGCATACAGAGCTTTCGTAGAAATATTATGTGGTTGATCCATGCAATTTCTTTAAGAGTTTATTATGTTTTTTAAATACATAAATAATTTCGTACGTTGACAGATACCAGCTAGAGTATCAGAAGAGCTCTTACATCTTCGATCTTAGTGTCTTTAAAATTGGAAGTGAATTTATTATCCTATCAAATTTTTATTGTTTGTTGATAGTTATTTTACAGTCATCGTGATTCTTGCATTAACTTTCTAGCAGAACATGCGGTACTATTTCCTGATGAACCAGTTATCCCAACGGTAGCCAATTCATCGTCCAGTGGTCGATATAGTTAATAGCTGTACATAGCGTGAATTCAAAATATCTTAACTACGTGACTAAAACAAGTATATGTTCTGAATATTAATATAACAATTGCAGTCGTGGAGTTACAGAAAATTTATTTTAATTATTGTTTTTATTTCATATTATATTCGAGTTAACACTGTTCGTGGCCGCTACACATCCAAAGTAATACATTACACCAAGCAATAATCATTCGTTTTGATTACTCTACGGTCAATGCCCCTACACAAAACAATTTGGGCCGCTGTTTTATGCAAATACCTTATACATAGTGTATCATACACGAAGAGATAACATTGCTGTATCAGAAACGGTTAGGCGAGCATTTTTCACAAAAATACACCCTCGTTTGGATCAGAGGTAAAATGGTGGTCCCGTGTATGAGTGTTGTCACGCACGTTAAAGATCCCTACCTTGCTTGGAACAGCAAGGGTTCGGCAAAATTCCAAATTTTCCAGGTAAAAAAAACTCGCTTCCTGGCCAATGTAGTACCTTCGGGTGGAGCATTGAAAAATCAAATGTAATGTATCAGAAACGGTAATAAATTCAGAATCAGTTAAATGGGAAAAAAATTGCCCAGTTTAAAGTATATTAAAAAGGTTTTAATAAATTGACACTACTTCCAGCTGTTCTCAAGTGGTACAGCGAAAACAAAAAATGTCATTTTTCGTTTGTGGGGCGTATCAATTCTATTACAAAAATTTTAAAAATGAAAACGGGAAAAGTTTTTTGATATAGAATTTTGAATAACATGATGTCATCAAATTTTCACTGCGACGTTTAGTTCCTACAGGAGTCCCATCTACTTAAATTTTTAAACATGAACCTGAGTTTTTACTATAATAATCGATAAAGCATGCCCCTGAATAATTTGAGAATGGCATGAGATAATCCCAATTTTCTAAAAACATTTCAATATAATTTAATATACTTCAAAGTAGGCAACCTTTCCTCGTGCCTCTAAATGCTTCTGATACAGCAATGTTAGTCCTTTGTACATGAGACACTATATATTTGTTCATGTGAGGCTCGGTTGATAAATTGTGTACATATAATGTAGCATGAGAATGAAAAAAAATGTTGAAATAAAATTAAAGGCAAATAACAGTTCAATTCTTTAGTTACAAAATACAGTATATATTTTCGATATAACCCCCATTTACTCTGATATCCTCTTTTCAAAATGTGGCAAGTTTTTGCAGTTCGTCACTGAAGAATTCTGTCCAAGTAGTCACGGGCTACTTCAATTTATCGTCAGTCGCGTAGTGATTGTCCTTGAGAACCCTCTTGAGATCGGAGTAAAATTGATGTCGCTTGCCGCCAATTCCGAAGAGTATGTCTAATGCAAAGAGCTTTTATGTGTAATGGCGCCTATTTTCATATTGAAGGAATATGGACATAATTGTCTTTCGAACGCAACATGCTTTCTGAGGTATCGTAACGTTTCCGATGTACGGTGAGAAGTTCACAGTTGTCCCATGTCACAAATACTCAGTCACATAAACGTGTTTGGCGTTCCAAAATATCGTCAAAGGGATTTTTATTGCTGAGTCTTGTGAAATCGGAATTCCATGCTCTGTCCTTTTTTCCGGATCGTAATTATGTCCGGAAACTCTCGCACGATATTTAAAGAGACGTTTTCTTGGTTGCTATAACACAGAAGAATCTGTTCGCAGTATTTGACGCGTTGCGGTTCGTGTTTGTCTGTTAGTTTGCGGCGTACCCATTATGAACAGATTTTTCGGTAACCGAATTGCTCGATAATATGCCCTGCTCGTTTTTAGACATACATAAACGAAAATCTATGCATTGCTCGGGGATTCGCCGGTATCTTACAATCAAATCGTCCAACTCGCCGTCTACTGTTTCTTTATCAGCTCCAAATTTACAGAATTAAGACCCCACCTCTGCTATCAGATTCGCTACCATAAACTGTTTGCGAATGATGAAAATATCTGTAGCATTAACAATCTCGGCTGTTAAAAATTCGACCATTGCTCGCTGCTTCAACCGTATTGGATTTCATTTGAACTACTACCGCACAGCAACAAATAAACGGACTTCAACGCATTATTGCAGGATTGTAGGTGGAGATTCTATATATCACGTAGTACTTTTTGTTTCTGTGTAGCTCCATCGTTGTAAAATTTATCGCCGAGACTGGTATATTAATGGAATACACGTCTACGTCTTTGTAATTGTTAAAAGTCGCCATGGGAACAGGGGGGTTAACTACTGACCCCACTCTAAAATTTCTACCATATATGTTTTAATTGCAAATATTTTCTATCGTTCTATTGTAACTTTTATCCCTAATATTTCATCGAAATCTTCTGGACATTATATTGTAACCAGAACATGTACGCAATGCACTGAAAATCCTGTGTGACTCCTTTAGCTTATATGTTTAAATAAGGTGTACTTTTTAAAATTATGTATCTTTTTTAATTTTCTCTTAGTTATATGCAAAATAAACTACAAACCGTTGATAAAATACTACAGCAATCTAGTAGAAAATATTAAAGCAATGTGTATGTTTATGAAACAGCCGGTATTAGAAACTGACCCCCTGTTCTACATTCAATAATATTGGGATCGACTTAAGCCCTCCTGTTCTAAGTTGGCCGAGTACACATATAGGGTCTCGGTGTAACTGTTAATCCCAAATCAGTCCCTAAGAACAAAACTTAGGCACCATCAAAGAACAAATTTTTATCAAAGAGCATATCGAAAGACTAAACTTAATTGGTGTAAAATTAATAGATGGCGATGGTTCTGTATGTACCGGTTGGTTAAAGCGGGTTCGTTAACTAAAAATTTTGGTTTTGAGTATGACATTGATATACTACTAAGCAACGGCAAATTGTATTTCAGTTTTCATGCATCCATTCTAAATTTATTTGGCTATACCGAAAAACTGTAAATCATATTCAAACCACCAGATTGGAATCGTTCTAAACCTTTCGTAAAGCAAATTGCTTGTATAAAACATTCACGTGTAAAGCATTTAAATAAAGTTCTTTTCTTAGATTATAATAAAATTACGACCCAAAGCTCAGCCATCTATAAAAACAAAGCGAACAATTTTCTTAGTTGAAGTTTAGAATTTAAATAAAATTGTACCGTATAAGAGTCAACACAAATGTGTTCCGGACTGCGGTAGAGCAAGGAACTTAGACATCTACATTCAACTAGTAACGGATGTTATTCCTATATGAATACTACCACGAAAACTTGCCAAGTTGAAGCTGCATCACGAAGATGCAGTATTATTCTACATTATTTTATTTCTTAGACCCTCGAGAAGCATTCATGACAGCGAAGTTTACAAAGTATATCTGGAATTGAAATAAAAGCCACTTTGAAGTGCATAAGGAAACTTTACTGTGTAGTAGGAATGTTAAATTGTCCTAAGTTTCCTGCAGGCATCGTGGAGTTTGATGCAGATGATTTCATTTTCTTCAAAACTACCTACTTTTATGTCAAGATCTTTATAATGCGTGAACTCGTAATGGGAATATTCACCACGATGAACATACTACAGCAATTACGTTGTCATGCAATCATTCGTTTAGATGTAACTATCACCGTGTCATCACATCAATATAGTATATTTTTAAGCAAGGAGAAGTTAAACGAAAAGCTATATTTATACTGACACCATAATATAGAAAACCATATCTCCGAAAACAAAATTTGATGTGTAAAAGTTATTATTTTAATGTACGAAACTTTGTGTTAATGTTAATATGAGGGATTTTATTTTATTTTTGAAAAATGGATTTAATGCCTTTGATTTTAAAGTTTATTGCTGTAATCTACGCTCTTGATAAGCCTTAAATTCCTGTATGAGTGTTGGAGCTTTTTATAATCGTAATCATTATGTACACAAACCTTAAATAATACCTTTGCATAAAACAACATTTAAAAACTGTAGCCCAATATACTAGAAAGAACACGTTTAATAATTTTGAGTATTTTAATTAGCATTACACTAGTATAAAAAATAAAGCTTGCCCTTTACCAGACTTCCACTAGTCAGTATTTAGTAAGTCTGTCGCATTTGACTCTTGGATATTCTACCAAATTCCATGACGGTTAGGTGGCATAAGGGGGCTCGGGCAACACAGTGGCTTAGTGGGTTCGCATATGACTAGTAAGCCCAAGGTTCCGGGGTTGATTCGGGAAACGGACTGCTTAAAAAATGTTAGGCGAGCTCTTTTTACATAAATATGCTTCGTTCGAGAGGTAAAATGTAGGTCCGTGTACGGTTGTTGTCACGCACGTTAATGATTACTACCTGGCTTGGAACAGCAAGGAATCGGTAAAATTCAAAATTTCCAAGTAAAAAGGTTTCATTTCCTGGTCAACGTAATACCTTTAGGCGAAGCATTGGAAAAGTAAATGTAGGGCATAAGATGGCACACTGGCATATCCTCTCAATTATACCTATTTTCTTTGCTTTATTCAATCTCCGTACTTGTCAATTTTTTTAGGTATAGGGAAGTTCTTGATGCATTTAGTTTGTAAGATTTTCAACACTTTTGATTAGATTCTTCGTATTTGGAAGAATATAAAAGCCTTCTATTTCCTCTTAGCAGTTGTTATCTCGTCGCTTAGGTATTTGTTTAAACAGCAGATTTTCCATGCGAAAGAGCCTCTAACATTACATATTTTGGTATCTACTATTTCCGAATTTGCTTGTTAAAGACACTTTACAAAACCCCGAAGATCATAAACCTCTTTACTGTGCTTCATAGATAATTCAACTAGATGGTGAAGTCTGCAGTCATAAACGTATGACCTGGATCGGAGCAAAGAATGTCAGTGGTGTATACAGATACCTGTGAGCAATAACTTACATATTGCGTTAAAAAAGTAAAAGCAGTCCAGCATTTGTTTAGCCCAGAGCAATTGTCCAGTCGAATAATGATATGCATTATATCTTTTTGAAGTAATTTTTTTTTATACAATTTTCATCCTTTATTGATTTAAACTATTTGGTCTCTTATTGTAGTATTTGTAGCTAGCACATCCTGACTACAGATAGCATCTGTCACATTTTTTTATTGGAATGGTATTTAAAATACTAGGAGTACTGAATAACAAGTTTGATAAAACCTTTTCAAGAAAATAATAGACTTTCCAATCCTCAAATTATTGAATTTATTTGAAATTACCAATAAAAATTAATCAGCTGATTTCCAGTTAACCGTATTGACTACCTAAAAAAACGTTCCCAGGACGCAACACAAATTGAAGGCTATCATTCTTTTAAACTTCAAAATTTTCACCAAAGATACTCAAACGAAATATATCGAACGTCAATAAATCAAAGTCACCTTCAAGTTATGTCATAAATATCAAATTTGAAATTTTTATTATTTTGACAAGGATCCTAGGTCATGGATCGAAACGTAAATAAAAATGATTTTTAAAACTATGAGTGATTTAATTCCCAAAGAGGATTAAGAAGAATGCTAAACAAACCACAACAAACATACGGAGAGTATTTAGAATAATATACTATTTCTAATACATCAACAGGAGACTTGCCTCACACAAGTAACTATTGGATGTCTGACTGCAGTCCTCATTCTTTAAGAAGTCTGCCATCCCATTACGTATACACCTGCAGCAAAGTTTTAAGTCCATTGCTGAGAGTCATGTCAGTTTCATAAGGTAGCTTGGTTGTAGTGCCATCAAGTGCAGGAAAACCTACACAGGGCATCAATAGTAAGGGTTCTTATTTTCGAGCAATGTCGATTAAGTTCCGTTTCCACTTTATTTTGTTTATTTCTTGCACGAACTTTTTTCTTTCATTGTAAAGTAATACTGTTTTCTTCTTTTGTTGTAGTACTTGTTGCTAACACTTTTTCACTGCAGATAACATCTGCAACATTTTTCATAGGAACAGTATTTAAAATACTAGAAAAATTGAATAACAAAGTTGGCAAACCCTTTTCAGGAACACTAATGTCTTTTTCAAATATATCAACAGAAAAATTGCTCCATACAAGTAACTATTGGGTGCCTCGTTGCAACGTTGGATGTTTAAAAAATTTACCACCCCATTAATGTCTACACCTGCGGTGGGAGTTTCAATTTCACTGCTGAAAATCGTGTCTGTTTCGTTAATTGGCTTGGGTGTACTCCCTTCAATTGCAGAAAAAGCTATGTAAATATCAACATACATGGTTTTTATTCTCGAACACTGGCTATTAAGTTAGATTTCTTATTCATTCAGTTTATTGCTTGCAAGAACTTTCTTCGTTCATTTTAAAGCAATTTGTGTATTAAGCTTTTATCATCTATTACTGTAGTATGTGTTGCTAACACTTTTTCACTACCAATAGCATCTGCCACATTTTTCATAGGAACAGTAATTAAAATACTAGAAGGATGGAGTGGTAGGGTTGCTGAAACACTTGTCAGAAGCATAATAACCTTTTACTAGTATATCAGCAGAAGAATTTCCCCCATTCAAGTAACTGTTAGATGCCTGAGTGCAATGTTGACTGTTTAAAGGGTCTACTCCATTAGTGAAAACACCAGTAGTAGGAGTTTCAAATTCACTGCTGAGAATCATGTCAGTTTCGTTAGGGAGGTTGCTTGTACTTAAGCGCAGAAAAGCCTACGCGACTAAGAACACGAATGGTTTTAATTCTCATGCACCGACTATTAAGTTCCGTTTTTCTTCATTCTGTTTATTTCTGGCACGAACCGTTTTCTTTCATTGTAAAGCAATTTTGTGTTTAAACAATTTTCGTCTTTCATTGTAGTACTAGTTGCTAGTGCTTTTACATTATGGATATCATCTGCCACACTTTCATAAAAACAACACTTAAAATACTAGTACTGAATAATGAAACACTTTCAAGAGCATTATAGTCTTTTTCTAATGCATAAACGAGAGAATTGACTCCATACAAGTAACTACTAGATATATGACTGCAATCGTGATTGTTTAAAAAATTTACTACTTCTGTACTGTATACACCTTCACTGGGAACTTCAAATTCACTGTTGAGAATCGAGTCAGTTTAATTAGGTGGTTTGGTTTAAGTGCATAAATGCCATCACAAGATATCAACCTTAAGGGTTCTAATTCTCCAGCACTAACTACTAAGTTTCGTTCCTTCTTCATTCTGTGTACTTCTTGCATGAGCTTTTGCTTTCGTTTTGAAGTAATTTTGAATTTAAACTATTTCCATCTTTTATTGCAGTATTTGTTGCTAACACTTTCTCACTGCAGATAACATATCCGATATTTTTCGTAGGTACAGTATTTAAAATACTACGAGTATTGAGTGGTAAGGTTCATGAAACCGCTTTAGAATTTAGAATTGCCCCATACAAGCAACTAATAGATGCCCAACTACAGTCTTGGCTTTTAAATATTTACTACTCCTGCAGTGTATACACCCGCAGTGGGAGTTTCAACTTCACTGCTGAGAACCATGAAAGTTTCATTAGGGGCTTGATTTCTTCATTTGCACAAAAACTTATACAACTACCAACAATCAAGATTTTAATTCTTTAGCACTGACTGTTAACTTCCGTTCGTTCTTCGTTCAGTTTATTTCTTGAACGACCTTTTTTCTTGTGTTTTGGAGTAATCTTAATATTTAAACCATTTTGATCTTTTATTGTAGTATTGGTTGCTAACACTTTCTCACACAGATAGCATATGTCATATTTTGCATAGGGACAGTATTTAACATGCTAGGGTATTGAATAATAGAAATGGTGAAGACTCTTCAGGAGCATAGTAGTCACTTTCTAATACATGAACAGAAGAATCCCTTCCATACCGGTAACTATTAGATGCCTAAGTGCAATCCTATCTCAGTTTACAAAATATTCTACCTTATTAGTATATACACTAGCAGTGGGGTTTCCAAATCATCGCACAGAATTGTGTCGGTTTCATTAGGTGGTTGGTTGAACTAGCTTTAAGTGCGAAATAGCCTACACAACTATCAACACAAACAGTTTGAATTCTGCAGCACTGTCTATTAAGTCCGTTTCTTTTAATTCTATTTACTTTTTGTGCAAACTTTTTGAAGTAATTTCTGTTTTTAAACTATTTTCATCGTTTATTGTAGTATTTGCTGGTAACACGTTCTTGTTACAGATAGCATCCGCTTTACTTTTCAGAGGAACAGTATATAACGTACTAGGAGTATTGAATCATAGAGTTGCTGAAATTTTTCAGGCACATAATAGCATTCTTCTAATATATGATGTTACGTGCCGAAAAATCGGCTGTAAACATTTCCAATTTAGTTTTAATTTGTAAGGATTTCGCGCCAATAATTTTAAAAGACTTGTGGGCGTATTTCCGTCACTTCAGACAGTGCGTTTGCGCAAAGGATTACGCAGACGCGGAGTGTAGAGGGGTGGTAACTTCCGACACGTCAGGACTGGCTAGCGAGACGTCGCCGAGAGTAGTTATCTTTGTGCCTTATCGTGTCTTTTTTTTTGTTATGTAGGTTCCTTTTATCTACCCAATTATCGTTCCTTATACCAGTTTCCTGTCGCTCCTCTACAAATAGGAAGAAGAAGACAAATTTAAATTTGGATTCCACAAGGGGGCTTAATGCATCACCCACGCCCGGAAGCTCCCCGACGCTAGCTGCCGTTATACTGGCGTAATGCTGTGAGAAGTCCTACAATTTACGTGAGTACCTTTTGGTTTTCCTTATAATTAATATAACCATTGTTAATATGTGATAATAATTTGAACATTTATATGACGTAATACCCTATTTGCGCGTCATTTGGCAAATATTAATTTGTGCTGCCAACTGACGTAGTGGCTTGGGTACCGTACCGGCGGGAGTATAATAGTGGCGCATCCAACGTGTTTTTGGTTGAATAATTTGTTTTTGTATCTTCCCATATCTTATAATGTATTAATTAAATATATTTGTAGTTTTTCACTTAAAAATTAATAATTATTTGAATTTTTAATATCTGTTAACTTAGAAAATTTAGGAAGGTAGCACTGCTGTTGCCATGACAACCTTAAATAAAATGACATGAAATGACAGTTGCTATGCTAATTTGGCATGAGCTGCCATATTGATTATTGATTTTTGTGTATACTTTTTATAAATGTATTGCTAATCTAATTATTTCTCGTAACCTTATAAAAATAGTGTGTTTTAACTTAAATTCTTTTAGAAAATAACAGTTTAATTTAGCATGAAGCTGGAACACATACCTTTTAAAAGTGTTAAATTAACATAACCTCACTTAAACAGGTCTTTGAATTATATAATTTTGTTTGTAAGTATTCTAACTGTAAACAAATAGCTTTATTTTCTATCCACTATGAAGAAAAAGAGGAAAAATCTCTTAAAATGATACTAAGTTTAGTTAAAATAATCATTTTACTTCTGAAATTTTCTTAGTCTATCTTAACTTGTTTTTGGGTTAACTTTTCAAAACTCGTCGTTTATATAACGTATATATTATCTTACATTATTATTATTCTAAAACGTTCTCTTAGTAATTTAAATAATTAACCATAACTTATGAATCCTTTTGAAAGAATGTCTCCTTCAAATACAGCTAACGCAATTATCTAAGTATATCTTTTACCTTCCAAAACGCCGTAATAAACTGAATTTCTTTATATCTCCTCCTTTAAACACTACAGTAACGAAGTTGTTAATATCGTATTGTATTTAAGCTCATTTACGATAGTTGTTGATAAATCCCGCGATATCAAAGGAATATTTTTATAATTTGGAATACTGTTTTCTCTATACATGTATTGTAGAATATTTTTTTTGTGTAGCGAGTATGATTTTGTTTTGATAGTATATATTTTAGATATATCAATATTCCAACTCAGCATTTTAAGATCCATTTGGCTTAAGCAAGATTTGCCGTCGAACTTGGTCGCTCAGCTGTATGTAAGTCTAAACGGACCCATGAAGGGCCGGTCGCTCAGCATTACGTAAGTCTAGACGAGACTTTGGCGGTAAGTTTGTCACTCTAGCAATTTGTGAATTATTTTTTTTAAGAATGATGTTAGAATTTTTCTTTATTAGTCTAGGTGAAGCTCAATCCAGGGCTCGTCATCCTAGCAAATATATGTGTTACAAGATATCTTTCCGTTCTTCAACAATTTTATCAGTAAATCAAATTTTGATTACTGTTATCTCTTCACATATCGATTTAAACCACACTAGATGGCATAAAATTATCTTTAAAATCCGTCAACGCTACGTACATGCAAAATTTTTTCACGTTCCGTTTCCTTAACGATTTATCTAATGTTTTCTGTCCCTACTATCAATTAGTAACCTTAAATACTTACTCCTTCTCTTATACAGCACCTACCTTTTATACGTTTAACTTATTTACCTTAAACTACCTATCTTTTTGCTTCTGGTTGACTTTTCCTTGAACTTACCGTTAGTTATATATCGCTTTATTCTCTAGGTCTTCCAGTATAACTCTGTCGTTTCATTTAATTAATCTTCGCACCTTTTCTACAACACATTATTTTGTTTTCAGTATTTATCTTACATCGTTTAATTTTGTGGTAATTGTCGTAGAGCGTCGCCGTGGATCAATGTAGTAAGCGTAAGACTACGGATCCCAAAGTCCCGGGTTTAAATCCCGACACGGCCGACTGCTTGAAAAATGGCAGGTGAGCATTTTTCACAAATATTACGCCCTCGTTCGGATGAGAGGTTAAATGGAGGTCCTGTGTGTGAGTGTTGTCACGCACGTTAAAGATCCCTACCTTACCTGGAACGGCAAGGGTTCGGCAAAATTCTAAATTTCCAGGCAACAAAAAACTCGCCTCCTGGCCAATGTAGTACCTTCGGGTGGAGCATTGGAAATGTAAATGAACGGTAATTGTCGTAACTTTGGTTGCAATAACTCGTTGAATTTTTATGATTGGTTTTAGCTGATGTTTTGAGTAGATGCTTTTTCTTTGGGCTCACATAGGAGCCGCGGCCTATGCCATTGAAAAATAGTTCATATTCGCAGTTGCAAAAACTAGGACTTTCTATTCCATGTGTTTTCCTCTGAATTATTACAGTCGCCCACGTTATCCTATATTATTACTTGTTTCTCCTTCTACTAAGTCATCATAACATATAAACATTTTTTTTGTTCTTTTTTTATTGAACTTCGTGGTGAGGTGCTAACGCTCATTATTGGTATCTTATCAAATTCTCGGTTGTTTTAGCATATTGAGACAGTGTGTCTGTATTTAATTGCTTATAATTAGGCATTTTGTATGTTTATAGCGTTACTGTTTTAAAAAATTACCATGCAACAGTGGGTTTTTGTGTGAATGTATCTGTAGGGATACTTTTAAATTGTTGGGTCAACTTTTGTCTGATTTTTTTATCGTAGTGGACGCTCTCGTTAGGAAAATGATTGTACTAGTTCTCGTTAAGAGTCTAGTGAATTTTGTAACTTATAATATACCGTAACTTGTCGAATTATTATCGCAGGTGGTACTTCAGACCAACCTGTGTTTTATAGGGACAACTCTCTACCTTCTCTCGGATGCTTGTCCAAAAACTCTGTTTTTTCTTATCCCGCTGTCTCCGTTTCTGTCTTATCTTTCTTTCGGTAGACCTGTTCTTGTCGCGGAACACCCGTCTACCACATGAGAGTGATTTTTCCCTCACTCCGGGCCACTGACCACATTGGCCGGTTGAGTAGTGCTTTGCTATCCACATTTTCTGTTTCTTTAGCTCAATGCGAGCCCTTCCTCTATTTTCTTCTACCTGGAAGTGCATCTTATGCATTCCAAATACCTACCTAGCTGCCGTTATACTGGCGTAATGTTGTGAGTAGTCCTACAGTTTACGTGAGTGCCTTTTGGTTTTACTTATAATTAATATAACCATTGTTATTATGTGATAATAATTTGAACATTTATATGACGTAATACCCTATTTGCGAGTCATTTGGCAAATATTAATTTGTGCTGCCAACTGACGTTGTGGCTCGCGTACGGTACCGGCGGAGGTATAATAATGAACTGGTAAATTTCCACCGTACAAGTAACTATGAGATACTTGGCAATCATGATCGTTTAAAAAACCTACTACCCCATTAATGTTTTTACCGGCAGTGGGAACCTCAAACTCACTGCTAAGGAACATGTCAGTTTCGTTAGGTGACTAGAATGTACTGTTTTTGGATGCAAAAATGCCTATATAGCTATCAACGCTAAAGGTTTTAATTCTCGCGCAAAGACTACTAATTTCCGTTTTCTTTCATCATCCTGTTTGTTTCTTGCCTTAGCTTTATTTCATTTTGAAGTAATTTTTGTATTTAGAGTATTTTCATCTTTTATTGTAGTATTTGTTGCTAACACTTTAGCACTAAAGATAGCGTGTGCTGCAATTTTCATAAGACCAGTATTAAAATACTAGAGGTATTGGATAATAGAGTTGGCGAAACCCTCTCAAGAGCATAATAGTCCTTTTCTAATAATCAACATATGAATTTCCCCCATACAGGTTGATATTAGATGTCTGACTGCAATATTAGTTGTTTAGAAAACTTTCTTTTACAGAACAAACGCAGAAGGAGCAGAACGTTCAGGTGACAGTGATGTAACAGTGATTTGTTACCAACTTTAATAAACCAGGTTATAATTTTCTTTTAAAGGCGTATATTATATATGAAAATTCACAATCAGGGTGCTTGTTTCATAAAGTTCTAACTAAAGTTATTACTCTGCTAGGCGATTCTATGATAAGGTCTCGATATTTGTTCAGCTTCTCGTTTCTAATTATTGTTGACATGCTACAAAATATGTCAAAAAAAAACAAGGTTGTGTAATCAAGTATGCATATCAGAAAATGCTTTACTACAACAATCGAAAATAAGATAATCTTTTTGAGGTTTTGAATAGATTACCGAACTGTTGAAGGTTTTGGATAAAACTTTAGAGGATGTGCAGAGAAAAAGATGTACATAGTAGGGTTATGGCAGTGTAGCCACAATAGAGGTTCTATATTCTGGTTTACAAAGAAAGAAAGAAGTATACCGTTTGTAATGCAGAATATGAACACTCTTATAATAAGTGGAATAGAGGAATAATGATGATTCCATAAAACGTTTAACATTGAAAAAATTTAGTCCAATGAAATGGTCATCTTGTAATGATTGGTAAAGTTGCTTTGTTAATTAAGTTCAAATTTACTATGAAACGTTATATCCAAATTATACTACAAACTTCCAAGAAAAAGTAGCAAATGAATCCTCATGAATGCAAATATTTGCATTGCGGTATTGTGTGTACAAAGTAACGTATAAACTTTTTAAATGTCAAAATTTGCTCAACGGCTATAATATCCAACACACCTAAAACCGCTAAAACGATATTAAAATAGTTACCTAAGTACTGCTTTTTATGCGCCTGTCGTAAAAGAAATTAGGATTCAAGAACAAATTCTTAGTAACCTCAAGCTGTTTTACACAGAACAATTTATTGATCGATTTCAAGAAATGGTTGATTTACAGCAGCAAGTTAGCTCAAAAGTGTGTATTACTTACAACAATTTATAGATCAATTTCAAAATTTGGTGTTCGACAATTTAACCCGACTTACAACGTGTTCAAATTTTCAACAATTTTATGACAATTTTCTAGTAAACTTTAATATTCGAGTTGAATTACCAACCTATAAGATATTCACTAAGGTGTTTATTTCTCTAATAACTGTAAAATTAAGTGTTTATCGTTTTGGTGTTTTTGTGAATTACTTAAAGCAGTGCAATTTTGCTAACTTAATATAAATCACGTCAGCAATCTGTAGATGGTACGTGTATAGATTGTGAGCATTGAAAAACAAAAGCTGCTTCTGAATTAACCAGAAGAGAAGTTGATAAATTGATGTGTGTAAAACCATTAAGCTCATCAACAATTTTGGCAACTTTCTACTTATTGTTTAAGTTATAGACATTGATCAATAAATTGTTATGTGTAAAATAACTTATAAAATAGCATAGACGTCATGAAGATTCGAATACATTCGAATAAGAATACAACTTAGATACAAATACAACAATAATTTATTTAAACATTTACTAAGTAAGTTACTTTCGCTATTTTATTTATCTAAACAAAATATGATGTATAAACCACATCCAAAGTTGGTATCGAACGGACTTTAGTTTCTCTGGTCCGTTAGTAAGATGGCTCAAAATCGATTTGGTACCATAGTAAATACTGGAGTGCATTTCATAAATTACCGGCGTGAGCGGAAATATTTGCCAAAAATCCAGTACACAATTAAAAGAAATGGCTAATTATTTCAATAATAAACCAGTACACTAACGATAGAACGTAATTTTAAAGTGTGGTGACAGTTATGTCTAAGCGAGCGGTTGGCTACTAACGCAAATGCAACAGGATGTACCTATGTTCATTGTACCGAATAGTCTTGTTCTCGGTTAACGCCAAATAAGGATCCTGACATTAATGAACGCAGTTTCGAAGGAAATGGGATCAACTACATCAAACTGTAATATGGAGTAGGAAACTTACTGTATTTTAACATTTTCACTGCACAACAAATGTAACCTTTATTCCCTTCAAAGTGGCTTTATTTTAACTGGGGGATATTTTGCAAATTCCGCGGTCTTTAATATTTCTCAGGAGTCTAAGAAATAAAGTAAAGCAGGAGTTGCACTCTAGTTTAGTCCTGCAACTCCAACATAGCAGAGTTTTCTTGGCAGTATTCATATAATAAGAATAACTTACGCAAGTAGTAGAATATATCTTTTGTTCCTTAACTATAAGGCACTCTAGTCTAGAACCCATCTCTCGTAACTTTTATACGGTAAAGTTTTATTTATATTTTATACTTTAGCTAACTTAAAACGGGACGCTTTGTTTTTACAGCTGGTCGAGTTCTTGATGGTAATTTCGTTATAATTTAATTACTGGAATGTCTATTGAAATGCTTTACATGTGGATGTTTTGTACGAGCAATTGGTGTTGCGAAAGGTTTAGAAAGGCTTCAATCATAACGATGTATAGATTTTATAGTATTGTCAAATGAATTTAGGTATGATGAGTAAAAACTGGAACCCATTTTCCTTTGTCTAGTGATACATTATATTTAAAACCTAATTGATATATAATGAGTTTGCTTTAACCAACGAGCATGTACAAGAGTTTTGTCATCTAATAACTTCGCAATAATTAGAGAATTTAATTATAACCCTACGGCACTCTGTATATTATGCAAAAACCTGTATGAAAGAATATGTCATTTCAGGGATAGGTATCTATATTTTGTCTTTAAGAACAGTTTTGTTATTAACAGCAACACAGCAGCAAAGGCTGTGTATTACTTTTACTTAATAATCATTTCACAAAACGTTGAACAAAAATTTGTAAAGAGCGGTTACAAAACCTCCATTTGAAGAGGTTGCTTCTATAGTAATTAAGAAAAACAAAGTTTTTGCCTTGTATGCTGTACTGCTTTGTCTGTGTAGCGATCAAGAATATTGCTAAAAAAACATTTTTCTTATTTGTTAGTCCCATTTGCCTACACCGTAAGCTTAAATTACATATTATTATAATTCCTGGTAGAATAACTATATAACGTTAGTCCAAATCAACGGACAAAATTCTCTACTGACAAACGCTCTAAGTCTGGATTAGAAATTTTTGAGACCTGTTATATCCTTGCGTAGAAATACCAAAGAACAGTTGTAACGCTTTAGCGTTGCGCTATATAGAAACCGACGGCGGCTCCGTGGCGTAGTGGTATGTGTGTGACTACTACGCCCAAGGTCCCGGGTTCGAATCCCGACACGGTCCGCTTGAAAAATGTTAGGCGAGCATTTTTCTCAAAAATACACCCTCGTTCGGATGAGAGGTAAAATGGAGGTCCCGTGTGTGAGTGTTGTCACGCACGTTGTAGTGCCATCAAGTGCAGGAAAACCTACACAGGGCATCAATAGTAAGGGTTCTTATTTTCGAGCAATGTCGATTAAGTTCCGTTTCCACTTTATTTTGTTTATTTCTTGCACGAACTTTTTTCTTTCATTGTAAAGTAATACTGTTTTCTTCTTTTGTTGTAGTACTTGTTGCTAACACTTTTTCACTGCAGATAACATCTGCAACATTTTTCATAGGAACAGTATTTAAAATACTAGAAAAATTGAATAACAAAGTTGGCAAACCCTTTTCAGGAACACTAATGTCTTTTCAAATATATCAACAGAAAAATTGCTCCATACAAGTAACTATTGGGTGCCTCGTTGCAACGTTGGATGTTTAAAATTTACCACCCATTAATGTCTACACCTGCGGTGGGAGTTTCAATTTCACTGCTGAAAATCGTGTCTGTTTCGTTAATTGGCTTGGGTGTACTCCCTTCAATTGCAGAAAAAGCTATGTAAATATCAACATACATGGTTTTTATTCTCGAACACTGGCTATTAAGTTAGATTTCTTATTCATTCAGTTTATTGCTTGCAAGAACTTTCTTCGTTCATTTTAAAGCAATTTGTGTATTAAGCTTTTATCATCTATTACTGTAGTATGTGTTGCTAACACTTTTCACTACCAATAGCATCTGCCACATTTTCATAGGAACAGTAATTAAAATACTAGAAGGATGGAGTGGTAGGGTTGCTGAAACACTTGTCAGAAGCATAATAACCTTTTACTAGTATATCAGCAGAAGAATTTCCCCCATTCAAGTAACTGTTAGATGCCTGAGTGCAATGTTGACTGTTTAAAGGGTCTACTCCATTAGTGAAAACACCAGTAGTAGGAGTTTCAAATTCACTGCTGAGAATCATGTCAGTTTCGTTAGGGAGGTTGCTTGTACTTAAGCGCAGAAAAGCCTACGCGACTAAGAACACGAATGGTTTTAATTCTCATGCACCGACTATTAAGTTCCGTTTTCTTCATTCTGTTTATTTCTGGCACGAACCGTTTTCTTTCATTGTAAAGCAATTTTGTGTTTAAACAATTTTCGTCTTTCATTGTAGTACTAGTTGCTAGTGCTTTTACATTATGGATATCATCTGCCACACTTTCATAAAACAACACTTAAAATACTAGTACTGAATAATGAAACACTTTCAAGAGCATTATAGTCTTTTTCTAATGCATAAACGAGAGAATTGACTCCATACGAGTAACTACTAGATATATGACTGCAATCGTGATTGTTTAAAAAATTTACTACTTCTGTACTGTATACACCTTCACTGGGAACTTCAAATTCACTGTTGAGAATCGAGTCAGTTTAATTAGGTGGTTTGGTTTAAGTGCATAAATGCCATCACAAGATATCAACCTTAAGGGTTCTAATTCTCCAGCACTAACTACTAAGTTTCGTTCCTTCTTCATTCTGTGTACTTCTTGCATGAGCTTTTGCTTTCGTTTTGAAGTAATTTTTGAATTTAAACTATTTCCATCTTTTATTGCAGTATTTGTTGCTAACACTTTCTCACTGCAGATAACATATCCGATATTTTTCGTAGGTACAGTATTTAAAATACTACGAGTATTGAGTGGTAAGGTTCATGAAACCGCTTTAGAATTTAGAATTGCCCCCATACAAGCAACTAATAGATGCCCAACTACAGTCTTGGCTTTTTAAATATTTACTACTCCTGCAGTGTATACACCCGCAGTGGGAGTTTCAACTTCACTGCTGAGAACCATGAAAGTTTCATTAGGGGGCTTGATTTCTTCATTTGCACAAAAACTTATACAACTACCAACAATCAAGATTTTAATTCTTTAGCACTGACTGTTAACTTCCGTTCGTTCTTCGTTCAGTTTATTTCTTGAACGACCTTTTTTCTTGTGTTTTGGAGTAATCTTAATATTTAAACCATTTTGATCTTTTATTGTAGTATTGGTTGCTAACACTTTCTCACACAGATAGCATATGTCATATTTTGCATAGGGACAGTATTTAACATGCTAGGGGTATTGAATAATAGAAATGGTGAAGACTCTTCAGGAGCATAGTAGTCACTTTCTAATACATGAACAGAAGAATCCCTTCCATACCGGTAACTATTAGATGCCTAAGTGCAATCCTATCTCAGTTTACAAAATATTCTACCTTATTAGTATATACACTAGCAGTGGGGTTTCCAAATCATCGCACAGAATTGTGTCGGTTTCATTAGGTGGTTGGTTGAACTAGCTTTAAGTGCGAAATAGCCTACACAACTATCAACACAAACAGTTTGAATTCTGCAGCACTGTCTATTAAGTCCGTTTCTTTTAATTCTATTTACTTTTTGTGCAAACTTTTTGAAGTAATTTCTGTTTTTAAACTATTTTCATCGTTTATTGTAGTATTTGCTGGTAACACGTTCTTGTTACAGATAGCATCCGCTTTACTTTTCAGAGGAACAGTATATAACGTACTAGGAGTATTGAATCATAGAGTTGCTGAAATTTTTCAGGCACATAATAGCATTCTTCTAATATATGATGTTACGTGCCGAAAAATCGGCTGTAAACATTTCCAATTTAGTTTTAATTTGTAAGGATTTCGCGCCAATAATTTTAAAAGACTTGTGGGCGTATTTCCGTCACTTCAGACAGTGCGTTTGCGCAAAGGATTACGCAGACGCGGAGTGTAGAGGGTGGTAACTTCCGACACGTCAGGACTGGCTAGCGAGACGTCGCCGAGTAGTTATCTTTGTGCCTTATCGTGTCTTTTTTTGTTATGTAGGTTCCTTTTATCTACCCAATTATCGTTCCTTATACCAGTTTCCTGTCGCTCCTCTACAAATAGGAAGAAGAAGACAAATTTAAATTTGGATTCCACAAGGGGGCTTAATGCATCACCCACGCCCGGAAGCTCCCCGACGCTAGCTGCCGTTATACTGGCGTAATGCTGTGAGAAGTCCTACAATTTACGTGAGTACCTTTTGGTTTTCCTTATAATTAATATAACCATTGTTAATATGTGATAATAATTTGAACATTTATATGACGTAATACCCTATTTGCGCGTCATTTGGCAAATATTAATTTGTGCTGCCAACTGACGTAGTGGCTTGGGTACCGTACCGGCGGGAGTATAATAGTGGCGCATCCAACGTGTTTTTGGTTGAATAATTTGTTTTTGTATCTTCCCATATCTTATAATGTATTAATTAAATATATTTGTAGTTTTTTCACTTAAAAAAATTAATAATTATTTGAATTTTTAATATCTGTTAACTTAGAAAATTTAGGAAGGTAGCACTGCTGTTGCCATGACAACCTTAAATAAAATGACATGAAATGACAGTTGCTATGCTAATTTGGCATGAGCTGCCATATTGATTATTGATTTTTGTGTATACTTTTTATAAATGTATTGCTAATCTAATTATTTCTCGTAACCTTATAAAAATAGTGTGTTTTTAACTTAAATTCTTTTAGAAAATAACAGTTTAATTTAGCATGAAGCTGGAACACATACCTTTTAAAAAGTGTTAAATTAACATAACCTCACTTAAACAGGTCTTTGAATTATATAATTTTGTTTGTAAGTATTCTAACTGTAAACAAATAGCTTTATTTTCTATCCACTATGAAGAAAAAGAGGAAAAAATCTCTTAAAATGATACTAAGTTTAGTTAAAATAATCATTTTACTTCTGAAATTTTTCTTAGTCTATCTTAACTTGTTTTTTGGGTTAACTTTTCAAAACTCGTCGTTTATATAACGTATATATTATCTTACATTATTATTATTCTAAAACGTTCTCTTAGTAATTTAAATAATTAACCATAACTTATGAATCCCTTTTGAAAGAATGTCTCCTTCAAATACAGCTAACGCAATTATCTAAGTATATCTTTTACCTTCCAAAACGCCGTAATAAACTGAATTTCTTTATATCTCCTCCTTTAAACACTACAGTAACGAAGTTGTTAATATCGTATTGTATTTAAGCTCATTTACGATAGTTGTTGATAAATCCCGCGATATCAAAGGAATATTTTTATAATTTGGAATACTGTTTTCTCTATACATGTATTGTAGAATATTTTTTTTGTGTAGCGAGTATGATTTTGTTTTGATAGTATATATTTTAGATATATCAATATTCCAACGCAGCATTTTAAGATCCATTTGGCTTAAGCAAGATTTGCCGTCGAACTTGGTCGCTCAGCTGTATGTAAGTCTAAACGGACCCATGAAGGGCCGGTCGCTCAGCATTACGTAAGTCTAGACGAGACTTTGGCGGTAAGTTTGTCGCTCTAGCAATTTGTGAATTATTTTTTTTAAGAATGATGTTAGAATTTTTCTTTATTAGTCTAGGTGAAGCTCAATCCAGGGCTCGTCATCCTAGCAAATATATGTGTTACAAGATATCTTTCCGTTCTTCAACAATTTTATCAGTAAATCAAATTTTGATTACTGTTATCTCTTCACATATCGATTTAAACCACACTAGATGGCATAAAATTATCTTTAAAATCCGTCAACGCTACGTACATGCAAAATTTTTTCACGTTCCGTTTCTTTAACGATTTATCTAATGTTTTCTGTCCCTACTATCAATTAGTAACCTTAAATACTTACTCCTTCTCTTATACAGCACCTACCTTTTATACGTTTAACTTATTTACCTTAAACTACCTATCTTTTTGTTTCTGGTTGACTTTTCCTTGAACCTACCGTTAGTTATATATCGCTTTATTCTCTAGGTCTTCCAGTATAACTCTGTCGTTTCATTTAATTAATCTTCGCACCTTTTCTACAACACATTATTTTGTTTTCAGTATTTATCTTACATCGTTTAATTTTGTGGTAATTGTCGTAGAGCGTCGCCGTGGATCAATGTAGTAAGCGTAAGACTACGGATCCCAAAGTCCCGGGTTTAAATCCCGACACGGCCGACTGCTTGAAAAATGGCAGGTGAGCATTTTCACAAATATTACGCCCTCGTTCGGATGAGAGGTTAAATGGAGGTCCTGTGTGTGAGTGTTGTCACGCACGTTAAAGATCCCTACCTTACCTGGAACGGCAAGGGTTCGGCAAAATTCTAAATTTCTAGGCAACAAAAAACTCGCCTCCTGGCCAATGTAGTACCTTCGGGTGGAGCATTGGAAATGTAAATGAACGGTAATTGTCGTAACTTTGGTTGCAATAACTCGTTGAATTTTTATGATTGGTTTTAGCTGATGTTTTGAGTAGATGCTTTTTTCTTTGGGCTCACATAGGAGCCGCGGCCTATGCCATTGAAAAAATAGTTCATATTCGCAGTTGCAAAAAACTAGGACTTTCTATTCCATGTGTTTTTCCTCTGAATTATTACAGTCGCCCACGTTATCCTATATTATTACTTGTTTCTCCTTCTACTAAGTCATCATAACATATAAACATTTTTTTTGTTCTTTTTTTATTGAACTTCGTGGTGAGGTGCTAACGCTCATTATTGGTATCTTATCAAATTCTCGGTTGTTTTAGCATATTGAGACAGTGTGTCTGTATTTAATTGCTTATAATTAGGCATTTTTGTATGTTTATAGCGTTACTGTTTTAAAAAAATTACCATGCAACAGTGGGTTTTTGTGTGAATGTATCTGTAGGGATACTTTTAAATTGTTGGGTCAACTTTTGTCTGATTTTTTTATCGTAGTGGATGCTCTCGTTAGGAAAATGATTGTACTAGTTCTCGTTAAGAGTCTAGTGAATTTTGTAACTTATAATATACCGTAACTTGTCGAATTATTATCGCAGGTGGTACTTCAGACCAACCTGTGTTTTATAGGGACAACTCTCTACCTTCTCTCGGATGCTTGTCCAAAAACTCTGTTTTTTCTTATCCCGCTGTCTCCGTTTCTGTCTTATCTTTCTTTCGGTAGACCTGTTCTTGTCGCGGAACACCCGTCTACCACATGAGAGTGATTTTTCCCTCACTCCGGGCCACTGACCACATTGGCCGGTTGAGTAGTGCTTTGCTATCCACATTTTCTGTTTCTTTAGCTCAATGCGAGCCCTTCCTCTATTTTCTTCTACCTGGAAGTGCATCTTATGCATTCCAAATACCTACCTAGCTGCCGTTATACTGGCGTAATGTTGTGAGTAGTCCTACAGTTTACGTGAGTGCCTTTTGGTTTTCCTTATAATTAATATAACCATTGTTATTATGTGATAATAATTTGAACATTTATATGACGTAATACCCTATTTGCGAGTCATTTGGCAAATATTAATTTGTGCTGCCAACTGACGTTGTGGCTCGCGTACGGTACCGGCGGAGGTATAATAATGAACTGGTAAATTTCCACCGTACAAGTAACTATGAGATACTTGGCAATCATGATCGTTTAAAAAACCTACTACCCCATTAATGTTTTTACCGGCAGTGGAAACCTCAAACTCACTGCTAAGGAACATGTCAGTTTCGTTAGGTGACTAGAATGTACTGTTTTTGGATGCAAAAATGCCTATATAGCTATCAACGCTAAAGGTTTTAATTCTCGCGCAAAGACTACTAATTTCCGTTTTCTTTCATCATCCTGTTTGTTTCTTGCCTTAGCTTTATTTCATTTTGAAGTAATTTTTGTATTTACAGTATTTTCATCTTTTATTGTAGTATTTGTTGCTAACACTTTAGCACTAAAGATAGCGTGTGCCGCAATTTTCATAAGACCAGTATTAAAATACTAGAGGTATTGGATAATAGAGTTGGCGAAACCCTCTCAAGAGCATAATAGTCCTTTTCTAATAATCAACATATGAATTTCCCCCATACAGGTTGATATTAGATGTCTGACTGCAATATTAGTTGTTTAGAAAACTTTCTTTTACAGAACAAACGCAGAAGGAGCAGAACGTTCAGGTGACAGTGATGTAACAGTGATTTGTTACCAACTTTAATAAACCAGGTTATAATTTTCTTTTAAAGGCGTATATTATATATGAAAATTCACAATCAGGGTGCTTGTTTCATAAAGTTCTAACTAAAGTTATTACTCTGCTAGGCGATTCTATGATAAGGTCTCGATATTTGTTCAGCTTCTCGTTTCTAATTATTGTTGACATGCTACAAAATATGTCAAAAAAAAACAAGGTTGTGTAATCAAGTATGCATATCAGAAAAATGCTTTACTACAACAATCGAAAATAAGATAATCTTTTTTGAGGTTTTTGAATAGATTACCGAACTGTTGAAGGTTTTGGATAAAACTTTAGAGGATGTGCAGAGAAAAAGATGTACATAGTAGGGTTATGGCAGTGTAGCCACAATAGAGGTTCTATATTCTGGTTTACAAAGAAAGAAAGAAGTATACCGTTTGTAATGCAGAATATGAACACTCTTATAATAAGTGGAATAGAGGAATAATGATGATTCCATAAAACGTTTAACATTGAAAAAATTTAGTCCAATGAAATGGTCATCTTGTAATGATTGGTAAAGTTGCTTTGTTAATTAAGTTCAAATTTACTATGAAACGTTATATCCAAATTATACTACAAACTTCCAAGAAAAAGTAGCAAATGAATCCTCATGAATGCAAATATTTGCATTGCGGTATTGTGTGTACAAAGTAACGTATAAACTTTTTAAATGTCAAAATTTGCTCAACGGCTATAATATCCAACACACCTAAAACCGCTAAAAACGATATTAAAATAGTTACCTAAGTACTGCTTTTTATGCGCCTGTCGTAAAAAGAAATTAGGATTCAAGAACAAATTCTTAGTAACCTCAAGCTGTTTTACACAGAACAATTTATTGATCGATTTCAAGAAATGGTTGATTTACAGCAGCAAGTTAGCTCAAAAGTGTGTATTACTTACAACAATTTATAGATCAATTTCAAAAATTTGGTGTTCGACAATTTAACCCGACTTACAACGTGTTCAAATTTTTCAACAATTTTATGACAATTTTCTAGTAAACTTTAATATTCGAGTTGAATTACCAACCTATAAGATATTCACTAAGGTGTTTATTTCTCTAATAACTGTAAAATTAAGTGTTTATCGTTTTGGTGTTTTTGTGAATTACTTAAAGCAGTGCAATTTTTGCTAACTTAATATAAATCACGTCAGCAATCTGTAGATGGTACGTGTATAGATTGTGAGCATTGAAAAACAAAAGCTGCTTCTGAATTAACCAGAAGAGAAGTTGATAAATTGATGTGTGTAAAACCATTAAGCTCATCAACAATTTTGGCAACTTTCTACTTATTGTTTAAGTTATAGACATTGATCAATAAATTGTTGTGTGTAAAATAACTTATAAAATAGCATAGACGTCATGAAGATTCGAATACATTCGAATAAGAATACAACTTAGATACAAATACAACAATAATTTATTTAAACATTTACTAAGTAAGTTACTTTCGCTATTTTATTTATCTAAACAAAATATGATGTATAAACCACATCCAAAGTTGGTATCGAACGGACTTTAGTTTCTCTGGTCCGTTAGTAAGATGGCTCAAAATCGATTTGGTACCATAGTAAATACTGGAGTGCATTTCATAAATTACCGGCGTGAGCGGAAATATTTGCCAAAAATCCAGTACCCAATTAAAAGAAATGGCTAATTATTTCAATAATATACCAGTACACTAACGATAGAACGTAATTTTAAAGTGTGGTGACAGTTATGTCTAAGCGAGCGGTTGGCTACTAACGCAAATGCAACAGGATGTACCTATGTTCATTGTACCGAATAGTCTTGTTCTCGGTTAACGCCAAATAAGGATCCTGACATTAATGAACGCAGTTTCGAAGGAAATGGGATCAACTACATCAAACTGTAATATGGAGTAGGAAACTTACTGTATTTTAACATTTTCACTGCACAACAAATGTAACCTTTATTCCCTTCAAAGTGGCTTTATTTTAACTGGGGGATATTTTGCAAATTCCGCGGTCTTTAATATTTCTCAGGAGTCTAAGAAATAAAGTAAAACAGGAGTTGCACTCTAGTTTAGTCATGCAACTCCAACATAGCAGAGTTTTCTTGGCAGTATTCATATAATAAGAATAACTTACGCAAGTAGTAGAATATATCTTTTGTTCCTTAACTATAAGGCACTCTAGTCTAGAACCCATCTCTCGTAACTTTTATACGGTAAAGTTTTATTTATATTTTATACTTTAGCTAACTTAAAACGGGACGCTTTGTTTTTACAGCTGGTCGAGTTCTTGATGGTAATTTCGTTATAATTTAAGGACTGGAATGTCTATTGAAATGCTTTACATGTGGATGTTTTGTACGAGCAATTGGTGTTGCGAAAGGTTTAGAAAGGCTTCAATCATAACGATGTATAGATTTTATAGTATTGTCAAATGAATTTAGGTATGATGAGTAAAAACTGGAACCCATTTTCCTTTGTCTAGTGATACATTATATTTAAAACCTAATTGATATATAATAAGTTTGCTTTAACCAACGAGCATGTACAAGAGTTTTGTCATCTAATAACTTCGCAATAATTAGAGAATTTAATTATAACCCTACGGCACTCTGTATATTATGCAAAAACCTGTATGAAAGAATATGTCATTTCAGGGATAGGTATCTATATTTTGTCTTTAAGAACAGTTTTGTTATTAACAGCAACACAGCAGCAAAGGCTGTGTATTACTTTACTTAATAATCATTTCACAAAACGTTGAACAAAATTTGTAAAGAGCGGTTACAAAACCTCCATTTGAAGAGGTTGCTTCTATAGTAATTAAGAAAAACAAAGTTTTTGCCTTGTATGCTGTACTGCTTTGTCTGTGTAGCGATCAAGAATATTGCTAAAAAAACATTTTTCTTATTTGTTAGTCCCATTTGCCTACACCGTAAGCTTAAATTACATATTATTATAATTCCTGGTAGAATAACTATATAACGTTAGTCCAAATCAACGGACAAAATTCTCTACTGACTAACGCTCTAAGTCTGGATTAGAAACTTTTGAGACCTGTTATATCCTTGCGTAGAAATACCAAAGAACAGTTGTAACGCTTTAGCGTTGCGCTATATAGAAACCGAAGGCGGCTCCGTGGCGTAGTGGTATGTGTGTGACTACTACGCCCAAGGTCCCGGGTTCGAATCCCGACACGGTCCGCTTGAAAAATGTTAGGCGAGCATTTTTCTCAAAAATACACCCTCGTTCGGATGAGAGGTAAAATGGAGGTCCCGTGTGTGAGTGTTGTCACGCACGTTAAAGATCCCTACCTTGCTTGGAACAGCAAGGATTCGGCAAAATTCAAAATTTTCCACGTAAAAAAAAAACTCGCTTGCTGGCCAATGTAGTACCTTCGGGTGGAGCATTGGAAAATCACATGTAATATATAGAAACCGACCCAATGTAGTACCTCCGGATGGAGCATTGGGGACCCCAAGCAGCATTTTTAGTCGTCACCACGTACCAACAACCATTTCCGAGAACTACAAAGGTTTTGTTACTGAACACAGTTACTAAATAACTACTATCTTATTACGGATTCTTAACCAAAATGGGGAACAATTGTTGCGTAGCAATTAAGTTGCCGTGTACACTTTGAAACTGATGCAAGAACGTTGAAGTTAAGTTGTGACTACCCACCAGGTTGGTAATAGTTTATCATCAGTCACTTTATATGGAACGTCAGTCTTCTTTGACAATTTATTGCTTTCTTTGTCTGTATAACTTAAAGCGTAGATTTTAATGTATTGCCTATTCATTATGAGTGCTGAATAGAATAATGGCTTCTAAAAGTAAAGGAATAAACGGCGTTATATATTTGGAAATATGCCGTCTCTATTACACCAAATCTATATGCGACTATAAGTTTACTGATAAATGTAATTGCGCTAGATCGAAAATTTTCAAAGCTCTCTATTTAAAATAATTTTTGAGTGAAAATTATTTAAACTGAAATTTGAGTTTTTAATGTCAAGTGCATTTTATGTACAAAAATATTTTTAAAATATTTTTAAGTCTGAGAATATTTAAGAAGTATACTATTTTAGGATTTTTAAAGTAAAACTACTTTACAGATTAAACATAATTCTAGATATAATAATGGCCGTCCACATTATGTAAATAAACATGGAAGTAGTTCATAAAAATTACCATAAAGTGATAATTACTGAGAAAAATGTGTTCATAGTAATTATCTTTGTATGGGTAGTAACGCTCTCTGAAATAATTTACACTAAGAAGTTGTGATCACTTCATAGTTAAAAATTTTCATACATATTTCGGAACTAAAGTGTAATAGTCACTCCGATACAACGTATATGCTACGAGAGCCTCACTTTTCTTGTCAAATTAAGCGCCATTAAAAGTATTCCTAACCTTACTTTGTAATTTGCCGACGGTATAGACGGTTTTAAAATAGTGGCCACCAAAGAAAAGCTGGATATTTATTTTACTCTAATTCCCCATAAATGGGAAGACGGGGGTTCGTTATACTGGCCCCAAGGTGCATTTCTAAAAGATGGAAGTCCATCTACGTTAAAAACCAAGCACAGAGTTTTTATATTTTCCTGAATTTTTATTTTATAGAAAGCTGCACACAATGAATTTTTTATTCCATTATACCACACTTCTCCATTTCCCATTTGTGTAATAGGTACCGAACTTGGAGTTTTTAAAAGCGTTCTACTATCCGATGGTAAGTTTAAACCCTGAACATTTAATATTACTAATAAATCGTTTAGTGAAGAATGTGTTATTCTGTGCACTAATGCCCATTCTGATATTTGTTGCAGTAGTGTAACTTGTGTAGAAACAGCTTCCTCTTCTTCGTAATCAGATACATCACATTCTTGAACAATCTTCGTTGAAATCATCGCTAACTGCTAAATCCACGTCCTGCACATCCTGGATTCCACTAGTTATATATACAACATCATCAGTTGCAATTTGAGTTCGTGGTGCCACAAATTGTGGTTGAGTTAATGGCAGCTTTTCCTTGATATTGTTACTTTTCACTACTTTATATGCTAATAAATTAGCATTGCTGTTATTAGACAGGTTCAATTCCTGTTTTAGTTTCCTATAAAAAGCAGTTGTATGTCGGAAGGCCGTTTTCGTTCTTTTATTGTACTTTGGCATTATGTTATTTATGATAAGATAAATACACAGCCCAACAATAAGAACAATGCAAATAACTAGTACAGACAGAGCAAATATAGAATTGTAGGTTAGTGTAGAGAAAATGTATCTGAGATACACAATGAAGTTAAAGTTACTAGATGGTTATTTTACATCAGAACTACAACTTGGTGGTCATTTTAATTTAAAACAAATAGTGAAAATAACTTTAAAGTATATTTGGAGATTGCAGAGAAGTAAATGTCTCTTGCAATACTACCATAATTAACCATCACTTTAGGGGTCTAGTGTGGGTTTCAGACATGTAGCAGCAACTTGATTTGTTACACCTCAGGGGTATTCTTTACGACTTTAAAGTTACAACAACTAGAAAATAGATTAACATAGTAATAATTACGTTCCGGACACTATAATTAATTACTTTGAGGTAATGTACCCAGGTAGTTCCCAAAAGCAGTAACAATTACTAAACTATTACAAGGGATTGCTAAGTGTAAGTAATTGTATCAATTAAAGTGCCAAAATTGGGATTTGTTTTGTAGCAACTCCTTGCTAAAGTTCCAATGTCAGTTGAAGCTACTTACAATGCTGCTTGGGACGTGGCCGCAAGTATAGCGGCCCTAATTCAAATGATAATGTAATATATAGAAACCGGATGCCAATCCGGAAAATAACCTTAAAGGGGCAACTTTATATTGATATACAAAATCTGGCTTATGATAACGTTAATTTAACAAACGTGAAAAAATTTATTGTATTCTTGGATGGCTTAGACGTGGGTTCTAAAAATTTAATTCGTCTTCCTGTGGTTGGTGAAAGCTTAGAGATTGCTTATTCAATTTTGAAAAAAGATACGAATGCAAACATTTATTGGTTAATTCATTATTCGTAGCCTTGGAAAACATTCTTAAGGCTAAAGCAAGTGCACACAAAGAGCTACGAGAGGTGGTTAATTGTTTTGTAGAAAATGTGACTGACTTACTACAGTTAAAGTTTGACTTATTGGATGTCATCCTTTTCAATTTTTATAAAAAAATTGGATTCAGAGTTACTGAAAGCGTTTGAATTGGAAGGTGCTGAAGAAATTTCCATTTATGAACAATTAAGGTTATTTGTGGAAAAACATTGTAAGGTGTTAGAAGTGAGCAATTGGAAGATATTGGATAAACAGTCAAAGCCAAACATGACAACAAATGTTGGGAGACAATCTCCTACATATTCAAAATTTAATTCACACACTTCATTGGTAACAACCTCATCTAGTGAACAAGGTTTGCTATGTGACAATAATCATAATTTATATCACTGTCAGACAATTTTTAAGTAGGACATCTCAAGAGCGTTGTAGTTTGGTAAAACATAAGCAATTATGCATCAATTGTTTAGTGCGGTTGCATCAAGCGGTAAAATGTTTTTCAAAATCATTCTGTAAAAAGTGCAACAAGTCGCATAGTACATTATTATATTTTGAAACACAGTCAACAGTGGACCAAAGTAAATGTGATGTGGTTGATCAGTCGAAACAAGTGGTTTAATTCGAAACCTTTGATAAAGTGCACCAGCATTTCAAGTACAAACAGCTTATTCACATTAAGATGCTCAAATACAATTACATTGTTAGCAAAAGCTAATATTTCAAGTCGCTATGGTAATGGTAAGGTTCAAACAATAAAAGCTCTGTTAGACAATGGAAGCACAAAAAGTTTCATGACTGAAAGTTATAGGCAACGACTTGAGCTACAAATGACTCAAGTAATGACAAAAGTAGAAGGGTTAGGTCTTGCATCTTCACAAATTTCAAGCGCATCGACTTGTAAAATCAGACCTTGTGGACAAACTTATCCTCAATACGAAGTTGGAGTTTTTATCAAATATTTGTGGGAAATTACCTACTAAGCAATTGGTTAAAAAAGAATGGCAGCATATAAATAATTTGAAATTGGCGGATCCTAGCTTTGATGTGCCAGGAAATATTGATTTACCTTTAACTGCAGATGTTTTGCGCATTGCTAAGTGAAATTCGCACAGGTGCATTGGACGAACCTGTTACAATTAAAACTACTTTTGGTTGGATTTTGACGGGTAAAGTTTAATCAACTTTACCTCATACACATCATTGCGGGCAATCATGGACCCGTTGGATGTTAGTCTCAATAGGTTATGGCAGCTGGAAAGCATTCCAGAAAGTAACAAGTTATCTTCGACAAAAGATGCTTAAACAATGTTTCGTAAATATTTACACAAGAGATAATACTAGTAGATTTATAGTAACTCTACAGGTCTTAGGTCCTAAACCAATATTTGTGGTTTCTTTAGGGTTTGCTCTCAAAAGATTTTTAGCATTGGAACGTCGGTTACAAACGGATCCTCAATTGTTTTTGGAATATAAACAATTTATGCAAAATTATTTGAACAGTGGTCACATGACTCAAATTTCAACAAATTCTGATTCATCTGGTAGATATTACATACCTCACCATGCTGTGTTAAAACCCGAAAACTGAACTACAAATTTGCGCGATGTGTTTGTTGCTTCAGTAGTGGTACCTGTTGGTGGTGCCTTGAATGATCGTTTATTGGCTGGCCTTCCTTTGCAAAAAGACATTTTGGTATTGCATTTAGATTTTCGTTTTTATACTGTTGTGCTTACTTCAGATATTAAGCAACTGCATCATCAAATTTTGGTGACACCAGCACATTGTAATTTTCAAAAATTTTGTGGAGGTTTGATCCTACTCAACCTATTATGCATTATTATTTGAACACTGTGACATACGGTCTGAAATCAGCACCATACGTGGCCTTGCGAGTTATACAAGAACTTGCAAGCATTGAATCCGTGCATTACCCCTTTGCAACAAATGTTTTGGCTTCTGATACATATGTTGATGATTTTGTGACAGTGTGGAAGAAGCAACGCGATTAATTTTTGAATTGGATAAAATTTGTAATTTTGGTGGGTTTGTCTTGAGAAAGTGGAATAGCAACTTTCCTGTGGTTTTAGAGAACTTACCAGATTCTTTACGCTGCCAAGGAACATTTTCGTTTAATGACACAACAGTCATTTCTCAGAAAGTTTTGGAATTACAATTGCAACCTTTGGTGGATGCATTTATTTATGAACTAAATCCATTGGACAGGGAATGTACAAAAAGAAACATAGACTGAGCAAAAGCAAAGATATTTGATCCTTTAGGTTTATTTACTCCTTTGGTTTTCTTTGCGAAACGTATCATACAACATCTTTGGATTCTTGGAATTGGTTGAAATAAACATCTTCCTCGGGATGTCACATCAAAATAGTTAGAATACTTAAAACAATTATCAGAATTGTCACGATTGACAAATTCCTCGTTGGATTGTAACTATTTTTTTTTTCTTTTGGTGAGTCAGGCACACTAGGGCAACTGTTTTGACGTAAGGCGTCAGTGGGTCGATTTTTATTGATGTTATCTGTCTAAAATTTATCCTTAATGTTATCGCTTCCTATAGACTCACGAACTTCGCAATTTTCACGGCTTAGTCTGAAAATTACCCCAAGGGTGAGCAATGAGATTGGGCGTGGATGCAAGGTAAACTCAACTATACACAGGAATGAAAAAGGGAAGGGGGGATTGAGCGCCACTGCATCTATATGGGCTATAAAAAAACAAAAGTATCCTATGAGAAGATGCAGAAATTAACAAGCTATAATCACTGTCAAAAACATACAACTTATACAGAATAATACCTCTGGAAACCTCTCAAATGTATCTATCTACTTCGACTCTTGCTGCAATAATCCTAAAAAAGTCACACAATAAAATTTAATACAAAGACACAGTTTGCGTTTTACGACAAAAAACGACAATATCTATGAATTAATCATGATTGGAACTACCATACTAAAGGTGTTGTACCTATAAATGAATATCAGAATGAAGCCACTTACATCGCTTCTCTAACATTACTCTGCTTGTGTGTCTCTCACGTTTCATTACCTAAAAATTATATTCTTACATTGTAATGTCATTAACTTTAAATGCTCATACATAAAAGACTTTTTGCTTGGGACCAAAAATATAATTTAAAGTAATTCCTTTCTTGCTTTTTAATATATATAAACGAAATCACAAGTATGATATTAAAAAAAGAATCGAACTTTTTCTGTAGAATAAAAATTCTTAATTTTTTTTTAAATAGTGACATTTTGACATTTAAAACTAATTTCAAAAGCAAAAAATTTTTAATAACCCCAATTGACAGATCTGTTAAATTGGTTCACATAAGTTTCAAATAAACCTAGCACGTAGTATTTGTTATAAAAAAATATTCAAATAGCATAAAGATTATATAAATCAAAATTTATCAGATTGACATAGTACTGGAATAACACAGTTAATTTACTATCTAGAAAGCATACCATAAATGGACAGAAGTAAAAGTGAACTTTACTAACTTTTTATAAGGCCACCTGCATATATCACATGTTTCATAAAATAGTTTGATTTAATTCGAAAGAGCAAGGTTTCCTTTTCTTTGTAAATTTCAAGATTTAACAAAAAATCTGACATACGATTGCTAGAGCGTTGTTATTTCTACGACCTTTTATATTAAATCCTAAATGCAATATTAATACTCTCATAAAATTTAGTATCTTTAGTAACTGTACGAGAATTTTCAAAGGTTTATAGTTGTGATAATAAAGCTCCAACCATAACTGACACAGAAAATTTAATCACTCACCAGGAATTGACCCATACGCCAATGAGAGTTTTAAATACCTGGTTTTCGTACATGTAAAACTCCAGCTTCAAAAAAATTTCAAACCAACATCTTCCGCAAAATCTCGCCTATGGGATTTCCGAGATTAGCGGATAACATCATGGCGTCATACATTTCTACCAAATTGACACCAACTGAGCAATCTCAAATACTTTCTGTTACAAAAATTCTTTCATAATCAAATGATGCGCTACAAAGTCAAAAGTTCTTTTAGCTTAAGGATACCAAAGTTCAGTAACCACGTTGTTACTTTATTGAATATTTAGACCGTATTAATAGAGCCCGGTCCGCCTCTAAAACGACCGTGAACCTTCCGTCAACTTAGATGGCAATTGTTAAGCACCAACTGACACATAAAAGTGCCAACATGTTTCCTTCACACGCCTTGTTACCGTTGTACAAGCACAAAAATAGCCGAGTTCCGCTCGATACAATACCTCGTGACACTCTTCACAAGCGCTATATTAACTTAATAATTCTTAATAATGGATACAGACCGCCTACAAATTAGGCAACACAAGTGACTTGTTTATAACTTATTATGAGACGTTCAGTTCATGGAACAAATCTAAAGTATTTGTTACAATTGAATATATTCTTAATATAAACTTAAAGCAAATTAAACGATAATAACGTTTATTTCTATCACGAAATTGTTTCTTCTGATATAATATAGGTAAATAATGAAATCAGATGCCATAAAATTGTAACGAGTAGAAGCGATTTCAAAAGTTAGTATCATAGAATTTATATATGTTACACGATTTTATGTAACAATTACGTAAATTTGCAACTGCATGGCTTTCTGTGATGCCTCCGAGTGGGGGTATGCATTAGTGGTCTATTAGTAGACCAATTTGGAAAATTAAAACATTTTTGGTTTGTGCAAAATGGAGAGTTGCGTCATTGCAGCGCATTTCGATTCCTAGCCTGGAACTGTGCGCAGTGGTACATTTGGCAGATATATTAGATTTTGTTTAACGCATAATGATAACTCGTTTATCATTCAGTAGTGTTTTTGCTTGGTCAAACTCTACAGTAGCATTATCGTAGATCCGTTCATTATCTCATTTGAGGAAAGTTTTTGTAAGAAATCGTATATCTGGCATTCAATCTTTGGTTGCACCTTCTTGCTGGCATTATGTGCTTTGGACTTGGTGGATCGTCCATTATGGTGAACTGGTTCTTATTGGTTACAATTACCTGTTGACAAATGGCCGTCAAGACCACTCTTGGATAGTCATTATATGCATGTATCACATGTCAAATTCGAAAAATAATATCGTTAAAAGTTGTGGAGGTGGTGGTTCAAAAATTCATTTTGGCGTTAAAAACTTCTTCGAAACACGGTGGAAATCCTACTGGTGCATTAATTCATCAACAGAGAAATGGTTAAATTTTTTAGAGCGTTCATAACGAAGTATTTGGTAAGGATATAAAGTGTCTTAAATCTGGCAGGCCTATTCTTAAACAGCTTCGTTCGTTAAGTCCGTTTGTGGATAGCCGTGGTTTGCTCAGTGTGGGCGGTAGGTAACGCAATTCAGATTTGACATTTAATGAAAAATTTCCTTTATTATTACTCCGTGCTCATCGCCTAACAGAATTGGTTATATTGGACTGTCATCAGACACATGTTTACATCCTGGTTTAAAGACCACGCAATTTTTGTTAACGCAAAATTTTTAGATTTTAAGTGCACAAAGGGCAATACGGCAATATTTACAAAGGTGTATATGCTGTTTTCGAGATAATTCTATTGTTTGTTGTCCTTCCATGGGAAATTTTTTCTTCATACGGGTAAGGATTTTGGTGCCACCATTTCTACTACAATAAATCGGGTGCGTGGAGGTCTTTAAAGGCATATATATATATATATATATATATATATATATATATATATATATATATATGCTTGTTTGTTTGTTTCAGCACAAAAGTTATCCATTTGGAATTGGTATCAAATCTTTCAAAAGATGCATCGCTCGTCGTGGACAATGCAACAAGTTATACAGCAACTGTGGTACCAATTTTACTAGTGCTTCGGCAGAATTGGCAAAACTTGTGGAAGTATCAGCAGTCTCTGAAGGAATTGAATTTGTTTTCAATCTCCCTGCCTCACCTCATTTCGTTGATTTGTGGGAGGCAAGTATAAAATCAGTTAAAGCGCATTTGAAAAAGGCTATTTGGTGATCAGATTCTTTCTTACGAGGAACTGAATACTGTATTGGTACAAATTCAGGCAATTCTCAATTCAAGGCCTTTGTGCCCTTTAACTAATAATACAGATGATTTTTCTTATTTGACTCCTAGTCAGTGTCTTGGTTTGCAGCCAGTGTTAGTCATTCCTGGTATATGCGTCATGAAATTACCAATGTTGGATCGTTCTTAACTAGTGCAAAGGATACAACAATACTTTTGGCATTATTGGCGTACAGCTTATTTAAATACGTTGCAGCAGAAAACAAAGTGGTTATCCACTTCATGTGAAATTAAAATAGTAACTTTGGTTTTAATAAAAGAGCATAACATTCCACCTTTATCATGGCGTTTAGCTTAAGTAGACTTTTTATACTCTGGATCAGATAAAATAGTTTGCGTAACAAACGTTAAACTATGCATGGTATGTTAAAGAAATCTTTGCTTAAATTGTGTCCTCTTCCAACAGGGGAGTTATAGCAATAATTTTCAATTAGCATTAATTTCTTGTTTTTATTGTAAATAGTACAATCAATTTAAAAAAGAAGTTTTTCATTCGTATTTTGATAGGCGGTATGTTAAGCGCATTTACAAATGCCTTAATAATGTCAATCCTGATTTCTACCTTCACCTGTTTTCCTTGTAAAATGGGCAATTGTAAACAAACTTTGGAACTGATCGCACGTGTCTGCCGCCGCCTTGCTCGTATGGTCGACAAGGCGGTATATTAACACTAATAGTAGTTTGAAATGGTATTGTCACTTGTATTGTAAACAGTTTAAGCATGTGAATGGGCAGCCTTATGTGTAATAGTATAATTGGAAAACAGTTCACTCGGACAATTAATGCAGTTTATTTTTTGCTGGAAAATGTAAGTCCTTTTTATACACAAATTAATTAGTATGAAACACCCATTGACCCGTCCAGTGTACAAGCAAGGGTTTATCAAATAATTATAGTTTGACCAAAAAATAGACATACTCTCATATGTTCGACGGTGTCTATAGGCGACACAAATACTCCTATGAACACTAAATTTGCTCATGGAGTTAAGCATCTTCCACGTCCAGGAACATCATCAGAACTCTAAGGTAGAATTTTACTTGGTATTTCTGCTTATTTCTGCATTGAGACGCAAATTGAAACCTCGCATTTGTTGTAAGTGCAATATGCTTTATTTAAGGAATTGTGTCTAAAAATATTGTTAAGTCAAGTTTATTCCGCTATTGAAACGCCATTTAATGCCTAATATTCCTAGGCTCTCCTTAGTGCCTTAATAATATTGATATAAGCTTAGTAGGCCTGACCAATCCGTGTCTGATTCAATCTCACGTGCTAGTCTCATCAACCGCTCCGCTGAAGTTAGAGTTTAGAGTTAGGTCGGAGGTCTACAAAGATTGAAACTGATAGCAAACATCTCCATTGGATATTTGCGAGATTCCTATTTTATTTAGCTTAGCTAATTATCTAGGCTATCTAAAATATTTACCAATCAGCAATTTAACGTAAACGAAAGGTTTATTCACGTTACTAGTAAAAAAGAAAATATGCTACTACTTCTGTTTTCCTTAATTGCAACCTTCTCAAATGAAGGTGTTCCAACCGCCATTTTATACAAAGGTTTCGTGAAATCGTTAATAAGTAAATGTGATAAACAGCCTTTATTTTTTTAAAACACAAATTTATTTCTAAATTCAAAATTTTAACATCCATGAAATGACATATTCAAAGCAAAGGTTTCTGCATACAAACTTCAGTACTGCAGGGTTATAATTAAACTCTCTAATTGGTGCGAAGTTGTTAGATGACGAAGCTTTTGTATATACCCGTTGGTTAAAGCGAACTCATTAAATATCACTTTGGTTGTAAATATGACATATTCGTAGACAAAGGAAAATGGTAGTTCAGTTTTTATTCATCGTGTCTAAATTTATTCGGCAATACTACAAACCCTACATATTGTTTTGATGGGAATCTTCATAAAACTTTCGCAACGCCAACTGCTCACATAAAGCATTCACATGTAAAGCATTTCAATAAATATTCGCGTTCTTATAATATAATGAAATTACCATCAAGATTTCGACCAATTGCAAAAACAACGCACGTAATTTTTCTTATTTATTAACGTTTTGTGTATGAGAATTAAACAAACTGCCCATAACAACATATATTACATATTTATAAGAACGCATTAGATTTTTCTTATATTCTTTAAAACACAATCAAATGGAATAATAATTGTAACCATCTTGGATTATCTTACGTCACCACACTTAAAAAGAAAAATGAATGAAAACGTATTCTGTATATAAACTAAAATACCTACTTACAGTAACTTAAACTAACACTCTTAGACTAAATAACATACAATTTTAGCCTTTCACTTAACACCCCCTCTTCGCTAAAATCTCTTAGACCTAAAGCAAATCTCAATCTTGTAAAGGAAGCATATTGCAAACCTTTTGTTAAAATATCTGCTTGCTGCATAGTTGTGTCTAAATATTTAAGCAGAATATGATTCTTTTCTAAAAGATCATGAACAAAATTATATTTTACATCTAAATGTTTAACCCTACGACTAATTGCTGGACATTTAAGCAATACAATGAAACCTTGATTATCTTCTAAATAAGTTACATTTTGTACATTCACTTCTAGATCTAACAATAGTTTTTGCAACCATAGACCCTCACTATCAGCACTACAAAAAGCTACCAACTCCGCCTCAGTTGTAGACAATGTTACACAACTTTGTTTTCTAGTTGTTCCGTACACTATATTACCAAAAACCTTAAATAAAAATCCAGTAATTGATTTTCGATCTGACGTATCATTCCCCCAGTCTGCGTTTATATAACATACTAAATCTAATTTTTTCCCCTCACAAACTCTAATCCAACATACTTAGTTTTATTTACTTATCTTAATATTCTTTTCAAACTTACCCAAATAGTATCAGTTGCTCGGTCCTGATATCTACAAAAATAATTTAACACAAAACAAATATCTGGCCGTGTATCTTCTACCAAATACGTTAAACAGTCAATTGATTGTCTAACCGGTTTGTTTGTGAAGTTTTGATCATCCGAAGCGCATATCTTTAATTTGGGATCTGTTGGTACATCGCTTCCCTTACAACCGTTCGTATTAAATTTCGTTAAAATACAATCAATGTATTTTGACTGACTCAATTTCAAAATACCATTACTTTTATCATAACTAATTTCAATTCCTAAAAACACTGTAAGTTCGCCTTTATCCCAAATATCAAATCTTTTCATTAAATTTCGTATAATATCATATACCTTATTGATATCTAAACCAGCAATCAAAATGTCATCAACATATAGTAATAAATATATTTTACCACTTTCAGTACCAATTGAGTATAGACAATGACCATTCACAGAACAACTGAATCCCATTATAATGAGATGGTTATTCATTTCATCGTACCCACACTTAGATGACTGTTTTAAGCCATACAATGATTTTTGCAACTTTAAGACATGTCCCTCATTAATTTTATAACCTTCAGGTGAATGAATGTAAATTTCCTCATCTAAACTTGCATTTAAAAAGGCTGTTTTGACATATAATTGCCTAAAGCAGTATCCCAACTGGTTTCCGATACACAATAATGTCCTTAAAGTGCCCATAATTGCCACAGGTACAAATACCTCTTTATAATCCAACGTACATTTCTGAGCAAATCCCCTGTCAACTAATCTTGCTTTGTATTTATTTATCTCATTTTCCTATGTTGATTTGAAATTATATATCCATCTACTCCTTAAAATCATTTTGTTTTCTGGTTTCTTTACCTTTATCCGCGTATTATTTTTATATATAGAATCTAGCTCCCGATTCATTGCATCCTCCCACAGTTTTTTGTCTTCCCTGTTTCCTAGATCACTAAAGCTTTTTGGTACATCCTCTAAATAGCCTTCCGCATCAAATGCCAAGTACAATTCATAATCCTCATATCTAAAAGGAAGTTTTGTTTCTCGTTCATTAACCCTAGAATTACTATCTATTTTTAGCATTAATTCTTTTTCACCCTCTCCCTCCAAGTTATCCTTTGTTATTTCTTTTATACCTTTATGGTTTCCATTAAGGGAATCCCCTTTTTGTACAGTTTCCTTAATTTCTATTTCAATTTTCTTGTAAATATAATAAAACTTATTTTCGTCAAATTTAACATCCCTCGATACAATTATCTTATTTCTTTCTACATTCCATAACCTGTATCCCTTATTGGTGTAACCTACCAGAACATTCTTTTCAACCTTTGAATCAAATTTATCCCTTGCTTCATTTCGTATGTGATTATAAGCTAGAGTTCCAAAAATGTTTAGATTGGATATATTTGGCTTTCGTTTAAACCAAATTTCAGCTGCTGTTATGTTTTGTAATGTTTCTGATGGACACCTATTTATAGTATAATTTGCATAAAAAATAGCTTTACCTCACAAATCTTTTGGTATCCCCGATTCATTAATTACTGCTCTAGCACGCTCTACTAATGTCCGGTTTTTTCTTTCAGCCTTCCCATTTTGTTGTGGAGTGTATGGGATAGTGTAGTCTAATATTACACCGTTTGCTATACAAAATTCTTTTAATGCATTTGATATAAATTCACCCCCATTATCACATCTAAGTTTTGAAATTGTACAATCAAACATTGCTTTTGTCATCATAAAATATTCATAAAATTTAGAACTAGTTTCGCTTTTGTGTTTCAATAAATACACACATGTAAAATTAGAGAAATCATCTGTAAACGTGAAAAAATAACTAAATCCATTATATGTAACAGGGGTAATGGGTCCGCATATATCTGTATGAACTATTTCTAAAAGTCTGTTACTCCTACATCTAACACCAAATGGCATTTTTGTCATTTTACCTGCAATACATGGTTCACAAAATTCAACACTAGAAACTTTGACATTTCCTACCTCATCTTCAATTCTCTTACTTATTAACCTATTTAACCCCGAGAAATGCAAATGTGCAAACCGTTGATGTCATTTCAAATATTCATTCCTATCCTCACTTATTACACTATAGTTTTCATTTTTGACAATCCCAAAATTAATTTCATATAAGTTACATCTTTGTCCAATACCAATCACATCGGTTTCATTTATTAACTTAACTGCACCTTTTTCAAAAACAACTTTTATTCCGGATACCTCTAACCTTTTTACAGATAACAAATTTTTTCGCAGGCTGGGTACATACAATGCATTTTTGATTGTACAATCTACTTTTATGCTTCCGACCTTGCTAATAACATTCATGTTTCCTACACCAGTAGCTAACAAATAATTATCGTTTTTAGCTATGGCAATCTGAATAGGATTATCTAACATAATAATTTTAGAAAACACAGTTTTATCATTAATTAAGTGGTCAGTGCCACCTGAATCTATAAACAAATTGATCATCTTACCCTCATATTTTGTCGAAAAGTCATCTACATTATATTCGACGCTAAAAGCCACTTTTGATACACTTTCAGATAAAATTGCTTAATGTTCCCATGCAATTTCCTTTTCTTTGACTTCTCATTAATCCATAATTACCCCTCGAATAGCCTCTTGAACTACTTCTGATTTTATTTCTTCCAAAATTTGTGCTGTTGTTTCTGTATTTACTCGTGTAGTTTCTTATCCCCTTGTAATGACTAGAATTTGCTATATATCTTCCATTAGTAAACCGAGTCCTGCAATCACGTTTAAAATGACCTTGTTTTCCACATCTGTAACATCCACTATCAGTGGTGAATGCCGTTGAATCAGTCACTTCATTAAATCCTCTTTTATTTAATTGACGCTTCTCTTCTTCGCCTAGCAGTTTCTTTTTAACATTTTCAAAAGTTAGTAATTCTGTCGGTGAATTCTCGATAATCGCCACAACAGTTTCAAACGACTTAGGTAAAGCTAGCAACATGTTACAAATTACATCTTTTTCATCCATAAAAATCCTAGTATTTTTTAATTCACGATAAACCTCTTCAAACTCGATTATAAATTTTTGTAGAGACTCGTTCTCCTTAAGTTTCATTGATAGCATCTTTTTCTTCAGATATAGTTGATCTGGCGACCCTTTTTTTCTCAAATTTTTCTTCTAAAACTTTCCACATTTGATATGCAGTGGTTTTGTCCCTTAGGCTTTTTAAATTGGCCTTCCGACACGCACTGGACAATTAGCGACATAGCCTTACTGTCAGAATTACTAAATTCCTTTTTTTGCTCTGGAGTCAATTGTAATGGATCGCTTTCTTTTTCAACATTTTCTTTAACGGCATTTTCAGCGAATATCATCTGCATTCGAAATTTCCAGTTTATATAATTGGTTCCTGGTAACAGTTCAATATTGTATGTTGCTTTACCTCCTTGGGCCATAACGATTAATGATAACCTTAAAAGTTTATACGTGTACGAATACTAAAACTTGTTACCTGGAATGTGCCTTTTTTTAAAATCGACTGACATCGACGTTATCTGGGCCCATAACCTCTTATTTATTAACGTTTTGTGTATGAAAATTAAACAAACTGCCCACAACAACATATATTACATATTTACAAGAACGCATTAAATTTTTCTTATATTCTTTAAAACACAATCAAAAGGAATAATAATTGTAACCATCTTGGATCATCTTGCGTCACCACACTTAAAAAGAAAAATGAATGAAAACGTATTCTCTATAAAAACTAAAATACCTACTCACAGTAACTTAAACTAACACTCTTAGACTAAATAAATAACATACAATTTTAGCGTTTCTCTTAACAATTTTAAGTTAACCGAAGTATAAAATATAGATAAACTTGTACCGTTTAAAGTTACCAGAGGTTTCTTCCAGACTACCGTATAACCAAGTAACTAAGGATCTGTATTTAATCAATTGCAAAAATTATTGGTGTTACTTAAAAACTACTAAGAAGACTCTTGTTATGGTGAAACTATACGCTAAGATGGAGTAAATTTTCTACATTACCTTGCTTTGTAGACCCTCGAGAAACATTCTTGACACCAGTATTTACTAAATATACTTGAGTTGAAATAAAAGCCACTTTTAAGTGCATAAGGAAATTTTATTGCGCAGTAGATACGTTATATCGCCATAAATTTCCTACTTGCGTCTTGAAGTTAGCTTGTAGGTGATTTCGTTTGCTTCAAAACTACTACTTTGATGTCAAGATTTGTATATGGTGTCAACTCATAACGGGTTCATTCACCACTATGAACATTGGTAAGCAGTTATGCTAGAACCTAGTCATTCACCTAGAATAAACTCTCCCAATTTTATCGCCTCATTTTGTTAATATATTGTTAATAAAGGAAATACGAAATTAAAAACTATGCTTTTGCTGCCAATAGAACGAAAAATATAACCCAGCTTGGAAAGCTAAAGATTTATAATAAGAAATTCGTTTAATTACCCGACGTGAAGAGGACTAATAAGTGACCAATCACACTCATCTTATTCAACAACCAAAATTTAAATGGCGGTTAGTTTAAAAATAGACAAAAGTGAGTATAAATAATCCAAAAGATTTTACAATGTCCTATCTATACTGGTTAATTAAACATAGAACTTTGTTGATGATTGTTCTTCTCTCTAATGTAGCTCGCAATTCGTCTATGAAATACATTTCAATATTTTAGATTTACTAAATCAATTTTCCACCAAATGCTATCAGGCAGTGACATTCAAACGAGGTTAGTACTCTGTTGCGTGTCACAAGTTGAGAGCATTATTAAACTTGAAGTGTGTTTAAATCAGTATAGCATAGTAAATCTAAGTAAATCAAATATCATTGGGTCGATAGCTGAGTGTACGCAACCCGTATCACAGGAACCTAGTCGTTCGTTGTCTACGTTTCAGACTTAATGATGTTTTCATTAAACATTTTCGGGTGCTCTTCGAGGTGCCCATGCGTTTTTGTTTTCACGGATGTTGCAACAGGCAGGTTGTTTAGCAGGTTAATTAAGACCTGGTGGAGGTAGAATAAGAAAATGTGAGAATGTGCCGTGTACAGATGGGTTGTACAACCATGTGAAATGTCCACTTTGCTGCAATGGTTTGGTGAATAGCTGTTTCACTCCAGAAATTGTCAACGAAGTTTTGGAAGGTTCTTAGACAACTCGGATAGGTAGCTTTTAGTGGCTATATTGGTTTCACAATTATTCTTTTGCTATATAGCATGCAATATCCCTTTTAATAAAGAACTCGAGGCAGTGTCGTCATATGCTAAATTATGAGTATACTTTTGCACAGTGAATACCAAAACGATCATTGTCATCATTAGATCTTCAGTGCTGGAACTAGTTACACGTGTACCTCCATTTGTTTCATATTTTGAGCTTACCTACACATTTCCCTGAAATTCTCACAGTCTACATCTTTCAGTACCTGCGTGCTGTAGTCTGATCTAGGCCAACCTCTACCTTTCCTTCTTTCTACTTCTGCTTGTAATATATCTCGCAATGTTCCCCTTAGAACTTATCCTTTATTTCCATTTCTCCTATTTTTTTTTGTTTACCACAAATATCCTTCTGCCCCTACTATTTCTAGAACTTCTTTGTTATTAACTTTGTCCGTCAATGCTATCATCATCACCATCACAACATTCCAAGAGGCTTCTACCTTTTCCCTGCGTGCTTCTCCTACTGTCTCTATTTCATAGCCGTACAGTGCTGTGCTTCACACAAATGCTTTCAACGATTTTTTCCTTGTTTTGTGCTTGTTGTCTTCTTGTTCGATACAGATCGGTTTCCATTCTATTGATTTCTAAATATATACTCTATTTCTTTTTCATTCTTATCCCTCCTTTCCTGCATGTTTTGATAGAGACTCAATAAAAGAGCCATCATTTTCGATTTCGGAGTCTCTCCTAGACTCCTTTTTTACCGGTGGATCATTCTTTTTCGGTTCTTCCAAATAAACACTTTCCTAAGAACCAATTTTTACTTCTTTAGCTCTCAAACCTTCACGACTATTTTTCTTTCTATCAGTCATACTAGAAACCGTTCAGTTATGCAATCCAGAGAAAATTTTCACAAAATCCTACGAAACAAGAGAAACAAATTTACGGAAAATTTAATCGAACCTCTAAATTGGGACAACACAAACAATGCTGTAAATTCGGGTACAGCCGCCCTCGGTCAATAAGGGTGCAACAGAAAATATGAAATTTTACCTTACCGTGCCTTTTTTCTTTGCCTGGCTAGCGCTGCGGAAAATGTTTTATAGATTTTATAAAAAAGAAATGAAACACAGAAATCTCAGGAAACATTTATGAACAATCTACTATACAATCAAAAATACCTTTCTTTTATACACATTATCTAAATAATCTCTTACATACACAGATACAAATTACGCTTATGGATACAATTTATAGCTTAAACTTAGACAGAAAATTTACCTTACGTATTAAAATTATCATCACCTTATCCTTGTTAATAATTACAAAGCCCCAAAATATCTCATATATGAGCAGCAAAAGTTACTTTAAGTTTTGCTGGATAGTTTAAATATACTTGTATTAACTCGTCTCTCCGCGTAATTGATCAACGACTCGAGCAGAAAATTTTTTAAGGGTCAAAACGTTTCGAGCTCTGACATCAACATTGCTGAAATAAACTATCCAATGACAAATAATTTTTATAAAAATAAAAACTTTTTCTAGCTTACCAATATTCAAGTATTCGTTTGGTTACAAAACAAATTTATACTTGCAGCTTTTATCTTCAAATTCTTCTTTTAGTACATGTCTTCGCTTATTATTACTATATAAAATATGATTTCCATGGTAATTAACTACATTCAAAATTTCCTCCTTACATTTCAGAATTCCATTTTTAGATCTAGAAGTATCAATTAGTTTCCAAAGTACATTTACTATATAGATTAAAATAAAGTGTAACTTTGCACTAATATCGTTTATTTTGAGACAATAAATTATATCTCATAACTTATATTCAAACCTGCATATTGCATATGGAACGGCAAAAGAACGAACTATAAATCTTGAACTAATTACAAATTACTCGAACCTTACATGTTGCGTGCCATAAGAAGGAAACAATGAATGAGTCCCTTCTCATTAAAGTCCCCTTTATAAAGTACATAACCTCAATACGTCTTAAATCGCTATTCCTTTAGGTTGTACGATATTTTCAAAGCATTGGTCACTGCATGATGCAATACTTATGCACAACATCGTGTTTTGTTGTTTTTCTAATGAGCTGTTAGTGTTAAATTTATAAAGTTTGTATAAACATCTCGCATCCTTTTTTATTGACGGAAAGCAATAATTACTATCTTTTTCTTTTGTAATATAATTAGAACTATTAAACTTGGTATCTTGATTTTATAGCCTTTCCAAGTAGTATTATTTTCCGCAAATTGGGTGTGTTTATTAATAATTTTATAGCCTGTTGACGTATATGGTTTATTACTTTTACAAATTTTCAAAATCGTAGTTTGTTTATGCAAATAAATGCGCTATTTTACTAGAATATTTTTTTACACGCGGTTGGGTTTCATTAAAAAAATACGATTTGCTTTAGAAACTTGTAGAATTAGTATTTTAAAGTGAAAGGGTACTTTATACAATTTACTTTTCAAAAAGTACGGATTTTATCTTTGCATATCTTAAAGAAGATAGGTCGAAGTCGAAGTTATTTTTAGTACTTCTAAAGTGGATGAGAATCGTTTTACATGCAATAGAACTTGTTTTACGGGAAATATAAAATGCTTTAGAGGTAATTCCCAGGAATTAATGTTCACATTCGGATTTTAATTACACAATTAATAAATGCTCTTGTCTTTTTATTAATTTTAAGATTAGGCTTCGATCTTATAATTTATAAATGCTGTAAGATTTGTATTTTGCAGGAGATTATTTACACACTGATTTTGAATTTGGGCTTCTTCTTAAATGACTTTTCACAGCAATATATTTGCTTAAGATTTTACATGGGATACACTTATCTTGCTACATGAATCTTAGGAGAATATTATACAGGGTAAAATTAAATATTGGAGAATTTTGTTTTTCCTCATTGGTATCTATTTTCTTCCAGAATTTGGTGCTCAATGACTTCTCTTGACCACATTCTCACAGCAATATATATATATATATATATATATATATATATATATATATATATTGCTGTGATAAGGGGTTGTTTAAGGGTATACTTTATAGTAAAGGTCGTGCAGGAATTAGAAAGTATAATAGGAGGCAGAAAACTGCATTTATTTAATAGAAAGTTGAGAAATAGAAATAGTTTGTAAATAGTAAGCAGTCAACACCCTGTATATAAAGTATAAGTAGTTTCAAGCGACGCAAATAGACACACGAAGACGCATAGTTGCCGTAGAAAGAAGGAATACATGCATTAGGTAAATAATAAATATTTAACGCCCTGTAGATAGAGTTTTAATTAATTTAGGTAATGTAAATAACGATGTTTTTCTGTGGAAGCACGCGTATTTACAAGTAAACATAATAAAGTGTAATTAAACACGCACTCAAAAGAATTCCAGACAGTTAAATAGAGCTTCGCGAAGCATAGTGTAAGTGCGTACAAATAGTTAACAATTTTGATAAAGAAAGGTGATTAAAAATTGCGTAAATAACAAGCATATAGAAAAATTAAAAGTCGAATTGCATCAGTTGTTTCTGTACAACATGGAAAAGCGATTATATTTCTTTAAAACACCGCATGTTTAATAACAAGGCAGCTGTGAGCAAGCCACAATTATTTGAAAGCAGAAAAAATTACATCAGAAACTACTTTAAATGCAAAGACTTGATTGGTTAAAATTAGCGACGAGCTTATAAGCCATACCCACTGACGGAGTAGAAGATCAATCATATATTAACAGGGACAGTGATAACGAACTCAGTTTTCAACTCAACAAAGGCCGAGGTGCGCCACTTTGAAACATTAGTGTAATACGTAAGAATAATTTAAAGTGAAAAATTGTATAAGTGCGACGAAGATGCAAATTATGATTGCCGATTAAAAGTAAGTAGATTTTGGGGAATTTATTTAAACTAAAGCATAATAATAATAGAGCTCTAAGTCTGGGGAGAATGATGATCCAATTTCGAGGCCGGTGAGCATAAAAGCCAAGTCTAAGTCTGGGGAGAATGATAATACAAGTTCGAGTCTGGGGAGAATAATAATACAAGTTCGAGGTCGGTGAGCATAAAAGCCAAGTCTAAATTTGGGGAGGATGATAATCCAATTCTAAGTTTGGGAAAATTGATAAGGAGTAATAAGTCTAGATGAGACGACAATAATTTGTGGTGCATAAGTCTAAGTTTAATAATGGTAGTCTAGAGGGTGATGACAATAATTTAAATGCAATAGTTCATATTTCGAATGGGTATATAATAATTCTGAATTAGTGGATGGCATAATGTATGGAAAATATTAGCTGATAATGGATGCGTCGATTGCAGGAAGGAAATAGCGAATAAAATAGACCAGGTTAGATTTTTAGTTATAAGACATTATTTTTCTATTTGAATTTAAATATTGAATATTGAATTTGCTTAATATAAATTAATGTGACGAAGTCAACAAAACAAAGGACTTGCATACGTATAAAGTGCGTTATATGATACAAGGTTTTGAAAGTTCCAAGTTTTTTTTTGAATAAAAACAAAAGATTTTTTAGGGATTTAGATTTATTGAATAGTATATGATTTTTGATATATGAGATTTACAACATTAATTAATTGAAAAGTGTAATTTAATAATTTTCAAAAACCTGTACATAATATTTGTTTTCATTATATGGAATTGAATAAACTTCATTTTATAATTTAAAATAAACGCTAGTCAAAGTCAAAAGATAAAGTTAATGGGAGTGTAATTTGATAATTTAAACAATAAAGGAGGAGCTATAAGTTGAATACGCCATTGATAACGAGCAAGGCGGTATAACATCAAATTTTGTTATTGGTCGATACAAGGCCTTTACCAGATAAAATCCAGTTAAATTCCTGGAGGGAGTTCATAGCAATATTAATATGACAGCCCAACGTCGGGGCTCGATAAATTTAGTTAATACATAGCAATGCATATATATATATATATATATATGTGTGTGTGATCAGCGGTGATGGAGGGGTCATACTGCATCATTTCGTAAACATACCACGCCATAAACTTAAGAAAATTCAAGATAAGCCAAATTATTAAAGTATTTATTTGCATAGCAAAACCTTTTTGAAAAAACTTCCGATATAGGAAGTGTAAATGCATATAGCTGTAATTGAAAAGAATTTCAATCCATATTGCATAACTTAAAGTTAAGGATTCGTGTTCTAAGATAAGAACAAAGGTATTTACTATATTCTACGCGTTGCAGTCGTGTTTTAAACAGTTTTCATTCTTAATTAGATAATTTAATAACAAAAGATATTTACCTTGAATGGTACTCGATATGTGAAAACAAATGCATTACAATAAATTTAATTGAGTTATTACTCAATTAAATTAAAATGGGTTTTATCTACATTTTGTTATTGAATGCGCTTGTATAATATTTAATTTTCATATATTCATTAGATAACAAACATATGACGAAGCGTATTTAGTTTTAAATTGAGTTTCTAAGTAGTAAGGGAGATGTTCATTGCATTATTCTAGAACAATCAACTGCTAAAATAAAACATAAGTGAATGACGAAATAGCTGGGATCTAAGATTAGAATTCGCAAAAAGGATAAACTATGTTATATTCTATTTAATTTAACACAAAAAAACACTTTAATGTCTCATTACCCTAAAAACCATTTCGGTTCCTACTTATTTAAATTTATATTTGCTGCATTTCCATAAATTTAAGTCACAAAGATAGGCAACCAAGTTTATTCGTCTTTTATAATTCAAGGTCTGCACACCTATGTTTATATTATCTAATTGCTTACCTAAACCTAGATAACTTTGAAGTAGACATGTCATTCATGAGATTTGTCAGGAGTTTGCTAGGCAATATAGAATTTATGCATTTTCGTTAAAGTTGTTCAACTTGAAGAACAAAAATTGTATTTTTCTCCATCGTTGTTTTATCTTATACGGCACCGACAATTTTATTGGTTTGGTTTTTCCATAAATACGCGTTTGTTCGTTGTTTTAAACATAAAAGCAACTTCAAGTGAGATATGAAATGATGGTCAGTGTTACTAAGAAGGTTTAGTCTTACAATAACAGACGGAACAAGAAGTGAAATACAACGTTTAAAATGGTGGATTATTATGGTAAGAAAGTGACTGTTTTGTACGAATAATGGTGTTGTGACTTTGTTTATACACTTCTTTTAACGGGAGACTGTATTGAAGACTGGATCAACCGCAAAATAATATAATTAAAAAAATTGAGCATTAAGATGAATATTCATTCAATGATCAAACATATGACAAACTTCAATATGAACTACCGTGCAAAGTCCTCCGAGGCGAATCTGTCTTGAGGTTTTTCCTTTCTTTTTCTTTTTGTACGACCTTTGCACTCTTCGACTAGTTAGTTGGCACGGCATTCTTCCGGTCATTTTTTATTACGTTGTTCTCCCTGCTATCTTCTTTTTCGGTAGGGTATACAGTAATAACTACGCAATAAAATCTTGAATATCAATAAGGTAGGGAACAACATTAATTACTGATTGCTCGAGGCAACAAAATAATAAATCTTCGAATGTTGCATCATACGCTTTCGAGATCAAGCCAATTAAAACATGGAATTAATAACTGGAGTTAACGCAAAATTTCTAGATACTACGTCACAGAAGCTCGCTCTTATATTGTCCATTTGACGTTGAAAACGCTGTTCAGCCTTCATTCAAACGTTACAAGGCAATAGATCTGATGACAATACGTTACGTAGTAAAAGTACTACAGTTTTAGAAATGAAATTTGTTTGAATATGGTTAAAGGAACGAATTTATTCAAACAGTCAAGGTCAATGTGTTTTTGATATTCTAAAGGGAGTGGATTATTTAAAGAATTTATTAAATGAAGAATATATAATTAATTTGACTACCACAAGATAAGGTTACTTAATTTGGAATAAAAACATACATGATTGGAATGGTTTATTATATGATAATTTTTAAAACGATTAGAACGGTTTTGGAGCATTGATTTATATATACGTTCTGGGCAAAAACAACGACAGCAAATTTGTAACGGTTTAAATTTGGAGATGAACTTATATTTACAGAGTAGTTAGTTAAGATTTTCTTTGTGTTCAAGTCTTTGAGTGACAGTAGGATATACAAGTTGATAATTTGATTTGAAGTGTGACAAGCGTTCGATGAAAGTTTTCGCCAGTATATAAGACAATAATTAAACCTAACTGATCAAACACGTTTAGGGGGGTGGGGTTTATTAAATTATTGGGCTTCTTTTGATAAATTTTATACACAATAAGATTCAATTAGGAAGTTATTTGATGAAAATTATGAGATTAAGATTTGTGAGTAACCATGCTAGTTATAAAGAAGAGGTTTATGGATTCTAATTTCAGTATAAGCGAGTGATTTTTCAGAAGTTATACACTTTTTGATGCTAAATTTAAAATATTGTTCGTAAAACAGAGCTGTTGTGGAAACTTTGGACTCTATTTTTAGTGTATAAGATCATGGATAAGAGGAAGTTGTTTTTCATAGATGTTATATTTAGGATATTGTTTAGAATAGAAAACTGCTGTGGAGGGAGTAATTAGCATTTAAAAGATTGTTTGTAAAATAATATTTCATATATGTGTAAACAAATAAAAACAACAATTTCCGTTTATTACGTCGCCTAAATCTATTTTAATACAATACTATTCCATTATTTCTGTAAACAAATATACATACCAAATTTTATAACTATTTGCATCAATTTAAACACCAGTAACATAAGAACGTTCCAGCAAACAAACACACATACAAGGTTCTAGAGTTTCATAAACTGTTCCTACTCAACTGATCATAGCCGTCCAGTGATAATAATTTGCAACACGTCTCAAATTTTCACTTACAACAGTCAATGTCCAGATTTCATATACCTAACAATTTAGCTCTATACTGTAACTAAGGGCGAACGTTATATAATCTTACCAATATCTTTCAAGCAACAAACATCATGTATAAATGCCACAATATAAAGAAACAGACCAACAACAATTTCTAAATAGTTAAGACTTAGAATACGCCTTAAAATGACTAAAGGAATTCCATGGAGTTAAGAATAGTACATTAGTTTGCCATAAGTTTTTATTTCCAATATTTATTTAGTGATTGGTACCAATTCGTCCATATCTTTACGGAATTCCACCAAGTTTCCGCCGATCTGTTAATTCATAACCACAGGAGAGTATTCGACTAACATTTTGCACGGCCACCTTTACATGCGTTCATGTTTATGACTCGCGCGTAATTGATACGTGCTTTTCCCTGCTATATCTAACGTTCGTCCTTTTTTCTTCCTACTCTTCATAAGTTTAGTGGGGGTTGTCATTCTTTTACTTCGTGAATGAAGCAAAACCTAAATGATCATATCACACAAAAACCACGTGCCAGTGACTTATATTTTCTAATAATTCTAGATAGATACAATGAATGCCTTTTTTTTGTATAAAATGATATAACTAATTATCTGAAACTTGATATTGAGAAATTTCACTACTCAGGATCTGGGGTGTTCGACTAAATAACTACATTGTAGACACATGCTTATAGTGTGTTTGGGATTTTCTTTTTATTGTAACTAGGTACACTTTCATTTTGATTTTTCTTCTTTGTAATTGTAACGTTTTCTTTAAAATTAAAATTTATGTTTAGAATTATTGTTTATATTTTTTTGCGGTTTTAAAATAATTTACGAACGTGAATTGCATTTCCATACGTACTACCTAGAAACAAAACTAAGCTTCTGTGCTTTTTGTCATTTATGACGTGATTTTCCTTTAATAGAACAAAAATGTATCGAGCTGCCATGCAGAATGGACACTACTATTCATGAAATCAAAATATACACGACGTATCGATATGAAGTTATCCGTTTAAATTTACTTTTTCTCCTTTTGTATTCACTTTCTATATACAGTAACGCCAAAGCGTTTCAACTGTCCTTGAATATTTCTACGCAAGAACATAACGCGTCTCTAGAGTGGCGGAATTTATAATTTGAACGTAAAACTTTATTCAGTGGAGAATTTTGCTCTTTGCTTTGGATTAATATTATATAATTATTCAACCAGAAATTACACACATGTGGATTTGGCGCTAACTGTGTAGGAGAGTGGGGACTAACAAATAAAAAAAAGGTTTTTTAGCAATGTTCTTGACCGCTATACAGCCAAAATAGTACAGAATGCTAAGCAATAGCTTTGCTTATATTAATTACTTTAAAAGTAATCTCCACAAATGAAGGTTTTGAAAGCGCCCTTTATAAATTTTTTGTTCAAAAGTTTTGTGAAATCATTGTAAACGTAACAACCTTTGTTGCTGTTTTTAAAATCAAAATGTGGATACCCATGAAATGACATTTTTTTCCATAAAAGTTTTTGCATACTATGTAGGGTGCCTTAGGGTTATAATTAAACTCACTAATTAGTACGAAGTTATTAGATGGCAAAGCTCTTGTATATGCCCGTTGGTTAAAGCGAACTCATTAAATATCAATTAGGTTTTAAATATGATGTATCAGTAGACAAAGGAAAAGGGGGTTCCAGTTTTTATTCATTATATCTAAATTTATTTGACAATACTACAATATCTGTACATCGCTTTGACTGGAACCTTTCTAAACCTTACACAACACCAATTGCCCGTACAAAACGTTCACATGTAAAGCATTTCAATAGACATTCCAGACCTTAAATTATAATGAAATTACCATCAAGAGCTCGACCAACTGTAGAAACAAAGCGCGCAGTTTTAAGTTAGCTAAAGTATAAAATCTAAATAAAACGTTACCATAAAAGTTACGTGAGATGTGTTCTAGACTACCGAATAGTTAAGGAACAAAGGATCTATATTCAAGTAGTTGCGTAAGTTATTATATGACTACTGCCAAGAAAGCTCTTGGTATGCTGGAGCTGCCCGACTACAGTTTGCAACTTGTACTTTATTTTATTTCTTAGAATCCTGAGAAATATTAAATACCGCAGAATTTACAAAATTTCCTGCAGTTAAAATAAAGCCACTTTGAAGATAATAAGGGAATATTCGTTGTGCACTAAAAATGTTAAATTGCCATTAGTCTCCTACTCCATATTTATGTAAATATATATATATATATATATATATATATATATTCACACACACACACACAAACACACACACAAACACTCACACGCACGCACGCACGCACGCACGCACGCACCCCCACATACACACACACACACACACAACACACACACACACAACACACACACACATATATATATAATATGGTTAAGCAACGTCATCTATCAAGTAAAGTGCTCATGTGGGGGCTTATACCTTGGACAAACAAAACAGTACCTTTGCAGAAGGTTAACACAACATAGAAGTGACGCCAAACTTAGAAAGATGTCCTGCGCACTAGCGTCACACGTTCAAACCACTCACCACAACCCTAATTTTGTTGATGTGAAAGTAATGGAAGTGGAACGTGACTACAAGAAAAGACTTTTTTAGAATCTTATCTGAACAAGACTAAAAACAATTTAAACTAATATAGGCAACCTAAGTGCGGTTTATACTTCGCTTTATAAATTTAATAGTTAAAAAGAGGTAAACCTCGTTTCATAGACATTATAATTTTGATACCTTAGAAGGCGTATGCCCTAATTTAAATTTGACATGAATATTAATTTTCCGATAAGTTTCAAACAAAATTTTTTACATTAATGGTTAATATCTAGTTTTATTCTTCTTTTAGTTTTAATGTTATTAAAGTTTAAATTTGTTAAGATTTTGCCCGTTGAAGTTAAAATGCTGATGTAAATTTATTTGTAAGTTTTTCTATTATGTACCTAATTGTATTTTAACTGTCACCAGTGTAGCCTTCAAAAAAGAATCAAAAAAGGATTCGAAACGTGAGGTATATGAATAAATACACTCGACTGCAAGCATATATATATATATATATATATATATATATATATATATTGCTGTGATATTCTCCTGTTATGCGGGAACTGGGTCCTTTCAACAAAAAAATTCTAGTCCCACCGATTGGACGTCATAAACTGCTGTGATCCTGTTTTCGCCTCGGCTGCTCACCTAATTTTATAAACCTCCTCATTCATAAAATTAAACAACACATTCCTACCACAAACATCAACGTTAACTCTATTTACATCAATATTCAGAATACATTAAATTTTCAAATTAAATTTCAGCATAAAATTCAGTTTTCAAAAAAAATTTCAAAATTAATTTTATTATCATTTTAATGTGCATCCAGCCTAGTAATTAATATAACAATATAAGCAGACCGGAGTCTGAGTATAAAGGAGCATCTACCACCCTTTACGTTAATTAACCAGGTTCGTCTAATTGAGCTCAAAGACATACCCAAATTTTCATCATATTCCCGAACATCAAAACAAAATACCCTTTTACTTAAACAAGCAAATTTCATCTTAAAATTAAACTTTTATGGTTAGTACCATTTCACTAATGTCCATTTAAAGTAAATCAATTATAAAGTCATTCAATACACACAAAATGTCAAACAAAATAGTATAATTTACCTGAAGGTTACTGTCCTCGTAGCTTCAAAGTATCGTTTCTTTAGTTAATCACACCATTCAACAGGATTATATTTACGGCTTCTGATTCTCTACGCTTTTAAAATTTTCTCCATCACCATTTATTTGAAGTTGTTTCTGGGCTTTTCCGGAACTCATCTGTGTTTATCTGACCCTTGTTTCATGGATCCAGCCACGTATTTGAACCATTTAATTATTAACACCCCCGAAAAATAGCAAAGAAATTCATGCGTCTGTCACCAATATACGCCAAAACTGCCTACTTTTGTGTATACATTCGTCGTTGTAAATTTTGCTAATTGGTACAGTGAAACTAAATTTTATTACCTTGTATCTAAGTGCACTGAAGTACATTCATGTTAGCACGTAAATAACAAGCTATTTTGAATCACTAAAATATACGAGCAAACTTTAAATTATTTAATCAAACTAAAATGCACGGTTTAACAACTTCATTCAAGTCGCGTATGTACGAGCTTTTAACGCATCGAATCGTCAAAAGTCTAAGAGAGCTTGTTTATATTCATCTCGGTATATATAGCAAAAGCCTGTCTGTCGGTCTGTTCCCCAAAACGGGTAATTCTAAAGAATTTCTCATGCCATGTTCCCAGTCTGCGCTCACGCGTCGATTTTACGAATTTTCACTCGCCCCATTTAAATCTCAGAAAATTTCCACACGGCACGCAAGCATGTCCGAGAAAAACTAATTGATTTTGTACAGAAATTGTTGTTCTACCTCTGATATTTGCATCCTATTTTTAACCAATTGTGACCCCGTGACGTTGCTTAAATCCCGCCTTTTACAATATGTGTCTTTGCTTGACGCATTTCTCTTTCCTTCTCTAACCTGTTCGTATTGGTGCAAATTGATATTCTTTATTATCGATTATTTTAGTCCACATGGAGTGTGAAATACCCAGCTTTAGCAATTCTCGTAACTATTATGCGACGTTTTCCCAAGATTCTTTGAAACATTAATTATCTGCAAAATTTACGCCGAATGAGCTTTTAAATAAACCCAGGTGTTTAAACATACTATTAATTCTCAGAGCCTTATTCCGTGGTATTTTAATCTTGGGTTTTAAAGTTTCTATAGGTATTATATGTTATTAACGGTTTAATTAACTCCAATTAAAATTGATTTCTATCCTTTTCATTTTAGCGAATACAACTTAAATATTAATTATTATAGGTACACTTTGTTTTACTACCGGTTACTTAAAATAGGGTTAATTAATATAAACTTTGCACGTAATTTCTCTTTGTTTAGGAATAATTACATTACACGCAGAGCTTTTCAATACTGCTTCTTTTGATATAAAGCGTCTTATAAATAATTTAAATTTCTTATTTTACTGAAACAACCGAGTTTATTTATGCTTCATGGTTTTAATAACGCGTATTATTTAATGAAATTCCTTATACACGGTGATTAAAATTATTTGATGTGATTATTTAATTTTCTACCCTGGTCTAAATATGAGTATTTTCCCCCTATTTGAATACAAATAATCCCACTTATTTGAATGCAAATATAAAGCATTTAGACAAAAAAATCACAAAAAATTGCCTATCTCTCTCTACCCTTATCTATCTAACTTACCTACTTTGTCTCCAATTAAAAAAAAATATTTACACCTATCCTATATCCCTATCCTATTCCTAACTCTCACCTCATTCTATAAACTGAAATTCTCCCTAACTTCATCCTACTTATCCAACTAATCCATATACATCCTATATACCTATCCTATTCCTAACTTTTAACTAATCTTTACTATACTTTACTTCCCCCTACCTAATCCTATATGCCTATCCTACTTTTACTCTATTCCTAACTCTCCACTAATCTTCTATGAATATCTATACTTAACCTATCCTATTTTCTTCCTACATTTAATCTGTATTCTCATCCTAAACCTATTCCTAATTATCTCCCATATTTATCCTATATCTAGCTCTATTTTCTATACACACCTACTTCTACTCTTCTATATACACCTATTCTATCCCTATTCTATTTAAATCTAACTCTCTTCTACACCTATTTCTCCTGTGGTGCTGGTTCTCCGGTATAAGGGAATAGTAGGTTGACGTGAAACCGTCCCCTCTCATTTCCCGTACCTACTTCCCTTAATAAATATGTGCACTCCCCTACTACTTCCCCTATCTCAAAAGGTCCCTCATATGGCAAGTGTAGTTTAGCACATGTCATCCTATCTCTTCCCTACTCTCAAGCTTTTACTACTACCTGGTCTCCCACTTTAAATTTTACCCTCTTTCTAATTCTTGCGTTCATCTTCCTTGTATATTTTCAGCTCTCTTCCTTAACCTCTCCTCACATCTACCAAAAGTTGTTGGAATTCATCGTCCCTAGGCACAATTTGCCATGGTCTTTGGGATACTGTTGCTTGATCAGCATGATGGGACTGGTTTCTGTCACGGTACTAGGGTTTCATTGATGAAAGATTCAACCTTAGACAAATTGTCCTCCCATAAACGATGATTCCTATGTGAAGCTAAACGCAAAAACTTAACCGTCTCTTGAATATATCGCTCAGCTGGATTCGCTTGAGGATGCCTTATGCTACAAAACACCACTTTAACGTTTTGCCTCTCCCAATAATCTCTAAATCTTTGATTATTAAAATAAGTAGCATTGTCTGCTAATACTCGTTTAAAAGTTCCTACTTCCCTACAAAATTGTTCCAATTTCTTGTTTGTTCCGACTGTGTTACAATCCCGAGTGGGATATAATTTGGTAAATTTCGAAAACACATCCGTCACAATCAGCACATGTTTGTGTCCTTTTGTACTTCGGACTAGATTGCTCAAATAATCAATAGCAACTAAGTCCAGGGATTTTGTACGTGTATACTTTGTACCACATCCTGACTCGTACTATTTTGTACTTTCCTAAAGTACATAAGTGACAAGTGTTGATGACAGACTTTACTAACTCTAAGTCTTTAGTTGAAAAAACGTTTCCTAAAATTAACCATGTCTTTCGGATTCCTATGTGACCATATCTTAAGTGCAGATCTTTGATAATTAATTTTGCTTGTACCCTATCCACCACATACACTTCCAATTCTTGAATTTTTTACACAAAAGCCGTTTATCATATGGAAGTTTTAAATCCCGGTTCGCTTTCTAACTTCGTTCTAACAATCTGTAGCTCCTCACTCTGCCTCTGGTTCCTCAAGATCTCCTCTTCTCCATATACTGAATCATTTTGTAGTAGACTGTTCATGGCAATCATGATGTCACACGGTCTTTTGTTATCCATGTCCCTGTTTCTACTAAACGCGTCTGCTATAAAATTATTTTCTCCCTTAATATATCTAATCTCAAAGTCAAACTCCTGTAGTAACAACCCCATCGATATACTCGATTGTTAGAAAATCTCGTATTCATCAACGCACACAACGCCGAATGATCCGTTTCGATTACAAAATGTCTTCCTATCAAAAAAAATTTTAACTTCGTAACACCAAACACCACTGCAGCCATCTCCTTTTCACTAATCGTGTAATTTACTTCATGCGGCTTCAGTGTGCGTGAAACAAAAGATATGGGCACCTCTTCCCCCTCTTGTACTTGGTACAACTCTGCTGCTAATGCACTATCCGATGCATCCGTCCTCAGTACGAAACCTACATCAAATCTGGGATGCCTCAAAATTAGTTGGTCGTGAAATTGTTCCAACAGTGTTAAATATGCTGCCTCTTGACTTTCCGTCCAACTCCATCGTACTCCCTTCTTCAGAAGTTTAAACAATGGACCCGCCTTTTCAGCAAATCCCGGTACAAACTTTTATAAAGTTAAGGACCCCAAAAAGCTCTTAATTTCCTAATGTTATTAGGTCTCGGATATGTCAAAAGTTCGGACAATCTTTCTTTATCGATACACATACCTTGAGTGTTCACCACATACCCCAGAAATTTAACGGTTTTGAAAAAATTCACATTTTCTATATTCAGCCTCAGTCCTGCTAATTTAAGCTCTAATAATATCCGTTCTAAATGAGAGTAATGTTGTTCCTCAGTTTCACTAAAATTAAAATATCATCCACATAGTGTATGCAGAATTGCTCATATGCTCCTAAAATTGCTTGCATTGCCTTAATTAATGCTGCACTTGACGTTGACAAACCATACGGTACTACCTTAAAATTATAGATTTTCCTCTACGGAAAATCCTGTGTACCTTCTAGAATCTTTGTGTAATGGAATCAGCCAGAATGAATTCCTTAAATCTAATTTACTAAAATAAACTTGCCACTTAATCTCGTCAAAAGTGTGTCCATGGATGGTGGACAATGGAATTGCAGTTTGGTCCGTTGGTTAATTTTCGTGCATCTAAACATAAACGAATGCTATCATCCTTTTCTTTACTACCACCAACGGATTTATGAAATGAGTGTTTGATACCTCTATTATGCCATCTTCCAACATTTTATTTAATTCTGCCTTCACCTGCTCCCGATATGCTGCTGGAATTGGATAAACCTTTGCGTTGAACGGTTCTGAATTATCCACTTCCAATCTGTGCTCATAGCCTAACGCTGTGCTTGCTTCTACCCCACTAATTCTGCATGTTTTGTAATAAAGCTTGAACCTCTACTCTCCTATCCTCTGGACATCTTATTGTGTTGATCTGTTTATCCTCATCATCCTCTACCTCTACTACATTAATACTTAACCCCGTGTCATCCTCTGTGACTTCATAACTGCCCTTCCATGGCACTACCCTATCATTAATCCTTATTACCTTCCGTTCCATATCTATCAAAACCCTAACTTCATCATACAGTCAACACCTAAAATGCTCTGAAACTTCAGTCCAGGTACAATTACAAACTCCTGTTCACAGCTTAAACCTCCTATATCTATCCTAAGCACCACAACACTATTTACTACAGCAAACTTCTTTTTATTTGGAGCTACCAAATGGCTACGCTTTATAGGCATAATTCTATCACAAACCTTATCCCTAATTTTGCTGACGAATTCCTCCGATATTAAACTCGCCTCTGCCCTGTATCAAGTAATACTTCTACATTATTTTCAAAAATTTCTAAATTAATAATTGGCAAACATAATTTTTCTACAGTTTCTGGCTCTACTTCCTCCTCAATTTTGAAAAATTCACGTGGATGTTCGTATACATTTACACAGAAATCTAGTGGTCTGTCACGTTCTAAAATCCTGTCTCATCCTGTTTTCCGTGCTTGGTCCTGGTTGTCCTTCTACAACCTGTGCGTACGTCCTCCTCATGTTAATATCCGTGTCCCTGTCTCTATTCGGCGTGCTGGTCACAGTCCTGTTTACTTCCGGTAAACTGTTCTGTCGCGTGTAACTAGGTCTTGGCGTCGGTCCCCTAGTCGCACTATTACTTCTGTATTCCTGTCCTCGTCGTTCCCAATTCGGTCGAAAATTTCTGTTGTAGTCAGGCCGTCTCGGATAATTTGGTGTCCTGTTGTCAAACCTAACTGTGTTAACGTTTCGTTCTCGTATCTCTCTTGTCCGTCCTACACATACATCGTCATATCTCTGCAAATACTCTAAAATGTCTCCCGTTCTGTGATGTTTTGTAAGGCCACGTGTTGTCTAATTTCCAGTTCAAAATGTCGTGATAGGTACTTGATAATCTGTCTGTCCGTCAATGGTGGATTCAGTTGTTTGGCCACACTGTATTTGCGGATGGCATATTGCTCCTAGAACCTGCAAACTCTCCCTTAAATTTTCCTGTAATCAAGTCGTCCCTAATCTGATCCTGTTTGTGATCACTCCAGTAATGTTGTAAAAATTTGTTTTCAAAGTCCTGATACGTGTCTATGTCCTGTCCTACTAAATTGTACCATGCTTCCGCGTTGTCCTTTAATAAAGTCTTTATCGTATTCAGTTTAGTCTGTTCGTCAAATAAATTTCCCACTAGATTTCTTACACTATTAATAAAAATTTGTGGATTTACCCTGTTATCGCCATAAAACTTCATGTGTTGGTCCAATGATACTCCACCTGTAGCAAATCTGGGACCATCCCCCCGTTAAATTTGACATGTTGTATTTAATACTACTAAGTTCACGTTCTACCCTGCCTAACTGATCCCTACATGAGTCCGTCACTTCAGTCATTTTTACATTAATCTCTTCTTCACAGAAAATGCGTACTTCGGACTTTAAATGTCCCATTTCCTGTCGAAGACCTGTAATATCACGCTCATTTTTATCTACCCTATTTTCAACTTCCCCCATCTTTACGGTAAGACTATTTTTAAATTCTGAAACTTCTTTATTCGTCTTGTCTATTTTCTCACTTAGGGTTTCCCTAACTCCTGTTAATGTCTCATTCATTCGGTCAAATTTTCGATTTGAGTCCTCTCTCGCTCTATTCGATTCATCGCTTAGCTGTTCTAATTTTCTGTTAGACTCCTCCATCGCTCTATTCGATTCTTCCCTAGCTAATCGCATTTCCTCTAACATTCTCATCATTAACTCATTTCCTGTTTCTCCTGATTCCGTCCTCGACTGATCTCTACTGCCTCCAGCTTCTTCCATTTTCGAATTTTTCCCACACAATGCACTATCGTCACTTCCAATTTCCACTCCTTGACTCCTTAACCACTCCTTTCTCTGCATACGTTCAAATCACTCTCACACACTCTAAAATACTCTTAAATTTATCCACAAACAGAAACTCTCTCTCAGATCGCCAGTTTCCTGGAATAAAATAACAAAAATTTTATTTGGAACTCGAGCCCTCACGTTGTGGTCGCCATAAACTGCTGTGATATTCTCCTGTTATGCGGGAACTGGGTCCTTTCAACAAAAAAATTCTAGTCCCACCGATTGGACGTCATAAACTGCTGTGATCCTGTTTTCGCCTCGGCTGCTCACCTAATTTTATAAACCTCCTCATTCATAAAATTAAACAACACATTTCTACCACAAACATCAACGTTAACTCTATTTACATCAATATTCAGAATACATTAAATTTTCAAATTAAATTTCAGCATAAAATTCAGTTTTCAAAAAAAATTTCAAAATTAATTTTATTATCATTTTAATGTGCATCCAGAATTAAAGTCCTTGTTGGATGCCTAGTAATTAATATAACAATATAAGCAGACCGAGTCTGAGTATAAAGGAGCATCTACCACCCTTTACGTTAATTAACCAGGTTCGTCTAATTGAGCTCAAAGACATACCCAAATTTTCATCATATTCCCGAACATCAAAACAAAATACCCTTTTACTTAAACAAGCAAATTTCATCTTAAAATTAAACTTTTATGGTTAGTACCATTTCACTAATGTCCATTTAAAGTAAATCAATTATAAAGTCATTCAATACACACAAAATGTCAAACAAAATAGTATAATTTACCTGAAGGTTACTGTCCTCGTAGCTTCAAAGTATCGTTTCTTTAGTTAATCACACCATTCAACAGGATTATATTTACGGCTTCTGATTCTCTACGCTTTTAAAATTTTCTCCATCACCATTTATTTGAAGTTGTTTCTGGGCTTTTCCGGAACTCATCTGTGTTTATCTGACCCTTGTTTCATGGATCCAGCCACGTATTTGAACCATTTAATTATTAACACCCCCGAAAAATAGCAAAGAAATTCATGCGTCTGTCACCAATATACGCCAAAACTGCCTACTTTTGTGTATACATTCGACGTTGTAAATTTTGCTAATTGGTACAGTGAAACTAAATTTTATTACCTTGTATCTAAGTGCACTGAAGTACATTCATGTTAGCACGTAAATAACAAGCTATTTTGAATCACTAAAATATACGAGCAAACTTTAAATTATTTAATCAAACTAAAATGCACGGTTTAACAACTTCAATCAAGTCGCGTATGTACGAGCTTTTAACGCATCGAATCGTCAAAAGTCTAAGAGACTTGTTTATATTCATCTCGGTATATATAGCAAAAGCCTGTCTGTCGGTCTGTTCCCCAAAACGGGTAATTCTAAAGAATTTCTCATGCCATGTTCCCAGTCTGCCGCTCACGCGTCGATTTTACGAATTTTCACTCGCCCCATTTAAATCTCAGAAAATTTCACACGGCACGCAAGCATGTCCGAGAAAAACTAATTGATTTTGTACAGAAATTGTTGTTCTACCTCTGATATTTGCATCCTATTTTTAACCAATTGTGACCCCGTGACGTTGCTTAAATCCCGCCTTTTACAATATGTGTCTTTGCTTGACGCATTTTCTCTTTCCTTCTCTAACCTGTTCGTATTGGTGCAAATTGATATTCTTTATTATCGATTATTTTAGTCCACATGGAGTGTGAAATACCCAGCTTTAGCAATTCTCGTAACTATTATGCGACGTTTTCCCAAGATTCTTTGAAACATTAATTATCTGCAAAATTTACGCCGAATGAGGTTTTAAATAAACCCAGGTGTTTAAACATACTATTAATTCTCAGAGCCTTATTCCGTGGTATTTTAATCTTGGGTTTTACAAGTTTCTATAGGTATTATATGTTATTAACGGTTTAATTAACTCCAATTAAAATTGATTTCTATCCTTTTCATTTTAGCGAATACAACTTAAATATTAATTATTATAGGTACACTTTGTTTTACTACCGGTTACTTAAAATAGGGTTAATTAATATAAACTTTGCACGTAATTTCTCTTTGTTTAGGAATAATTACATTACACGCAGAGCTTTTCAATACTGCTTCTTTTGATATAAAGTGTCTTATAAATAATTTAAATTTCTTATTTTTACTGAAACAACCGAGTTTATTTATGCTTCATGGTTTTAATAACGCGTATTATTTAATGAAATTCCTTATACACGGTGATTAAAATTATTTGATGTGATTATTTAATTTTCTACCCTGGTCTAAATATGAGTAATATATATATAGTTAGACTTAACAACCTCTGGTTTAATACTATTCAGTTTTTTTATGGGTTATAGGTCCTGTTTAAAAAAAAATAATAAAAAGCGTACTCTTTTTATTCCATCTGAATTTTCGAGTAATTTTTACTCTTGGTCACAGATTACTAAAAATAACACGTTGTACAAATAAAGTTTCTGCAAATGAATATATACTTACAATAGTTGAGATTGTGTAATTACTGGCATGTGTAACAGAAAACATTTTTAAAAAGCTATTTTGAATAATTACAAGATTGACAGTTTTTGACAAATGACATATAAATTAAAACATTTGTATATAAACATGCAAACTAAACTAGAGTGGAACAACTAAATTTAAATTATAAATATGCTTTATGGTAAATGATTATGAGTGGGGTGTACTAGTAAATGATATCTGGTTTGCAGGTGAATGTGCTTGTCTATGTGCAGTGTCTGTATATTGTATATTTGTGTAAGTTATGTATGTGTGTGTCTGGTAAGTTTTGTTTTGTTGTGTAAAGTTGTGTATGTGCATGTGTGTGTGTGTGTGTGTGCGTGTGGGTATGTGTACGTGTGTATATTAAGTGTAACTATATTATTTGTCAATAGAACCTAAGTTTCTTTTTTTTTATAATAATATATATTTTATTATTTTATGTATTTTTGCTATTTGGGTGACTTGAAATTGGGCAAGTAAGTGTATATCGAACTTAGATTGGAGATATCTGTTTTTTTATTTATACTATTTGGACAGTTATATATGTGACACATTTCCTTGAAAATGCGTTTAGATGTCACTTTTTCGGTTTCTAATATTTTAGCGTCATTGAAATTCAAACTGCTCAAAATTTAAAACAGCGAATAACGCAACACAAAAGCGATATTAAAATAAAACCTCAGGCATGTGCTTTGTCTACACATGTCTTAACGAAAGGTCATAATATGAATTTCAATGACGCTAAAATATTAGAAACCGAAAAAGTGACATCTAAACGCATTTTCAAGGAAATGTGTCACATATATAACTGTCCAAATAGTATAAATAAAAAACAGATATCTCCAATCTAAGTTCGATATACACTTACTTGCTCAATTTCAAGTTACCCAAATAGCAAAAATACATAAAATAATAAAATATATATTATTATAAAAAAAAAGAAACTTAGGTTCTATTGACAAATAATATAGTTACACTTAATATACACACGTACACATACCCACACGCGCACACACACACACACACACACACACACACACACACACATGCACATACACAACTTTACACAACAAAACAAAACTTACCAGACACACACATACATAACTTACACAAATATACAATATACAGACACTGCACATAGACAAGCACATTTACCTGCAAACCAGATATCATTTACTAGTACACCCCACTCATAATCATTTACCATAAAGCATATTCATAATTTAAATTTAGTTGTTCCACTCTAGTTTAGTTTGCATGTTTATATACAAATGTTTTAATTTATGTCATTTGTCAAAAACTGTCAATCTTGTAATTATTCAAAATAGCTTTTTAAAAATGTTTTCTGTTACACATGCCAGTAATTACACAATCTCAACTATTGTAAGTATATATTCATTTGCAGAAACTTTATTTGTACAACGTGTTATTTTTAGTAATCTGTGACCAAGAGTAAAAATTACTCAAAAATTCAGATGGAATAAAAAGAGTACGCCTTTCATTATTTTTTTTTAAACAGGACCTATAACCCATAAAAAAACTGAATAGTATATATATATATATATATATATATATATATATATATATATATATACATAGTGATAGACCAGAAGCATACAATCCTAGCATGCTATTTTCAAAACTCAAACAAAGTATGCCACAATTTGCTGAAGGCCGGCAGTATGACGCACATGAATTACTACGGAATTTGTTAGAAGCAGTGCGCAATGAGAATTTGAGAAGTCATCAAGCAGTAATTCTAGAGAAATTGAAACTTAGTTGCAAAGCAGATAAATCATTTTTTGAAAGTGTTAAAAGAAAAACTGTAAAGTTTTATGAACATCAGTCCGAATTGATATTTCTCTCTGAACAAGTTTTTCGAGGTGTCTTAGTCAGTAGATTACAATGTCAAGAATGTATGCATATTTCATATCGAAATGAGGTCTTTCATGATTTGAGTTTACCATTAACGGAAAAACAAATTCCTAAAAAAACAGAAGAATTGCAAGAAAATAAATCATCAAAACGTCTTATGAAGAAGGAAAAATACAAGACTAAAAAAAATAGAAAAAACAAATAGACTACAAACAGGTAGTAGATAGTGTAATATTTAATATTAGTCGAGCTGAAGAAGTTAAAGAGAGCAATTCAAAATATGAATCGCTGGTTGATTTAGAAGACATCGATGAAAACACATCAAAACATGAGAAAAATTTTAAAGGAACTGACTCTTATGGTATTGTAGTTTACAGCCCCACAATTAAATCAATTGCTACAAATTACAATGAATCATCTAATGAAACAATTTGTGGAAATAATAGACACTCCGGTGACACTTATGAATTGTTTGACTGCATATGGTCACCTTTGGCTTTTCTAAATAATAAAAATATTGCTACGAAAGGGGATTTAGAAAAATCACTTTTACTAAACGATGATACATCTTGCCGTTGTAATGGCGATAAGGACATGGATGGTTCTTCTAGAGATTTTAATATTCAGCAAGAAAAGAAAATGAATAAAGACTATAATATAAATGAGACTGATGGAAGCACCAGTATTCTAAGATACCAATGTGAAGAAGGCAAAGGCTCTTTGCAATCTTGTTTAAATGAATTCACGGCAAGTGAGTTACTTACCGGAAATAACCAAGTAAGCTGCGATGTGTGCACAAAGACACATAGTAGCTCTAATAATGAAACTGTTTATACAAATGTCATTAAGCAAGTTCAAGTTTCCAATCCACCTACAGTTTTAATTTTACATTTAAAGAGATTTAAGGTCTTAAAACATCATTCAGCCAAAGTGAATAACCATGTTGCCTTTCCAATGTTACTAGATTTAGCGCCATTTTGCTCAAAACAACGTCAAAACATTGCAACGTTTAATTCTAGTCAATCTAATGTGTTGTATTCACTATATGGTGTTGTCCAACATAGCGGCTCAATTCACAGTGGTCATTATGACGCATATGTAAAAATAAGATATCCTTTAGAAAACAACAGTGACAATTGCCAATTTCTACATACAAATAAAACACATATTCCGTCCTTGCCATGTAAAACTAACGAAGCCAACATTGAAATTCCTTTGGAAAAGTGGTATGATGTTAGTGACTCCCATGTGTTAGAGGTGCCTAAAAAAAAGGTCCTTGAGGCGCAGGCATACTTGTTATTTTATGAACGGATTTAGTAGTTTGTAATTTAAAGTTTTGTATATTATGAACAAGTTTAAATATGTTCCAAGTATATATATACATATACATATATATATATATATATATATATATATATATATATATTGTTGTGAATTCTCTAACGATTGGTCGTTTTATATAAATTGCTGTGAATCGCCCCACGATTGAGCGTTATATAAATTGCTGTGAATACCCCTAGTTGAGTGCCCTTTATAAATTGCTATGAAATCCAGTAATTTCTGGAATTTGTATGCCTCGGCTAGCTTAATCTATCAAACACAGAGTGCCCTACATCACGACAATAAAGATTGTTTAACTCATTTTCTTTCTATTACCTATCTGTTAAAATAATGTAATTGAAAATAAAAATGAAAATGAATCAATCCAAAATTACACAATATAATGATCTATAATATGTACACTTTTATGTCTATAAATTATTAATTTGTTTAATATTCAAAAATTAACCCCTGAATAAAATATTGTTATTTATGTGATTTCACCAAAATTTATGTTCCCTGAAAGCCAGCAAAAATACTGTAATTACTTTTAAGTACCTTTTAACGTTCAAACGATCTTTTCTCTATTTTTCAAATTCTCAAATGATTTTTGATGACCCTTACAGATAATTGATATAGCAAATATTAAATGTTAAAATTAGAAAACAGTCTTATACTGATAATGAATAAAATCTCTGACCTGCATTTTCCTTACTTGTTTCTGCCTCTGAATATCGATGAATTGTTACAGCTTGACTCGATAGCGTAGCTTCTTCACTTGTTTACCAGAATAATTAACTAATTGTTGCTTGAATTTTCCCCTAGAGTTCTTGGAATGACTTGGAATTTACTTGCGGTTTAATTTGAGTATCTTGATGTTTATTTAGAATTTCTTTGAAGTCTGTTTGTAGCTATTTATTTAGACGGATATTTAGAACTGGAGGTACAGTCAGACGGATATTTGTTTAGAGGTACAATCAGAGCCATAAATCATTACATATTAGAACAAAATTCAATTAATAGTTTACCTTACGTTTTATGATCGTTGTATAAATTGGTACTTTTTAATTTTCACTCAGTTTAATAAATTATTAATATTTATTACGTACACTCTTACGTAATATTTTATTTTAAATTGATGTGGTTTGTGCCTTGTCGAAGAGATACTGAATGTTTACAATGTCCCCATAGTATTTATAGACTCCACTTATTAATTTTCTTATTGGTATTCATCGTCTGTTTGTTGATCATCGCTTTGTACTTTGCTCCTATCTCTGCAGAAATCGGTATTTCTAAAAATTCCTTGTTTCGATTCTTGTGTAGACGCTTGGTCTCACATGTAGACGTTCAACTTTGTGTAGTAAATTTCTCAGAAATTCAAAAGTTTCATTGCATTCTGTCACGTCTTTCATGTTTGTGTCGATCATGGTTCAAATTTTATAAAATCGCGGACCGCCTGTTATTTATTTTGTTTGTTACTCCAAATATGTTGGATTTTGTCGAAATACAATGTTTTTTGTCACGTATTCATATTTCTAATAATGACGTATTTGAACGCGTTTACTTATTTTTGCGTTGATATTTTAATGATCTTATGAAATAGCTGGTATGCCAGTTTGTTTATCTTCACCGATTACATGTTTACCTTGATGAAACTCGATGCATTCAAAACCTAATTTTCTCGTTTCTTTTCAATTTTAGACTTGTATATTTAACTTAGAACGTATTATACGACGTACACATTATTATTTTAGCTAAATAGTATCTGATTATTGAATAATGAGCTCCTTTCTTATAATATAAATTGGTTATAATTTATATACAGTGTGCTCGCTATTGACTTTATATAAAATAGTCGATTTACTCCTATTTAATGGTGGAATTGTTTGGTTTTCTTAACGTTAATAATATTTACATTTATCCTACTACCTCTATGACTTAATATACCTTTAAACTACCCCCTTATCAAAGCATTAATCCCACAAATTAAAATATAAAATTTTTAATCAATGCCACTTTTGGCGCCCAACGTGACGACAAAATCTCTACTGATTTTAGATTGTTATATTTTTGTTCATTTGTTACAATTTAATTGTCTCGTAAATTCCTATGTTGCCTCAATTTTTACTACAAAATCTAATTAATCCTATCTCTAAATCCCTATCCTAAATCCTATCTGTACCTATATTAACTGATAAATACGTCCCTATTCTAATCCCTTATTTATACCTATTCTAACTTATAATTATATCCCTATTTAACTCCCCTATTTACTTTACAATTTGTACAATTTATTCTTTGTATGGATAAATTAGATTTACATGAAATTTTCTCCTGATCGCCTCTGAATCTATGTCCTTGAGTTTGTACGTGTTCCTCCCTATAACTTTATTGACCAGAATTAGACCTACATTTGGTAAGTGTAGTTTGGCACAGGTGTGTAGGTGTCTTCTTCCTACTGTTAGGTTCTTTAAAATTACCTTGTCCCCTATTTGAAAAGTAGTTTTTTTTATCCTGTTATTCATTTTGTTCACGTACTTTTTTGCTCTACCCTGTAGCCTTCTCCTAGCTCTGTGCAATTTTCCTTCCAACTCTTCTCTTGGTATAATTTCCCACGGCCGATCAGGATACACTCCTCTCATTAAACTTATGGGATATTCCTCAGTGACTGTGGGAGGCGTTAAATTTATAAACCCTTCAACTTTTGGCAGGTTCATTTCCCAACTTCGGTGATCTTGATATGATGTCATGCGCAAAAGTTTACATGTTTGCTGGATGTATCTTTCTGCAGGCTTTCCCTGTGGATGACGAATGCTACAGAAAACAACCCCTATTTGTTGTTTCTCCCAGTGTGACACAAACCTAGCATTGTTAAAATAGTCGCATTGTCAGCTAATATTCTTTTGAAATTTCCTTCTTCTGCGATGAACTGCTATAGTTTTCTGATGATTTCTATTGTGTTGCAATCCCTGGTGGGAAATGACCGTGTGTATTTTGAGAATACTTCTACTACCACTAGGACATGTTCATTCTTCTTTCTACTGGGTACTAAATTGCTTAGGTAATCTATTACAATTAGGTCTAAGGGATTGTCCACTTGAATGCTTTTAATAATATTCTGATTGATATGATTTTTATATTTTCCCAGTATTCAGAGATGGCACGTGCTCACTATTTCTTTAATGAATCCCAGGTCCTTCTGAGCATAGAAGTTTTCTCGAAATAGTAACCACAGTTTTCTGATCACTAAGTGACCATATTTAACATGTACTTCTTTGATAATTAATTCTCCCACTTCTTTGTTCAGCACATATAAATCTTTACCATTTAAGTGCTTTATAAGAAAACCATCAATGATCTCAAACTGCTTATAGTTCGGGATCTCCCTCAACTTGTCTTTTATAATTCTCCTGCATAGCCAAAATCCTTTCATATGAGAATATCGTATCATCCCTTATTAAATTATGCATCTCTAAAAATATGTCATTTGATTTTAAATTGTTGTTTATCTTGTTCCTACTAAGAGCATCCGCCACTACATTATTTTTACCTTTTATGTGCCTGATCTCAAAATCAAAGTCCTGCAACAGAAGACCCCATCTGTATACTCTATTGTTTGTGAATCTTGTATGAAAAGCGAACACAAAGCGGAATGGTCTGTTTCAACTACAAAATGTCTTCCCATCAGGTAGAACTTTAATCTTGTGATCGCGAAGACCACTGCTACCATTTCTTTCTCACTAATTGTATAATTGAGTTCATGCGTTTTAAGAGTTCTGGAGACGAATGAGATGGGTACTTCTATACTATCCTGAATTTGATATAATTCCGCAGCTAAAGCATTGCCCGACGCATCCACTCAATAGATGCAAAATTCTTCATACGGTCCCAATATACACTGCATAGCCTTTACTAATGCAGCCGTATTTGAAGACAAATCAAAAGGAAAATTGATAAATTTGCCCTTCTATAGAAAAACCTGTATACTTTCTTGATTTGTGTTCTAGTGGAATTAGCCAAAATGAATTTTTTAAGTCGATTTTCAAATATATTCTTTTATTACCTATTATTGCTAATGTTGTATCCATAGTTGGTGGACTATTATATTGAGGTTTTGTCCTCTGATGATATCATCACTTTTCTTTACTACAACTAATGGATTTACAAAATGTGTGTCTGACCTCTCAATCATACCCTCACTTAACATTTGATCTATCTCTACTCTCACTCTATCCCTGTATACTGCTGGAGTAGGATATAACTTCGTGTTAAACGACTCCGTGTTTCCAACTTCTAATTTATGCACATACCCTGTTGCTATTCTGGACTCTGATCGGAATGTTTCATTAATAATGCGTTCACCCTATCTTTATTTTCTTCTGGACATTTAATCTCTTCATATACATCCCTCTTTATATCGACTTCACCCTCACATTGATTAATATTCAAACAGTCACCTTTGACTTCGACGCTTTCTTCACTATCCCATTTAATATATTCTCCTTTTACATTTATTTCTTTTTCTTTGGCATTTATCCTTAATCCCAACTTATCAATAATGTCCCTACCAAATATCATATCTTTCCTTAATCCCGGTACCACTATAAATTCGTTTTCAAATTTCATCTTTCCAACTTCACATTCCAGAATTACCATTTTATTCACACTTGCAAATCTCTCTCTCAGACATTATCTTTTCCATTAACCGTCCCCGTTTACAAAGTCTTCAGACACAAGCGATGCTTCTGCTCTCGTATCAATGAGTATCCTACTTCTATTATTTACCACCTTCAATTCAATTATCGGTAATAAGTTTTTATTTAAATCGTTTTCCACTTCATGTTTTTTATATTCGCGCTGGTGTTCGTATCCATTAATTCTTAAGGGTTTACCTGGTTTGTCTTCATTCAAAAATCCTGATTCGACGTAATTGGTCTTGCCTGACGCGTAGTTTCAGTGTTGATGCAGTTTGTTCTGTATGGTTGTAACTTTTGTTCCATATCTTGTTGTTGGTGTGCATTTAGATTAATATTCCTGTCGTGGTTGGTTTGCTCTGTTTCCCTCCTTGGCGTGTTTTCTGTATTCCCATTACGTCTTAAATTATTATTGTAGTTATTATTGCTTCTGTAGAAATTTCCCTTTTAATTGCCATTATATCGTTGATAATTCGATCTATTATTTTCTACGCTTCTTTGCGTTCTAATTACATCCACTTGTTGCCTTTGCATTCTATGTTCCACTACACAATTTTGTCCAGACTCATCACAACGTTGTAAATATTCTAGGAATATGTCTCTATCTACTATATTTTGAATTGCAATATAATGTATTACCTCATCTCCAAAATGCCCGGCTAAGCACTTTATAATTTGTCTTTCATCCAACGGAGGATCTAGTTGCTTTGCTACGCTAAATTTTTGTTTGGCATATAATTCTTGGATAATTCCTAAGTTTTGCGTGTATTTTCCCATAATTAAATTATTTCTTGCCTTGGATTGCTGATTGTCCCCCGAAAAGTGTCTTACAGATTTACCTTCAAATTCCTGAAATGTTCCAATTTCATTTTATATCAAGTCAAACCCAATTTCCGCGCCTCCTTTTAGCATTGCCCTGACTAAGTTTAAATTGCATCTTTCATCCGCTGATCCTTGTATTAATGTTTTGATATTGTTTAAGAATATCTTTAGATTCATCTTGTTGTCTCCGTAAAATTTGAATATTGCTCAACTGATATTTCTGATCGATTTAGTCTAACAGGTTCCCTAATGTACTGCCACTTATTCCTACCAAAATTTTCTTGGTCTGATTTTATAATACCTAATTTTCTATTTACATCTTTAAATCCTATCTTACAATTTCCTTCAATTTCCTGCATTTTTATACCTAAATCCGTAATTCTATCATTCGTTTCCTTTTCGCATGTTTCCTGATTGAATCTAACTTTCCAAACCTCGTCCCTAATATTATCGAAATGATCTATAATTCTTGTGACCATATTTTGAAATTGTACCTGCATTTCCGAGATCGTTTGATTCGTTTCTTTAAAAAACGTCACTCAAAATTTTTATTTCGATACCTAACCTTTCTCCATTTTCATTAATCTACAATTTTATACCTTTCATGGCCTTTTCGTTTTTGTCCGTTTTTCTATTTAACGCTAATAAGATTGACATTATTTCAGATTGCCGTGATATCTGCTGCTCTTCATTTTGGCTACGTTCTAATTCTCTCCCCTGTATTTCCGTCGGTGTATTCTGGAAATTTACGCTTTCTGGAGACCCTATTTTTACCCCTTCGTTCCTTAATGCTTCTCTAGCTTCCCTTACTTGTATATCCATTTTTATCTAAATCTTAAATTTTAATATTTCGAAAATTCGTGTGTTTTCTAATTTTAATAAATATGCAATTTTTAAATTTTCTAACCCTTGTTCTTTCTGGATTTCTATGTTTTCGGATTGCTATTAATCTTTTATTAGTTCGTGCCCCTACGATTCAAATTTCTAAATTACTTTTACTAGTTCGTGCCACTACGATTTTCGAAGTTCTAAATTTCTTTTCTGATATTCTCGCCCCTAGAATTTTTTTAGATTGCTAAATTTTTTTTATTCGTTCGTGCCTCTACGATTTTCGGATTTTTAAATTTCTTCTATGGTATTCTCGCACCTACGATTGGATCGCCATATAAATTTGCTGTGATAGGCCCCACGATTGTGCGCTCAATATAAATGCTGTGAATCTTTTTTCTCTCTCTCTCACACACACACACACACACACACACATATATATATATATATATATATATATATATATAAAACAGTATATACGATGTATAAATAAACACAAACTTTACGAAGAATCGAAAGAAAGTTATTAATTATACAAAGCAAGCTAGTAATTTGCATAGCCATGAATGAAAGAATTTGTTTGTTTCTTAAAGGGAATAAACATTCATCTACTAGTTTCGATCTCACTGGATCTCATCAGGATGAAGTGGTTTATAAGGGTTATAAAGGTTTATAAACCACTTCATCCTGATGAGATCCAGTGAATCAAACTGAATGAATGTTTATTCCTTATGAGACAAACAAATTCTTTCATTCTAACTATGCAAATACTAACTGCTATGTTAATAACTTTCTTTGATTTTCGTAAAGTTTGTGTTATTATACATCGTATATACTGCTTTATTATTAAAATTTGCTATAAGCAACTATTATTCATTTATATATATATATATATATATATATATATATATAACAAGTATATACGATGTATAAATAATCATAAACTTTACGAAAAATCGAAAGAAAGTTATTAATTATACAAAGCAAGCTAGTAATTTGCATAGCCATAATTGAAAGAATTTGTTTGTTTCATAAAGGGAATAAACATAAGGGTTATAAACCACTTCATCCTGATGAGATCCAATGAGATCGAAACTAGTTGATGAATGTTTATTCCTTTATGTAACAAACAAATTCTTTCATTTATGGCTATGCAAATACTAACTGCTATAATTAATAACTTTCTTTCGATTTTCGTAAAGTTTGATGATTATACATCATACTCTGTTTTATTTATTAAAATTGCTATAAGCAATAATTTTTGCATTTTATATATATATATATATATATATATATATATATTATAATATACATGTACATATTATCATGGGAAGTAGTCCAAATCAAACAACAGAAACTGATTGAAAATTTGATCAACACCTAAAGTTTCGGTACATTCCTTTTGTACCTTTTTCAAAGGCTAAAATGGAGACAGAAAATTCGAAATTAGCAAAAAATACATAACCTGTCGCTAACTACTTACATTGACAAAATTATATTAAGGAGATTGAAAACAAATTACTGTACGATTCACATTATAACTGTAGGTCAAAAATATTAAAAATTAAAATTTGCCTGAAGGGCAGCGTCATGCCACGATGGCGGTTAAAAAGTAAAGACAAAGTTGATAATGACAAATTCTATAAGAGTGACAGGAACACGTTCCGAAAATGGCAATGAATACATAACCTGAAGGAAGATACCTAACGTTGTTTAAAAATGTCCTTACTATATAGAGCAGAGTAAACATTATGTACCCTATCAATATCAATCTTATTATTGATAGGATTAATTTCACTATTAATATAAAAAGACTCGATGAAAAGCCTCGTCTTGTAATTGGTTTCGTTCTCCAAAATGGCGGTGTCATCGAAAAGTGGTGTATGACTGGTTGCAGCAACATGAGCAGACAATGCACATTTAGTGGAGTTAATCCTACAATCACTCCTGTGCTGGGTTGTGGGATTAACTCCACTAAATGTGCATTGTCTGCTCATGTTGCTGCAACCAGTCATACACCACTTTTCGATGACACCGCCATTTTGGAGAACGAAACCAATTACAAGACAATATATATATATATATATATATATTTTCTTGAATTACCTACATTAAAAACTAGGATGTTTATAAGGCGTTATCTGAAAACGAGACCAATGAACATAGGTACATCCTGTTGCAATTGGATAGGCAGCTAACGACTCACTTGGACAAACTGTTACCACACCAGTGGCAGCTTGTTGCACTAGTAATTGGCAGTGCACATTTGTGAACATGAGATGGTCTAGTACTTGATGAAATTTATAGTGTTTAGATGTTAATGGTTATTAGTATTTTTCATATTATGGAGCATACTAAAAAAAATAAAGTACGAAGGTGGATGTATTCATGGTTGTTGCATCCAGTATACGTAACTGTTTAACCGTAATGTAAAGGACCTTTATATAATTGCAAAACAAAACATCCATAAACGTTTGGTTACCGGCAATGAGAAAGTTTCAGGTTTTGATAAACAACATATAGTGTTTAAATAAAACGACAAACACTACAGTAATACATTAAAAACAAACACACCGTTAATAGTTTCTCAGGAGGTAACCGAATTGTTGGCGTTTGAAAACACTTTCAATCATATTGCACAAGACCGGCGCTAAGGAACGACTTCTTTTGTGAAAGGTTTAAAAACGAGTCTTGTGCCAAATTTTCTTCTTATTATCCTATTCCAAATATTCATTATAATTCCACACATAATGATAATTGGTAAGTATGTTACGTTTATTTTCGACGATAGATTCAAATACGCCCTTTTTGTGGTAATTCGTTTTTCATTCACCTAGCTTCTGTTTCTATTCAAAACCTTATCCTGTATTTTTACCTCGTTAAAATAGTACGCACAATCATAACATTTCTTTCAAATCTATTCATTCTAAAACCAAAATTTATTCGATAAATTAAATAGTCAATACCCTGTTTTAGGTATACGTTAATTTGCTAAACATTCCGATAACGTATAATTGCTTTATTTTGTGTTTCCCATTTAAAGACATTTCGAAATAATAGGTCCTACTATTAGTTGATAGCATGTTTTCCAGTTTGATAATCGCGCTTTTGATAACGCGAGGATTGCAGTTCAAACTCGTGTTATTTGAAGTCATTTTTAATTTGATTCTGCAGCTTGTGCGTTGAAATATTTTCTACATTATTAGTTCCAGTACTTCAAAAGCGATGCACGTTTTTATGCTTGACAAGTAGGAAGTATCTTGCGTGTATTAGTGAGTTTTCCCGCACTAACTTATTCTAATTAGATTTTCTTCTAAGCTCTTAGCTGGAGGCCAAATGTAGATCCAACTGTTCGTTGACTTAGACCAACTGCTTTTGTCTGTAGACCGCTGCTGCAGTTACGGTGGCTGGACGAACGAATCCTGACTAACGTGGCATTGCTGTGCTGACTCACCCCCGACAAATTGCAAGATAAGCATCCCGATGCATAGAGGTATGTGACTCGTTTTCTTTTATGCACATCGAAGATTATTATTTATCAGAGATTGATGTTGTGAAATCCGTTCGCCATACATGTTTAAAAGCTAGCTTCGCTAGTGCTTCCGGTTATATTTCTTTAATTCTTACTACAACTTGACCTACATTTAATACTTTAATTTAACACACTTGCTATGGAGAAAACCTACATTTAATACTTTAATTTAACACACGTGCTATTGAGAAAATCTACATTGAATACTTTAATTTAACATACTTGCTATTTGAGAAAATCTAAGCATTACTTTTCTTCAATGAGTTTTATTACGTTAGCTACAAAATGCGCACTTCGTGGATCCATTATAAAATTTGTCCTTTACAATATAACTTAAATTTAATATTTTTCTTTGTCCTTGTGAATCAAGAAATTTTAATTTATTTTTATTGTTAATAGATAATCGTAAGCGACGTGTTTTTTTTAGTGTTTTTGGAATGTAGGCAAATCCCCCCATTCTTCGCGGTTAGTAGTTAGGCTGGTATTTACTTTTCTTCCGGCTATGTCTAGGTACGTAGCAAGTATAATGTGCCAATCACAAAATTGTCTAAATTAAAGACTGGAGTTGATTTAGTACGACAAATGACAACATTAATACGCCTCGTTTTAAATGCTATACGCTTGTTATGTAATATACTATAATTGCATTAAACGGTATATAGAATAAATTTCGTTGTTTTGTTTTCTTAGCAGCAAATTTGTCCATAACCTAATTATTAAAATTTTCTATTTCTGAAACAAAAAGTCGTTTAATTGACACTAACCCCAAAGGATTAAATCGATATTCACACATTGTGTTACGCAAAAAAGCTTTAACCAGTTTGATCATACAGAAACATTTTTCGGCTTCAGAAATTGACATCAGAATTGTTACCAGTATTGTTAAAAGTTTTACGGTTACTGTGAAACTGCATCGAGTCCTTGATCCAACATCAAACGAAGTACAGGTGCAGAACCAAACGCGTCACGCAATTCTTCTCCCATATAAATAACTTGTAACTCAGTTTTAATTGATTTGCGTGGCAAACACAGTTGAATCTGTAATTTTTTTGCGAAATAATTATATCACAACCTTTCAGAGTTAGAACGGGTCACGATTTTTTGACCCGGTGACTCGGTGACCCTGGTGACTCGGTGACATAAAAACAGACTGACCCGGGACCCGGTGACCCGTGATCTGAGCTGACCCTGTAACCCGAGCTGATCCGGTAACCCAAATTGACCCGATGGCCCGGCGTGACCCGATAATTCGAAGTCACCCGAAGTGATCAGGTGACCCAGTTACCCGAACTGATCCAGTGACTCTAACTGACCCGGTGATCCCAGCTGACCCGGTGATCCAAACTAACCTGTAAATTCATACTGACCCGGTGACCATAACTGACAGATCTGATGACAGCGCAGTGGTTCAGACTGATCCCAAGATCTAAAGTGTTCCAGAAACACAAATTCAATGGAGGAATTAAAAACGCCAAAGTGAACTGAATACATAAATAAAAGTTAGCCAAGAGCAAGCCGAGCTCGCACAATTAGGGTTCCGCAACAATACTTCAGGGAACAGCAGTCAATACACTAATTTCTCAAAACAAACTATATATAAACAAAATATATACCATTGACTATGGTAAATCAATCTGTCTCTAATCAATTATTATACCGTCATTCAAAATAGAATAGCTTTAAGTCCACACAACAACAAGCGATATTTGATCCCGTGATCATACAAAACATTACCCCAGGTCATTATTCTATAAATAGTATGGGAGTGTATTAGACAACACCTCATAATATAATACATTTTTTAATTTAAATTATATGTTAGTTTATATGTATGTATATGTATATGTACGTAAGTTTCATAGTTTCTAACAAGATGGCATAAGCTATAATTTAGAATGTGACGCCATAGGGTTATATGGTACCGTAGGTGGAAGCCTGCATGTGGCAGGTCAATGGTGGGATGAATGACCTTTGTATCTACCAAAAATGGTCGTTTTGAATTTTAGAATTTCCTATTTTAAATCCCATAAGAAAACCGGTTTTTTGGTCTCGTATGAAGATAGCTTATCTACTGACGGTATTGTAAATTTATACATTAGGAACAAATAGCCGGATAAGCAATTATTGAATTTGGTGGTTGCTTAGAAATTCGATTACATTAGTAAATACTAATTTAGCTAGATTTATATAGTTTTAGGTCGACCCTTCAGGTCGCACCAGTAAGCAGAACCATCGGCTGCTATCCGGTATTACGAAAGCCCCCCTCCCCCACACTTATTTTTTGCTGGTGTCATATTAATTAAACAGACCCTAGAGTACATTATTTAAACACTAACTTTAGTTTTAGTTTATAAATTATATTTAACGATTAATTGAAGTCAGATTTAAATATGAAGCACGTAATTATTTGCATTTAAACCCAATGTAGTACCTTCGGGTAAAGCATTAAAGACGTGGCCGCAAGCGCTGCTGTCCCTATTCAAATTATACGGTCTGCAGCCTATGACGCACAACTCCGTCCATAAATAGCTAAAAATCGAGTTGCCTGCAAAGACCCAACTTATACTACTTGTTTAAGATTCTTTATATTCTTTAAGCCGTATCTCTGTATTAAATCCACTTTTTGTCTAAAACTAGGCTTTTGATTATCAGCAGCCGAAAGCATAGGGATCGAGTGGTTGATCTCAATATGACGTTTGTGAACATTTCGTAATGTGTTCTTTGTACGGTTTAATCTTTATGTAAATACAGGAATTGCTATTGGTCTACGTATAGCGTCGTATTGTGAAAGTGAACTCGGTGAAGGAATTTTTATGTAATCTGTATGAAACACATGCGCCATTGACAACGGCACAATTGGCTACCTCTGCATTTCTGTGTGTGCGTGTGCCTATGTGCATGCATATGTATGTAGGTAGATTTGGGTGCGTGCATCCTAGCGTAATACGAGTGTACGAGTGCATGTGCGTGTACGTGTACGTCCACATAAAAATTTAAATCTATAAGTATTCTGTGACCTTTTATGTGTTTCTTTAGTGCTAGTTTAGTTAGAAGTACTTTATGTTCTAAACCTTGCTTAAAGGTTTATTCAATCATATAAAATATGTGACGCTGAAAATAGTTTGCGCTGGTATTACGATTATGACAGTTTGATCCTTCTCGTTAGCATATCCGAGGCAGGCTTTAATGAATACAGCCGCCCTATACTGCTCTGCAATTTATAGAAAATTTATCACAATAAAAATTGCTTGGCGCTTGGCCCCTTTGTTTTGTCAGATCTCGTAGTAAGATATTTTTTATATCAGCTGTGTGCCATCCTTTTGTTAGAAAACTTTCTTTTTGGATACTATTATGTAGTTAAACACCGGTGTAAGTTTATAATCTCAGACCTCGTTAGAATATTAAGTCCAAAGTTTTCTAAAACAGTCTCCACTTAAGTTTTATAACCCTAACTATTTTATTTCGGCTTCATACCCTGAGTAACTTTTAATATCGCAACGTCTGCTTCCAATGGTAAAGTTTGTTCACTTAGCTTTATAGTAATTGAAGTTCGAACTGTATTTACTGTTTGCTCGAACAACAACTTCATATCCTACATACATCCAGTTTCATTACATTAAGACTATCTTAAAGTAAACCTTTGCCTTAATACTTATAGTTATTAATGCAATTCCTAAAAGCGCTATTTTGGTCATGACGCGTTAAAACTTTTCGATTGCTTCTGCTAAATAAAATAGTATGTTCGTTCCACTTTAGTAATTAAAACTGTATAATCGTATCATTGATAAACTTGCAGTATAACTTCAACCTAGAAGAAGATCTAATTAAACTTATGACTCTAAGGTTTGGTTTTCTGTAAATTTGAATGACCTTTAATTTGGAGTTAATAATAGAGTTGACAAAAATATTTATTTATCAACACGTCACAATTTTTGCGATTGTATAAAAATTGGCAAGTATGCATTGCTTTAACTTTTATAATTTTACTGGGAACGAACCAAAATAAATTGAACACATCAGTGGCCAATAGAGTTATGTCAATATAGTTTGATATATATCGTATCTTGGTTACATACATGACTGATGACCCAATTTCCAAGAGCAGTAAGTATTGCAGATATATTTAATATCTGAAGGTAATACACAGCAACACTATTTATTTTTCGATACCTTTGGAGCAAATATTTCGCTACACCTGGCATCAACTCTAACGTTCAAAACGCTGTTTACATAATTAAATAATCCATATACGTAACCCCATCCATAATTCCACACATTTTTGTATTATTTCTAAAATAGAATCAAGTTTATGCACACCTAGACGTACTCTCTTAACTTTGTAAGATGCCATTTTGCCTAGTGCAAATTGTCATGCTACAGCTAATAAATTTTCAGTTTTACTTTAATTATTTCTCTCTTATCTATTCTATACAACACTTCTGAATTTGCTTAAATATAAATAAATTTAAGTCCTAGGAATTAACTTATTATATTTAATATTAAATAAAATTAGAATTGCATAATCATTAATACATTTGGCTAAGGTTTAAGTTACTTTAATTACATTAGTAGTGTGTAACTCTCACATAATATGGGTAGATTTGAATTCTGTCAATTCTATTTATTATTCCAGTTTTCGAATCATTTTCTTTCTTTATATTTGTTATACCTATTTGCTAACCGGATGGTTGATTCTGCCCTTTTGGTTTTCTGATTTATGATAACCAGTCAGTATCTTGTCTTTCCTAATTTTCTAAACATGGGGTTCTTAAAGGTACTACATAGGAACAGATTTCTACAAACTATGCGACATTAAACTTATTCTTCCACTAAAAATGGTGAGATGTAAATGGATTTAATTTCTGTTTTTCGTTAAACTACGCTAAGTTACGTTTTGGGCTTTAGAAGCTGTCGTATTTGTCGTTAAATTCAAAAATGCAAAATTTATGTTTGGTTCTTACGTTGAAAGTTTTTGGTAAGGATATGTTCGCTGTGAATTGATGTAATATCGTTTGATAGGCTGTTTTAATTTTAAAGGGCTCTCTTTCTACAAAACCTAAACAGTGTCTTTTTACGATTCGGGGGCTAATTAGTGTTTTTGAAGATCCGGTATCGATGAATAATTTAAGTTCTGCGTGGGATATTTCTATGTAGGGCAATATTTGTTGATTAATATTATATAAATTAATTATGTTTGAATCGGTCTAACTGAAAATTTGAGCACGCATTTTCCTCGTTGTCCTCTTCGTAATTTTCACATGGTTAAATGATTTGGGTCATCGTCTCTACTGGAGTGTGTGTAATTATTCCCGTCATTATTAAATTCTTCTACTTTTTGGTGGAATAGTTCTTCGGAAGTGAAGTTTAGTTTTTGATTATAGTTTGGTTTGATTTGTGATATTTTTGTATTTTGTCTGGTGTTACCAGATGAAGTGTCCATAGGAGTTGGTTTGTAATAACTGTTTGGGTTGTTATTCGTCATAGGTGTGTTTCTGACGGGGTTTGCGCCGAATGTTTGCCTTGTCTGGTTTACGTGTTGGTTAAATCTTGGTGGAAATGTGGGTTTTGTAAAATTTGAGTCAAATGTTGGTCTCGGGAATGGTCTAAATTGAATGTTGAAATTTGTGTTATTAAAATTTGGGTTGTTAATTCGCGGTTGATTCATTTGTGCATTAAACGGTGTAAATTTTGGTTGTGTGGATCTTTGTCTCGCGGCTTGTATGGTTTTTATCGGCGAGTAGTTTTTATTTGCGTTAGAGTTATATAGTCTGTTTCGGTAATACATAAGGTTTTCTTCTTCTATGATCATATTCATTGCCTCTTCTAAATTTTGAAAATGTTGGAACCATATTTTGTCTGATAACCGTTCAGGTAGTGCGTTTATGTAGGTGTCTAATGCCATTTTGTCGTACATTTTTGTCTTTAATAATCGGATATTTTGGTCGGGTTCTTCAATTTTTAGTTCTGTCAGAATTAAACTTCGTACGTCTTGACATTTCATTCCGAATTGATATGGTGATTGGTTATTTTCCATTATAAGGTTTATCAAATCGCGGAGTAGACATTTGATGTTCCTTTGGTCTCCAAAATATGCAATTAGGATACGTTTGAAGTCTTCCCATTGTTCAAGGTCGTCGCGACTGGCAACTAGTGTTAGTGCCTGTCCAGTGAGTTTACTTATTATTAGGCGTAAAAGTAGAGCATTACGTTCATTATCTCCTGGTTTATAAAAGGTTTTTAAAAATACTTCGCATGCGGTAATAAAGTTTCGTAGCAGCGCTTGATCTCCGTTTTATTGGAGAATACTCTCCAGATAAATTTTCATGTCTGAATTTGTGGCTGTTCTAATAATTAATTATTACTTTCAGTTCTAATTTTATATCAGGTTTTTGTATAAATTTAGATTTACTCTTTGGTTTGGTTTGTATTAAGTTATTTAAAGGATCGCTTTACTTATATTTTATCTGTAGTTATACGGTGGTGTATTGTTACATTAAGAAATTTCTGCTTGGTGATGTCTTGTTAATTGCCGTAGCCTTGAGTGTATCTTTATACTTTGCAGATGCTACAGTTGTTGCGAATCAAATATTAATTTTCTGAATGATTTTATGTGGACAATAATCTGTTGCAATAACTGCGATATAATTTGTACGCTTTTATTTCAGTCTTGCTGAGTAATTAAGTGTTTGCAATATATATCTTGTCAGGTTTTGCATTAATAGTGTGTAAATGCTTTTTTTTTATAAATGTACAGTTCGTTACCTTGAATTCTTTAATTATAAAGTTTCAGTTTTTCTGAATGGCTTTTATCTCAGTGATGGTTTTCGGTGGTAATTGTATAATATTTGCATAATATGCACACTTTGTTTCAACTTGCGCTGAATAAATTTTTCCAATAACGAATTTAAAAAATGCCTCCACAATTATTCACCTCCGTAAATTGTTGCACTGAAGTGTTTAATTTATAAAATTTAATGAAAGTTAAATTTTGAATAATCGTTTCTGTAATCAATTGCTATTATAAAAATTGCGATTTATTTATACATTAAGCTTTCAGACTTTGATGAATAAATCGTTTCGTTTGTGATAATTTATAATAATTTGTGCATATAAATGCGTCTTTTATAATTCTCTTGTTAACATAAATTCTCTGAGTAGATTCCTTTCATAAATGGTATAAATAAAATACTAAATTGCAATAATAATAATTAGAAAAAATCTGTACACAAAAATTTCTTACTAGCTAGCATCAATAATTTGAAAAGAATAAATTGGTTAGGATAAATGAACTTACATAATTTTCATCGTCAATTTCATCTGTTTTGTTTCTCTGGGCTCAGTCGATTTTTGTACTTTGTCCAAGTTTTGCTTCTTTAGGCTCGGTCGATTTTGTACCCTGTCCAAATGATGTTTGGTTCTTCCACTTGGAAATTGAAATTCCAGACCACCAGTTCTTCGAATTTTGGTTTTTTAGTGACCTTCTGGATCCGTACGGCTGCGCCAGTTACGTATTGGACCCTGGGAGCTGCCTTTTTAAAAAGTCTTCTTCCAAAAACTCTTGTAACAAATTTTTATTTATTCAGAAATTACAAGTGGAATTTTGACAAACTATATAAAATTGCTCTTAGTCGATTTTCTTCTTAAACGAATTTAAATTAGGGCGAGTAGCCTGAACAACCAACAGTGTAAAAACTGTAAAACTCAAGACTGACTGACTTTCTTGGGGCTCTCGGGGTATTTATGTTGTCTCTGCCCCTCACATTTCTGTGAGAATTGCAGAGCTCATGTCTGCTTATTTCTTTATTAATTTATACAATACGAAGTAACAATCTTAACTCTAATAATTGCGGTTTTATAACCGTCTGTGACCTACACCTGCAGTATCACGTTGCGTCTGGAATACATTGTATTCACATCCGTTCTCACAACTTGCTTGTAAACTTTCATTAATTTTTTTTTATTTATCCTTGAATTACAATGTTGCATCTAACTTAAGTTTCTTAATCATTTCTTAATAATTTCTATTTAGTTATACATATATTGATTTGGGGGATATGTATCTCGCTGCCATTTTAAATTCCAGACGAAAGTAGTACAGAGGCACCACGAATGATTATCTTTTCGTATCTGTCCATCAAGTACTTCGTCCCATGTTATTTTCAATCCCAGATCAAAGCATAAATGTTTGCTTATAAAACTTAAATTTAACTTTGTATATGGAATTCTACGAACAAGAAGCTGAGCACCATTTTTATTGTGGAATCGAAATGTATTCTGGGTGTATATGTTTTTTATTTGTAACCACGCGCTGATATGAGATGTTGTTGGTCAATAGTTTATTTCCTAAAGGAGCAGCGAATTCTACTAGCTGATATTTGTTTGGTATAAAAATTTGGCGTTTCTACATTAAAACCTCTGTTACTTGAAAGTAAAATGGAGTAACACTTGTTACTAATTTTACCTTACGCACAGGTATGTTTCATTTACATTTTCAACTAGGCACAAATGTCAAATGTGAAAAAATATTGTCACCGGATGTAATACATAAATTATACAGTTGTCCTTAAAGTTAATAAATTAGCTAATTGAGCTATGTCTGGCTAACCTTACAGATATTTAAAAAATTTTTAATAACAGTTTAAACAATGTAAGACAAAGATTTCATAGAATTTTTTGTCAAGTACTGCCTTATCTGTTGGTTGATTAGTTTCAATAGGTTTAAGAAGATATAAATACATAGATTGCTTTCTTTAATGTTTATTCAAGAAGTTTGTTGTAATTTACCACAAAACTTAAACTTGCAGAAATGACAACTTTTCTTAATAATTATTACACTAAGTTTTGTTATTATAAAGTGATAAAAAGATTTACTTACTCATCAATTTTTATTTTATATAAAATCCAATGCTGGAATTTATTTACAATTACTTTTTTTTTTTGGTTGAAACTTAATACACTTGTATTGAAATTATTTAGTTAGTTATACTTCTCGCACCTTGATTCAATCGCTTGTATTATTTCATTTAGTGTTTTTAATTTCTTATGTGTGTCTTATCTCCCTAAGGTATTACTTTTATGTATGTTTTTGCTTCTCAACTCGACCTGTAGCGGTTGATGTTAGCTGCGCCAGAGTGAATTTCAACAACCTGTAGTGCAATATCCTTTTCATACATCTAGAAAAGGATAGGGTGTATGTGGCGTGCAACGTACCTTTCCGTTATTTTAAATTTTACTATACGCCCATTGTACATAACGCCCGACTTACCTGTTCTTACTATATGTTGCGCTTGACTGATATTTATTTCTTTTCAATATTACCAAACGCCACACACCTTTTCCAATTTTTTTTAATTTTTCCTGTACAGCGAGGTTCACCTAAGGTCCAACTTTATTATTATCTACTTAATTACGATTCAAGGGGTACTCAACAAATCTTTTTATCACAATTTTTTAGTGGGTTTTCTCAGTTTAAAAAAATTTGGTGTATGAAGCAACAAGTAATTGTAAAACAAATTCTAGGTGTTTTCTTATTTCATCCATACATAAAATAGTAATAAATTCTATAATAATTTTTATAGAATGAGAGAATCTTTTCAAACGTGCATTTATTTAAAAATGCGTTAGAGTATGAATTACTAATCCGTTCTGTTTATTCTAGGGATCGTAATTGTCATTTGCTCTTTTTAAAAATATCCGTAGTAGACCACGCAGCTTATAAAAAAAAACGTCTGATGTATATGGTCTTCGAATAAGAGACATTTTGTTTAATATTGGTGACTGTTTGAAGAACAAACAAAGTTTTGTCTCGCGTTGGTGATACCTTTTTTACTAAATTAACACCTATACATATCTAATATACCGTTAATAAAAGAATGTCGAATTAGTTTATAGTCTCACATATCCAGATTGTTTCAAAAGTGATAATTGACAAATCAAAGATTTAAAACTTTATACAGACATTACTTAAATAAACCCGCATATATTAATACACCTATCGCATTTAACTTACCTTTGAATGTTTCTTTTTAGTTTCTTTTTCCCGCTTGCAATTAAAATCTGTAATCAAAATTCAAACCTTATTCGCTATAATTGTATGCGCAAAAATTATGCTAAACAGTTTTTTTTTGTTCTAACCTTTTCTCTAGTTGTTCTTTTTGACTCCCTGCAAAATCCGTTCAATTTATTTTGTATTTCTCTCATATAATAAAAGTCTTTTTCTTTCTATTGCATTATCCTAATTGAGTGATGATTAGTCCGCATTTTCACGCTAATAATTGTGACTTTTGATTTTATCTTTTTTTGAGACGTTCGATTCCACCACGCACTGATTGTAATTCCTTTTTGTTTTTATTTCATACACTTTTCTGATGTTTATAGTTGAAAAAAATCCCTTTTGTTAGTTCATTGCTAGTTCAATAAAGGTGTATATATTTTCCACTTTTGGACCAGGGTAGTTTAACATTCCACTTTGCCAAGAGCAAATTTTCATGTTTCAACTAAGTATAATTTTCGGTTTTACTTTACCTATTTTCCTCTTACGTAAGTTTATTCTATACAGCTTTTCTGAATTTGCTTAAATAAAAATACATAAACGTTTTAAGAATTAACTTCCATTACATTTAATTATTTAATGCAATTAAAATAGCATAAATCGCTAATATATTTGATAAAGGTGAAATATAATAGTAGTGATGTAATCTATGTATAATATGAGTGGATTTGAATTCTGTCAATTTTGTTTATTATTTCAGTTTTTGCGTAATTTTATTCTTTATCTTGGATATACCGGTTTGCTGACCGAATGGTTGATTTTGTCCATTTCGTTTTCTGACTTATGATGATCTGACAGTATCTTGTTTTTACTAATTTTCTAAACATCAGGCCGTTAAAGAAAGTACATAAGTAGAGATATCTTCGAGCCGTGCTGCATTGAACTCATTTTTACTCTAAAAATGGTGAGACGTAAATGGATTTAATTTTTATTTTCTTTGATCTGTGCTGGCATTTTAAATCCCAAATCAAACTGGTTCAAAGATACCCCAGAGATACCTTTTCGTCTCTTTCCCTTGAGCACTTTGTCTGATTCTATTTTAGATGCCAGATCAAAGTGACAGCATAAATTTTGGTTATCAAACTTAAATTTAACTTTGCACATGGATTTCTTAGAACAAGTAGCTAAGCACTATTACCATCATTGATTCGCAATGCTTTCGGTGTGCACGTTTTTTCTGTACTTGTCATACACTGATGTGAGATCCTGTCGTTCAAAGTTTTATTTCCTGAAGAAGCAACGAATTCTAGCAGTTGATTTTGGTCAGATAACTTCGCGATTCTACATTAAAACTTCTGTTACTTAAACGATAGACAGTAAAATGAGGCAACACTTTTTACTAATTAGTTAACTTACATACAGGTATGTTTTATTACTATTTTTAACTAGGCGTACATGTCAAATGCAAAAAATATTGTCTCTTGATATAATATGTTAAATAATACAAATGTGTATAAAATTAATGACTTAGCTAATTGAGCTGTATTTAGTTTACCTTATAAATATTTGAAATTTTTTTAATGACAATGTAAACAACATATGACAAAGCATTCGTAGAATTTTTCGTCAAGTACTACCTTATCCATTTGCTATTTTGTTTCAATAATTTCGCGAAGATTCAAATAATATAGATTGTTATTGTTTAATGAACATTTCAAGAGTTTGTTGTATTTATTACAAAGACTTAAGTTTCTAGAAGTTAATTCTTCTTTTTTAATAATTATTGTACTAAGTTTAGTTATTATCAAGTAAGAAAAGAATTTATATACATATCAAATTATAGTTTTGTTTTATATAAAACCTATGCTGGAATTTGTTTAGAATTACATTGTTTTATTCGTTGTTGTAATTCTTAATGCACTTGCATTGACATTATTTAATTGATTAAATATCAAGTGCCTTGTTTCAATCAAGTATTTTATTTCATTTACATTGTCCTTAAATTTGTTTTTGCTGTGTTTACACCTCCCTGAGGCACTTTTTAAATGCAAGTCTTTTACTTCTCAGCGCGATCTTTAACGAATGATAATAGCTGTGCCAGAGTAAAACTCAGCACTCTGTCGTGCACATGTTGTTTTCATACCTGCTACAAAAGGGTAGGATGCCATTTCTACTACCGGCCATTGAGCTAAGAGCAGATGCTGTAATTTTCTAGAGTGAGGTAGTACAGAGAACAATTTATAGAACTATAATTATTATTAAAGTAACTGCAGCAGCAATTGGGACTTTAAATAGACAAGGCTCGTACTGCTCTTAATATTTTGTGTCTTGGAAGAGATTTATATCAATGTATTCTCCATCGGCAGCATCTACCAATCAGTGGCGTAACTACGATTTTTGGGCCCCCCCGCAAAAATTTTAAAGTGGGCTCTCTTTAAAATGTATTACTTTTACTGGCTTATATTTAGCCATATTTTTAAATTATAGTACATGTAGAGAAGGAAGCAGTATAGAATTAAATACATGTACTATATTAATCAAGTGCTTTATTAATTATAAAACCAAATTACATAAATTCAAACTTATAAGTTAATTAATATTAAATCTACATATTTATACGCCGCACAAAATTATTTACACCTAAAAATTTGATACAGTAAAAAACCTATGAGCTAGCAGACATTCCAAATCAAATTCAAAATTTTGTTTTTCTTGCATGTTTTGCTGCAAACGCGTTTATTGTATCCTCTATATTCATATTTTTGGCAGTGTCATGTTCTACTGCTAAGAGGGATAAATCGTCTAATCTATCTTGTGAAGTGCGGTTCCTAAGATAATTTTAATAATTTTTAATTTTGAGAAAGATCTCTCCGCACTTGCAACGCTAACGGGTAAAGTTAGGTATAACATTAAGGCTGTTATGGTGTTTGGAAAACTGCTAGAACCTGTAGATTTGGAAAGTACTAGATATTCTAAAAATTGTAAGATACCGTTAACATTTTTAATTCATCACAAATAAGTCTATTATTTTTGAGTGTAGTAAGTTCTATACCTATAGCATCATTTAAATCTTTGTAGTAAAATTTTGCAATTGTTTTGCCTTAGATAAAATATCGTCTGCAGTTAAATTCAAAAATACATTAGGTTCTAAGAAATTAAACTTTTCGTTTACATGAAAAAGGATTTAAAACGATTCGACAGCTGTGAAATTATAATATCCATTACGCGATAAAATACATTTATTTTAAATTTAAATTCTTCATCATTAAATCGATAATCATTGGATAATTCATCGTAATGCTTTTTATTTTTGGTTGCCTTTTTTATAAATTCCGGTTTAATATTCCATTGCCCTGCAACTTTCGCTGCTTCCTCCTTGATGTTGGAATAGTTATTTCTTGTTTCCTTGAAAAATTTTAAAGTTTTTGAAATAAGAGAGTTATCTGATTAATATTCGCCTTTTCACTCTGAGCAGTTTGTGAGAGCTTGTTAAGCTCTTCTAGAATTTGACTTAAAAAACACTTAAAAAATAAAATTAAAATTATCCATGCTAGTTAATATTTGCTTTGCGTCATTTCGTTCATCTGTTTTTTGATATCATAATAATTTTATTAAGAGACATTACTATATCTTTATACCGAATTCTTATGGCAGCTAAAGATTTTACTCGATCCGCCCAACGTGTCGGATTTAAGCGTTTCAATTGTGTGAAATTTTCTTTAAAACAGAAAGCCAATTCCATCTTACTATACTATTAGCAAAAATGTATATATGTTTTCTAAAAGTAGAAAAACGATTCTATTTCTTTTATACCTTTAACGGCATCATTTATGACTAGATTTAAGTTATGGGCACTACAGTGCATATATAAGGCTGCAGGCTCTATGTTTAAAATTCTCTTTGCACGCCAGAATACGTACCGCTCATAACGTTAGCTCCATCGTAGCCCTGCCCTCTACATTTATTTATATCTAATTGCATGTTGGTTAAATTGCTTAATATAGTATTACATAGTCCTTCAGCAGATTGGGACTCTACTTTTGTAAAACCCACAAAAGTTTCACAAATATCTATTTTGGTTACCTCTCCCAAGCTGTCTTTTTAAAATCAATATATCTTACAATTTTACTTAATTGATCAATCTTAGTTATATCCTGTGTAGTGTCTATTATGATTGAGAAAAAGGAGCGGATCTAATTTTATTTAATAAAATATTTTTTAAGTGTGCGCTTAAAGTATTAATAATATCGTTTTGAATTTTTGGGAAAGATATTTAATTAAACCTTTGGGTCGTTCAAGCACTTTTGTAATATAGGATCATAGTTACTAATTAAATGAACTAAACTTAAGAAATTACCGTTGTAACTGTCTTTTGAATCAGAAAAACTTTCTCTATGTCCTCGAAATGACAGCATGCGCTGGGATAGTGTTAAAGTAACATTGAAAAGTCTGTGTAAAACATTTTCCAAAATTCAGTTTCTTGTTTTAATAGTAGAGTATCTTTCTTATCTATGGTATAATTTTTTTCCACATATCGTAAATAAAACAACAAGTTAAATGAGATTGAGCAAGCAAATGCTCTTTAATTTTTTATAAACCCTGCCAATCATTAATTCCGGTCGTCCAACTTGACCTTACTGAAGCAAACAGCCAACATGGTTGACAATAAACACAATTTTTAATTTAGAATAACACAACCACCCATTTGAATTGTGTGGTAAGTTTAACGTATTGCTTTTATTTTCGCTTGCAGTTATTAAGTAATAATAGTGAACTGAAAACTTCTATTTTTATTATCTTTAGGAAACGCACCATCTGGTCTACACAATCCGTAATTAATTATTTCTTTTCTTAAATTGTCATGTTGTAAAACATTGATTTTTAAAAATGTGCAAAATCGGTTGGATATTCTTTCGTCAGATCCATAGATAGTTCATTAAGTGAAAAAGTACTACTCACATTTACCTCTGTAATTGTAGTGGTATCTAGTTCCAAATTTCTATCGCGGCCGTCATTATGTGATGTACTTGCGCCCTGGGTGAGAGTTTTAAAATTGTTGACGACTGCTGTTCGTCTGTAGCGGAACTAGTAGATGCTACTGTCGAAAGCCCAATTTCTTTCATAGATTGTTCTTGTTTTTCGGACTCTTTAGAAGTAAAAAGGAACTTATTTTGGAATCTTGCTCTTTGATTCTTCCAATAGTTTCCTTTTTCGTTTTTTGCAGCGCCGCTTGTAGTGCTCATTGTATATTATTTCCTGCAATTTTGAATGAAATTAATTATAATGTAATTAGATAAGTAATAATTATTTAAAAGCCTTTTGAAATTACAAATAACACATACATACTTTGCTTTAAATGCTTTAATTAACAAAATATAAATGATTTTTATTGAATGCTTAAAGATTTATTTATATGTATTTCTCAGCGCGACTTCAACTATGATCAAATCAATAGTAGTTTAATAAAAATAGATATAAATACTTACGTTTAAATATGAAAGACCTCCTGTAATACGAACACAACACTATTGAGTAAAACGTACTGGAATGCTTTTTACTTCCTTTCCGTTATATATAATGCAGCTAATGCAAATACGTTGCAACCAGCTGACTAGAAACCACAAAATGAATTTCTTTCTAGTATTATATTTCTAGAAAGCGAAGGTTACTAAGCTACCTGCCATCCTGTGAATCTGTACTGTACAGACAATAGCCCTTTTATTCCTATTTAAAATCCCACAAACCAAACTAACCCTACTATACGTCGTTTAATAATGCTTTACCACTTTATACAACTTATCACTTAAGAATAATATAGACATCTTTGTTATTAAAGTTTACAGTCTCTTTCATCTGTTTATTAACCCTTACAAAATAGGACAGAACGGATAGAAAGAAGAAAGGATGCAGGCTGCAGGTGGTGTTCAGTATTTATCTTAATTATTATTTCTTGTATTTCAGCAGTTCCTAGTAGTAACATCAAGAAAACGTTCGTTAACCTGCGGTTTCTGAATTATCTGCAATATTTTCTTGACCGTTTCTTACCTGCCAAATACGTTGAAGATGAATAAGTTGAGTTTATTATCGTTTGGGCCTTCTTGCACTTGGGGCCCCCCCGCATAGCGGGGGCTGGCAGGGGTGTAGTTACGCCACTGCTACCAATGTACCTATAATTTTTTTTTAACCTCACTACGATTTTTCTTAGACCTCCAACTACTGCCAACGGAACTTATCGTTCCTTCTCTAGAGAAAAAATTTTCTTGCATTCTTGCTATAAGCAGCTGGGCATACCTATACTCAACCCACAGCTTCAGAGTAGAAGTTGCTTCAATTCGATGAACAAAAAAAGTTAATTTTAGTTGTGTTGTTGGCATCTGTACAAAGAAAACAACCAATGACCAGTTTTGCTGCTTTTACAGCTCATCAAATTGTCCTATTTTTGCGCCGTCACAAAATGCCAACAAAGCTGTGAAATATTAGGACTAACACAAATTATTTACAAAGTGAAGAAATTCTATCCAATTCAATAACGAAAACCGTAAGTGATTTTCCAATGAAAGTACTAGCTAACAATTGCATTGAAGGCTCTGTTGTCGGTTTTGAAACCCAAGATATATATTCTACGGTTCTTGTGTCTGTTGGCATTTGTAAGGAAAAACCAAAAAATGCCCGGGTTTCGCTGTTTATGTACTTCACCAGATTAGTCTACTTTTCTGTTTCACAAGATGCCAAAAACAGTAACATCTTAAGATATTCAAATTTATATACAAAGTGAAAATTACATTGAAAAATTGCCAACGGCGTTGGTTCTTATATTTGGTTAAACGGCGCGTAGAACTTATTCCACTCTATAATTAAATTTTTAGTCAATTATAATATTTCATGGCTTTGTTAGTGTTTTGCGCAACCGAAAACTAAACCAATTAGATAAGTTGGAAAAAGAGCAAAACCGGTCGTTGATAGTTTTCAATTTACAAGTGCCAACTAACATAACTAAGATGGAATCCATTTTCTCTTTAAAAACATGTGACAACGCCTTAAACACGCTTCTTAGGTAATTCCTCCATTGGAAAGTCGCAAAAGGCATTTATTTTACTACTTTATTTTTAAAATCTTTCGCATTGTAAACAAAATTTAGATCAAAATGACTGAAACCTTTTAACTACAAAAACTACTAAAGACCTAAATACCTATTTCAAGCACTAGGTCATGATCGGTTGAAAAATTAATAAACGGTGTAAAACGTTCTGGATCACTTCTGAGGACATTCTCCTCACCACGTAGACTGAAGTGAACCGACATCCTCTTCACCATGTAGGCTGAAGTAAACCCCTTCAACCTACAGTTCGTTGATATGGCTTTGAGAACCATAGAAGTTGTGTGATAATTCATTTCTGTTATTGCGATTGCTACCCTATGTGTGGAGGAGAATATCCTCAATTGTTCCAAACCACATTAGAATAAATCGAGAGAGCTCTGGAAAATGACTTATAGGGATAATTTTGGTATATAAACAAGAGTAATCGACATTCGCCCTTGATTTCAGTGTACGAGATTGACCATGGAAGCTTGAGTAAAGATTCGCGATTCATTCTTTCCTAAACCAAACAATATGCAAGATTCGACATTTGACATTGATTCGGTCATTTCAAGACATTGAATATGTAACTGTGAGTAACATTGCATAACTATGAAACATAATTACTTTGTAAGAATACAGCGAAAGTTAACTTATCTTCGACATAAGTAGTCCGGATGCAGGAGCTACTGCTAAATTAAATCGTTTGTAAACTGATGACGATTTGAAAAGGAAATAGGAAGTATTAAATACCGCTAATATCGATTTGGAAGAGTGCTATTTGACATCGTACGTATAAAATTTTGGTTCTTTGTTTGCTAATTGATAAGAATATTTGAATATTTTGTAATTTAAATTAGAATAAGTTATAAATTATATTAATTGTGAAGCAGGTATTTCTCAGAGAATTATGAGGTCAAAGTTCGAAACATTTTGATCACTAATGAACTATCTGTAGAGCGCATTTGACCAATCACTTTCACAAGCGTGGTAATAGGAGATAGGCCAATAAACCAGATATTAGTTAAAAAGGACTTTTTATCTTTACCAAAGATTAGGTAATGAATATTTTAATAACTAAGTAAATCGTTAGGAATAATTTTCTGTATGAACTTAAACTGTAAACTGTTTGATAAATTCTTTTTTTATGAAATAAAAATGTTTTTGAATGTATAGATGTATCTTGAGATTTCCTTGTTTCATTTCATCTTCATAAATTCCGCAGTATAATTTCCGTTGGGCTACCCAGGCAAAGAAAAGGAAAAGGAAGGTAGGATCACAATTTTCTATTTGCTAGTGCGTGCTCATTAATACAGTTCGCTGTACGTAAGACAGTGCAATAATTTGGGGAACCTCCAACCCCGAGGCATTATCACAGCAATATATATATATATATATATATATATATATATATAAAATAGCGTTCTGATATACGTCGTTTCAGTTAATTGGTTTGTGGATGGCAAAGAATAAGTTCAATTATCAAGTTATCTTTAAAGAGTAAAAGAAAACAGGATGCGTATTCAACACTTTGATAATTTCCGGTTCCGAAAAATACCTATAAGAAGTTTGCTTATTCGAGAGACATGGCTCCCTTTTGTAACCTTGTGGACTTTCAACATTTGTTTAACAATCCTAGGTAAGCGATTAGTTTTATACTTGTTATCGTGCCACCTGTTCTTTTTCAAGTTTAACGCAGGAAATCAATGTCATATTTACACCAGAATGTTAACTAGCAAATATTTGTTTGTATTAAGGTGCAATCAGAATTTCCACTGATGGAATCAATGTTTATGTTTAAAGTAATAATTAATTGTAACGTAAAACTGGTTTCCATTGCGCAGGCCATGCAAATATTTATTAAAAATTGATATCCGGAACTTAACTAAATTGTCAAGAGAATTCGTGCCCTTAGTTGTGATTTTGTATAGCTTTTCACCAATATTTTAAGGAACTGATTAACTTTGAAGACACGTGTATTGTATTGTACTAAAAGTTGCAAACGGTAAATATATTTATCCTAAAATGTAAAATACCAGTTGTGCCAACAACGTGATCCCAAATATACAGTTCTGATATAAAGCGACCTTGTAAATTTCGTTGTATAAAAGGTTACCGTTTTTATATGAATTTTGTAAGGACAGTGTACTCCAGTAAAAATAAATTGTAAATGAAATCTTTAAACACATAAAAGTATACAGCTTTATTAAACGAATGGCTTTAACTAAAATTACTGTTTTATTTTGGAAAAATACGTCCACAAGTGGGAAAACTTAATTCAATTCTTTGATCTATATTGCTAAATCGGTGCAATATTCATAGTGACCTACTGGTAATCATCTTTACAGTGTTTTCTATCTGTTTCGCTAAGTAATAATACATGGTTGGTATATTAGAAAGAGTTTACAACGTCAAGCCCTTTTGTAGCCTTGTCTTATAGTAATCCTCAAATAGTTCCAATAGTGTGGTTTGGTAATAGATATATTTAATTACAGGACTTGGTTTTATATGTTATTTATTTTGGAATAACAAGGTAGTAAGACTACGCCTCTTATGTCCTTTGCCCTAACTATATTGTTGTATTACAGGTGCTACGCACTTTTTTTAATAACCGTGTTTAAACAGCAAATGAAGTGCGATATTTTTCTCAGAGGTTTTCAAGTTTTCTTTTAGAGTACATCTTGCTTTTATAAGTTTAAATCCTGGTGGCACCCTTTTTAGCGTTGTTTTACTTTTTATTCCTATAGAGTGTATATATTACGTCTATATTGCGTATTATTAAGACCAATTTGAAGATGTATGCATGAATAGTTACCCGACTAAATGGGTAGAAAGAATCACTAAAACTGCGAACTTTCCTAGCGTTGTCATGTTATTTATTGAAAGCTTTTAGAATAATCAGAAAAGTAAATAATAGTAAAATTATTAATGTGTATGTTTTGTTGCATAGCTATCTGAAAAATAGGAGAACTTTTACAAATTTTAGTAGAATTAAACAAAATTAACGAATCACGGACATACGAGTAGTTATAATACAAAGCAACCTTCAAACTAGATATTAATAATGTCATACCAATGCAGACGCTTACTTAGTAAAACTCACAAACAAAAGGTTAGCAATTATTTCGTGGGCAAGCCAAACATAAATACAACGCAGAATGTTTTCAATGTATTCGTTTGCAGGATTGTTGAATTCACGCGATAGCATTATTCACGCATTTGTCGTGTGTTTCTACACAAGTCCAATACTAGAAGCGTAACACAATAACATACCTCCTCAAAGGCATGCAAAGTGGAAGAACTGACAGTAGGTGTACATTGGACGGAAACCAAGAAAATATTCATGAGTCATGGAATAAAACACATGTGAGGTTGACTGTTGACAGGGTAGTCCAATACACCCATTTAGATACGAATTGCCAAACGGGAATTAAACTGATAGTATTCGCGCATTATCGACAAAACCTAACACCTTAAAAGAAATCATTCTGTTCTCTCGAGGAATACGCACATTATAACAATAAAAACAATTCGCCGCGTAACTTTCCTTCAAACATTTCTCACTAGATAATCAATCAGCTGAATAATATTTTTCAAAGCCCATCATATCTTTCCAACAAGAAAACTACAATGGATAAATAGAAGAACCAACGTTTCGCGCCTGCTCTCTCTAGAGGCAGTCGCCGCGCTTCAAAACAACGCTACTATTCATCAAATTGAAAGATTTATTACGTGTCCGTAAGATATGTTGCCCACTTAATAACGTTATACTAAATATAGTCTACAGATAAGCGGGTTCAAAATAACCTTACAGAAACATGTACATAACAAACTATAACTTTTTTGGAACCAAATAATTCTGAAAAGTAAACCACATTTAAGCCTATTGTTATCTTTAAGAAAAATACCAGGCTTATTGCTATATTGAAATAGAGTAGATTTGCAGTATTTAAATTATAATTATATGCACTTTGACGACTTTCTAAAATACTAGAACAGGTAAAATGGCTTGCGCGTTTCAATGAGCTAAAGAGCCAAACTATACGTTTAACCAAATTAGTGGGGTCTTTAGTGAGGAACCTAACTAAGACAGGTCCCCGAAAAAGGGCTGCAGCTTTTTCGGTAATTAGAGTGGTAGAGACCATAGGGGTCTGTATGACATTCTAAGACACACTACTGCGATGTGGAAGGCAACTGGAAACCACCATATTACCTCCCAAGTACACTGCGTCCAGAAATTGTTAGTAAACATGATGGCATCCTCTGGAGTAAAAGTTCAGGAGGTAAAATAGTACCCATTCGGATATCCGGAAGGAGACTACTTCGGGGAATGTGATCCGAAAGTATAGAAAAAGATCCGTGAACATTCTGCGAATTGGAGCATGGAATGTCAAAAGCATGAAATAAGTAGGTAAGCTAGAGAACCTGAAACTCGAAATGGATAGGTTGGCATTAGACATAGTACTAATCAGCGAAGTCCGCTGGCCAGAGGCGGGGGTTTTTTGGAGTGGAGACTTTAGTGTAATTTATACAGGATCAGAAGAAGGAAATTCGGGTGTGGGGATAGTTATGCGAAAAAATATAGGACGACGTGTAGAAAACTACTTACAAGGGAACGAAAGAGTACTCGTGGTTAGATTTGAATCTAAACCAGTAAATACAGAAATAGTACAAGTATACATGCCCACCTCTAGCTAGAGTGAGGAAAAGGTAGAGGCGATCTACAAAGGTATCGAAGACATACTAAGATACGTAAAAAGACATGAAAATTTATTAATTACGGGGGATTTTAATGCAGTGGTAGGTGAGGGTAGGGAAGGAGCGATAGTAGGTTTATTTGGTTTAGTCACGAGAAATGACAGGAGAAATTGGCTGGTAGAATTTTGCGACAAGTTAAACATCACAAATACATTGTTTCAACATCATGCTAGAAGACGATACACGTGGAAGATGCCAGGAGTTATGAAGATATTAAATAGATTACTTTATTGTTAGACAACGGTTTAAGAATCAAGTAAAAGACTGTAGAAGCTACCCGGAAGCAGATATAGACACGGACCACAACATTGGAATTATGGAGGTCGCGCTTAAATTTAAAAATTTGAAAAAGAGGAACGGAAAAAAGCACTTTGGTTGTGAGAAACTAAAAAATAAAGATATCCACGAAAGATTTGAAAAAAAGTCAAATGAATTGATGAAAGATATCGGGAAAATTTCTGATACTAAGGAAATAGAAACAGAATGGAAAAACATTAAATCCAGCCTAGACTGGCGGCCAAAGATATTCTGGAGTATAAACAAAAAGAAAATAAGAAACCATGGATAACAAACGTTATCCTGAATTTAATAGAAGAAAGACGAAAATACAAAAATAGATCAGACGAAACAGGAAAAGAGAGATACAGACCCATAAAATGGGAAACTATTCGCAAATGCAGGAAAGCTAAAGAACGATGGATTGATGAAAAGTGCAAAGACGTACAAACTAAGATGGAAATAGGAAAGACAGACGAAGCATACAAATTAATTAGAATGAATTTTAGGGTTATATAACCATATAGCAAAAATATAAAGAACGCGGGAGGAAACGTCATTATAGAAAATGTAGAAAAAGTAGCTAGACGGAGGAATATATAGGGAGTTTATATTCAGGAGAGGAACTAACAGCATTAGAACAGGAATCAGACATTGAAAATGATGACTTGGGATATCCTATACTTAGAAATGTGTTTGAGGTAGCATTAAAGTGTCTGAAAAATGGTAAGGCACCGGGTACAGATAAGGTGAAAGCAAAACTCTGCTGGACAAGCAGTAACAGACCGGCTCTTCCGACTTGTAAGCTATATGTATGAGACAGGCGAGATACCCAAAGGTTTCATACATAACATCATAGTAACTGTACCAAAAAAAGAGTCTCAGATACATGTGAAAATTTTCGAACAATAAGTTTGACAGCACACGTTTCAAAAATATTAACTAGAATTGTACAGAGACAAATGAAAAAATGAGTTGAAGAAATACTAGGAGAAGATCAGTTTGGGTTTAGGCGCAACACGGGAACTCGGGCGGCAATTCTAGCTATGAGGGTAATAATAAAGAAAACAATAAAGAAGGGGGGTGCGTATAATCAGGGTTTGCAGATCTGGAAAAAGCATTTGACAATGTAAAATGGAAAAAAAATGTTCGAAATACTCAAAAAGATTGGAATGAGTTTTAAGGACAGACGGATAGTACATAGCTTATACAAAGAGCAAACGGCGGTAATAGAATTTGAGCAAGAAAGTAGAGAAGTAAATATTAGGAAAGGGGTGAGACAGGGATGTGCTTTATTCCCATTAACTTTTAACTTGTACATTGAAGAGGCAATGAATACTGTCAAATGCAGGACGACATTTAGAATTAATATGCAGGGAAAAAAGATTGATAGGCTTAGATTTGCAGATGATATAGCGGAATTAGCATCTAGCAAAGAAAAGTTAGAAGCTGCTCTTAATGAAGTGGAAACAGTTCTAGCGGAGAGATATGGTATAAAAATTAACAAAAATAAAACTAAAGTTCTAGTATGTAAAAGAGTGGAAAATAAATCAAAAACAAGAATACAAATAGGTAATGGGAACTTGCAAGTGGTTAAGGTTTTCTGCTACCTACGAAGTCAAATAACGCAAGATGGGAAAAGCAGAAAAAAAATAAAACGAAGATTAGCACTAGGTCGTGCTACATTTAACAAGAAAAAGCAACTACTGAGTTCAAAGACAACACACATAGAAATAAGGAAAAGATTGCTTAAAACATATGTGTGGAGCACAGAACTGTATGGCTGTGAAGCCTGGACAGTAGGAGAAGCAGATAAGAATAAGGTAGAAGAAGCCTTTGAAATATGGTGCTATAGACGCATGATTAAGATATCATGGACAGACAAAGTTAAGAACAAAGAGGTACTAGAAATGGTAGGGGAAGAAAGAAATATGTGGAAAGCAGTAAAAAATAGGAGAGACAGGATGATAGGCCACATACTAAGACATGAGGGAATAGTGCGGAATATATTAAAAGCAGAGATAGGAAAAAAGAGTAGTAGAGGTAGACCTAGGTTAGGCTACTGCACACAGAGGGTGGAAGATGTAGGCTGTGAGAATTTCTAGGAAATGTGTAAGCTAGCTCAGAACAGAAATCATGGAAGTACGCTTGCAACCAGTTGCAAGATGGAAAAACTAATGACAAAAATAATAACTGTACTTAAACATGGTGATTATTATAAACAACTACAGATATTGGTTTTGCAATACTCTCAACTAATGTTAATTGTGCAAAAAGATATACTGGAAAACTATTAATACGGCAAATATCTAAGTGTTGAAGGATCCTTGGCAACCACAGGCTGCTTAATCCCCTTCACATATAATGAATCTTGGCATATAATTAGAAAACAATAGAAGGGTATCCAGCTGTATATAGGCTGTTGTGAGAATTGCATGGAAGTGGGTGGGCGTGCTCAGAACATAAATAAGCTGAGATACAAATCCAACCAGTTTCAAGACGTAAAACCTAATCACGAAAAAATAAATGCTCTTAAATCTGATGATTACTATAAACAACTACAGATGTTGGTTGTGAAATATTTTCAACTAATGTTGATTGTGCGAAATTATAAATTGGAAAAACTATAAATTCGACAAAGGTTTAAGTGCTGGGGGAACTTGGCAGCTAAAGGCTGCCTACCCCCCTTCACATACCACTAAATATCAGGGAAATAGGGTATATCACTGTAAAACAATAGAAGGTGACCGAACTGCATCAAACAAGAAAGAACAGCAGCTATGTTCAAAGACAACGAACATAGATACAAGAAGTAAACTGTTCAAAGCATAGTGTGGAGCACAGCACAGTACATCTGTGAAATAGGGGCAGTAGGAGAAGCAGACAGAAAGAAATCAAAGCCTTCTGGAATGTTGTGCTTCAAATGCATGGGGATGGTAGCATGAACAGAAAAAGCTAATAACAAATTGGTTGTAGAAATAGTAGAAAAACAAAAATATCTGTGGAAAACGAACAAATAGGAGAAATAGAAGAACAGTATACGTTCTAAGGCATTTTTGGGGAATAGTGCGGGATATATTACAAGCAGAGGTAGGAAAAGATATGTAGGGGTAGGTCAAGATTAGACTTTCGCACACAGATGGACATAGATGCAGACTGAACTAATTTCAGGGAAATGTGTAGGTTGGTTCAGACTAGGAAACAACGAGGGTACGCGCCCAACCAGTTCTAGGACTGAAGACCTAATGATGATGATGATGATGATGTACTAATGAAATCTACAGGGTGATATATAAGCAATCGTTAAGTTTAGAAGGCAGTCGGAATTGTTAATAAAAATTCGCAAACGACCGTTAATATGAAATTTAATTAAGTAGGAGCGAAAATATTTACACGCAGGGACGGCACCTAACACTGAAAATTTAAAAAGAGTGTTGATATCTGCCAGTACATATTTTGTTGAGAATTCTACTAACTGCGTCCCTTTTATCATTTGATGCTGCTAATTTATGTGTTCTTACAATTAAAGTTCCTTGTCCTTAATCGACTTTAACTTCCAATATTCTTTCATTTAATTTAAGGCATTTTTTCAAATCTTCTGTTTCTCCATCATCATCCCAAGTTGTAGGCATGTAAATACACAATATTATAATTATCGTGGGCGTTATATTAATGCGTAGTTAATAAAAAAATCGATCTGTTGTTCTATATATTTGTTCACTACAAATCCTAGCCTATGTGGCTCCTTACTTGATGCTGTTAAAGTTGCAGTCCCCTATTCACTTTGCACCGAACCTCAGTTATACCCACAGTATATATCTTTAACCTTCTTATCCCTCGTTTTAAATCATCTGATCTACCAACCCAATTTAGATTCCTAACGCACACGCTCCGACTTGTAGGGTGTTAGAAGCCCTGTTATTATTTTTCTAATAACCATTTACTGAGCAGTCCCGTTGGAGATTGGAACGAAGGGCGAATTTACAAGTGCAATATTTCACTAAATAAGACTGCAATAAATTATGAAGTTCTATTCTTTGGTATGGCCATAAGTATTTTCAATAGAGCTATTTCCAGATTCCTTCTGCATTTTTATACCATTAATTAAACTAGGAGTTCATAAACATTCAGAGACGGTTTCTCTTCCGAAGGACGAGAGAATCCCCAAATCCTTTATTCGCTCAGCCGTTCTCTTAAGTAGCTATTTGCGCTTTATAATGTTGGAATCTTTAATCCGTGATGCGTTCGGCTGGCTGTCTGCAATGGTGGGCAATGGAATGTTTAAGTTCATAGGCTTAGTAATTTGTTTAATAGCCCATGAAAGCTGGCATTGAAGTAATTACCTTTGTACTAATTTTTGTTTAATGTTTTTGAAACTCTTTATATCAAAAGTTTTCTAGAAGAAATTTTTTTAATGAGACTATAGTTGTAGATTTTTGATTTCTGATAGAATGCATAGTAAAAAACAACAAAGCTTATTTAAATCGTTACCTTGCAAAAAAGGACCAAAAGTCAATCTATCAAAGTATTATCTTGTATTTGAATTTCATATAGTTTCCACAACAGCGGAAAATTTATTTTAAATAATTGCATAGGTCTCAATGCTGGGTTGTTAAGCTAGTCCGTTGTAAAAGCTTTTATGATATGACGTGTGCGTAAAAGTAGCTTTGCTTTAAAATATATTTTCAAATCTAATAGTGGTGTATTGTAGACAAGGTATGGAGGTAATTACTGGGTGTGTGCATGCATAGCGAGCGGATATGATAACCGTGTTTTCAATTACAGTAACTGTCATAGACGTCGCCGTTTCAAATCAGTATAGCTACTCTTAAATGCGTACGTACTCACAATCGCGTTCATATCTTAACGCAAAAACGTCACTCAGCTTCTGAAAATTTCTATATAAGCGTTGACATCCGCATTTGACTCCGTTTCACACCCGAGAAACTACGAGAATCCTAGCCGTCGAGGAGCTGAGGGAATTGAAATCTCACTAGGTTATTCCATCATCATGAATGCCTTGACATCGTGCATTTACGATATGAAAGTCGCAATGATCTGGCAAAAATAGAGAAATCGATACCCAAAATTCCAGCAATACTTTACGTGATATGTTCACGCCATGTTAGGCGCTGGGAGAATTCAGTTGCCTTTCGATAATCTGCTATTTTCTATTTCTCTAGCGTTCTCTCGGTTTCAAACGATTACTTTCGGTCAACTGAGAGATAATCGAGTTACAAGGGTGTCACGTTCAAGACCGTTTCTGTAAAGGAAATATCTGAAGGGTAGTCGCACTTTATCGTAGAAGAAACATTATTTAAGAGCATCGTTAATTTCGGAAATGGCGCATTGTACGAGAAAATTGTATTCAATATATCATAGTTATGAATTCTGGTGAAACGAGAATAGTTTGCAAACGGAAACCATACAATTACAGAATACGAGTTCTGTTATCTGCGTATTTTATATTAGATTACTTCTCCAGCTTTATCTGGAGCGTAGTGCCTATATAGACGGCGCAGATAATGTAATGGGCGATAGGGAAGATGGACGTGACGCAAGCCTATAATAAGGATTCAGGACAAGTCCAGGACGTTGTCAGAACAATATCTGATTACCCTAAGCTCATACTATTACGGAAAATTGCTGCTGGAGCGCACCTGCGATGGTTTTGTCATGTAACGTTCCATATTTACACAGTAGCGGACGTAATCGAAAGTAAGCATGCTTCGAGTATAGCTACAATAAGGTTCAATTTCCTTTTGCCGCAGCATCCACATAAGCTTAGAGTTGCAAATATATTATATTACCCTACCGTAGAAATAGCGGTCGCACACATACGGTATAACTTGAGAATGATCAAGCTGCTTAGAATTTGCAGCTCTGAAACAATACTAGGTTTCACGTTAACATTGAAGAGTCAAATTAAAATAATTTCTTTTTAAAAATAGGAGTTGTCAGTACTTTTCTCGTCAAGTAAACTCAGAAAACTAAAAACTACAAAACGTAATTGCTTCTCTAGTATTTTTAATTTCCATCGTTTTTAATGGAATGCTAATTTGTTCCAGCAAAGTTAGGGAAAAAGTTGTCTCGTCTTTGAAATTATATTATTGCCATCTCTTACTGAAGTGAAGGCTATTCATTAACATATAACGTTTTGCAGAATGGTTTTCCAGCAAAAGACTTATTATTAAATTGACGTTTTATATTTAGAAAATTAAATACAACCACTTGAAGTTTGAATTTCTCTTATTATAGTCGTTAGGAAATACTTTTTAACATAAATTTGTAACTTGCGGGTGCTGCACCTTTTTCTTATTTTATTTATTTATTTATCGAAGTTGAACTATACAAGGCAAGCCCTAAATACATATTTCATATAAATAAAATAATAATATTTCTGGATAAGTTTGAACTGCATCATCATCATCATAAAGTCTTCAGTCTTAGAACTGAATACATTTCCTTGAAATTTACACAGTCTACGTCTATCAGTATCTGTGTGCGAAAGTCTGATCTCGGTCTACCGCTACATCACTTTTCCTATCACTGTTTGTAATATATCTCGTACTATTCCCCAGAAATGTCTTAGAACGTATCCTATCATTCTATTTCTCGTATTTTTTTCGTTTTCCACAGATATCTTTATTCCTCTACTATTTCTACAACCTATTTGTTATTAACTTCGTCTGACCATGTTACCATCCTCATGCATCTGAAGCACAACATTCCAAAAGGCTTCTATCTCTTTCTGTCTGCTTTTCCTACTGCCCACATTTCATAGACGTACTGTGCTGTGCTCCACACCTTGCTTTGAACGGTTTTCTTCTTGTATCTATGTTCGTTGTCTTTGAGCATAGCTGCTGTTTTTCTTGTTTGATGCAGTTCGGTTACCTTCTATTGTTTTACATTCTGAACGGACCTGCACCTTGACGAAGTTCTAAAATACTAGAACAGGTAGAATGGTTTTCGCGTTGCAATGCGCTAAAGAGCCCAACTATAGGTTTAACCAAATTAGTGGAGTCTTTAGTGAGGATCCAGACTAAGACAGGTCTCCGAAAGAGGGCAGCAGTTTTTTCGGTACTTAAAGTGGCGGAGACCGTAGGGGTCGGTATGACATTCTAAAACACACTACTGCGATGTAGAAGGCAACGGAAAACCTCCACATTACCTCCCAAGTACACTGCGTACAGAAATTGTTAGTAAACATGATGGCATCCTCTGGGGTAAAAAATCCGGAGGTAAAATAGTCCTCCATTCGGATCTCCGGGAAGAGACTGCTTCGGGGGATGTCATCCGAAAGTATAGAAAAAGATCCGTAAACATTCTGCGAATCAGAGCGTGGAATGACAGAAGTATGAAACAAAAATGTAAACTAGAAAACCTGAAACTCGAAATGGATAGGTTAGCAATAGACATAGTAGAAATCAGCGAAGTCCGCTGGCCAGAGGCGGGGGATTTTTGGAGTTGGGACTTCAGGGTAATTCATACAGGCTCAGTGGAAGAAAATTCAGGGGTGGGGGATGGTTATGCGAAAAAGGATATGACAACGTGTAAAAAACTACTTAGAAAAGAACGAAAGAGTACTCATGGTTAGATTTGAATCTAAACCGGTAAATACAGTAATAATATGAGTATACATGCCCACCTCTAGCTACAGTGAGGAAGATGTAGAGGCGATCTACAAAGATATCGAAGACATATTAAGATACGTAAAAAGACATGAAAATTTAATAATTACGGGAAGGTAGGGAAGGAGCGATAGTAGATTTATTTGGTTTAGGCACGAGAAATGACAGAGGAAATAGGCTAGTAGAATTTTTCGACAAGAACAACTTAACAATCACAAATACATTATTTCAACATCATGCTAGAGGACGATACACGTGGAAGATGCCAGGAGCTATAGGAAGATATCAAATAGGTTATATTATTGTTAGACAACGGTTTAGAAATTAAGTAAAGGACTGTAAAAGCTACCCGCAAGCAGATATAGACACTGACCACTACATCGTAATTATGAAGGCCGCACTTAAATTTAAAAATCTGAAAAAGAGGAACGGAAGAAGGCACTTTGACTTTGATAAGATAAAAGATAAAGATATCTACGAAAGATTTGAAAAAAAGTCTAATGAATTGCTGAACGATATCGGGAAAATTTCTGATACTAAGGAAGTAGAAACAGAACGGAATAACATTAAATCCAGCTTAGACATGGCGGCCAGAGATATTCTAGGGTATACACAAAAAGAAAATAAGAAATCATGGATAACAAAGGTATCCTGAATTTAATATAAGAAAGACGAAGTTACAAAAATAGATCAGACGGAACAGAAACAAGATACAAAGCCATAAAATGGGAAATTATTCGCAAATGCAGAAAAGCTAAAGAACAATGGATTGATGAAAAGTGCAAAGAGCTACAAACTAGGATGGAAATAGGTAAGACAGACGAAGCATACAAATTAATTAAAATGAATTTTAGGGATATAAAACTATAACAGAAATATAAGGGACGCGGGAAGAAGCCTCATTATAGAAAATGTAGAGAAAGTAGCTAGATGGCAGGAATATATAGAGAATTTATATTCAGGAGAGCAACTAATAGCATCAGAACAGGAATCAGACATTTAAAATGATGACCTAGGATATCCTATACTTAAAGATGAGTTTGAATTAGCAATAAAGGGTTTGAAAATTGGTAAGGCGCCGGGTATAGATAAGGTACAAGCAGAAATTCTAAAAACCGCTGGACAAGCAGTAACAAAACGTCTCTTCTGACTTGTAAACTATATCTATAAGACAGGCAAGATACCCAAAGATTTCAAAAATATTAACTAGAATTGTACAGTGACGAATGGAAAAATGAGCTGAAGAAATACTGGGAGAAGATCAATTTGGGTTTAGGCGAAACACGGCAACACGAGAGGCTATTTTAGCTCTGAGGGTGATAATGGAGAAAACAATATAGAAGGGGGAAAGCGTATATATAGGGTTTGTAGATCTGGAAAAAGCATTCAACAACGTAAAATGGAAAAAAATGTTCGAAATACTCAAAAAGATTGGAATGAGTTTGAGGGATACACGGATAGTGCATTGCTTATACAAAGAGCAAACAGCGGTAATAGAATTAGATCAAGAAAGTAAAGAAGTAAATATTAGGAAAGGGGTGAAACAGGAATGCGCCTTATCCCCATTAATTTTTAACTTGTACATAGAAGAGGTAATGAATACTGTCAAATGCAGGAAGACATTTAGAATTAATATGCAGGGACAAAAGATTGATATGCTTAGATTTGCAGTTGATATAGCAGTATTGGCATCTAGCAAAGAAGAGTTAGAAGCTGCTCCTAATAAAGTGGAAACAGTTCTAACGGAGAGATATGGTATGAAAATTAACAAAAATAAAACTAAAGTTCGAGTATGCAAAAAAAGGAAAACTAAATCAAAAACAAGAATACAAATAGGTAACGAGAACTTATAAGAGGATAAGGATTTCTGCTGCCTAGCAAGTCAAATAACGCAAAATGGGAAAAGCACAAAAGGTATAAAACAAAGATTAGCACAAGGTCGTGCTACATTTAACAAGAAAAAGCAGCTACTGTGTTCAAAGACAACAAACATAGAAACAAGGAAAAGATTGCTTAAAACATGTGTGGAGCTCAGCACTGTATGGCTGTGAAGCCTGGACTGTAGGATAAGCAGACAAGAGAAAGGTAGAAGCCTTTGAAATGTGGTGCTATAGACGTATGATGAAGATATCGTGGACAGACAAAGTTAAGAACAAAGAGATACTCGAAATGGTAGGGCAAGAAAGAAGTATGTGGGAAACAGTAAAAAATAGGAGAGATAGGATTATAGGCCACATACTAAGACATGAGGATATAGTGCGATATTAGAAGCAGAGATAGGAAAAAAGAGAAGTGGAGGTAGACCTTGGTTAGACTACTGCACACAGATAGTGAATGATGTAAGCTGTGAGAATTTCAGGGAAATGTGTAGGTTAGCAAGATGTAAAATTAATGACAAAAATAACAACTGTACTTAAACATGGTGATTAGTATAAACAACTACAGATATTGGTTTTTCAATACTCTCAACTAATGTCAATTGTGCGAAAGGATTTACTAGAAAACTATTAATACGGCATATGTCTAGTGTTGGGGAATCCTTGGCAGCCACAGGCTGCTTAACCCCGTTCACATACCACTGAATCTTGGTGAAATAGGGCATATATTTAGAAAACAATAGAAGGGAATCGAGCTGTATATCGGCTGTTGTGAGAATTGCAGGGAACTGTGTAGGCTAGCTCAGAACATAAATAAGCTGAGCTACAAATCCAATCAGTTTGAAGACGTAAAACCCAATGAGGAAAAAATAAGTGCTCTTAAATCCGATGAATAGAATAAACAACTACAGGTGTTGGTTGTGAAATATTTTCAATTAATGGTGATTGTGCGAAGGGATAAAAATGGAAAACTATTAATTTAACAAAGGGTTAAGTGCTGGGGGAACACAAGTTTAAAATTACACTAATTTTATTAACAAATATATTATTTATGTGTTTATTACGTGTAAGTGTGTGTACTGTAGGTGTATATATCCTGGTGAATACACTTACTCCTAAGTGCGCGTGTGTAAGTGTGTATGAGTGTTTATATCTACACGTGTGTTTTGTGAAAGTTGTGTGAGGATGTGTGTGGGTGTACGTGGGTAGATACGTGCGCATACTTTGCAACATTTTTAATAATTTTCGCATGCCTAGTTGTAGAGTTAACTTGCTGAGATTAAGAGTGTCCTACACGTTGGGGAGAGAGCCCCACGATGTGGCGTTAGTGTAAGATGGGTGATAAAGAAACAAATTATAATTTTTATAAATCTTGCATAGGTTTTTACGTTGCACGCGACTCGCTATAGAATTATACTATAAAAAATTATAGCTCTAATCTCACAAAATGAGAAGGTTAAAACCGTTTGCCGACGGCTAACTTGACTATCACCCCAAGGGAGAGTTAGGGATAGGTCTAGGCTGAAATTTTCTTAGTTAAACAGAAAGCAATTTAATATAAACAAAACCCTTTAGTAGTTGTTAATTTAAAATTTTTCTATTTAAATTTTTAGATCAACTTACAGCACAATCAATCAGACATTTTCAACATGGAGACATTTGTAACACATGTGTTACCTGCAGTCCCTGTATGTAAATATTTTCGCTAGTATTTAATTAAAAACACCATATCCCTTACTGTATTTACGGTCATTTGCGTATTTGTTAAACGTTGTCGACTTCCTTCTCAAGTTAAACGGTTGTTTATTCCATTAATGAAATGGATTTTATTAAAATATTCAGCTATAAATTTAAAGTGCCTAAATCGATTCCATTTCAGTACAGCCTTAAAATTTTGTATCTTCTTTAAAGATTATAATAAGTTTAAAACCTCTTTGTGAGAATAGTTTGTTTTCAAAAGATTATGTGTTATGTATGCGTTTCTGAAAAAGTTACTTCTGGTCCGCTTATCCGCATACTGTATTATTGAACATTACGATATTAACTGGTTTTCTATAATTTTATACGTGAATGCAGACTACACATTTCATGGATACGTAATAAGTTCATTAGTTGAATGCGCTTTCGTGTTGCATAGAAGTTTAGAACCGGTTCCAAGGCATAAGGTAAAGGTGGTTTTTACAACTATCGATCATAGTTTGTTTGTTCAAATAATATGATAGCTCTTAATATACATGAATAACTACGGATTTTCCAATATAGGTTTAATGTAATTATTCTGATGTTTTCTCTTATCTACACATGGATGTTTGCAGGAGACTTTGCGATCAAAATAAACTTATTAGTGTGCCTGCCTTCATGGCTTAAAAACGAAAAGTAGAAGTATTTTTCGTTATAATAATGCGCGTTGTTTCGAAGTCCGTTACGTGATATAGTTAGTGTTGGAGTTCATTTTAAGCTTGCTAGTATTACGGGCCGAGTTATTGTTCTTTGTGCATTGCAGCTCACGCCATCAAAAATATTAAAAATGTACTTTAAAGACACTTATATCGGTCTGTATACAGTATTTTATAACACATTTTTAAACATTTCCGCGTCGTGTTTGATTTTACTTGTTAGTTCACAAAAGCTTTAAGATTACAGAACTAAACTTCTACAATTGTCTTACAAGCAATCATTTTACACTCTCTAAATCCGACTTAACTATAATTAACGCAATTGTAAATGACCGTAAATTTCGCTATATGTAGATTATCCAATACTATAATGGTCACAGACTGTTTGTTTTATCAATGGCCTACAAGCACGAAAATTGTTTTTCTTGCAGCTACAAATTTTTAATCTGTCCTTGTATACCTCGTCGATCATGATCGGAACAAATGGCAGAGTCTGGGTGACCACATGGTGGAAGCGCTGTTAATTTTGCTGAATTCCGTTGATGATTGTTCCATAGTAGTAGAATCTTCCAGGGACAAAGGATGGACGTCTAGAAGAGTACCTTTTGAAGGCATGATCCCACCAAAGAATGTATGTGTTTCTTTTCTGGGTACCTATATTTTGGTTTCTTTGGGTTAACTTACCTGGTTGGCGAGATATGTTTATTTATTTGTCTTGTTATAACTAATAGAACAAAGCTTCTTAATTTGATTAGTATAAACATATTATAAACGTACTCTATTACGCTCCAACTGTTTAGTGCTTTTGATAAACAAGAGCCAATAGGTTTTTTTAACTTACAAATATAGGGTTCTATTGATTATTTAATGTAGTTTTGGGATATACGGAACGTGTATACCTGGTTGTTTGCAACTCACACTGAGATAAATAAATTTGTGTAGAAACAGCTGGTAAATTTCAATTGCTTTGGTTTAAGGTTAGTAATTTGCTAATGCGAAAGCCGTGATTGATTGAATTTAATAATTACTGTCAATAAAACTTTTATATAAAAATTTATAGTACACTATTATTTAAGTACGGCGCCTTTACATACCTTTTGTTATAACTGCAGCGAAATGCATTTCGTGTGCAAATGTTTTACCTTTATTGCTGTTGCTATTACTTTTAGATGTTTTGTATTTATTTATCAAGAGATACTTGTGGAGAATATGTAAGTATATGGCTTTTATGACTATTTTGATATAAAGTTTTTAATAAATTGTATCAAACAAGTGGCGAAGAACAGTTCGTAATATATGCATTTATTAATGTTGTATTATGTAAATATTAGGTTGAGGTTAAAAATTAGTTTGAGATAATTAAGGAACGTATTAATTATTTTTGCGAAGATCCGTTTTACTAAGTAAATCTCCCGGAATATGTTGAATACATATAGTTTTCATCGCGAGTTGGTTTCCTTTTCTTCTGTTTCTTTAAATTAAAAGTATGTAAATAAAATTCCTTTCTTGAGATTTTCTTTTCTTACTTTGTGACCCATCCCACTCTACGACTTTTAGCTAGCAAGACATTCTTGTTGCGGTACTCGGTGCAAGTTATTTTTCTGCTCAGTTTACTTTTTCTTATCCGCAAAGAGTCCAGTAACATATGTGTTATTACAAAAAGGAGCACCTGCACGATAACATGTCTATTTCAAAATAAACAATCAAATCATATAACAACCATATTTAGGAATTAAATTATATCGCGAATTCTTTAGTTTTAGAATACTTGAACATATTAGTTACATATTAGTTATTTTTACGAATGAATGTCAGATCTGGTGGGCACATACAAATTTAATCAAAAGAAAACTTGAATTTTAAGCAAATTTAATATAAATCTCAATTTGTTACTAAGAAAACAATTTCGTTTAGAACTTTCTTAACTGAGAGAGCTTCAAATATTACAAAAATTTAACGCGTAATCTTTCTTTCTCAAAATATATCCAGTTATGAAAAATTGGTAATATTAAATGTTGTAAAGGCTTAAAAACGGATCTTGTGAACTGAAACGATTTTACGGCTAGTATTTTCACCATACGTAAAGAACGGGGTTGCCCAACAAATCCGGTAAAGGATTCGGCAAAGTAATAAACTCACCCTTAATCCACAGGTCACAAAATGCTACTTTGTGCTCGATATGATCAGGTTTCAGTTTATCTTCCGCTATTCGCTTGCAGGTATCGAATTCAAAGGACTCCGGATTGACTCCAAATTGTGGTATTATTGATCAGACGGTTTTGCGCTAAAAGAAATGCAATTTAGGGCACTATCCGACTTTTCATTACTAACTTTTACCATTTACGACTTCCTTCCCGCTTTGCTCAAAGGATAACGTGTAAGTTATGGGATTAAGGAAACAATTCATAAAAACAATTCAGCTGGGGAAATTTTTTCTCCCTTGACTTTTATGCTAATCAGAACAAATGCTTGACGGTCACGCGTCGTATTTGCGAACAATAAACTATTTGCTTGTATCATTAACCATAAGGATGCTATTTAAAGCGTTCTGAGCAAGGTTTTGAAACAGCTGAGGTATTTTCAGATATTATTCCGACAAATTGTGAAATTTTGAACTGTGTTCAAAATACGGGCACAGCGCTCTTACGATTTTAGTAGATAAATATTTTGTATATGTAACCCGCATAACGTACATGCGATGAGTTAGTTGACTGTCTAGAGATTTTACTGTCATTATACATTTGTTTAGTTGAAAGGAAACGTTGATGTGATAATTATGCGCGTCGGTTGAAAATTGAAATTTGTAGAAAAATATGGCGTAGCACTTATCTGGTTAGTAGCGACATTTGGGTCGTTAAAAGATATTTTTAATGGCATGGTCATTGCGGATTGCAATGTAATTGCTAATCCTCTAATGTGTTTAGTTGTTTAAAATTGAATCGGTGTATTTTTAATGGCGTAAATCACAATTTACGCCATTTTCTATTTACTGCTGTATGGCCTTCTTTATAGGTCTACTAATCCATTTTAATAGGGCGATTACATTACTATTTGCTGCTTATGTATAGGCATGTCAATTTCGTACATTTTTTTAAAACAGCGTAAGTCACTGATTTACGCCTATTTAGAAAATATTGCCGATCACATGGTCAATTAAAATAAGTGAATGCTGAACACGTGAATAGTGAAATTCTTCCTTAGTTGTTGTTGGGACTGCGTGCTGAGCAAGTTGCTCGTTACACTTATAAACTTTACAATATCTAACAGTATTTTTAAACATGCGTTACAAAGATCGTATTATTTAATTGGTTTCATCGATGGGTTCTGCAATGGTGTTCTTGGAAGTCCGCGTAAAAGAAAGGTAAGCAATCCTTCAGCTTACAAAGTAAGTAGATTAAAAGCTGCCCGTTTACAAGGTCAAGCTTATGTTAACCACAAAAGGAGAAATGTTCCCGCTAAAAATCCAGGTGTCTTGCAGGTACGTCTTATTCTACCTATACAAAAATTTTATTTTTGCCTTTTGTTTCTTAATTTCAAATGTAAAAAACGATGTTTACAAAAATTTAGAAACGAGAATTGCGTTGATATATTCAGGAAGTTTTACAGTATTTTTAGTAAGGATGAACAGGATTTATACCTTCAAGGATTAATCGATGCATCTGAAGTAAAACAAAGACGTTCAAGTAAAAAGGACAAAATTCAACATAAGGGATTAAAATCAGCTGCGTTTTCCTATAATGTCATATTGAGGATGGTTCCAGTGGAAATGTGCTTTCATGCATTTCTTTCAATGTTCAAAATAAGTGAGAAACGTGTACGTAGAGTTAGACATTGAGGGCATTTGATATTGATTTGTAATTTCTTATGTTATTTTATTTAGTAATGGAATCCATTGTTTACTGAAAATCAGATTTGTTTGCTACGCTGTTATTTTTATGTAAGGTTATTTAAGCAGCTTCTTTGATTTTTCGTTTTGGTGGTTTTCTTCTTAATAATTATTGCGTCCTCCCATTTTATTTTATGACTGGAGTCCCATACGTGTTGGCAAATCATGGAGTTTTAAATTTTCTATTTTTTTATATATGATTTATGTTCTTTTAATCAAACTTCAAATTGTCTGGAACTTTCCCCTATGTAAAACTTGTTACATTCGCGCGGCATTTTATAGATGCAATTTTTTGAACTTAGGATTGCGTTTTTAAGTTTTGTTTTTGTTAGTTGTGTTCTTAGTGTATTGTTGGTTTTAAATACTGTTTTGATTTTGCAATTGTTTCCTATTCTTTGTATTTTTTTGGAGAACCCTTTTATGTATGGTATTGAGGGAATTTGTGACGCGTATCGTTGTTTCTGTTTTCTTTTTTCTATTTTTTGGGACTTTATTCATTTCTTTTTTTATTATTCTTTTAGGATACTTGTTTTTTATCGGTTTACATTTATTAGGTCTTTCTATTTCTTTAAAATTTCTTCGTTTGATGATATTAATTTTTCTGTATGGTACAGGGTTTTGATAATTTCTCGTTTGACACAGTGTGGATGGTTTGAATCGAAGTTTAACTATCTGTTTGTGTGTGTTGGTTTTCTGTATACTGATGTATTAATTGTTGTATCGCTTTTGCTAACTAAAATATCTAAAAATGGAAATTTTCATGTTGCTCTAATTCATAAGTGAATTTAATAGTTGCTCCTATTTTGTTAATCGAGTCTACAAAGTTTTTAGTCAGTTCTGTATTATGAGGCCAAATAGCATAGACATCATCTACGTATCTCCACCAGATTAGTGGTTTCAATTCTTGTGTGAATATTACATCTTTCTTAAATTCCCCCATGAATATATTATTAAAGATTGGTAATAGTGGACTTCCCATCACCATTCCAAAGCCTTGTATGCAGAATTGGTCATTTATTTGGAAATATGTGGTATTGACGCATATACCAAGTAATTCCATGATCGATGATATACTTAGTTTTGTTCCTTCTTTAAGGTTGTCATCATTTTGTAACTTTTTTTTTATAATATTAAGCGTTTTGTTTACATGGACATTTGTGAAGAAAATTACTACATCAAAACTTGCCATTGTGTGTGTATTTTCAATTTTGATGTTTGACAATTTTTCTAAAAAGTGTTGGTTGTTTTTTATGAAAGAATCTGTTTTGCTTGCTAATGGATTTATAATTGTTAGGAAAAATTTTGCTAAATTATGGCATGATGAATCTATGGAGCTTATGATAGATCTCAAATGAATGCCTGTTTTATGAATTTTTGGTAGACCGTAAAAGTAGGGTGGTTTACTGTAACGTGGGACCAGTTTGCTTCTTTCTTTGTTTTCGAACTCATTTTTAAATTTATATAGAGTTTTGTAATTTTATTTTCAATTGATCTTGTTTGGTCCGTTTCTAAACTAGTGTAATTCTCAGTGTTTAACAGTTCGTTGACTTTTGCGTTGTAATCGTTTTTATCCATTACTACTGTTGCATTGCCTTTGTCAACAGTAGAATTATAATTGAGTTATCGTTTTTTATATTGCGAATTGCTTGTATTTCGTTACTATTTACATTTGGTTTTATTTTGAGATCTTTTTCTATTTCGAATTTACATCGTACTCTAAATTCGTGTACTTGATCCTCTTCGCGTTGGTTTGCTGTTTTCGGCAAAGTTTAGGCCTTTTGATAGAATTAGTTTTGCTCTGTCGTTAATAGTTCTGTTTCTTAAATTTATGACGGTGTTTAGCATGGTGTTGCTGTTTTTTATCGTTTTAGTTTGCGTTTTACTTTTCTCTATAAATAGATTATTAAATTTCTTTTTGTAAATTTGTTTTTGTTTGGAAAATTCAGATTCGTAGTAGGTTTTTGCACTAACAAGAATTTTATCAAAATCGTCTTTTGTTACCGTTATTCGTATGAAATTTATAATGGCCTCAATATCTTGCTTTAACTTTTATAAATAACGTGTGAATGGTTTTATAGTTGTCCCACCATACTGTAACTTGTTTGTCTGAGCAACTTCTTTAATAACTATCCCCTCAACCGTATAAATAGAAAACATGTTATCAAAAAAGTTAATCAGCTGATTTCACGTTAAGCGTATTGGATACCCTAAAAAGCTGCTCCCGCAACAAAAAATGAAGGCACTCATTCCTCTAAACTTTAAAATTTTCACCTTATGTATTCAAATCAAAAATTAATAAATCAAAGTTACTTTCAATTTATGTCATAAATGTCAAACTTAAATATTTTTATTATTTTGACAACGATCCCAGGTCATGTTTCGAAACGTAAATAAAGACGATTTTAAAAATTCTGTGTGTTTTAATTCCCAAAGAAGATTAAGAAAAATACATAATTCTGAAGTAAAGTTGATTTCTTGCGACTTTAGATACGTATGCTTTTATCACCAACTAAAATTTTGTCCCTACTCTACATCTGAAAATTAAAAATATCCTTAAAAAAACACCGACAAATGGAACTGTGTTATATTTTCCTCAAACTTTTAAAGTTGGACTTGCCTTATTTTCAAGCTGTTACTTCTCGCAAGGTTATCTACAACAGGGAATAGTGGTCGGATGGTTGCTATTAATCTTGTCTATTGCGATCACGGCGTAGCTTAGCCGAACCGTGGATAATAACAAAAAGATTTACTTCTACCAATAAGTAATCCCGAAAGACGTCAAGTAGAAATACCAAACAGAAATTACGTATCAGCCCTCCTGAACAGGTAGAAGAGCAACATCGTACGAAAATAACCAACCTCAAACTCCAAAACTTAGTTTGTGTAGAACCTTGGGGTTGGTAAATAAAATATAACGCTAGCGTGGATCTTTCGACCCAATTAGGTAAATTGAGAAAGAGCATTAGCCGTATTTATAAGAGTAAATACTCGTACAAATATCTTACCACATATAATGGAATGAATATCTAGTTTCTCCTTACAAATGGCATCTTTCAAATTCCAGAGGTATGTTGAATAACAACTCAGTAATTTGTAAAAATAGATCTAATAGATATTACTTAGGTAAATCAATCAAATACTAATTGAAAAAGTGAACCTAAACAATGAGTTTTATATAAGCAATTATTGCAAAATAATAAATAATAATAAAATTTAATTTCACTTTAAGTAGCAATAATAAGCATGCAAGTTGAAATCGCTTATTTGAAATACCGGAGATCGTCGCTCATCGAGGAAGGCGACCAGGACAGTTATCTGTGCTTTCTTCAAACTACAAACAGCAGGATGTTGGACGTGTACTGTCCGCCTCTACAGATCGCGAATCCGATTATCTATACTCTATAAGGACCTCAAGTTCGGCAAGCATATGTGTGTAATGGTAGCTCAACTCAGGAATTGATTAAAATTCAAGAAGAACATAATCAGCGAGAGAGAAAAATAATTAAATAAACCGTAAAATATTGTAACACGTACAGGAATTAAAAATTTGGATCACCAAAAGTATTCACACCCGGATGGTCATGGTTGGTTGTAAAGTATAATTATCACCATTGCCTGGCAGTAGAACCCGAAAATCGGTATGATTAAAATAGTAAAGAATTAACCATATAAAAATCTCTACCATAGAGCACTCACAATTTATCAATCTTAATACGCAAATTATTAATATTAGATACTAATCAGGCTCAGTAGTGGTACATTAAAGGAAAGCAAATCCACGAGAAAACATCTAACTGCAAGACTTGCTTATCAGAAACCAGACCATAAAGAGCACAAAATAATAAACAAATCTAAATAAAGCATAGGCAACTTTAACATCACTTTCCAAAGGATGACCAACAAAATCATAAAACAATTTGCGGAACAGAAATATTACCGTTGGTTAAATGGACACCAGCACAACTTTTTAAAGGTAAATAATTCTTAGTGTTCTCACGTTGGAAACATTAGAACACTGTGTTATTTTTCAAATCAAAAGACTAGTAAATAGCATAAAAGCTGACTAGACTAGTGTAATTGGAACGTCCACAATCTCAAATTAACAGTTCGTCAGAATTCTGTTCAACGAACATAATATTTAAGAATTCGTGGAAGATTTTAATGACGGTTGTGTTTATCTTCATCCAACACCTTAATAAAAGAGTTAAATTGATGGAAAATAAACAGAAGTGTTAACTCTTCAGTAGTCACGCCCGGTGCGTGAAACCGATTCGAACTGTAGATGCGTGTATCTTTAGTGTACATAAAGATATTGACCTCTGGCGTCTAATAGCTTCTTAATCTGTCTACCCAAACCTTCGGTTCCGGTGCGGTCGTTGAAGTGTTAGTGCGTTAGTAATTATTCGAACATTCGGTCTCAGAGACCGGCGTGACGATTGAAAGGATTTTTTATTTTACTTTTGTTAGTGATTTTTGATTGTAATCGTAGGATAAATTCTAAAACTTTTGAGTGACCATTATAACTGAAGTGATAAAACCTATTTTAAAAATGTTTTCTTATAATACTGATGAACTTCCTTATGAAAAAGAACAGGAAGGGATGCGGAAGCTCTTAGAATAGGTCTTTGAGGAAGTGCAAGAAAATGTAGCCGATGATGATCAATATGATAGAAAATATAATAAATGTTTGCCTGGACTTACACATCTAACTAAAAATAAAAAGGAAATCTGAGATATTTGGGAGTATTTTTTCACTGAACAAATTATTGGTACTATAGTGGAGAGTACTAACCTATATATATATCTTCAACATCCGAATGTTTTGCTTGTGAAGAGACTCGTGCAACACAAATTCGATAGAAGTTTGCGCACTGTTGGGCTTGCTATACTTAGCTGGTGTATACCATGCAAACCACTTGAATATGGAAGATTTATTAACAACAGATGGATCAGGAATTGAAATATTTCGTCTTGCTATGTGTCTACAAAGATTTAGACTTCTTTTATGTGTTGTAAGATTTGACAACAAGGACACCCGTGTAAAACGTTCCTCGACTGATAAAATGGCTCCTATTCGTGATATATTCAACATTTTTATTGACAATTGCAAAAGGGCTACACTCATTCGGAATATGTTGCAATAGATGAAATGCTTTCTGATTTCCGTGGTCGCTGCACATTTAATCAGCCCATCTAAACCAAATAAATATGGATTGAAACTATTTGCAGTTTGTGATGCCAGGATGTTTTATACCAGCCGCTTAGAACTATATGTTGGAACACAACTTGAAGGAGTTTACGCGGTTTCGAATAAACCAAAAGATGTTGTGTTGAAATTATGCGTTCATGTTTTTGAAACTGGTCGCAACATCACCAGGACAATTGGTTCACCTCAGTACCCATAGTTGAAACATTAATTCGTGACCACAAAATTACACTAATTGGAACTATAAGAAAAACCAAACGACGACCTAAAAAATCTAGCATGTTTCCATTTACCAATGAGTGTACGTTGGTGTCATATATACCAAAAAATGAGAAAAATGTGCTTTTGTTATCCACTATGCACCACGACGATAGCATTGATGATGATTCGGCCAAATTTTTGATTACATCAATAACAATGTATAATAGTACCAAAGGAGCTGTCGATGTTGTGGATAAACTATCTGCTAGCTACAATTGTGCAATAAATTCAAAAAGGTGGCCCATTGTGGTATTTTATACCACGTTAAATATTACTGGTATAAATTCGCAGGTGATATATACTGCTAATAACTCAAACGTTAGTATTATGCGACGAAGTTTTTTGAGGACACTGCCTATGAATTTAATTTTACCACATATGCGTCATAGGGCTACAATACCAAATATACCAAGGACTTTGAAACTTAGACTGCTAGAAGTAACTAAAATTGGCAACACGCAGGAAATACCATCTGAAAATGCTCACGGCAGGTGCGCGTTTTGCGATTCTAAAAAAATAGGAAAACAAAATACTCTTGTTCTGTTTGCGGTGCATTTTGTGTTTGGCGCACATAACTGTCGTTTGTAGTAACAGTATAGAAACTGAAAACTAAGATAATTTACTACAACCACATTCTTAACATTTTTGCGTAATCATTAGATCCTTAGGTTAGCCATAAATATTTACACTTTTTCATGTTCAATAAACCCATAAAGTTTTTAATTAGTGTCTTGTTATTAGTATTATGTTACTAAAATGAAAATTCTTCATATTGCATTAATATTATTGATAATAAAGTGTATTATATAACCTCGGTCTATGAGACCGACGTGACTACGGGCGATAGTATTCTTCACGCGACCACCGAAAGGCTAAATATCAAATCAACAATTATGTGTAAGTCTTGAAAACCAAAAGCGTCTGAGTTCTTCATATAGATTGTCGGTCTAAGTTTGAAGTACAGGTCGTTTTTAATAGTGATAAAATGGCTATTTTTACTGTTTATATTGCATGTGAAACTGAGCTTTACTAAAGAAAAGAAAGTAGTGTATTCTATATAATCAATACTGCAGCATGGAAATATTGAAGAATAATATTGAGAGTATTGTGTAATAGTACCCGCTCTAACAACTGCTTTAAATCAAGCAAGCACCTGAAAAGAAAAAATAGCTGACCGAGGTTGTTCAGCGATCTGTAGCGTTTCTTTACGGAACAGCTGGAGCAAGTCGTAGTGAAACCGCAAAGACAAGGCAGCTTTCCTATTGTACCAAAGGTAATTCTTTATATACGCTTTTGAACTTCGTGTTTTATCAGTGGATTATTTATATATACGAAGCGATAGTGGTGCAAGTGTGTCATTTTCTAATATTGTTTCTTTTCGGGTTAAGATACCTTTTCCTCCAGAAGCTACAATTTAGATATTACAAGGATAAGTTATTACATGCTCTTATAGAAGGTATTTAATGAAGGTAAGATTTACAAAACTTAGATATTTTTTCAAATTATATTATATATTTTATTTTAAATATTTATCAATAACCTAAATGTTTGTTAATTTCTAAGTTAGTCAAGTAAAGAGCCAAACATTCTGATTTTGTTTTCACAATAAAAATATTTGTATAGTAAAAATAAACAAATTTGTAGGTACAGTTAAAGTGAGTTCTATAATATAGAATAGATCATTTTGCCCGAGAATTAGTCTCAGTTGGGTGGTATCTTGTTTAGTAGGAATCCTTGGAGGCATTGTGTGTCCTCAGGTGTCAGCTTACACTCAGGATCACTCGTTCGGTATGCTGAGAGGTATCTATCCACCAGCTGTTTTGTGTGTAATTATCTATTTTTCTAGATGCTCAATATCTCTCTTAAAAATACTTGGTCCATGTGCCTCGGAACTTAAATTGTAGTTACGCCACTATTTTTTCTTGTTTCTGATAGGAAACGCAAGCACAGGCTACACGTGAGTAAAATTTCCCCTCATTATGGAGGAAGCAGCTGAAAACGAAGTTGTCTAAGCAACTGAAAACATCTTTTAAGGCATCACACGTTTAAATATGGAAAATTTACATATGTAGTGTTATGTAGTCCACCCTGCACCATCCTATTGCATTGTAGGGGAATACCGTTACAGGCAAAAATAGCTAAGTTTTGCTAGGGAGTAAAGTAAATCTATGTACTAACCCTTAAGCTCCTCAAACGCATATGGTAAATTATTACGTAAATTTCTGAGGAATATTGATACTCTGGTACAGATTCACTATGGGTGTATTTATACCATTTAGGTTTATCAAGTTTGGTAATGTTGGATTCAGTTTATTACATATTTTTGTGGATACCGCAATATCAATTTACGACGAAGTTCAATATCAAAAGTTGTAACTCTATATCAGTTAATCATAGGATGGGATACATTTATAGCAAATTTCAAGCAAATTTAAACAAGAAGTTAATTACATGGCTACTTGTTATACAAACATTATTAGTAATATCCATTCAACTGAAACATGATGCTGAAACTTTCTCCAAAAGCACCGCTAACGAGCCTCTTTACGTGCCCTACGTAAACACTTATGAACTTAATAAATGATTTGATGCCGTAAACTTTAGACGCAATATCTTCAATTACGATTCTTATACATAACGCAGTAATCGCAAACTGCTCTTAAGAGTTGCCGCCTACACGTTTAAGGGCCTTGGAATAATACATGAGCTCGCGGTTAATACCAGCTTTAAGCTGCTTGAACGGAGAGCTTGCATTAGTGCTCTGGGAGAGCACAGCTGTGTCTCTTATAAACATAACATTACAGCTTATTTAATTATATACTTATTTGCATACTGTTTATAGTGCCTAAGAGTTATGCCAACTTCATTATTACGTACGCAATCTCACGTTTTAATTGAACATAAATTTGGAAATGGTAATAAGCTGCTTACGATTGATTAGACTTAGCGATGCGTTGATAATAGGTTAACAATGAAATCTGTTTGTTGAATTTAAGACCAGACTGTTCTGTTTAGAATTTACTTACAACTATATAATGTAGAAAGATTTCTAGTTATATGAGAAACGTATTGTTCTGCCTAACTACTTTTGGCAGTTAGGCACACTTATCACTAATATCCCTACTACTTAGTGAGGTAAAAGAACTTCTTTGTACCAGAAATAGCCGTTCATCTAACTAAGATTAAATGAAACAACAAAACTCCAACATCAAGATTATGATATCATCAAATATTCATTAATAAGGTACAAATATGGAGTATATACTATCTCTCTTGTTAATTAATATTCCCAAACCCTTTTTATGTAAGTCAATAAGTTCAAGAATTTTTTTAAAAAGAGGAGTATCGATAATTTGCAATACTATTGTTTGAAACCCGTTTAAGTGTGGCTTATCAAGTTCCCTCAAAAAAACTTTGATAAGGGTCAAATTAACTTGAATACGATTTCAATAATATATAAAATTATCCCCTTACGAAAAAACAACTATATACCAAACTCATGCAATTTGAACTACTTTAAATTAATATAGCAACAAACGCCCTTCAAAAAATTGAAACAAAGCTATACTTGCGTTCCGTGTTAAAATAGTTGATTAAATTTCCACGTTGTTGCATTATTAAAAACATTTTACCATTAAATGCATTGAAAACTATACCACCTCTTTCCATGTCGTATTTTTATATTTAAATGCATTCGAAAACAATATCATGCTTTTCCATGTCGTATTTTTCTATTTAAATTTATCGTACCGCCATATACTTCATTAAAACTGACTATAAAATTTTAGTTCCAATCTGAGTTGTTCATATTTTAAAACAATTTTACTTTAGACGTCGTTCGTTGCACTGTACAACATTCAAACATATTGAACCTGACTTTATTCATTGGCAAAAGGATCGCTCGTAAGTGACCTACATAAAGACAATTGGTCAGTGATCCCCGTTTTAATTATTTACCAGCTTTTGTATCCTATAATCTTTACTACGTCATTATCTATGGAAACTTCTATACGTTTCCAATTGAGTTGATGTCATAATTTCCCCAAAAATAGTTCATTTCACCAGTTTATCTTATCTCAATTAGCCGCCAGTTTTAATTTACTACGTCGTGAAAACAGTTCCTTAATTGGTATCTATAGTGAATGAATGTGAAATACTTATAAGTTGCTTATCGCCGGCTATATTATCTAATTTATTAGGTCGTTAAAAGTATTATCGCTCTTACAGCGTAACTAATTGGAATGTTTTCATTCGCGTTGTGTTGTAGTACAGATAATTATCTCTTGCTACCGATGAAGTAATCAGAATTTAGAGGATTCTAGAGAAACAAAATGCAGAAAATATACAGTTTATTTGTATTAAAGTAGTTTTTAATGAAATGAAGCTTTATAAATGATCAGAGCGAGTTTATAAATAACGTTTTCAAGAAGAGTGCCTTAATGTTTAAGTTATTCAACGCGTTATTAAACTGCATTTCCATTGCTACTTGTCAGTGGAGGATGTGCTTATTTAGAACGTGTTATAATGGGATTTATTATCAAGGGATAATTTGTATTTTTGCCGGTTTTACTCTAGTAATGCACTATTTAAAGATACCATTATACAAAGCCTATCGTACTATGGGAGTATTATACCGGATACTTCCAATTAAGGGGCATGTGTCACCAGACAGATTTCATTTTCTCCATTATTCGATTGTTTTATGTACAGGATATGGCGCTCAATGTCTTCTATATGATTTCTTCTCACATCAATATATATATATATATATATATATATATACTGTGTTATCAATTTTACATAACCGATGCCGCTTACACAGTTATAGCAGAATTTTGAAAAATAGTGTTAAAATTTTTCATCCACCGGTAAACAGAAAAACACGAATCTCAAAATTTTCTAGAGGTAAAGTAGGCATTTATTGGTACCTAATTTATTTACAACTTTGTACACTTAGCAAGTCAAAATATATTCATTATGAAACAAATATTGAAAAATATTTCGCAAATATCAAATATTATTAACCAACTCAAAATATGTTATTTTAAAATCCAATCGCTATTATTTTTCAATACTGAGAATATTAAAAAGATAAATACTTTACACAACAATTATATCAAGGAAAAATATTCGAAGATCATCCTTTTAACACACATCTCATTATATAATCGATCAATCATCAGAAATATCAGAAAAATAAAGTCCAATACAACTTCTGACTTGTATAGATCCATACCTTAATAAAATAACCCTTAAAAGCAATTAATGGTATACCTTGTTACATCTGTAAATAAATTACCTTATATGCTAAACAAAACATTATTTAAAGCACAAAATCGGCAGATAAACACCCTTTATATAAAGATCCACATAAAAATAAGTGCTCTATTAATGAAATACTTGCATGCTGCTTTAATTTATATTCTAAAAGATTTGGCGTCACACAGAAGCATTCGTTATATTTCAAATTTTACTTATAATTGTTGGTTAAAACCAGTGACATGTGTTTCAAAAATCTTGAAATTTAAATTAAGCGTGACTTGTCGAGTTTTAAGTTTTCTGAGGTATCTAACACCTGCGTTGAGTTTCGAACACGCGTTTTTCCAAATAACTAATTCCTGGAGTTTGTTCAAATAATATCCTTAGAGGAATTTTATTGAGCAGTTTATAAGGTACCAAACTTATAAATTTTTTGCCTGGAAAGTTTTTCAATTAAAAGTATCTCGAAAAGCTTTTATAATTTATTTTCGAGTCTGTCGACTATATAAATTCTAAGCAGCTATACGAATTAGTTTGTTCAGAGACCATGAAATAAGAGAGAAACATTATGGAGAAATTAAATAGCCACCACCAATTATACATTATACATTATACATCTTTTGTAGATTCTAGTACCTGTCTTAGTTGACATGTAGACTTGAACACGGTGTTGACGTGGCGAATCTGAGAGAACCATTGGATGCCGTCGACGACATTTCTTAGCACGTTCGCGACATTGTGTACAGCTGGTAGCACACTCCGGTTATAACCATCAACCGGCATGTTCCACATATGGTACACGCTGTGTAAAGTTACAATGTTTGATATAAACTCGACGGCTAAATGTAGGACTTTGATAATACATCATGGCTAGAAAAATAGGTCATGGGCCACCTTTGGCACATCTGTTTTAAAATCGTAGTTTTTTATTAATTACATTAGGTTATTATGAACATAATATTTTCAATAAAAATTTATTCAGATAAAATGAAATAATTGGAAGATAAATTGAGACTTAAATTATTGAAGTTATTCAAACATGAAATTCGCTTTATAACTAATCAAATTAAAAATAAAAAATAACAAATACTACGAAACAAAAGTAAAAGCTAGTTATGCTTTATTTTGAAGCAGTTTAAACACATTGGTTGATTACCGTCGCAGCTGTGAAGATAGGACATTATTCGCTTAGTCTTGCTCTTGCTTCTTTAGCTCCTCTTTCCTTTACATTACCTCATAACATGAAAAACACCTTTTACGATTTCCTCTTATGTTTCCCTCAAACATCTTCAATTTGTGACTCATTTTTCTTCAACCTCTTTTGTTTTCTTCTACATTTTAGTGGTTCTCTGCTTCTGTGCGTTCGTAATCAAGAAGTTTGTTTATAAATTGTTCTCTGAATTGTAACTTGTTCAGATTTTTTGTTATTTTTATTATGCACTGCAAATGAATTAACTACATTGATACCGAAAATGATTTCAAAGACTATCTTCTTATACCACTTGTTAGTTTTTCGAAGACAAGTACAATATGATGGCATTTAATCCGAAACGACTACTCCCTTTTTAACCTCATTATAATCTATAACCGGCGTCGGGTTCACTACAGCTTGAATGTTCCTGTTTTGTAAACCAGCAGGAACTAACTCATCCATATGTTAGAGCAAAGTGCTTAGCATGAGCACTAATCTTTTGTTTTTTTTCTTAATCTTCTTTGGAAATTAAACCATTCACAGTTGTTAAAATTGTCTCTATTTACGTTTCGATCCATGACCTAGGATCGTTGTCAAAATAATAAACATTTCAAGTTTGACATTTATGACATAAATTGAAGGTGACCTTGATTTATTAATGTTTGATATATTTGGTTTGAAAATTTTAAAGTATAGAAGAATAAGTGCCTTCAGTTTGTATTGCGCCCTGGGAGCGACTTTGAGGTAGCCAATATGCTTAACCTGAAATCAGATGATTAATTTTTATATAGTTAAATTTCATATAAATTCAATATCTTGAGGATTGAAAAATATTTTTTAACATGTTTCTATTTATAGGATCGAGAGAACGGTCATTCAAGAAGTGAGCGATTACGTTACCGTAAGGCTTAAGCAACCGTTTTTTTATATTTATCTTGAGGAGAAGAACTCATTATGATTTTGAATACCTCTTTAGTAGATTTTAACATGGTTCTGATGCGACCCTATTACGGGATTGCACTTGTCAGATACCAGTGTTGTTCTACAAAAATTTTATATCTATCCGTGTCGACCCTACTGCGGATTTACACTTGTCAGATACCAATACTGTTCAACGAAAATTGTATGTAGATCTGAGACGACTCTATGGCGGGTATACACTTGTCAGATGCCAATGCTGTTCACCGAAGACTGTATATGGATTTGAGGCGATCCTATGGCGGGTTTACACTTGTTAGATACCAAAGCTGCCCAACGAAGATTGTATATGGTTCTGAGGTAACTCTATGACGGGTTTACACTTGTCAGATATCAATGCTGTTAAACGACGATTGTATATAGTTCTGAGGTAACCCTATGGCGGGTTTACACTTGTCAGATACCAATGCTGTTTTACGGGAGCTGGGAATATACCTATTGGTATGTATTTAGTTATTGTATGTATAAAGAAAAATTATGTGTGTAGCAAGGAAAATCCATGAAAAACTTTTAGTGCTACATAGATGTTGGGAGCATTTGATTTTCGTTTGTTATTTCTTTTGGTAATGGAATCCATTGTCAGTTTCTGAAAGATTACATCCAAGAGGTATAGACCGGCGTATGAGATTTTGCAGGTGGTTTATGGATAAGAATCAGGATCAAAAATTTCCATTTGCTCATATGTGGTCAGGTGAAACCGGGTACACCAATTGTGGTATTTGTAATAGTGAGCTTTATTAAAGACATTTGCGACAAGCGGATATCACATCTGTGAACAGGAATCGCTGCAAAGTGAGCTAAATCATCTTAATCTGGGACAACCAGCTAACGGATTTACTAAACACGAGACAAAGAGGGTCACTAAGCACAACACAGACAGCTCTCGTAAGGAAACAACCATCAAGTCAGAAACGGCATACTTACACTATTTAACACATATCACCGACCCCATCGAAAGGATCCTTCAGAAACACAACGTCAACACGGTCATTGAGCCTAATAGGTTAGCTAAGTTTGGTACTAAGATCTACAAAATACAAACGACTGCCTCCTTCCAATGTCGAAGCCTACAAAATTCCCTGCTTATGTGGATCAGTGTACGTAGGCATCAAAACACGAGTGAAAGAACACAAAATACGTTGCGGTTTTCTTTAGTCTGATAGGACTGCGTTCGCTGAACACTCACAATTGCTATAGGTGACGATAGGACACAATTTGACGAAATTGTATTTCTCTCTACAGCAACGCGTTACTATGCAAAAATAAACACTGAATCCATCGAGATTCACAAGAACACACCAACCTTTAACAGAAAGGAAGAAGGTATAAGTATAAGCAAAAGTTGGCACATGCTTTAAGAACAAGAAAGAGAAAATCACTTAAGACCACGCATGCGCGACCAGTCAATCAGACTATTAGAAGATCAGCTAGTCCTGCATGTGTAACCAACCATGTCTGTGTTTCCGGTAAATATTCTAGTACACAACCAGAAACCAAGAAGATATCAACGAATAAAAGGCCACGTCTCATTGATGATGTATAAACTGTAGCTGTTAACAAAACGCTTGGAGTAAATGTCTTACAATTTAAAAAGTCGGTAATCCAGTTAAAAAAGTCGATAAATACATCGCGCAAGCGCAATGAATAAGAAAGCGAGCAACGCCCCTGGCGGATGGTAACGACAACCTTATTACAGATTCCGCGTTGCCAACTGCCAATGACGTCACCAATGCACAAATTATATTGCGTAATAATCGGAAATATAAAAATTTAAACAAAAGTTCATATCAGTGAACAAATTAAACACTGTACTACTTACCCCGGAAATCCAAACGTTCTGCGGGGTTGAGCTAAAGTTGGCCTCTATCAAGGTCCATCAGGGCTCCATCCCGGAGTAATTAAAGATGGTGACTCGTTCATCTCGGGTCGTGGAGTACGGTTCGCCAAGGTGGCTTCAGATTTATTCCTACCTATGTAGGGATCGGATAAGGAAAAAACTAGGTAAAGGGCGACAACAAAGATAATTAGGCAGGATATTTACATAGATAAAGATAAGCACGATACGATACCTCAAAGCGTCCACTCCCCTCGAAGGCACGGGCTAAAAAGCCACGTTTAATAAAGTCACGGAAACACTTGTCCCCACTTTTTTGTCTTTTACACGTCGGCGCGAGGTTATTCGTCCAACCCTCTCGCGTCGCGCGATCTGGCGCAAACGCACTGTGTCGTAACGGAAATGCACGCCCCGAGTCTTTTGAAATTGTGGCGCAAAACTTCCGCACATCGAAATTAACCTAATACAATGTTTACGGGCCAATTTGATTGGCACGTAACAAATGTAGACCCAACCGACCACAACAAACCAGTCCGGAAAGATCAAATAGTATTATTGACGCCGACCACGAAAATATGTTGTTAAAGTATAAATATTTTAATTGTGCTTGTATAAATATGCAAGAAGTAAAGAAGGTAAGTTAGGTACGAATCTTTTTCAATCTATAACTTTAGGTCGTTACGTGCAATATTTCAGTGTAATTACAAAATTTTTGATTTAAAGTTCATTGCAAATTAAAAAATCGGCATCAATGCTTATTATTTCGTACCGCGGTATTCAGTGATTTCATGAAAAATATTAAAAAGTCCAAAATATATAAGCAGTGCTGGAATTGTATTACGGTAAACCGTACGGGTCAGGAAGAACCAAAAAAGAAAACCCAATTAAAGTAAAAACTCGCACAAAATTACGTAGTCGAAAGAAGAGATGCCGGGCTAACGTCAATCGGAATTTGGGCGTGGGAAATAATCGAAAACAAAACCCAAGAGAAAAAACCGAGTCGTCTCTCTGAAATAAAAATTAGTTGACTAGTACAAACAAAGACAGAACGTTAGTCTGTCAAAGAAAAATAAGAATACATATATATCCATTAAAATAATAAAGAAAACACCTTTCTGGTGTAAGTAATTGCTTTTTTATATTATTATTTCAAAATATGGTTACAAATGGGGCAAAGATTAAATTAAATAGTGTTTGTATGCAGCACACAACCACGTAACCGTATACTTAGCATATGCAACAAACATATCACTTAATAGTAGATAAAAACCTAGATGAATAATTGTAAATCAGTACTTATAATTGCATATCCTACACTTTTAGGCAGTATAAGTCGCGTGACAAGAAACACACGATCTCAGGCTGGGGTGTTCTTATAACTAATCAGTATTGGTAATATTGGTTAGTAACAATATACAGCGTGACAGCCGTAGAAAGTTTAGGAAGTCACGGGATTAGTAAACTGTGAGATTTTCAAGAACTCGCGGTTTTCTTCGTGAGGATTAAATGGCCAGTAGCAATACACAGCTGCCATAAATTTTAGCTAAGCAGAACCGGAGAAGTCGGCGTCACCAAACTTGTTTCTTAGTCAGCAGTCTTGGCTGCAAACCCAGTGTACATGAAGTGAGACATCTCACGTAGCGTAGAGGAGCGAGAATGTAGACGGAAAACCAACCAACCAATCTAGAAAATGTATCCTAAAACGAGCCAAAAGCAGATTTTAAATAAGTGCTACCTCCAACCGTTAACTAATACCTACCCGATACACACAGGAGAAAGTAATTTGAAGGGAGGATGCGAGTACCAGCTCTTATAATTTCTTGTACAATCCCAAAGGTAATTGAACAAAGGACAGAATCAGGACTCTAACGAAAACCGTTAGTATTAGAAAACAGAATTAAAATTCATAAATAAAATCCAATGCAACGAGTGTTGATAGCCTATCTGTGCAAAAAATGTTCAACGAAAGTACTCGCAAAACTCGTATCAAAATGATAGTATAATCCAGTATGAATAGGGACCACTTAGAATAAATAATTTAAATGCACCTAACTACAATTAGGAAACCAAAGATTAATGTTCAAACACTAGGTTCGCCCGAACAGGATATGAACTAAGGCGATGGTTTTAATTGGAATATAGACGACATGATAATTAATGGTTTATCTTAGTCAGATAAATTTTAAATGTAAAACTGGAACATAACAAATCTCCCCAGCAAAATTAAAAGGTCGGAGTAGGAAACAGAGGCAGCGAAGTACTCAAAATAACAACAAGACCGACCACAAAGGATTCCCGATACAAACGAAAAAAAACCGACACAAAACAAAAATCCGGCTCGAAGAACCAAATGTGGAAACCCAAGAACTACCAGAAAAACGACGCAAGACACTCACATCAGTGAACCAAGAGCTGGTACTACAGAAGAAAGGAGAAGAAAAAAGGTAAAGATGGGTAATGAGCAATCAACGAAGACTAAGATGTACGGCGTCAACACTGCGGAGTCGTCAAGGAATGGGGGTTTCTTAAAAGAAACAGTGAAGTTATCAATCTCAAGAATAGGGTTAGTTTTCCGCGGAGAAACTAAAAAAAGATAAACGAGAAGGAAAACTTGCAGTAGCAGCCACAACAGGACATAAAGATCAAGCCTCAAGTATGCAAGAGAACTACAATAGAGCGCTGGTAAAAGAAAAGGTGTACTACAACTGTGGTAACAGGAGTCGTTTCAAGCGAATAACCAACAAAAGAATTGCGACTAAGACCGAAAAGTCGACAAAGTCGCAATTTCCAAAGAAAAGGAGAAAAGCTTACAAAGCACACCTTACATGTGATTTTCCAATGCTCCACACGAAGGTACTACATTGGCCAGGAAACGAGTTTTTTTACCTGAAAAATTTTAATTTTGTCAAACCCTTGCTGTTCCAATCAAGGTTGGGATCTTTAACGCGCGTGACAACATACACACACACGGGACCTTCATTTAACGCTCATCCGAACGAGGGTGTATTTTTGTGAATAATGCTCGCCTAATATTTTTCAAGCGGACCGTGTCGGGATTCGAACCCGCGACCTTGGGCGTAGTAGACACACATATACCAACTATGCCACGGAGCCGCCATACGAAGCATACCACAGGAGCGAATAGACGAAAAACAATCAGTATAAGGACCGACAGCAAAGAAGACCAACAAAAAAAAATGGTAATAGAATGTTCAGAGAAGAAAGCAGAAAGGGGGACAGAACTAGGGGACATGTGACCTAGAGCAGAGTTCCAGAGTAAAGCAAAATCAGCGTAAGAAATTATAACAGGAGGATTAGGTACTGAGCTTAATACGTTTGCGCCGCCAACACGAAAACGAAACGAGGCCAAGAACATTAGAATTTCGTCGACATACATCTTCACATTCTGAATCAGTATAAAATATCATCTGCCTCTTTTGGGCAGTTTTTAGCAAAACAGGAACAACAGATAGTGTAGCAGTTGTAGCACGAGGTTAAGAAAGTGGTGGCGAGGGTAGTTTAGAAAATTCAAAATGCGTCATAGAAGAAAGGGAGTTTGTTTTTAGAAGGGGTTGGAAGAAAGCCAACGGTAGAAAGTTAAAAAGAATTGGCTGTACGAGAATCAATCTTACGAAAAGAAACACAAGCAGAGCACACTTCAGTTACTTTAGATAAAGGGACAGACTTAGACCCAATTTCATAGATGTTATATAAAGGACTAGCAATCACAGTTAAGAAAGAATACAGCATTAGCTGTAGAAGTATCAACCTTAGGAAAAGGAGCAGAATCCGATAACACTTCAACAACAGTACATAAAGGGACAGAATCGGGTAGAATTTCATCCACCTTACACGAACAAATAGCACTAGGAAGAACTTCATCCGCATTAGATAAGGAAGCAGAATTAGGTTAATCTTCGTCAACATTAGATAACAGAACATTAGCTAGGAAACAGAACGAATAATTCATAAATAAAATCAAATGCAACGAGCGTTGAAAGCCTATCTGTGCAACAAACGTTCAACAAAAGTATTCGTGAAGCTTGTATCAAATTGATAGCATAATCCACCATGAATGGGGACCGCTTAGAATAAATGATTTAAATGCACCTAACTACAATTAGGAAACCGAAGACTAATGTTCAAACACTAGGCTCGCCAGAACAGGATATGAACTAAGGCTATGATTTTATTTGGAATATAGACGAGATAATAATTAATGGCTTATCTTAGTCAAGTAAATTTTCAAGAAAACTGGAACGTGACACCCTTCCCCCCCAGCAAAATTGAAAGGTCGAGGTAGAAAACAGAGGCAGCAAAGCACCCAAAATAACAACAAGACCGACCACAAAAGATTCCGGATAGAAAAGAAAACAAAAACAGAAACAAAACAAAAATCCGGCTCGTAGGCTCAATAGTGGTTACCCTAGGACTACCAGAGAAAACGACACACGACACTCACATCAGTGAACAAAGAGCTAGAACTACAGAAGAGAGAAGAAGAACAAAGGAAGACGGGTAATAAGCCATTAACGAGAACTAACATGGACGGCATCAACACTGCGGAGTCGTCAAGGGACGGGGGTTTCTTAAAAGAAACAGTTAAGTTGTCAATCTCAAGAAAAGGGTTAGTTTCCCGCGGAGAAACTAAAAAAAGAGAAACGAGAAGAAAAACTTGCAGTAGCAGCCACAACAGAACACAAAGTTCAAGCCTCAAGTATGTAAGAGAACGACAATAGAGCGCTGGCAAAAGAAACGGTGTACTACAAACTGTGGTAACAGGAGTCGTTTCAAACGAAAAATCAAGAAAAGAATTGCTACAAAGACCGAAAAGTCGACAAAGTCGCAATTTCCAAAAAAAAGGAGAAAAGCTTTCGAAGCATACTACAGGAGCGGATGGACGAACAACAATCAGTATAAGGATCTTTATTTGTAATTAAAAAGCTCTTCTCGTTTACTTCGCGTACAAAATACAGGTATCAATAAAATCCCTGAATAACGTAAAGCTGTTTTTAAACTGTACTATAACTTGCATACCATTTAAAGAACTTAAACGAATAACAATGCTTCTCTATAGAATCCTGTAAATTTTAGGGGTTGTACAATTTAAGACACACCATAAATACCTATTCGAGTGATTCACAAAGAAGCAGAAGCTCTCACCAGATTAATTCCCTTTAAAGTTCAGCATAGCTGTTGATTAAGAAGATTAAAAATAAATTGATATTGCTTTGCCGTTTTGTTGGAGTGAATCTACGTCAAAGCCTTAAACCACGTTGTATATGTTTTAAAAATAGAGCATATAAAAAAGTTATTACAAAACTGCACATTTTAGTAGTAAATTTGTTTACTACCAAACATTGTTGGGAGTTCAATCTATTTCTGTCAGAACGAAAACGGGTTGACTTTGGTAACACATGTGTTCCTTTAACATTTATAAATGTTTTGAGCAGCTGCTAAATATTCTTTAATGACATTAGGCGTGTGCTTTAACATAACGTGGACGTTCTATACATTCCACCGGCTACAACTTTATTATTTTAACGTTTCTCATTTCCATTAGCATATTATTTTTTCATAGAAATAGACACGTTACGCTTTGCGCTAATTTACTGCTGATTTAGCAAAAATTTTTGTATCTTCACAAGTATAAATATACTCTCTGGCACTATTTATTGCAATAGCAATATCCATAATTCAAATATTTTGAAATAATCTTTAAACATTGTTAAAAATGGATATACTTTGTTATAGTCTTAACGTTACACAAATAAAAATAGGGCACTAATTGCAAAATACCTATTTACGTTCTAGCGGACAAGATTTATCCTTATCCCAGGAGAGAGCATAGAAGTGGTCGAGGTAAGACGGCGAGCAATAAGTATAATGGATTAAAAGTAAAAGTTCAGCAAATAAGCTATGACAAGGCTGCAATGTATTTTAATTCAAGTGCATGTAAGAATAGTCCTTGCACTGTAATAAGAGCGCTTATGTTTGTGTTCGTGACGCAATGTACTTGTAGTCGGTATCTACAATCATTCTAAAAGTATAAAGCCTACAAAGTTACTGATTGCAAGTAGTTTGGTCTCCGGGAAAAGCATCGATGCACGTGTTAAAGTTCGTAGAAGGCGCTGATTTATCTGTAGATGCGGCGGATGCAAAATCAAATTAGAGGAATAGACCCATCTTGGGCAATTTGATGCGGCCAAGGACCTCATATGCGACACATTGTGAAGATACTTACAGCTGTCATTTTTGTAAAGCGCAGAAGTGATGTCCATTAGAAGGATGTTCTTGCGTAGCTAGAGTTTTAGTGTAACTATGACTGCGTTATGCGTATCTCTTTAATACATGGAGAGATACATATCTCCCAAATCAATATATATGTAAATTTAAATGAAATTATTAAGATTTAAGAATTATTGTTACATTGTATAATTAAAGGACATAGTATAAGGTTAATGAAAGTTCACAAACCAGACATGACAACGGAAACAGTTACTTTGTATTCCAGACGTAATATGACACTGCAGGTGCAGGTCACAGTAGACAAAAAGGCAGCAATTATTAGAATTAAGATTACTAAAATGTAATACTTTGTATTGTATCAAGAAATAGCAGACAAGACATCTGTATTTCCCACAAAGTGATGTAAGAGCAGGGATAACATAAATACCCTCAGGAACCCAAAATGGCCAGTCAGTCTTGAACTTTACAACTTTAACATTGTTGGTTATTTAAACTACTCATTTTAGTTTTAATTAATTAATTAGTGAAAGTAACTTTGATTATTTTTATTTTTAAACGTTAATGAACATAACGTAACTATTTGTTGAAATCATTCGTAATTTCTATATAAATTAAAATACACTTGATAGGAGTGTAAATTTGGAAATCAAGTTTTTTTAAAAAGAAGCTCTCAAAGGTCTAAAACCTATCTTGCGGAGTCGGTAGTATTCCCGAAGGGCACTATAGAATCCAAAATCGAGGAACAGCTGGTCTTGAATTTTAATTCTTTATCTGGAACATATAACCAATTGGGCGAATTACAAAAATCGACCAAATCCAATAGTAAAGATGAAAGACTATAATGAAACTGGCAAACAAATGCTTGAGACTACCAAAGTTTTTTTTCCTAACCATTGTTAACTGAATATTGATATTAGCTAGTAAGACACCAAATAATTTTTATAATTTTATTATCGCAGTTTATTATTATATCTGAAAAAATTTATTCAGCTTTTACAATGGAATTTATATACTCATCTATGCACAATTTATTACAATTAATTACGATTTATAAATGAAACAATTTATTCAGCAAAGTCTGAAGCTTTAGTGTATCATTAGAACGCAATTCTTTGTACCATTTTAATACAGCAATTACTATTCAGACAAATCTGAAAACTCGATTCTCATCACAATTTATAAAGGTCTATAATTAAAAACTTTCAGTGCAATAAATTAACGAAGCTGTAGAATTATAAAAGCGTTTTATGTACTTTATCATTGCAACACTTAATGAAATAATGATTTTGAAATTGAAACCGATGTAATTATAACCAAGGTTATATTCTAATTACGCACAAAATACGTAAAGATAAGTCATTCTTTAAATAACTCATTACAAACTGAAAACTAACCCTTAATTTATATAAAAACAATTTACTCAGAAAACATAAAGCTTTATCTAGACTCGACCCCTCTAAATGACGGAAAAGAAGCAATGAATTTTCAATTTTCATTACTACTTGCTAGATATTTTTAAAATCTATTTATAAATCAAGCGACAGCAAATGTAATGTTTTACTTTTACGCTTAATAATCAGCAAACTGACCGGCAGAGCATTAACATTAATTGCGAACCGCGATGTCCTCGTCGAATGGGACGTCTTTAAACGGATTACAGAAAACTTAACGAGAAGACGGTAGACGATAAATACCTACTACCCAATATTACCGAGATTTTAGACAAATTAGGAAAGTGTCAATATTTTTCGACATTAGACTTCGCCTCAGGATACCACCAAGTGGAGATGGACGAGAAAGACACAAATAAAACAGCATTCAGTACACCTAGAGGACACTATAATACAAACGCATGCCGTTTGGATTAAAGAACACACCCGCCACTTTTCAAAGAGTTATGGATAACATTTTAAAAGGGATATACAACGAAAAATGTCTTGTGTACCTGGACGATATAATCGTATATTCGACATTACTCGTAGAATACATCGAAAGATTAAGGGAAGTTTTTGAACGATTACGAAAAGCTCATTTTAAGGTTCAATTAGATAAAAAAAAATTTTTACTAAAAGAAGTATCATTCTTAGGACACACAATAACCCCACAATAAAATATACGCAGATCAAATATACGCAGTATTAAATTACCCCCTACCGAAAACTAATAAAGAAATTAAAGGATTTCTAGGACTCAGTGGTTATTACCGAAAATTCATCAAAGGTTACTCACAAATAACCAAACCATTGACAAATTGTTTAAAGAAGGGTAATAAGATCGAACACACCCGGGAATTTATTAAGGCAGTAGAAAAAATTTAATGTATCCTTACAAACCACCCTTTATTAGAAACTCCAATTTTTGAACACCATTTATATTAATAACCGACGCATCTAACGTTGCATTAGGTGCAGTATTGAGCCAAAGAGAAGTAGGTAGGGATAAACCAATCAGCTACGCATCTAGGACATTAAATGAAAAGGAACAAAAATATGGCACAATTGAGAAAGAATTATTAGTATTAATTTGGGCAACAAAATATTTCAGGCCATATCTATATGGAAGAAGAATCTACATATACGCCGACCATAGACCATTAGTATGGTTATGCAAACTTAAAGAACCGAATTCAAAATTACAGAGATGGAAGATTAGACTAAATGGATACGACTATGAAATTATATATAAAAAAAAGAATGTATAACAATAATGCAGATGCACTAAGCAAAATTCAACTCAACGCGATAGAGACAGAGTCAGTTACAGATAACGTAGACAAAACAAAGATTAGGGAGGACCCAGAAGAAATAGAAATCATACACTCAACGCAAAACAACGAACGGAAAATTGCATTTAAAATTTTTAATGAACCGATAGACAGAAAACCAAATCAATTCATGATTACCGAAGTTTTAAACAACCCCAACCCAGTAAAATATACCAAAGCAGGTTATAGAAAAATACATCATACTGAAATCACGAAAGACGATATCGTGGAGCAGATAATTAAAATTTTGAAAGAATATACCCCAGAGAAAAACGTTTTTACATTTATTTCACCACAGAACATTTAACAAAAGATTTTCATAATTGTATATTAGATTATTTAATAATTAAGGACCCGATATTATCATATTTACACGAAAATTAATAACTTTAGATGACCCAGACGAAATAAATGACGTGATTCGATACCAACACGAAGGTAAACAAACCGTCGTGGAATCAACGAAACATTAAAACAACTCGTAAGAAGATATTACTTTAAGGACATGAAAAAATTAACCACAGATTTTATCAACAAATGTGAATTATGCAACAAAGCAAAATACGACAGGTCACCCCCAAAAGTACCTTCAATATTAACTAAGACACCCGATAAACCTTTTCAAAAATTACATGCAGGTACTTTGTCAGTAGAAGCCCAAAACTTTTTAACAATCGTAGACGCATTCACCAAAGTTGGCCAAGCGATACCCATCACTTCAAGAAATAGTATCAACGTAATTCAAGGATTCTTACAAAACTTTACATTTTACGGTACACTTGAATCAACAACTTTAGAGAACGGAAGCGAATTTAGGAATGAAACCATTTTAAATACCCTAGAACTCTAATAAATTAGAGCAAGAAAGTAGAGAAGTCAATATTAGAAAAGCGGTGACACAGGGATGTGCCTTATCCCCATTAATTCTTAACTTGTACAAAGAAGAGGCAATGAATACTATCAAATGCAGGAAGACATTTGAAATTAATTTGTAGGGACAACAGATTGATATGTTTAGATTTGCAGATGATATAGCGGAATTAGCATCTAGCAAAGAAGAGTTAAAAGCTGCTTTTAATGAAATGGAAACAGTTCTAACGGAAAGATATGGTATGAAAATTAACAAAAATAAAAATAAAATTTTAGTATGTAAAAAAGGGGAAAGTAAATCAAAAACAAGAATACAAATAGGTAACGAGAAGTTACAAGAGGTTAAGGATTTCTGCTACCTAGGAAGTCAAATAACGCAAGATGGGAAAAGCACAAATGATATAAAACAAAGATTAGTACAAGGTAGTGCTACATTTAACAAGAAAAAGCAACTACTGTGTTCAAAAACCACAAACATAAAAACAAGGAAAAGATTGATTAAAACGTATGTGTGGAGCACAGCACTGTATGGCTGTGAAGCCTGGACAGTAGGAGATGCGGATAAACAAAAGGTAGAAGCCTTTGAAAAGTGGTGCTACAGACGTATGTTGAAAATATCATGGACATTCAAAGTTAAGAACAAAGAGGTACTAGAAATGGTAGGGCAAGAAAGGAGTATGTGGAAAACTGTAAAAAATAGTAGAGATAGGATTATAGGCCACATACTAACACATGAGGGAATAGTGCGGAATATATTAGAAACAGAGATAGGAAAAAAGGGAAGTAGAAGTTAGACTATTGCACACAGGTAGTGAAAGATGTGGGCAGGGAGAATTTCAGGAAAAAGCGTGGCTAGCTCAGAATAGAAATCAATGGAGGTACGCTTCCAACCAGTCACAAGATGGAAAAACTAATGACAAAAATAATAACTGTACTTAAACATGGTGACTACTATAAACAGCTACAGATATTGGTTTTGCAATACTCTCAACTAATGTTAATTGTGCGAAAGGATTTACTGAAAAACTAGTAATACGGCAAATGTCTAAGTGTTGGGGAATCCTTGGCAGCCACAGGCTGCTTAACCCTCTTCAAATACCACTGAATCTCGGTGAAATAGGGCATATAATTAGAAAACAACAGAAGGGAATCGAGCTGTATATAGGCTGTTGTGAGAATTGCGGGGAACTGGGTAGGCTAGCTCAGAACATAAATAAGCTGAGGTACAAGTCTAACCAGCTTCAAGACGTATAACCCAATGACGAAAAATAAGTGCTCTTAAATTTGATGATTAATATAAACAACACAGGTGTTGGTTGTGAAATATTTTCCACTAATGTTGATTGTGCGAAAGGATAAATTGGAAAGCTATTAATTCGACAAAGATTCAAGTGCTGGGGGAACTTGGCAGCCACAGGCTGCTTACCCTCTTCACATACCACTGGGAAATATGGTATAAACTGTAAAACAATAGAAGATGAGCGAACTGCATCAAACAAGAAAGAACAGCAGCTGTGTTCAAAAACAATGAACATAGATACAAGAAGAAAACCGTTCAAGGCATAGTGTGGAGCACAGCGCAGTATATCTATGAAATAGGCGCAGTAGGAAAAGCAAGATATAGAAGCCTTCTGAAATGTAGTGCTTCAGATGTATGAGGATGGTAGTATGGACAGACAAAGTTAATAAGAAATTGGTTGTAGATATAGTAGAGGAATAAAGATATCTGCGGAAAACAAAAAAATAGGAGAAATAGGAGGACAGGATACGTTCTAAGGCATTTCTGAGGAATAGTACGGGATATATACAAGCAGAGATATGAGAAGATAGGTAGGGGTAGACCGAGATCAGACTTTCGCACACAGATAGGGATAGATGTAGCCTGAGCAAATTTCAGGGAAATGTGTAGGTTGGTTCAGACTAGGAAACAATGATGGTACGCGTCCAACCAGTACTAGGACTGAAGACCTAATGATGATGATGATTTAAAGTAAGTACTTGAAAAAAATGTATTCTTAGAGTGTAGTTTCCACTGTTCTTAAAATAATAATCCTAATCGAAGAAATGTTCAATTGGTTTAAGAAACCTTTCTCGAAACAACTTCATACAAATGCTCCATTTAAAACTACGCTAAAATTGATATTAGAATATAATGTTCTTAATTGAAATTACTCTTTCGGATATTGTTGAATTAAGTGAACTATCGTTCGTATTCTTAAGACGTTCAGTTTCATTTGAGATATGGAGAGCGTTGACGCTAAAATCATTTTAGGTACCTGGGGTTGTATCGAAAAGGGAATAAAAACTTTTGTGGGTAAGTAAAATTTTGGATTGACTTTTCTTATAGCTCGCAATTGGAATATATTTAACTTGTGCTCGATTTTATGAGAGGCAAGTCGTAGTTAATATTTAAAACAGTTCGCATCTTATATTTTTAAATTCAAAAGTACCTATCTCTGTTTGTTACTGCCGAAAAGCAACTGCTATGAAAGAAATTATTCTGGAATCAATATTTAGTGATTGATTTAGGTTTTAGGTGAATTACATATAATCTGAAAAATTAATACTTTTGTGGTGTACATTGTGTAAAGGATGCGTCTTAATTTTAAATTATTAAATATTTACTACAGACTAAATTGTTCTTAAAATATCAATAACTTCTGTTACCTTTATGATCTTATATAAAAACGTGTTCCTCTGTTTCATTCTCATTGTGCATTTTGATAACTATGTAGTATTCGTTTCGAAGAATTAAACCAGTGTTAACTATTTTTTATAGATAAAGGTATATGTCGTGTTGAGGTACTTGCAAGCCTTACAAGTGAAGAATCAAAAGAATTTATTCGAAAATTTTAGAAATGAGAAAATTGAGTGAATTGACTAAAAGAACAGGTATAATAATTTTTCTTTAAAAATTCTGTTCATTATGAATTTTAAAACAAAGAAAGTGAAAACGTGGTTAATAGTATTTCTGCTGCATCTGCAATTGCCTACGTTGAATCTGAATGCAGAAAATGAAGATCAGACGGTGTCGGATGACACAGGAATAGTTTGAGATTTTGATTTGGCCTAGTTTGCCCGAAGTTAACAGATATTTGTTTTGCTGTGGATAAAAAAAAATTTTGTTAAACTATGCTTTATTGGTCAATAGTATAATATTGGTTTCAAATTGTACTCATTAGCATTGTTTAGTTCTTATTATCATAAAAATAACATTAAGTTCTATAAGATTGTTTAAAATCATTTGATTTTACAAAAACTTCTGTAAAACTTTATCATTATTTTGTAAAAAAAAATAAAATTTTCAAAACATTTTTTGTTAATCTTTCAAACATTTTTATACATGAAGAGACCTCAGTCCTAGTCTAAACAATCACAGGGGGCCTTATTTTCAGCAAGCTCTTAAACTACTTCAGTCGTGTATAGAATGCTCTTGTAAAAAGAATATTGCTCATCTTCTGCCTGTAGTACTTTCCGCACAGTTTTTTTAAAAGAATGTCAATGTCTTTCTTTTTACCCACCGAGAAAGAACGCCCTAGAGGAAGCTGCTCCTTAACATGCTCCTTAAAAACCCGAGAGTGTTCAATTTCACACGACCTTTATCGTGTCCCGCAAATATAGCAACGAACTTCAAGAGATGAAAGTGTACCTCTAAATAAGAAATCAAATTGTACAAATATACTCTTATAAATGCGTCACTTTAGAGATACATTTATATGTTGACGAAAATTTTTTTTTAGTTTTTTTGCCAATATTGATTTAAATATAGACAATACTGAAATGAGATTCGATAGACTTATAATATTTAAAACAATGTGTATTTTGCTTTTTATAAAAAATATTTATTTATTAAAGTGACTTAGATAAAGGGAAATGGGATATTTAACTTTCTACGTCATTGATAACAAACAAAGTTTGGTGCATGCTTTTAATCCCTAAAATACCATACGAAAACCGTATACTTGGATAAAAACTATAAAGTATAAGTGATTTTTGAAGAATTCGGCATTTTACAATAAGATGCAGATTTTAGTGTCTGTACTATGAGGGGTGATCTGTTTTTGATGTAATGTTAATTACTGTATCTTACGGTATAATGCCGATTTTCTCGAAAATCACTTAGTCTATAGTTCCCATAACCAAATATACAATTTTTGGGTAGAACATTTCAGAGATTCACAATCTGTACCTAAGATTTGTTTTCTTCCAGTGACGTAGAAGTAATAAGAGTAAACATCCTATAGATTTCCCCCTTACGAAATATATAAAAATTATCTGTTGAAATCAAAATACGTATATTTTTTAAGTGTTGTAAGTCCACTCATTCTATAATTTCAGTATCTTTGATATTCCAAGAGATATTGGAAAAATACCAAAAACAAATAATTTCGCCAACACCATGTATTTCAAAAGAGGCGCATTTTTAAGGGCATGTTTATATAAACTTTATTTAATATTTGAAGTTTGTTGCTATATTTACGGGACACACTGTATATTTTCTTAAATTTATATTACACTTACTCTAATGATAAATTTTATTTAACAGATATTTAAGGCATTCTTAAATCCTGTATTAAATACATTTTTGAAAAATATATCATATACTATTTATTAAATTAACCTCTATTTAATTAAAGGATAATGCAATTATAATCTAAGGATAACATATACTTTAGGGAAACTATCCCTGTACTTGACTTAAGAAAAACTTCAAATATACCCAAAGCTACTGTTTCTTTCTTTCGAAAATTTAAATTATTTGTTTAAAAAATACTGCTGTTTGAAAAGAAAAAATACTTGTATCTAAATTGAATTTATACTTTCTAGCTTCAAGATTAAAGGGCTCTCATAAAAAGAAAATACATTTATTTATTTTAAAACAACTGCCACCTAGAGTTGAATATATGCAGCATTTGATTGAAGTAATTTATGATCTTAAACCTTGAATAAAACGATGTGCTTGAAATAATACTACAACACTTTGTTCATTATATGAAGTTACAATATACTTAAAAGAAGATTATTGTATTTGTCGGAAGTAGTTAGTTTTTTGACTGAAAAAAGTGACACTTAAAAATGTTATTTAAGGGTAGTATTAGGACTGGTACATAAATTACTCTGTGAAAAACTAACATCAACTCTAACCAGATGCGCAAGAACACTTAGGATGTGATTCTTAGACCCCAAATATATTCTGGGCAATATAGATGAAGAATTTGTAATAATATAGCAAAATTTACGACCATATAACGATTTTGAACTTGTATCTATTAAACTGTAGCTATTTCGCTATAATCTCTGTGGAAAACAGACGCCAGTCTTACAACAAAGTGGACTCTTTACTAACAGCTTTTACTAACTTACATGATATTGTTCATAATCAATATGCCCTTGTGAGTAAAGTTAGTAACAGAAGGCACTGGTTTTGTATGTCAAACCCATTACCATGCAATGAAAGAAACTCGTAATACTGTTAAAAGTAGTATTATTCTTACAATAGGAGGTCGCGTTTGCTTATTGATTACAAGTTGTTTAGCAGTTTTTGGAGAAACAAAGTAGCGTTAGCTACAGCAGTCCATCTCCATTCATGAGGTAATCTTACCGGCTTTTTATTGTACCAAAAATTGAGCAAAGTTAACAAAGCGTCTTCTGGGTAATAGTCCATGCAATACCACAAACTGACTGCGAAAAGTTTCCAAAAGTGGCAAAATCTAAGGAAGAAGATTATGGTTGTCAAACTATGTTGAAGGCAAAGTCGTACCTATTAACTAGTTTTACGTAGATTTCGAAGGAACCGCATGGAATAATGTATAGAATACCCGAAAGTCCTAAAATAGATTTTATAAATATCATCTTCTTGTGTAAATTTATATAGTTACAGTTTTCATACCACTAGGCAATCACGTAACATACATACACGATTCACCAAGCGTCTGTACGCTATTATTTCGAACCTTTCAGCTACATTTCATGGTTTACATAAACTCACTTGTACAGCGTATAGCTACTAAAAGTTTATGTCTGCCTTATAACGACTTCCTCTTGTTTTAAACAAATTTATCATGTTATTGTCTTCTAGATAGCCATATGCCTTAGGGGATATACGACTTTTGTTACGCTTTAGAATGTACAGACAAAATTTTATGTATTCCTATAAAATGTTCTCAGCATAAACATTTGAAAAGTTCGAAATTGTTTAGCTTATTAAAACCAAAATCCTTGCATAATAAAAATTGTTATATTGCCACCACGACTGTGTGCGTAGGAAACACTAACGAAAAACCAAGTTCTATAAACAGATTTTAAAAATTAAAAAAATGTAACGCGTGCGATATACTAGACAAAGCAGGTTTATATATTAAATCCGCGACAGACTGCGAGTTCTAATAAAAAACTTGGAGATTATTTTGAAATCCGCAGTGAAAATGCTTCGAATGCGGGTCTCTTAGAGAAGTGGCTATAAATTTTTATACGGTATGTGTTGGCGTGTGCCGACTGCAAAATATAGAGATGAATTTCAGTCATAATTCGTACTATAGTAGATTTTTATTTCATAACGTTACTTGAGTTCTATAAACCGTTAAATATTCTGAATACGATTGGGGAAAGTTGCTAGAATTATGGAAGCTTGGCTATGTTAAAGAATATCTTGCGTTCTTTCTCTAATGATTGATTTACAATTGCAAGGTCTTTTTTGTTTAGGGGAAGTACTTGCTACTAAATAATATTGTAACACACTTAACAAATTCTACTCTAATGCCAGGCATTATACTCTAAGGAAAATATCAAGTTGAAATTGAATTTTTTGGAAACTACAGGAGGAAAAGATTTTCTGTTATAAATAGGGTACTAACAACTAATCGAGGAATTTTAATTTTCCTTAGGGTAGAGATGCTTGGAGACTTTGCTTATACTTTGAGATACCCGATACGAGTATTTCAATTGCAAAACTATTAAATTTGGTATTGCCCTGAAGGGGTGGGAATCCCGTAACAAATTAAACGTGCGCCAACTATGTACAGTATAGCGGGAGTGGGTTCCTATAGGAAAAATAAAAAAAGTAGAATAAAAGTTGAGTAATAAAACAATTAAATAGGTGCAATATCATGCTACCCTACCAATAACACTAAGTTTGAAAGGCTTTCAGCACTCTTCAATTTATTGGCGCAATTTCGTCAGGTCCAATGATAATCCTGTTGAAGGCGAGTATTTCTGGAGAGTTTAATTACGTTAACCCCCCGGTGCAATGAGGTTCCTCTTATATCTATCAACATATTCACTCAAGAAAAACACATTCTCACTACGTCGCCTAAATCTCTTTATCACACAGCACTACATTATTATTTCTGTAAACAGATACATACAAATTTTAAGGTTACCCAAATTAATTTCCACAGAAGTCGCAAAATAATATTTCGCAAAATATGCACATACAAGATTTAAAAGTCACCTACATCCTATTAAATGCAAGTAGCATAGCGATCTTCCTATAACCATTTAACCACATCGTCCACTTTGATAACTTTCATGCAATATTTAGGGTTTGTGGATCTAATAAAGTAAACAACATAACCTACAGTACGGGTGAACGTTTAAAACTTTTAAAGTCCAGCTGAACAAATTTCATAAATACATGCCCCCCACAAAACAAAAAGAACAATTTATAAATACCTACACTAACCTTATAACTGAGTGTTCATTTAATTAAAGCCATCCACTTCATCACCTGGAATCCACGTTAAATAGGATTATTCGATTTCCCAACATAGCGGTATTAAACCAACCTGTCCGAATTCAACCTCAGATTCTAGTCAATTTATTAGTGGACCAAGTACGTTAAACATCCAACTGCTACTGCCCAGCCAATGGGGTTCTTTGTTTATTCGTTACTTGTTCGCGAGTAATAGATGAATTGTTTTTCAGTGCCTGTTTAACTCCTGTCATTTCTCCCACCCTGCATGCCTTTGAAAAATATATGTCATTGTATAACATTTTTATTGCATTTGTATTGAAAAATGTGTAAGATGCATGCTTAGTTATTCTTATACAAGTGGGTTGATACATCGTAACACTTTAACTTATGTTAACTTTTGGCTCGTAATTTAATATTTGTTAACTTTCCTAAATCGACGGCTTTTTTTTGTATTTAATTACAAGTGACTATTTGAGCACTCAAAACGTCGAATTGATGAGTCACATGCCGTATAGTCCTGATTTGGCACCTAGTGATTTCTTTTTGTTCCCACACGTGAAGAACCAACTGCGTGGACAATGATTTTCGACACCAGAAGCTGCGGTTGATGCGTTCAAAACCCACGTTTTGGAGGTATCTCGATAGGAATAGAAAAAATGCCATGAAAATCGGTTTCAACGTATGCAAAAGTGTACGACAAATCATCGTGGAGAATATTTTAAAAACAGTAAACAATTATTCGCACCTTAAGTTTTGACTCTGTTACTTCCCGATACATATTGAGAACCCCTCGTACCTGCTTAGAATTTTTTAAAGAAAACTTTGGTTTATAATACTCTAACCGTTTTTAAAGCTTTTCACTGTTGTTGTTTGCTATCGCTTAAAGGTGGAATTTTATTGCCGAGTATGTATACGCGAGGAATGTATACGCGAGGAATGTATGATCATTGTTCGTCGTTCGAAAATTTTATTAATTGCGAATATTTTTTGAAAATTACTGTACGAGTTGAATGCTGTGTGGGCGAATTAAATTTTGTACAAAAAATGTATGATATAAATTTATTTGAATAGCTATAACTAGTTGTGATTAAATTGCAGTTCCAGGATTTCGAACAATGACAGAAAATTCTAGTTTGGAACGCATCAGTTTGATGCAATTTACATTTGTTAATGATTGCGTGTTTCTGATAATGAAACTAACTTTTTGTACGCAGCTGCTGCAACAGATTTAGTATATCTATCAAAATTTAAGTGTGTTTCAAATTGCACTATCAAGTTCGATTTTTCATCTATCCCTTTTAGTCTATTTTTTGTTATCGAACATTTAAACTTTATCTTATGTGCAGTAATTATGTATGTCATATTTACATTTGTTAAAATTTAAACACAATTTATAATTCTTACACAAAGTATATATTTTGCTACGATAACGCCCTTTGCCAGATTTACAACGATCAATTGCGTGCTGATCGCCACCTCTCTGTGTTTTTAAAATAATTTCAAATTAACACAATTAAATTTATGCCTCGACTAGCTCAGTGATACTACGCACAGAGTGAACGACGATATGATAACGGAGAATTTTTTTACTCGCGCCGATCCAACACTCAATATCTCCGAATAAGGTAAATTAAATTCACCAAAAATTTGTATAATAAACTAAATATCATTACAATTTTCAAATCTACGTTTTTTTTAATATCATTTACTTTTTATAAAGCTTTTAACTGAAAATTAAAATAGGTATTCCTATCGAATTTGCTCTCTACGAACATTATAACCTTTTACACCTTTTTATAGCAATTAAAGCTAGCAGAAAGAATTGTATCTTACCACGAATAGTTTCGTTGAACGTTCAAAGAAATATCCCTTTTCTTAAACATAATTTTACGTACCAACCAAATTTTTGTTGAATTTCTGAACACACAAATTATGTACAATTTTATATGGCAACATGCTATAAATAGGATAAACAGTTCTGACCTTATATTTCTCCCGTTTTTCTTGCTAGAGCTTCCTGGCCCAAATCGGTCGTTTGTTCAGTAGCTTAAAGTCGTGAACCAGCAACTTCGCCTGTTAACCCAGTACTTTGAAATATTTACAGGTAACTTGGAGTCGTTTGCCCAATAATTTGAAGTATTAACTCTGTACTTTGAGTATTTTGCCATTTATTTAGAGTATTTACGTCGTAACTTGTAGTCGTTAACCAGTAACTTGAAGTATTTATACAGTAATTAGAGTCGCTTGCCAGTACCAGTAACTTGAGACGTTAATCATTAACTTATAGCCTTTTGCCAGTACCTCGGAACGTTAACCGTTACCCCAGTAATTAAAAATGTTATCCAATAACTTAGAGTATTTACCCAGTAATTTAAAGCCCTAAATTAATAAATTGCAAAGATTTTTATTTATATTAATTATTTCTAGACTTACGTTTATATCAAGGGCAAAATTCTATGTACACTTACTACACCGCGCACTTTACTGTATATTTAATTTGAAATTATACATTTTTCTTATGTTTCAGTTTTTTAAACTTATAACTTTCACCAAAATCCTATTCACATAATAATGTTCTTTCAACTTACACAATCGGCGTGTAAATTATAAAAATGATGCTCCTCTAACTGCTTCGTTAGTTTTATATCAAATTCTTTCCGGAATGTTCCGCGCGTTCTCATTGGTTGATGCAACGCTATCAGTTGCTCGTACGTGGGAAAAGGCGTTTCAATTATGATTGTAGATTTGCAACCTGTTGGATATTATACGATCTAATGTATCTATGTTCTAAATTATACGTATTCCGTCGCCTTTAATATCCATACTTTATTTACATATGCTGGTTTAATTGAATCTGGCATTTTATATACGTTCTGAATTGCACGTATATCTGAACTTTCTAGAGGGTTTTGATTAACAAATGGTATTTTACGTACGTTCAAAGTCGCACGTAATACCGTCGCCTCAAATACCTATACTTTATGAAATATGGTTGTTTTTATGTTTGACTATTACAAACTAGTATAAATTACACGCGTTTATTAACTTCTGTACGCAAATGCGTTTAGATTGGAAAAAATTTTATTTCACGGTTATTCTTCTTCAAATATATTGAATTTGTATTACTTTTTTGAGCTTAAGAATGTTTTTAAATGTTGTAAAATGATTGGATTGCTTCCGCAGTTATTTATTTTAATGAATGTAGTGAAGTTATTACGAAATGAGCTTCCTTTAATAAATTGTAGCTTGTTATTGATTTTGTACAGAGTGGTTTGTATTTGCTTTTGCATAATGAACGAATTATGACCAATTTTGCATTTAAATGTTTGTTTTTCGTGGCTTTCTTGATATTTACATGAGCTATTCCTCCCTTTTGACCTTGTATGACCTTAAATAACCTAATTATCTACATATATATATATATATATATATATATATATATATTGCTGTGATAAGGCTGCGTTGATAGCGTCGCTGAAAGTGTGATATGATAATGGCCTCGCATTGGAGCGCCGCTGAAGAAATGCTGTGATACGTCTCGCTTTTGGGGCGTTACTAAAAGGGTGCAATGAAACAGATACTGCAATTTGTAAACCTTGAAATTGTTCATTTAGCTTCCTTTTTAACTTTGCCTGGCTAACTTAACGGAACTGACGGAGTTTTCAAAATAAAATCAAACATAGCAGTATTACAAAGCAATTATACAGTTCTAAATATTTTCTCTCATACAAAAGCATTTAGAACATATACAACATTGTTTCTTTGAAACAAAATAATTTCTAAGAAGTATTTATTACAAAAAAATTGTTGCTTACCTTATTTTAAATTTAGAGAATTAAACTTCTTCTTTTGAAGATGGTTTACCTGGTTATAATTATTTCCACGCTTGGTTATTTTGGCCAAAAAATCCTTAACAGACAATCTACCAAAAGGTCAGAGTATTTCAAACTCTGAAGACAAACTCCTGGTAAAAAATGCTTTACACAAAAAAAAATTATTAGGACTATCTTAACACTCTAATATCAGTTAAGATTAAATCTAAAGGTAGTACTTGCAGAATCCACAAAAACGCTTTCCGTAATTAAAAATCTTTTTATTTTTAAATTTATAACCAAATCAGCTGTCTTCTTTTCGATTATTTAATAAAAATTTTATAATAGCTTTATATCGAAGAATTTTGTCTCTTCATAGTAATTAATAAATCAATATTTGTATGTAATTTGCGTTTAAAAACATCACTTTTATATTCATTGCAACCTCACAACTATTAAATTACAGTATGTTTACTACATACTCCAATTACTATCTTCGCATAGCAACAGCTCGCACTTTAATTAAAATAACAATTCGCCATCTAATGAATGAATCTCAAATCAGTGAATGAATGAATGAATGTCAACTGAATAAATGCTTCCTTATATATACTCTAAATTACCTACATCCAGAAGCTACTAGAAAAATGTGGAACATTATGATGCAAGATTCTCCGAAAAACCAGTTAGCGTCTAAAATCGCGGCGTTTCTTCTACGTAATATCGTTCCAGTTATTTGTGACGTGTGCTATCTGTTCTTCTTTAACACATATACTATTGTTATGGCGTCGCATACTAATGCTAAAGATAATAATCACTTTTATCTGATATTTCTTGAATATTTTTGTGGGTTTTCCATGTTCCGGCCGCTTTTTTGTATAAACGATTATTAATTAATTAGTTTATTTACGTATTTCTAAATCCCAATGACTCACGGTTTTATATTCTAGAAAATTCTTTATTTAGAATAAATTGCTGTAATTCATGGGGAAATTAATTTAAACTTTAATTGTTTTTTAATGCAAAAGGGGTTGCGTTTTTATAAAAAACACTCGTGTTTCAGTACACAAATTTAATATGAAAATTGAGGTTTAAATTACACGTTGATAGTAGTTTCTTAAGCCAAATGTGTAAAGCTACTGCTATGCTATTTACAGCGATTGAAAAGTATTTTTATATGCATCGAAAATGTATTGATAATTAATAAGTAAAATAAATGGTTTTGTATTTATCTTAAAATGATGTGGTTTACGTTCGCATGTAACGCGTTTTACGTTATCTTACAATTAATTATTTTAACACATACGACTTACGTTACTTGTTATTTATTAACAACACGCCTATATCATACAGGGTGATTATGTGTACACGCGCAATTTGTGTCCTGGCTCTGTAAAAAAAAATAGCCAAGAAGTTTATCACTCCTCCGTGGAGCGTAGCGAACTGTATTTTAGAACTGGGAGTGTTAAACCTAAGATTTCGAAGGACTTTTAGATTTTAACTTGTAATGAAATTTCAGAAATTGGTCGAATCACACTTTAACTATATATATATATATATATATATATTGTAATGGATTTAAAGAGTTAAATTTGGGTATAAACAATGCAATTTCAAACACCCTGTATAGAGGAAACAACCATAATTTACGTGCGAAATTTATTTCATGTATTTAATTTAAAGTAGCAAATAATACCATAATTTTATAATTAGGGATTAAAAATTCGTAGGTTCGTAAAGAAAACAAATTGTATAAGCCAATAGAAATTATTAATTAATTTAATTCAGTTTAATTCAAAGGGTTATAACGTCAGAAAACGCATAAGAGCGTGAAAAATCGATAATTCCAAGGCGAAACGCTTTACTAACAAATAAACAGACGTCGAATTATGAAATACCTTGAAACGCAAACTCCTAGAAATGTTATTTTAAAACGATCGTTAATTGAACACCTGCATGTTTTGAAAGGTCGACTTCTATGTATTTTTGGAGCATAACAAGCAAGTTTCAAAGAATATTGGTCAACCGACAGTCGCAAAGCACGTATACAACTCCACGTGGAGTAGATAGCACGCGGACAGTAATATCGATTTTCTACCACTCAAGCACGGTTAGAAGGAAACATCCAATATGCATAAGAGAGGAATAGAGCTAATACAGGCGGGGTTTTAAGACGTCACTGAAATATATCATTGATCGAAATAGTTAGTTGTACAACAGACGAGCACGGGACAGATGAATGCGAATTTTTCGGAAAATAGCGTAGCGACAAGCTAAAATTCGGGGAGTTTGAAAACTGTTATACAAAATTTGAAGAAAGAGTTAGTTCAATTAAATGTTTCGCGTTAAGAGGGTTGGAGAGGTTACATTTGGAATTGTATAAATACGAGAGTTGAGTTATTAAACTTCTCTTTGACTTCTTTAATTTGCATCGCTTACGACGTACAAAAACCTACTAACGAGCTTGTAAGTATTAAAATTTATAAACTAAATAGTACAGTGTTAGATTGTTGTGGCCTGATACTTTGAACGCAGATAGTGTCGAGTTTATTTATATTTAACTAAGGTACAACGTATACTGTAACGTAAATTAAATTATGCAATAACAAAAAGTGTAATATACTTGGATTTGGATATTGAGTTGGACCTTGAATGAGTAGCATGCAGCGCAACGTAGATGGTGTTCATCTATAAATAGCTGGAGGCCGCAAGCAGCGCATAATCACTAGACCGAGGGTTCAGGAACTTAATACATCGTCAACAGAGATGGAATCTTCAAGTTTCCAGGTAACGCATTAGAATTTGCTGTTTTTTTTTAAACTGTGGAAATTATTTGTGATGTGTGAGAGTGAGTTTTGATGCTATTTTTCTTTGTTATTTTGCGTATTGGAAAGAATACGTATAACTAACTTTTATTATGGTATTTGAATATAAATCTAAAGGTGTACGTGAAGCTTATAAACGTTCCTCATGAATTTAATTTTTATTGTTAAGAGTACATAAGTTTTTTTGTGTTTGTAGTAAGAGTATGCAAAGTAGAAAGCATACATTAAAAAAACTGGGTTATCATGATCTCACCATACTTCAGAGTGTAATAATTAGAAAAAATATAAATAAGGTATTATTTAGGGCCCATCTACTCCTGTTACATTAAATGTGTTTGATATTTCAATTTAAAAACAAGGACTTTACAAAGATATCATTTATTGAGGTGTAACTTGAGCACCGAAATGTACATAATCTTGAATTATTATTTGTAAATAGTGGTAAATAAATATTGTATGATTATTGTATTATTTTGTGGTTTTATTGAGAATGTGAGTGAACGGTAAAGAGTATGATAGTAAATCTAGGTATCCAAGAGGAGACCCAACTAAGCTAGCTAGGGAGCGGTTGAAGAAATCAAAGTTGATGGAAGCAGAATCTGGGTAAGAAATTTTTTTTAAAAAATTTTCCTTTTTGTGAAATTTTCGATTTTTGAAAATTGATAATTTTCGAATAGACTGAGGTCCAGAGCGAAGTTACACGGCTATATATATATATATATATATATATATATATATCAAGAATAAGTAAATTTAATGAGTCTTAAAATACTATCAAAGAATGAAATTTAATGGCAAGTGACTCAATATTAGCCACGCGTCGACAGGATGCCCTTGTAGCTAATATTGAATCACTTGCCATTAAATTTCATTATATATATATATATATTGATGTGATAAGGGGTTGTTTAGGGGTGTATTGAGTAGTAAGGGTGGCGTAGTAACTGTAAATAGCAAAGGAAATCAGAAAACTGCATTTATTTAGCAGGAAAATAAATAATTCGCACATTATGTAAATAGTAAGCATTTAACACCCTGTATATGGACCGTAATTAACTTTAATCAATGCCAGCAATTAAACTACGTTGAGAGGTGTTCTACAAGTTTATAAAACAGATACGCAGAAGATAAGGTAAAACCTAATAAATCTTCATGAAATTACGCTTGTAATAAAGAGGGAACAATAAGCGCTTTGATAAGAAAACGCACTTTCAAAGATGAGTTTAAATAAATACATAAACGAAAACAGCAATCGTGTTACACCATTTATTTGTGTACAATTCTACAAAAACTTTATGTACACAAAACAACAGACATAAGCTAAAAGTCCAGCGACAATAACAAAAACAAGGCGATCAATCGTTTTTAATAAACGCAACAAATTGCATCAACATAAACACATTATCGGGAAAGATAAATAAACTGGCATTGTAGATATTTAATAATTTCGCCACAAAATGTGAACGCATAAAAAAGTAAACACATTCTAATACGTCATTATTAGAAAATAAATAAGTGACCAGGAATATTATATTTACATGAAAATCCAACATATTTCAAACAACAAACAATAAATAACAGGCGGTTCGCTATACGATAAGCCTTGAACTATAAACGACACAAATATGAAATACGTGACAAGATTGCAATGGATATTTGGAAATTTTAGGAGGATGCTATGATATATTGAAAGTCGACGTGCGGAATTGAATGAAAGTACAACAATTAAAACCAGGGAATTTGAGAAATCCCAAGGTTCTACAGAGACGTGTGGAAATTACAAACGTTTATCGATAAACACGCGATGCGCGCCACTTAGAACGGTGGAAGGTGGAGCTTATAAATAGGATATCAAACTCGAAAATATACAGTATATCTTCAACAAAGGCACGAATCATGTCGATTTCAAGTGAAAATTACGTACCAGTAAAATTAGTGAACGTAAATAATTTATTGTAAGTAAAAATTTCAAAGTGCCAATATGTGCAACGAAAAATAGGCCGTTTTTACGCGTAAACCTGCTTCGAATAAACATCCAAGAAAAGTAAACGGTTTCGGGTAAACATCCAATAAAACGTATTTGAATAAAAAAAGAAACAGGGATCCGTCTGGATAAATACTCTAAAGGCATATTTAAATGTACGTGTGAAATTACGGGAAGATGCTCAAAGTTACTCCAGAAATCCAAGGGGAAAAATACAAGCAACCATAATTCGTCATTCTGGTAAATCAAGTGAAGCAGGTCGAGCCATAACAATGAAGGGGTGCTAACCACAGACACTCTGAGGCAATTCCAGTGACAAGCAAGGAAAACGCAGGTTAGAGATTTTAAAATTTTTATTAGTTAAAGACCGTTTCAATTTTAATATTTGCTAAATATTATATATCTGTATATCTGTAGTCAACAAAAAGATCATTTGACAATTTGAAAATAGGGAAAAGCATCTTTGAACGTTCGAAAGGTTTTATCGAGTAATAACAAAGATATTTTTGCTGGCTTTTAGAAAAATTAAATTTGGTGAATGTGAATAATTTATTCAGGGGTTAATTTTGGAATTGACATAAAACTGTACATATTACCAATCATTATACTGCGTAATTTAGGATTACTTCATTTAAATTATTTCAACAAATAGAAAGAAATAGGAATATCACAGCAAATTTAAAGGTATGCATAGTAGGGGCTTAAATTCTAAAAAAGTCTATTTCATAGCAATATTAAGGGCACACCAACGTAGGGGCTATTTTATTGCAATATAATGACACCCAATCAAGGCTCTAGCACAGCAATATATATGTATATATATTGCTGTGAAACCTCTTGAATCACCTGGTCCGTTGACTTTCTTCTGTTGGTCGCCTCGGCTGCTCCTCTAGATAACTTTCATCCTCATTCATAAAAAAAAAAAACACATTCCTACCACAAACATCAACGTTAACTCTATTTACATCAATATTCACAATACATTAAAATTTCAAAATTAAAATTCAGCATAAATTTTAATATCAGAAAATTTCAAGATTAAATTTATTATCATTTTAATGTGCATCCAGAATTAAAGTCCTTGTAGGATGCCTACTAATTACTATAACAATATATGCAGACCGGAGTCTGAGTACAAAGGGAGCATCTACCACCCCTTTACGTTAATTAACCAGGTTCGTCTAATTGAGCTCAAAGACATACCCAAATTTTCATCATAATCCAGAACATAAATACAAAATACCCCTTTCTACTTAAACAAGCAAATTTCACCTTAAAATTAAAATATTATTGTTAGTACAATTTCACTACTGTCCATTTTAAGTAAATCAATTATAAAGTTATTCAACACACACCAAAATATCAAAGTTCGAACAAAATAATATAATTTACCTGAAGGTTACTGCACTCGTAGCTCAATGTACATCGTCCCTTTGTTAATCACACCATTCCAACTGGGTTATATTTACGGCTTCTGATTCTCAACGCTTTTAAAATTTTCTCCATCACCATTTATTTAAAGTTGTTTCAGGGCTTTTCCAGAACTCATCTGTGTATATCTGAACCTTGTTTTGTGGATCCAGACACGTTTATGCACCATTTAATTATTAATACCCCCGAAAAATAACAAAGAAATTCATACTTCTTTCACCAATATACGCCAAAACTGCCTACTTTTGGGTATTCATTTGTCGTTGTAAATTTTACTAATTGGTACAGTGATAATAAACTTTATTACCTTGTATCTTTTTTTCTAAGTGCACTAAAGTACATTCATAGTAGCACGTAAAGAACAAGCTGTTTTAAATCACAAAATATTCGAGCAAACTGTTTAAATTATTTAATCAAAACCGGAAAACTAAAAAGCACTGTTTAACGCGTTGAATCAAGTCGCAGATCTAAGAGAGCTTGTTCTTATTCCCTTGGGTATATATAGAGGTTAGCCTGTCTGTCGGTCGAGTCCCCAAAACGGCCAATTCTAAAGAATTTCGCATGCTAGGTTCCCATTCCGCAGCCCGGCATGCGATTTTTACGAATTTTGCACTCGCACCAGTTAAATCTCAGAAATTTCGACACGGCTTGCAACGTTCTGGAAATAACTAATTGAATTTTATACAGAAATGTTATTTTTATCTCTCAATTTTGCCTTTTACTTTCAACCAATCGCAACCCCATGACGTTGCTCTACTCACGCCTTTTTACTATATGTATCTCGGTCTTGCGCATATTATCTGTCTCTATCTACCCTGTTCTTATTGGTGCAAATTGATATTCTTTATTATCGATTATTTCAGTCCACATGGACTGTTATCTGGGTTAAATAACCCCGTATCTAGTCTTCCCGTTAATATAAGCGACGGTTTCTCCAACATTCTCTGAAACCATTAATTATCTGCAAAATTTACGCAGAATGAGCTTTTTAAAAATACGCAGGTGTTTAAACATAATACTTCCAAACAACCCCTCTACGATTCGCATTTTATTGGGTTTTTACAAGTTTTTATAGATATTATATGTTACTAATGGTTCAATTAACTCCAATTAAAAATAATACCCTTTAATTTTTAGTGAATCCTAATTAAATATTCAATTATTATCAGTACATTTTGTTTAATATCGGTTACTTAAAATTGAGTTAATTAATATAAATTTTGCACGTAATTTCTCTTTGTTTCTTTACTAGGAATAATTAAATTACATGTAGACCTTTCTAATTCTGCTTCCTTTTTATATAAAGCGTCTTGTACATGATTTAAATCTCTTATTTTTAAAAAAACGAATGAATTTTATGCTTCACGGTTTAAATAACGCGTACCTTTTCCCAAAGCTTCTACACGGTGATTAAAATTATTTGATGTGATTATTTAATTTTCTACCCTGGTCTAAATATGAGTAATATATATATATATATATATATATATATTGTCCAGGTCGGTTTGTAATAGATAACGATTAGAGTCGCTTTTTATTTCTTTGTATATTTCCAGGTCGCGTCGACAAATAAACAGTATTTATTTTTACAAATGGACTGTGGTAGGATATTAACAAAGATATGAAACGAAAGAAGACCGAAGTTGCTTCCTTGTGATAAACCAGAGACCGGATTAAACATTGAGAGTCGGCTGTAATTGTAGAAACAAATTAATTCTTATCAAATTATATTTTTTGAGCTAGGTGTGATTTGCCAAACATACACGATGTTGCATTAAATGTTAGCAGTCTCCAGTTTTTAATACGCAAAATTACTAAATGGCATGATGATACTGCAATGCTGAAATCGCGAAGTAAACAACCTAAAAACCAAAACCAAGTCATAAGTATACGAACGCGTTTCATCAAATATACGATTTTATTTATTAAATATTAGGTATAACGACTTTATGGTCAACGATTTATAAAAGTTTAATTTAATTTATTAATAGAAATCTAATATTAAATCAAGACCACTCCTGCTGCTAATAAAAGGCCAAATTAAAATTTTTAGTAAGTGGTTGCTTTGACTTTCTTAATTAAACCCAAAACGCTGAAATATCGTTAAAAGCTTTCCTTCGTGTTTAATATTCGTTTAAGGAGAACAGAGTTCTGAGGTTTTTATAACACTTGTAGTATGATTATCATTCTTATTCTTGGCTACTGCTTTCGCTGGGGTAAAGAAAAGTTGTATACAAAGCTGATTAGTTTGTATATAGAATTATCGTTAAAGATCCTTCCTCACTTGCAGGTTCGCAAACGAGCACTCCTAGATAACCTTTAACCGAACTAAATGATAAAACTTACCATATCTACGGCTGTCACGTCCTTTGCCAGAGCTTCGGGTTCCGCCAGACTATCACTCTGCAAAGAAAAATATTTTTACTTGTGATTACTCATATCGTTTATAAACTATATAATCAAATATTAAATACACTTTGGCTGAAAATGCACCCCTAACAATTACTACTCACACTTGAACCATCTGGCGCGGGGTGTCTAAACTATTTACTCGATACTATAGTATGTACTGTAGTTAATACTGTTTATGATTTATAAGAGCATTCAGTTATATTGGGTGTCTTAAACGATGCAACCCTAAAATTAAGAAAACAGGAGTTATGTATAGACAAATTTTTATTTCTCGCACATGCTTGTTGGCAACACTGTACCCTTCATTAGTTTTTTCACGAATTTAAAGGTCCTTATGCACTAGTACTATTCCAGTTTGTATTTGTCTCTGCTTAATTAATTATGTTGTTTTCCGTGAAGCAACTGAGATTTATCGGGCATATAAATCTTAGAAACCAGTGAAAGACAAGTTTCAGTTAAAGTTTTCAAGTATACAGTTCCCAATAACTCGACATTATCGCGTTTGATTATTAAATTTTGTGACATTGCGAGTAAAGGTGATCGAAAGAGAACTGGTAGAAGTTCTTGAACATGTTACTTGCTCACTCGGAAAGTTATCTGCGTAGACCAACTTTTTACTATCTATGCTTTCGCGACTACTAAGAAATTACACTTGCATGCCTACCACATCGGCGTGATTTTATGAACAGAAAGTAATAGACCACCAAAGACGGTTAAGATTTTGTCATTGGTTTCGCTTTCATTTATTACAAAAAAGTATCGAGTTGAATCGTGTTTATTCATGCAACATGATGTGGTATCAACAGTCTAAAGCGTTTTCTCATACAAAAGAATATAAAACATGTGCAGCATAGTTTCTTTCAAACGTAATCTTATTGCTAACAGGTACCTACTTTAAAGGAAATGTTGCTCACCTTATCTAGGTTTAAATTTACAGAACTCAAATTTCATCTCTTGTGGATAGTTTACCTGGTTTTAATTCCCACCCTTGTAAGGTTTGTTTTGGCCAAAAAAATTTTTGACAGATGGTTTATTTAAAAAGTTAGAGTGTCTTGAACCCTGGCCACAAACTTTCCTGGTAAAAACCCTTCCAAAAAAAAATAATTCATGAATAAGACTTACTCTGCCTTAAATTAAAATGACAAAATACTCAGATATCAATTACAAACAAAAAGAAATCAAAAAGTTTATACTTATAGTTATATATTAAAAGAGCGCTCACCTAAATCTTCCCTCTTATTTTTATTTTAAATTAACGTTAAAATCAGCTTTCAAGGTTTCCATATTATTTAAATCTTCATTTAGAAACCAAAGTGCATCCTCGGTTTACTTATTTAATTAAATTTTAAAGCAGTTTTTTATTTTGAAGAATTTTCCACCTTCATTGTATATTACAATAATTACATTTAACAACTTCCATATTCATATGTAAACTCTGCATGTTATTTTCGGCTTTATAGTCAACATTACTTTTACCTAGTTGACGCCAAATTATGAATAAATTATTACTTGTCGATTACGTAAATCGACATGAATCGATTTACCGAATGAAATCAAATTACCGAATGTATCTAATATCGATCGCTCCTGCTTATATATGTAAAAATTATCTCCCTTTTAGAACTTTCGATTTTCTGTGGGATTCCATACCAAAGACTACACACCTACCTGATGTCAGTTGCTGGAAATTCCTTATTTTATTGCCCCATTATTGTGATTTATTTCTTAGTGACGTGCGTTGTCTCTTTCTCTGTAACATATAAGGTTAGTCCTCGCTTCGCATCTATCCTGTAGTGATGCGAATGATAATAAATAATTCTTATCGATTTTATGGGTTATAATGTTCCTGCAACATCTTGGAATAAATGTTTATTCATTAATTAGAGATGTACGTAGTCCAAGTACAGATGACGCATCTTCTCTACTTTCGAAAAATCAAGAATATGTTTTTGCTAAAATGTTATACTGATATTTTACATACGGTTAGTTATTTACTGTATCAATAAGCAATGCTTTTAATAGCTTTATAATGCAAACAAAACGTATTTTTAATACGCATAATTCGTTATTTTTATGCACGGAAAGTGCATCTTTTATTACAAACGAATGGCATAGTATTTATATTAGAGTAAACACGGAATTGTGTTTTTCGCATTTCATATAAATGGTTATGTATTTACAATATCCTTACGTTGTACAGGGTGTAACCATGAATTTTCGGAAATTTCTATTTTTCCCGTATCTTTTGTTTTTTGTGTGGGCTTTATTTCTAGAATATGGTTTTGAATGACCTCTCGTTACCCCCTTATCACGTCAATATGTATATGTATACATATATATATATATATATATATATATATATATATATATAATAAAGAATAAGTAAATTTAATGAGTCTTAAAATAATATCAGAAAAGCACAATTTGTGCCTTCGTGCTGCTTCACCTGACTTTGCAGGTTTTATCAACAGTCGGCACGGAGAGATCCGGTTCAGTGCCTTTCTCCATAGCCAAAGATTATAATAATAAGAATAAGTAAATTAATGAGTCTTAAAATAATATCAATTTCATCATCAATTTCATTTTTGATATTATTTTAAGACTCATTAAATTTACTTATTCTTTATTATTATAATCTTGGCTATGGAGAAAGGCAGTTGAACCGGATCTTCTCCGTGCCGACTGTTGATAAAACCTGCAAAGTCAGGTGAAGCAGCACGAAGGCACAAATTGTGGGCTAGGTGATGCTGTACTTCCCATAATGTGTTCGTGTTAAATATTACATCTTTGCTACTCCTTCCTGATGAGCCCCAATTAGGGCGAAACGCGTCGACAGGATGCCCTTGTGGCTAATATTGAGTCACTTGCCATATATATATATATATATATATATATATATATTGATGTGAATACGGCCGCCCGTTGTGGCTCGCTGAAAGAATGATATGAAATTGGCCTCACGTTGGGAGCCGCTAAAAGGGTGCCGTGACAACGCTTTGCTTTGGGGTGTTACTAAAAGGGTGGTATGAAAATGGTCACACGTTGTGGCGCCGCTGAAAGAGTGTTGTGATGAGGCCGCTCTGAGAACGTTACTAAAAGATTGCTGTGATACAGATTCAGCAATTTGTAAAACTTGAAATTGTTCACCTACCTTCCTTTTTAACTTGGCCAGGCTAGCTCAACGGAATTGACCGAGTTTTCAAAATAAAATAAAACAGCAATATCACAAAGCATTTATACAGTATGAAATATTTTCTCTCATACAAAAGCATTTACAACGTCGTTTCTTTCAAACATAAAATAATTTCTAAGTACTTGTTATATAAAAAAATTTGTACCGAATCATATTTTATATTTACATAACTAAATTCCTTTTTTATGGTTGATTTATTTGGTTTTGTTTATTGCCACACTTGTAAGGTTTGTTTGGCCAAAAAATCCTTGTCAGATAATCTATTAAGAGGTCAGAGTATTTCAAACTCTAATCACAAAATTTTCCTGGTAAAAATTCTGTACAAAGGATATTATATGATTAACACTTATTATATTTTACCTTAAATTAGTTACAAATACTCCAATAACAGTTAAAAATAAATCTAAAAGTAATGCTTGCAGAATCCACAAAAACGTTCTTCCTAATTAAATATCTTCTTATTTTAAAGTCATGTCCAGGTCAGCTTACAAGATTTACCTCTTTTTAAACAGCAGTTAGCAACGTGCATTTTTGGTTAAATTTTCCTTTCGATTATTTAATAAAATTTTTAAAATAGCGTTATATTGAAGAATTTTTCCTTTTTATTATCATTTATAAATTCCATTTTTTTTATATAATTTGCGTTTAAAGCATCACTTCTATATACATAATAATTATTAGATTAAGGTATGCTTACTGCAGACTTCAAATATCATCTTCGCAAAGCAACAGCTTACGACTTAAAATAACATTTTGCCATCGAATTTAAAGATCGACTGCATTCAATGAATGAATGAATCGAATGAATCCCGCTTTTAGTAAACGCTTCCTTCTACACAAATTATCTATTTTCTAGAATGTTGTTACAATAGTATGGAACATTATGATGCAAGGTTTCTAGAAAAATCTCATTAGCGTCTAAAATCTCGGCGTAATTACCTTGTTATCTGGTTCCAGTTATTCGTTACGTGCTCTGTTTGTTCTTGTTTAACACCCAGGGTTAATTCTCGTGGTCTCCTTCTATGCGACATTGAATACGAAGATCTTAAATATTTCTTATTAATTTCTATTACATTTTCTGGGTTTTTAGTGTTCCGGGCCGCTTTTTGGAATAAAAAGTTTCATTATTTAATTGGATATTTACGTAGTTCTAAATAACCATGGCTCATCCTTTTATATCCCTAATTCTAGAAAATTATTTATTTAAAATACATTTCTGTAATCCACGGGTTAATTTATTTAAACTAAAATTGCTTTTTAATGCAAAAGAGGTTGCAATTTTGTAGAAAATATTTGCTTTCGTGTTTCCGTACACAAAATTAAGACTAGAATAGGTTTTATAACTACACGAAATTATTTATTTTTGTGCTAAATGCGTAAAGCTAGTACTATTCTATGCTGTTTACAGCAAATCAAAAGTATTTTCATCAAAAATGTATTGCTAATTAATAAGTAAAAATTAATGGCTTTGCATTTATCTTAAAATGATGTGTTTTGCGTTCGCATTTAAATGCAGTTTACCGTATCCTACTATTAATTATTTTTATATATACAACTTGGGTTACTTGCTATGTATTTATAATATGGTTATATCCACACGGAAAAATTGATTTTCCGCTTGCACCTCAATGAATAAAAGTACATTTGTATAGTACAGGGCGTAATCATGAATTTACACAAATGTTTATATTTCCGGGTTATATTATATTTTGGTGGGATTTATTTGTAGAATTTAAGTTTCAAAGACCTCTCGTGACCCCTTATCACGTCAATATATATATATATATATATATATATATATATATATATATATAACCCTATTTTCCATATTGTTTTTAATCGTAAACGAACTCGTGGATGGTTCAGGAAACGTATACGGACAGCATAATGTGGTGCGTCGTTTTTAAAGCATCCGTTGTTTCAATATACCTTAGACAATGGTTTACGTTAGAAACATTTTACAAACTCAAGTTCAGTTGAAAATGAGTAAAAAAACACAGTAGCCAAAACATCCCTCTAGGCCGTATAAGGCAACGATGGAAACGATTCTACAACAGAATCTTAGTTGTAGCGAAAGACTTTTACTCCCTCTAATTTGTTGTTTACGTCTCCATCATATTCTTATAAAAATCAAGAGAACACAAATTGCCAACAAACACAACTGATGAAGAGAGCACTGATTTTTATTCTATTTGTAGTAGAATGAGGTCCAAAAAATCAGGCAATCAAATCAGTACATTATTGTTTGAATGTGATAAAGCGACAAAAATAGAAATTTCTTTCAAAGATGCTCAACTATTCGTTGAAGTGGAAAAATCGAACACAATGGATATAAAAATTGAATCATAATGTTCAAGTATGTACTTCAAAATATAATAAACTTACAAGTTCCAACTAGTGTTTTCCGCCTTGCGCAATTTAAGATTTTTCCTACTATAAAATGAGTCAATTACATTTAGTACTTAATTCACAAGAACGTTAAAAGATAGCAGCAGTGAGGCCGAGCTTATAACGATCATACGCTTCAGTTCTTACAGGGAAATAACTACTAAGACATTTTCAAATAACTAATATGCATTTTCCATACAAAGTAGTAAGTAACAATATTGTCCAAGCATTCATAAATAAAGTGTAGCCTACCTACAGTGAAGTATAAAGTGATAATGGCTCCTAGTTGCAAAATCTAGTGTAGATTCAGCGACTAGTCTAACTACGTTTATTTTAGAGATAAAAATATTTTATAAAAGTTCTCTCAACCATCCGTAACAGCAACAAAAGCCCTTGTTAGCAAATCTAAAACAATTAACTTTAGTGCTATGAGAAAAGCTTGGGACAAACGTATATAAATAAATCAGCAACAAAACAGGAGACAATAGATCCATCCGTCTGAAGTTCCCGGGAATTCTCAGAGGTCGGAAAAGGTATTTTCAAAGCGTGTTCTGGACTGATAAGCCGATTGAGTTGCGGTCGCTACGCAACAAGAGAAACATGATTGCTACATCACGTGGACAAATACAATTCATAGCACAGGAGACTTTGTGTTTCCTACATCAAATTCGTTAAAATAAACTTAATCCGCCCTAAAGATATACGCATATGTAGTGCTTTATGCCTTCATTCATTCTCCGAAAGTTCTTGTTAATCAAGAACTTTTAAATTAGATTAGTCGAGTTTTATAATTATGTTGAATGAAGGATTAGCTTCAAAGTTTGAAATTAAGGTTATGTAAAATTGTAGGGTGCTTTAAATATGGCGTTAAATCAAACTTGATTATGGCAAAAAAGCTGAAAAAGTAATTTGTCGAAATGCTTGTATTATCCCTCTGCAATTAAACCTGCAATTCAATAAATGTAGCATCACGAACTAAGAAGATTTACGAAGTAACATAATTTTAGTGCAATTTATCTAATTATTTTGGTAACTGCACATTTTTTCTAAAGGTAGTACTTCAAAAACCACACAAAACAAAATGGAAGCTGTTATAAATTGAAAGAAATAGTACAATTTTACACGTGATATGGGGTTGATGCCGAATGATAACTTTTTATATGAATTATAAAAAATATGTTAATAATCACGCTTTGGAAATAGGTTTAAAATTTATTAGACGTGTCTGGTTTTTGGAAAAAGTAAACTAATACTGAAATAATTTAATAGTTGTTAATAAGATATTACGAAAAATAGTCTATTCAATACAAAAAAGTTAGCCAAGAGCGAGTTGAGCTCGCACTATTAAGGTTCTGTACCAATACTACAGTGAGCAATCAATAAACCAAATTAAACTGTTTACATTTTTTATGTATATTTAAATCTTATCCAAATTTGGTTGTGATATCTGAAAAATGAATATATTGTCCCACAGTGTACTGGTACATTAGTAAATACTTTGTCCATTACTGGGTTTAAAAGGTTTTTCCAACAGCAACTATTACACTGTCAAAAAAATCTGCAATTTTCCTATAATTTGTGACTCAATAGCTACTATCCCTATTAAAATCAAAATTTTAGCTTTGGAAATGTAGGAGAACAGGGAGGGACGGTCATTTTTGGCACTTTTTGAGTTATATCATGTAGATTACCGGACAAAAAATTTTTTTAGAAGCCTTGTAGAATCCTCTTTCAAATTCTTCTTAATTTTCTTTGGGAATTAAACCACTCATAGTTTTTAAAATTATCTTTATTTACGTTTCGATGACCTAGGATCGTTGTCAAAATAATCCTGTAACACAAATTGAAGGCAATCATTCTTTTAAACTTTAAAAATTTTTGCTTAGTGTACTCAAACCAGATATTTCGAACATCAAGAAATCAAAGTCACCTTCAATTTATGTCATAAATGTCAAACATGAAGTTTTTATTATTTTGACAACGATCCTAGGTCATGGATCGAAACGTAAATAAAGATAATTTTAAAAACTATGAGTGGTTTAATTCCAAAAGAAGATTAAGAAGAACGCTAAGCAAACCACAACAAACATACAGGGAGTATTTACTCTTTCAAATGATACCTCACACGATATATTTATTAAAACTTTTTTTCTTTTGACTGAATTAACCCACGTAGTGACTTAGGTTTTAATTGCAATAGTACAACATACTATTAAACTTTTTCAAGAATGATTAACAGTCTAACACCGCCAATGACAGTAGCTGCATTTGTACGATTAGAAAGTTCCAGTCGAGTAACGACTGGAAAATTATCTCTGAAAGGTTGGATCAGTATTTCTAAGCCAATACAACTGAGAAAGGACGGAAGTTTGCTGTGTAATTTGTTTTCCAGCTCTTTCGAAGTCAAAAAACGTACACTGAACTTAATGGTAAGTATAATGTACCTGTTAGCATATTTCGTAAGAGAATCATGGCCTATAATTTAAAGCAAAACGGGGAGAGTTTTTGCGAATAGTTTGTTAAGGTCAAGCAAATGGCAGCATCGTGTAATTTTGAAAATTCACTAAACGAAAGAGTGAAAGATAAATTTGTTACTGTCCTTAATCCAGGTCTTATTTTAGATAGATTATGTGATGAGTCTAACAAGATGTCGTTGACAGAACTTTGTGAAATAACAGCCAACAAGGAAGCAAATTCCAAAGAGCCCAGGATTATTGATGTAAATAAGTTGCAACACGTTATAAAAGGACGACAGATGTAGAAAATGCAAAAAGCCGATGTTAAGTATGTCAAAATGTCAAATATACATGATTGTTAAAGAGTAAACCCAATCAATGTGGACGTATAACTGAACAAACAGCCTTTGATGATGCAGGTCGATACAGGTGTAGGTTTAAGTTGCATGCGATTTAGTGTTTATAGTTTTTAACTACGTGCCGTTATTGTACAATAGTATTAGATTAAGAACGTATAATGGGTCTATTATTAAACCGAAAAGTGACATCCGAATTAATTTGTCGAAAATCGTAAAAAAACCTGATATTAACAAAATCGAAGGAGATTCACAACAACGAATTTGTTGTAAGAATTTAGGGAGCTACTTTGGTTTGTAGGTCTCTTTAGCGATGATTGCGGGGGTAAAACCTATTTATTGTAACCCGGGCTTATTGCACATGTGTATAAAGAATTAGCAAAGAATGGATTTTTTGACTCCGTTGGTTATTGTTTTAAAGGGCAACGGAAAAATATCCTTTTATGCACAAATTATAAAGCAAAGAAATAAATACTTATTGCATGTGAATCATCTTTTACCCAGAATTGAAGCAGTTTTTGCGACACTTCAAGGTGACAGAAGCTTCAGTAAGTTAGATTTAAAAAGATGCCTGTAAGCGGTTAAAGGATGACGAGGAAACGAGTACGATACTCGCGTGCAGTACAAAAATGGATATTTTCGAGTCGAAAATTAGCGTTTTGGGACGAAACCGGCTTCTGCCATATTTTAGGTGACAATTGAGAAAACTTTAGCGGGTGTCCCAAAGAGCAGCAGTCTTTATTGATAATATTTTGGTAATTGAGCACACAAGAGAGAGGAGCATTTGATTAATCTACAAAAAAACTTTCGAAAGATTTAGGAAGTTGTATTTAGATTGAATATGAACAAATGTGCTTTCTTCGAGAAAAGTATTAAGTGTTTAGGCAATGTTATTTCGGTAGAGATTTAAAAAAAGACGCTGATAAGTTTTCAGGTAATTTGAAATTCCGCAGACCGCAAAATGTTACTAAACTGAAAGCATTTTGTGGAATGGTAAATTATTACTACAAATTTACACCAAGAATATCAGTAAAATTGAAACCGCTGTATGAATTATGTTAAAAAAATTAAACTTTTGTGTGGTTCAACGCATGTGAAGCAGCTTTTATACAAGAAAGACCGAATGGTGTCTGATAATGTTTTAACTTATTATGACCTTGATAAACCGGTGCAGTTAGCATATGATGTTTCATTTTGTGTATATACGCGACTGTTTGTGCCTTTAGTGTGTATTGGGCCATTCAGAAATTCTATCACTTCTTGGTGGGTAGACACTTCCAAATAAGTTCAGATTACAAGGCATTAGCCTTATTTGGTGTTCAAACGGCATCGGGTCGGATACAGAGATGGTCTTTGTTATTATCTAATTTTGATTATACATTTAAGTGTACGAAGGAGGTAGACAATGTACAAGCAGATGCGATAGCGGCGTTTACCAGCGGATATAAAGCCACAGCGTACCGCAGACACGAATTTAGACTTCCTACCTTTAGTAGAAAACCTAAACGTTTTGAACAATGGAAGGATTAGATCGGAGACCCAGAATGATGAATTTTGGGAAAAGTATTTAATTTCATTAGGTATGGAATTGATACTAACTTATATGATGATACCGCGAGGTCTTATTTTATTAAGAAAAACGAGTTATCCATAGATGTAGGCGCTATAATGTGTGGTAACAAGATAGTTATACCGTCCAAACTACCGCAACGAATGTTAAAAGAATTGCACACTAACCACGAATGCATAGTAAAAATGAAATCGCTAGCCAGATCATATTTATAGTGGTTTTGTTTGGATAGTGCAATTGAAGGAGTGGGTAAAAGGTGCGAAATTTGCATTAAGCAAAGATCCGAGTCGTTTCAAATCCGTTGGTTGTTCCTGGCGGCGCAAGCGAAATCGTTCTAAAGGGTGCATGTAGATTTTTGTTATTCTTCTACGGTCATACGGTGCTCGTGTTGATTGATTTTTTTAGCAAGTAGCCTGAAGCGTTTATAATGAAGGGTGGTGCGGACGCGAAGGAGACAGTGGAAAAATATCGAGAACGTTTCGGTAGGTTTGGTATTCCTAATATTTTGATATCTGACAATGGAACACAGCTTACCTCATGAGAATTTACTGAATTTCTATATAAAAACGGCAACCAGTTTACGACCTGAACGGCGTGGAATCCTTCTTGTAATGGCCAGACTGACAATTTGGGAAAGAGTATCAAAAACAGCCTTATAAAGAATATAAAGGATGCTTCTAATGAGATGGTGAATTTTAGAACCTTGCTGAATAGGTTTTTATTTAGCTATAGAAATACTTAACACAGTTCTGTGGGACTATCACCTTCAAATTTGCTATATACCGCCAGACCAAGAACGCGGTTTGATCTTTTAGGAAATACCAGTGTCGGTCAAGAGGTTGAAGCGTAAAAAAGAATTTGAACAAAAGTTTCAATTGGGGGAATTAGTGTATTGCAGAGACTATAGAAGTCGCAATAAAAAGTCTCGCGTAAAAGCAATGATTGTCGAGGTTCTAGCCAACGTGGTATATCTGTGTAAACTTTGTGATGAAGAACTAGTCTGGAAGCGTCACTAAGATCCGATCATAAAATATTCCTTGTAATGTCGTACGAGAACGCGGGATTGGGAAGTACGAAGGATTCTGCTAAGAAAGAAGACATCTAGTAGAACGGCAGTAAATTTGACCGACGTAGAATTACCCAGAAACGCAGGTGAAAGTGATTCTTTACGGTTACCGATGTTGCAGCAGAGGGATTGCATAAATTTGCCAGTGTCGGCAGCAGTAGCCAGGAAAACGCAACATGTTTACCAGTGGTTAGTGTGTCGTTAAATGATGCGAGCCCATTAAATTGGGTTAGGATTACGAGCCGGAACGAACAGGATACTGTTTCTGGATATATTAGGTTACGGCAGAACTTTAAGCCGCCGGATAGGTTGAATTTATAAGCGGGGATATTGCAGTACATCCGGAGTAATAGTAGTCTTAATAAACAACCCAATCTCATGGATAAGGGTATATAAATAAAGTAAGCGATTTCCCTCTAGGTTTTGTTTCTTATGTAAATAAAAGCGTTTGTACAAGGTCTAGTATTTAAAACTAGAATAAAGTCGAGTACAATATACTTTAAATAATTCGATCTTAATCTGTTTAGTCAACTTAAATTTGCTATATACTGATTGATCAACGAATGTAATATACACCGACAATAGAGCTAGCCCCCCCCCTCTTTCAAAGGTTTTCATCTGTTTTTATCAATACCTAACGCTTGCGCGTTAATTAAGCATACATTCGTAGATTAAAGCATTATTAATATCAGCTAGTTCAGGAGCTTTAGCAAGAAGATATACCGTAAAACTTTAGAGAATCTCAAATAATTTACAATTTATAAAGGGGCGATTTCAATACAATGTTAAACCGGAACAAGTAAATAAACCAATAAAGCATTTAGTACATTTTTATATGAACCGCAGAAATGTTTGGTATAACTTCAAACAAAGTTCAAGAAACCGCAGTAACCGCAAAATCAAAAAATGTAATACACTATATGCATTCACACGATCTGAAGTCACTGAATTGACCATAAGAAAGCTTTAGACGTATAACGTGCAATAGCGGAATTTAGAATTTTAACAAGATGGAGGAAGATCATACAATAACGCGCAAGTTCAGAAGCAAGGTGGAAAAAGAAAGAAAATATGGTTTAAGGGTAACGGGTGTGAACACCAAGGCCCTTGGGTTGGGGTCGATCGCGAACTCTTTTGAGCTTCACTGGATGAATTGACCAGAAAGTTGAAACACGCGTGTTTTACGTGTATTTGAATTGCGTCGGTTGTGAATTAGAAGTGCGTAAAGTGAAGTTTTACTCAACTATATGTTGGATAAATCACTGGAATGAGGTGTACTAGCGTGTCGAGAATATAATCAGTCCATCAGTAGAATAACCTGGAAAGCCTTAAATTACAAAATTGTAAGTGCTGTTCTGAATTTCTTTATTGTATATTGGTTGATGCTTGAAAAATGTGTACCTACGAACTTCTGGAAACTGGTTTGTAGAGTAACGTACTTGGTTATTTACGTTTATGTATAAGATTGTTGTAAAAGAAGCATACAATTTTTTAAATGCTAAAAAGGATGTGCAAATTAAGTGAAACGTAAGCTTTAATTGTAATATGTATTGCCAGTAAGGTTTCGTGTATAGATATCGTATTTCTAATAGTCCTCAGAATAGTGGAAACCAAAGCTAGGATTGTACTACGTATTTCTAAGTCATTTGTTAAGAGAATTTCCAAGTAATTCGGATTTACAGTAGTCGCTTAAGGCAATTTCGAAATTCAGTGAAATGGAATTGTAGTATTTTACTTTCAGATTAATGTTTCTTTAGTTCTGTTAATAATACCTGGCCAGTCGAAGCTAGATTTTGTTTTCTTTTAAGGTTTATTTACGTGCAATGATGTGTTTCGAAGTTTACTGTTAACGGAATCTAAATTTGGATAAATTTTATTTGCAATTTGTTATAAGATATATTATATAATCTTTGTGAGAGGATATCAACTTACCCCATTGGTAAAGTCATATTTGGGAAAGGTCGTTTTTTTGAGAATTTCTGTAATCGGATAAAAAGTTAAGAAGGGTTTTTAAGAAATGGTTACAAAAGGCAATAGCTAGGTGGATAAGATTTGGAACATCGAAAATAAGGAGGTCTATACGGAATAACCGTCTTCCGGAAGCAAAAATATCAACGAAAATGTTAGGTCAAGACAGTTTGTTGCCCTTTATTTAAGACAATTTATAAAACCGTTCAAGGTGAGTAAATCCTTTAAAATAGTTTAAATATTTCGGCCAATTTTTCATGTTTATAAAAATATTTTTTTATCATTTTGCCATAGAAACCCACGTCCGCACCAAGGAAAGTTATTCGGGCCCCAATATTTTTTCTACGGAGTTTCTGCTCCCTCTATGCAATTCGTAACGCCATTTTTACCCATCAAAAATAACAGATTTGTTTCGAACTTCGAAATATATACGGTGCATGTGCATTATGCATATAAATATTAAGTAGGGATGTTTCAGAATGTTGTTTTTAGTTCTTAATCTGACCGTTATGCACCAAACACAGATAGTGCGGATTGGGGAATGGCGTCAACTCTTGGCGCCCATGTGTAGTTTACCAACTATGAATCCTTAATTCTGATCGATGTTCCCATATGATTAGGACGTTTTTGGTGTTTCTGCAGGATGGAGCCACTCTCCACGCTACAAATTCGTTAGCAGCTCTTCACAATTTATTTCCTAATAAAGTAGTTAGTGGTCGAAGAGAAATAGATCAACTGGTTACCGAGAAGTCTAGATTTAACGCCTGTTTATTCTTTCCTGCGGGTTATTTAAGAGTAGGTTTTAACTAATTTCCACAGAACTTATGTTTTAAAGCAACTGTTTCAACCTTTGCCTTTGCCTGTGAATGTTGTTGATTGTTAACGCCATAACAGTGACAATTATTGTGTGTTTTAGTGGTTAGTTGTTATTAAAAATGGCTAAATCACTACCAAAGAAAAGACTCTATAGTGATGACTATATAAAATACGGGTTTACATTTATTGAGAAAAACGGTAGTCATCTACCTCAGTGCGTAATTTGCCATTTAGTTCTGAGTAATGGTACAATGCGACCTGGATGTTTGGAACGCCATTTGACTACAAATCATGCTGCCTGAAGGACAAACCTACTGAATTTTTTGTTTATAGGTAAAGTTGCCCTAAGCGAATAAAATTCAGTGTAAGTCTAGAATGGAAAATAAAAAGGCGTTAAGGCTTCTTACAAAATTGCCTTGTTGATAGTTAAAGGCAAGAAACCCCACACAATCGGTGAGTCACGGATAAAACCTTGTCTGCTTACTGCTTGCGGTAATGTGCTCGGTGAAGGCAGCTACAATGAAGTTGCCAAAATTGCTTTATCAGACAATACCATCAAACGTAGAATTGATAACATGGCTATTGATTTGAAAAATCAATTGGTTAAAGGACTCCCCATTCTTTGCATTGTAGTGCGATACAACAACAGACATTTTAAAACAAGTGCAGTTGTTGTTTTACTGTGGATATATAGATATAGATGAAAAGAAATCCCTTAAAGAAATAATGTTTTCAAAAAATCTTGAAACAACAACTACAGCAGTCGATATATTTTCCGCTCTTTAGTAGCTAATGACCTTCCCTGGGAGAGAGTTGTTAGAATACATACTGATGGAGCTCATGCGATGACAGGATGCCGATCAGGATTTATTGAATTGGCTAAGAAAAAGAACCATAAAATAATTGGATCCAATTGAATCATCCATGTCAGACTCTCCCCGAATCACTCAACATTGCTTTGAACTTAGCAGTAAAAGTAGTTGATCATGTCAAACTCAGTGCTTTAAACACCAGACTTTTCCGAGTGTTGTGTCAAGAACTGAACAGTTATCAAGAAACACTTCTCTTTTATACCGAACTTCGTTGGTTGTCCAAACGTAATATGCTTTCAAGACTGTTCAACTTAAAATAGAAGTTGAAACTTTTTTAATGAGTTGAAATGAAGAACTGTACAAGAAATTCACAGATGACAAATTTATCTTCTACCTGGCAAATTTGTCAGACTTTTTCGACACAATAAATCTTCTGAACCTAAAACTACAAGGCCAGAAAAGTACTTTGAAGAACTACGATTTTATTAAGTGTTTTGCTGAGAAGATGGTTTTTTGGCAACACCGCCTTCAGAATTCGGAGCCGAACTTTTCTTCCTTTTCAAAATTAAACAATCGTCTCGACGATACGTAAAGTTTTCCAAAACACCTGGTAAATGAAATGAAGGAGCTCATATATGAGCATTTGGTATCACTGAAGAACAAAATCGGAGTCTATTTCCCAGATATATGCTCAGGAAACTGGGAATTCAAGTTAACAAAAGACCCTTTTAAAATCAATGTGGATATACTTCCTGATAATATTCAAAAACAAACAATTGACTTGCAATGTGATTCCAAAGCTAAAGTGAATTTCCCAAACATGGATCTTGCAGACTTCTGGCTCCTATATCTTCCCGTTTATCCAGAAATAGCAATGGAAGCAGCCAAGTTGATTGTACAATTTTCATCAACTTATCTATGCGAGTCAGGATTTTCAGCTTTGGCTAATATAAAATCTAAATATCTTCCCAGACTAGATGTGGAAGGTGACCTGCAGTGTTCTTTGTCAAAATTGCAATCAACCATACAAAAAATTGTTGACGAGAAACACTTCCAGCGCTCACACAAGTACTGCAAAGGTAACGGACATTTTGATGGTTACATTATTGACGTTTTGTTGTAATTTTTTTGATGATTTGTGTAATTAAAATTTTTTTGAACAAATAGGATTTTATGTTTCTTACCAAAGTATGTCTATCCTAAGTTCAAAGTCATTTTACCCAAACATAATGTAAGTAAAATTATCATATACAAATTAACTTATTCCATAAAAGGAGGCGTGACCTCACACTAAAGTATGAAGGGGGGCTCAGAGCCTGAAAGGTTGAGAGCCCGTTATAGAGCATAGAATCGCAGACAAAATCAACACTAATCCACGAAGGATGCTCTAGCGAGTAATTGAAATCTCAGTTCTAGGCTGAGTATGAAGAGACGGAGTGTGCCCATTTGCAGATGTTAGTTCATCATAAATAAAAATTCAAAATTTGCTTCCTAATTTAACAGTAACTATGAGTTTCAACTAATTCTGCTCCTTTATTTTCAAGTATCAAAACAAAGACATTCAGAAACCCCCTTTATTTTCGCAGGCGCAGGTCTAGATAGGAACGCTCAGGTAAAATACATGAAATTTTAAACCAACGTTTATAGAAGCTGTTTTGATTAATTAACTTGAAATACAATACTGATAAATGAACAAACATGCTTTAATCTATTATCAAATGAGCCAAAACAATTGTGTAAATTCTTGCAACCTTGATTGGTGGAAACCGTACGCCTGCTCATTGTGTTGCCACGTTCATTTATTTTCGTAGACAAGAACAACACATGAATAAAATTTAAATTACATCTTCAGGCGTTATATATGTTTCCCAGTTAATTAAAGAGGAAAAGTTCATTAGAAGCATAAGTACAGTAATATATTTTCTTACTATTCAGCTAGTTCCAAACTTCTGTATTTGCAATTCAAATCGCAAGGCTTTAGATTCTGCCAAGATAGTGCAATGCAAATTTTCAAAGCGAACGAATAAAGGCGTTGTAAAATATTTGATTTTAAACATGAAAGGTACGAGGTTTGAAATTACACTTTTGAATAACTTTATGATCTTGTGCCGCTATACGGATCAAACCCAATATGTTGTGAAACGAGGACATGTGTTGCAAAATTTTTCTGAAATCCACAAAACGGATAAAATCTATTGAAGACGTAAATTCTGTTGATCTCTTTGATGAGGAGCTATAGAGCGGCTTTGGTGCTTTTTATACTTTGTTCTATATTAAAATACTGTGTGAACATGCAAATGCAAACATGTTTATTTGTTCCTTAAATTATTTACATCAACTTCAACTTTCTAATTGGATTAATGGCGTTGAGGTATTTAAGGCAATTGAAAACAGCATAAAGAATTTTAAATAGCTTACATAATACACGTCTTTCCTAGGTTCTATTTTTGTTCGAATTTACTCAAGCGCATTCACCTACATCAAACGAAGAGACGTTCTACTAAATAACTTCCATTAACATGAAATCTCCTCAAAAGAAAGCAAAATAAAAAACCCTATTGTAAAGCAGATTTTTCAACAAAAATTCTGTAAGGCGTCAGGAGGATACGACGAGTACATTCACTTGGAAGCATTCATTGAATGGTTGAATCGCTCCAGTTGAGAAAGGTCGATTTATTTTGAGGGTGACAGGTTTCAGAACTATGTAGGTGAGTGAGCATACGGTGTGCGGTTTTTGGGCTAACGCTGTGTATTTCGAGATAGATGTGACATCAAATTAACGTAAATTGGATTTTATTAGCGTTCCACGTTCTACATTTTCCGTACCTTAACAAGTTCTCTTTATCCACTTACTTATAATGAATTTGGAGAAAATCTAATTAAATATTTTCCACGAAAGGAAATTCTCTAATGTGCGTATGAGTTTAGCTTTTGAATTATTAAATAAAAGGATTCATATGAAAAAAACTTATATGGCTATTAAATATACAGTCACATCTCTAAAACAAAGCTTTAAATATTTGCATTGCATATGGAATGTCTGATTTATTAAACTTCAAAAGCATTAATAGTTTTGATCAACTTTGCTTTGGTTTATGGGCGCTGTTATTTTGTTTTCCATTCCTTGACATTTGATATAATAATCGCTTCTTAACAAGACTATACAAAAGTTCTGCAGATGTTATCATGTTATTTCCTGTTTCGATTTAAAAAACGTTTAAAAGTTCCATCAGCGGCTAACAATATTAATCCGGCATTTCGGGAAGACACTTGCACGAAGCTACCGTGCTCGCTGGTTCGCAAATTTACACAACAAAAATTTTACTGTACAAGATGAACCAGATATACGGCTAAGTACTACCTTACACAATGAAGAGTTGTGAGAAAACCTTTAACGCAATTCGTCTAATTTGTTAGAAAATTTTACACAGATATTCAACATATCAATAAATACTTTAAGTTGTTACGCCTTGGTGCCGATGGTTGGGTGCGGCGCCTAAATTCTGAGCCACAGAATGGGATACTTGATTTTTTTTAAACATAACTATTTATAAAATATACATATATACATAGCGTAAAACAATTATAGGATCGTCGTCGTGCAGAGTACCATTCGTTGCGGCATCGACATCAGCAGGGTATGATTTGAGAGCCGCTGATTCAGGTGTGGCTGTGGGAGGTGGCGGCGCCGTGATGCAGCGCACCACTCGTGGAGGTGTCGCTGTAAGCAGAATATGATTTAAGCACTGCTAGCTAAGGTGTGGATGTAGGAGGCGTCGTCGGTGTTGTGATGCAACGCACCACTTGTTGAGGCGTAGGCGTCGTAATGCTGAGTACCACTCGTTGAGGCGTCGGCGTTAGCGTGCTATATGGCAACGCCGCTGTTGTAAAAGATGGCAGGCTATAGAATAGCGCTGCTAGTTGATTAGTTAGGCGATGAGGAGCTCCAAGTGAATGCTTATTGTCTCCTGGTTAATCCTGACCTTCTCAGAGCCCGTCTAGTAGTCAGCGTTAACCTTGCGGTTTTTACTGTATTGTGTGTATCGTTATTTATCGTGCGAGTGTTCTAGATGTTTATTTTCCTACCTAGTGGTCTGCGTCTTGTGTCGTGTTCTAGTTGTTTTTTATTTTGCTAACTAGTTACGGTCCGTTGTGGTGTTGTCTGATGTTATGTTACACATCTAGTAGTTGGCGTTGGCGTCTTTTGTATATTTGTTGCGTGCCTTGTAGCGGTGCGACGTCTCGTATGGATGGGTGTCGTGAGTCGTCTATTATTTGGTATGCTTTTATTCGTGTACTGTGGGAATGTTTAAGTCGTTTCGTATTGCGTTGTTTCTGACGAACCACCGTGCGCCGGTAACTAGACGGAGGAAGGTGTTTTGGAACACTTCCAGGCGTGGTACGTTTGTCTTAGATAGGTATGTCAGCCATGCTTGTGAGCCGTAGGTGATGATCGATTTGATGTACGTTTTGTATGTTCTGGTCCGCGTTTCTGTCGGTAGCTTGTTGTTATAGGTCAGCATCGGATGTAGGTAGCCCTTGATTTTTCTTGCTTTTTTGAGTGCTTCGTCTAGGTGTTTTTTAAAGCAGAGGTTTCTGTTAAACGCTGGCGGAGAGTGTCGATGTAGTTTGTGTCGTAAGAATAGTATGGCTTCGGTTTTGTCCACATTGATTTGGATTCTCCATCTTCCCAACCAGTCGGATAGGGTGTCCAGTTGGCGTTGTTGTTTTTGTGTAGCTAGTCTAGGGTGACGTACAGTAGTTATGAATATAGTGTCGTCGGCGTATAGTCTGCATTTTACATTGTCGTTGCATGGTATGTCTTGTACGTAGGCGTTGAATATTGCCACTGAAAGACATCCGCCTTGAGGAACTCCAGCCGCGATAGGTTGCGTGGAACAGTTGTCCGTCTACTCGAACTTGTAGTTTACGGTCTGTGACGTATCTGTCGAGTAGCTGTATGTATTGTAGTGGTACTTGGTGTATGGTCGCTAGTTTGTACAGAAGTCCTCTGTGCCATTCCCTGTCGAATGCGTTTTGTATGTCCAGAAATACTGCTGTCGTGACGTGTGCTTTGTAATAGTTCTCTGCGATGTGGTCTATGACGTGTATAACTTGTAGTGTAGTTGAGTGATTTTCTCTGAAGCCAAATTGTTCTTATCGGTCTCGTAGGTGATGTTTCAGTTTTTGTTGTAGTAGTCGTTCGAATATCTTTGATATCGCGCTAAAGCGATATCGGTCGGTAGTGTGACGGGTTTGTTCTTGTTCTTCCGGGTTTTGTCGTTGTAGGAGTATACCGTTTAATAGTCTCGCGATGTATGCTAGTGTGCATTTCGTGATATTTTTGAGTGCTTTTTTTGTGATGTTGCCTTTCCCGGGTGCTTTTCCGTGTCTGTTGCTGAAGGTTGTTTGTTTGGTGTATTTTGGTGTTATAGGTGGTATGTTTTTCTGCATGCGTTTGTAGTAGTTCGTCTAAAGTTACGTTTACTTGTGTTTCATGTTGCTAGTACGTTGTTGGTTTTGGTGAGTATGTTTCTTGTAGTGTTGCGGCGAATAAGTTTGGTTTCTTTCGGGCGTTGTGGATTTTTCAGTCTGGTCCGTTTAGTGGTGTGCTGGTTAGTTGATATCTCTTTACGAGTCCTCTGTTAAGTCGGTGTAAGTTCCCTTCAGTCTCAAGAATATTATTGATATGTTCCGCTCACTGCTGCGTATTATGTTCGTCTAGTAAAGTTTTGAGTGCGGATTGTGTTGTGTTTAGTTGAGTTTTAATGGCTGGATCGCTTGTTATCCGCCATTCCCGGACTAACTTCCTTTTCTATTTGATGATGTCGCGAAAGTAGTCAGGAAGTCGTGGTCTGTTACAGTTACGGATTTTTTTCATAGTGCTGTGATTTAGTGCTTCTTTAGTGTATTGGTGATGTATTCTGTGGCTGCGTCAATTTGTTCGTGTGTATCGACTGTCAGGTTTCCAGACGTTATTTTGTGTAGTAAGTACTCGTTGAACTTCATCCAGTTTGTTGACGTCACGGTGTTAGTTGTTTCTTGTGTATGTGGCGTTGTGTAAATCGTAGTTATTATTGGTAGTTGGTAGGAGCTCAAGTCTTCTATGACTTCTGTCGTGAAGTTGTACGGCATGTTTTTGACTAGTGTGATGTCTGGTGTGTCTGGAGCAGTGATGTCAAAATCTTTACCCAGTGAGTGAGTGAAAAGCGTAAGTCCGCCGTGATTGTTTATTCTAGAACCCCATGTAGTGTGTTTGTCGTTTAAGTAGCCTGTGATTACTATAGCGGTGTCTCCTAGTGTTAGGTTGTCAATGTCTTGCGTAGATAGTAGTCTGCTTGGATTACGGTATACTGAAATGATTTACAGTAGTCCTCCGTCTGTATTGATTTCCACGCCTGCAGCATCTAGCTGCGTTTGCGAAAGGTCTAGTGCGTGATATGTAATTCTTCGGTGAATAAGTACGGCTACTCCTCCGCTTGACACGTGTCCTGGTTCCATAATCTTGTCTTTCTGTGAGTTGTGTAATTGGCGATCTTAATTGCATGGTTGTGGTTTAATTTCGTTTCCCCGAATAGTGCAATGTCGATGTCGAATTCGGCGAGGAAGTGTCGTAGTTCAGCTAGTTTGCTTTTGATTCCGTTGGCGTTTCAGGGAAGTAGTCGCAGTTGTCGTCGTGTTCGTTGCTAATCCATTAAGCGTCGTGAAGATGTTGCGCATTGCCTTCAGAAGAAGCGGTATAACAGCTTCCCCAGCCATGTAGGTCGATATGAGTCTTTGTGTCCATTGTAGTGCCTTGTTTAGTAGTCTGTTGATGCTGCCTTCTTGGTTAGTGTTTGTTGGCGGCGTGACTACTTCAGGTGCAGAAATTGCTGGTGTAGTCCTTCGGTGGTGTATGATGTTATTGTAGGGGTTGTGGTGGTATTCGGTGTCGTCTTCTTTGGCGGCTTGCTAATAGTGGACCATTTGCTCCTTTTTTTCTTTCGGTTTTCGGTAACGGAGTCCATGCTTACGTTGGTGGAACTGTCGGTTTCTGGCGGACAGTGCTTGCTAGAAGTGGTTGCAGTAACCGCTTCTGTCGGTGGTTCTTGTGGGGTCTTGCGTGATCGTGTCTTCTTGCTTCGGTCGACTCTAGTCCAGCCTTCCTCTTCGTTTGTGTCGGAGCTGTCTGATATGTTTTGTGCTAGTATAGGTGCTGGTAGTTGGTGTGTCTTCTTTTCTGTTCCAGTAGTTGTTGGTAAGCTGGATAGTTTCTGTAATTTGCGGGGTGCGGTCCTCTAAAGTTTGCATATGTCGGTGTCGTTTCGCGTTTCTTAATGCACTCAGAGGCGTGATATTCTTTACTGCACTTAATGCATCGCGGTCTGTATCCGCAGTTTAAATTTGAATGTTCGTAGCGTTGGCATGCGAAGCATTAAAGTATCCCCACCCTCGATTGAAAGGCAGCAACCCTAACGCCGTGACAGTATAGGAGTTCACGTATGTCGTATATTGACTGTGATGTCGGTTCGTTCTTCAGCGTTACTAGGAATGTGTTGCTGTATTGCTTGTCCTTTGATTGTATCTTTGCACGTGCTCTATCTTGTAGTTTCTGTTCAATAATTAGTTTGTGACGTCCTCTGGTGTGATGTTTGCGGCCAGTCCTCTTATTACAACCTTCAGTTGTTCCGATTTAAGTCTGTAGGTGTGAAATTCTATTGCATGCCTTTTCAGGTAGTTCTGAGCGAATCTGAACTCGTCTGTGTCGGCTGCATGTATTCGTGCACGTAGTCCTGATGCTCGAATGTTGATGTCTCTTTTCGTTATACGTTTCATCTCTTTGGCATGTCTGATAAATCCGGAAATGTCTATATGAAAATGGGCGGGATTCTGTTGCTCGTCATGTTAGTCTTGTCCGTATTTGTAGGATTTGTAGTCGTAGGTCTTGCAGTGCTTGTGGATGGTGAAGTGGAAGTCGTTGTGGCGTAGGATAGTTGTTTCTTCGTCGGCTCAGCGGATGGTTCTTCAGGCATGACTGTAGTTGGTTTTTCAGTTGTGTGGTCTGTTGTCTTTCGTATTCGTTTTGCTTTTGTTTCAGTGTCGGAGTGCTGGTCTTCTCGTAGTTTACCTGAAATGGTTGATTCCGCGTCCATGTCGGTGTCGGTAGACGTCACCGAAGCACGCTTCGGGTTCGTCGTATCCATTGCCCTGAGAAGAGCAATGTTTAATTCTTATAGGTGCTTAATTCTTATAAATTTTGAATTAAAAAGTACAATTATTCGCCTTAGCCTAAGCTAAGTTGTAATTTGAGGAGAGTTCGTAGATCGATTCGTTCTGTTCAAATTACAGCAGGCGAATTCTTATTGCTGACCACGCAACTTCCTTTATAGTCGTTTCCTTCCCATATTTGGGATAGAGATGATGTCTTTAACCAATGGGAATGCACGGTTTAAAATAGCTGGTTTTGTGCCGAGTCTTTCCGGCGTTCCTTGGAATTTGATCTATTTCTATCAAGTGCATTTTGATACAGGGTAACAAAGTCGGCATCTTAATCAGCCAAGGAGGGTAAAATACTCGATTAATGGGTTTCACGCAAGTTAACGCCTGTAAAATTACCATAATTACAGGTTTTATCTTCATTGCCCAAACGGAGCAACGCATTGTAACCTACCATGAAAAATCTATGTTTTACAATAATTGCAAATGATCCGGATAATAGCTGTATGGTGCTGAAGCGCTAAGGCATCAAATGAGAGCAGAACTCCATCCAAGAAAGGTTATGGCGAAACCATAACAGCAGAATCATATTGAACCGAATTACATATTATGAATGAAAAACTATTATTTAATCAATTTGTCTCTAGCTAATCTATGTAGACCGACGCCCTTGCATGACAATATTAGACAACACGTGTCACAATTGACGGTAAGAATGATATTTTGCCTTAGGACAGGAAGTTCTTCATTAACCACCATATATTTCTGACTTTTAACTATCGACTACCATTTTTTTCTGAAGCTTCTAAAAGCATTTGCAGAATTATCGGTTTAAGGCAATATTCTATAATTAAAGCATTTGAAGAATTTATGGGTCATGGAAATACAAATTTGGTCTAAAAAGGATTCAACGCATTCCTTCTTCGTTGGCAGCATACTATCGAAGTTAATGGTGACTGCTTCAATAAATGCTTTTGAATCAATATCTATGGAATTGTATTTGTATCTAGAATTTCTGGCATTTTACATGTGAGGACCTATATCTGTCTAAATTAACGGCGTATTCCTTGGTAATTTTAAGTCGAAAATGCTGTACACATAATCGTCTAAACTCAATAGCTAAGGAATTATGAGTATATTCGTTTCAGTGGAGCCTAGAGGATTGTAAGAAATTTTATTGTGCCCACATGCATTTGCATTGGTTATACGGTGTAATGTGATATTATACCTTCAGATGCATTAAAATAAAACAGTTTTAGAAGAATGGTTCCTTATGGGCAAAAAGTAAAGTATGGTAAGTTAACTTTGTGCATTGTATATCCTGTTGACATTGTCGCCTGCCAGGGATTTCGGGTCTTCTCTTAAGATAATTTCTTGTTCAGTTATTTAATTAGATGCGGTGTCGCTATCCCATTTCTTTTCCTTTTGACACAAGACTGTTCCATGCTCGCGCTAGTTTAATTTCTCAGCTGGCTCTTGCATATAGGAGGTTTCCGTCTTTTTAGAGTTTTTTTATCATTCGTTTACCCTGGGTCCATTTATATCTACAGAAACTTTTCTCAAAATCTTAAAATTTAATTTTCTTATTATCCCACAACCTTATGTTAAAATTAGCTTACTTTTTGCTCAAGCCAAAACATATTATAATCGGTAAAATATTTTCATTACAGAGCATACCGAATACAGTAATGTAATGTTTTAATAATTAAAAACTTTTAATTTTATTTCATTACAAACGGAAATTAATTTAAGTAATTGTTCAAAATGCACCCCTCCCCACTCCCACCTCTTGCTTCATAGCACGTTATTGCTCTTCTAATACTTGAAGACGTAGCTCGGAGGAGTACTTGAATCGTCTCATAACAATAAAGCTGCCGCAGTAATATGTTGATTTAGCTCAACTTTGGTTTGTGATTTTCTACAATACACCAAACTTTTCACGTGTCCTCAAATATAAAGTGCATCATGTGGTCTTAAACGTAATAGTTGAGACACGATAAGTCTGATGATCTACGAGGTCATAAAACTGGAATTCCAACCAATCGGTTAGCAAAGTTGTTATTTATATAAGTCCTCGTATTTGTACTAAAATGGTTAGGTGCGTCATACTGCATAAATCATATGTCAACTATGTTTTGGAGTGAGACTTCTCCAATAATCTGATCTATGTCATTTCAGGGACAACTTACTCTACAATGAAACCCTTAACTTTTATTAAAGCGTCTGAATCTAAAACTTAAAGCAAATAGCTTCTGTCTAAAATAATTTCTCTCAGACTCTTACTTTTTTCCGCTATTTAATTTTTAAAGAAATATAAAAACACTTCTTTTAGAGGCGTAATATAATATTTTATTAACATTCATAAAACTTGAACACTATTACAAATATCACTTTACCTGATGTTCAAAACAATGTCCTTTGAACGTTAATACGTTTCTGGAAACTGCATACTACACTCATAAAAAGGCCGAGACATTAAATTCGCTGATCTATCATGTAACGCTAATGCGCTACCCCAGGAAACATTAAGTAGTAAACATGAGTTGATCAATATAATTTAGTTAACGGAGTTTTTCACGTAAACACCCTGAAAAATGTATAGAAACATTGGTAGTTCACGTTTATTAACATGGCCATTTCAATGTAATATTAAATCAGGATAAAACATTAAAATAGTCAAGCATCAAATATATTAAATACAATCGTTAATAACGATCGGGACTTTACCAACCTCGTATTAAATTTAGAAAGTTTCTGGTAGACAGTAGGGAAATATCCGGCATAACATCCATAATAAATGTGTTGCAAACGTAAACAAATAATGCAAATTCCGGTATACAATGTAAAAGTGTGAACACAAGATGGCCGTAGACAAAAATAGAACGACATTAATTTCGAAGATCAAATAGTAAGACGCACTAACCGTGGGAACGAGAATCTCTGATAATAACTCTGAGCTGTTTATGCTAATCACAGATAATGAAAGAGGGGATCATCTATAATCTTCAGTTAATCGAGATTAGGTCAGACCTTCGAATTCGATTGATTCACAATCATTGCCGTGAGAAGCAAGGCTTAATATCGGGTAATTCAAGTTACGGGTATAATCCCCGGGGTTGTTAGTATACCGCTAAAAGTGGAAAATCCCTGTGCTGAAAGTTTCCATTCGACTTTTAGTTAGAGTGATAAATTACTTGCAACCCATTCCTGCACTAGAAGGTCGCTGGAGCTTTGAAAAGAGCACCAAAAACCGTAGGTTTAGTGAATTCTTGTTTTCTACCTGCTAAACATTACATTCTGTTTTATAATTAATAATTCTGATTGTTGGTAATAACAAAAATGGTTACGGCTGATTTTGAAAAAGGATTATTTATCCTGCATTATTGATAATCGTGAAAAGCTCTTAAAAGCTTTACACTTTCCATACCTCGTGGAAAGGGGTTTGAACGCTGTTGCCACTCTTCTTGAAAAAAGAAACACACTAAAAATCACGAATCGAGAAGATTTAAGAATACGAGTATACCTTACTAAATTGAAGCCGAATATTGAAAATTTGCTACTAAACATGATGCTCATTCCTCACATTAAAAACATTTATTTTTTCGTGTAGTTACTTTATGTTAAACTTATCTAGATTTGCTTTATGTGTTATTTTAATTAATAGATGTATAAAACCTAAGATGTACCCTTCAGTAAAATCTATCAGAGTGACCAGCACCGTATCAACTGCCGAAAATGTGAAGTTAATAAATTTATAACAATTCAATATTAGAAAGGCGGGAGTTTACCCAAAGCAGAAAAACTGACATGTCTTCTACAAGGCAAAAAGTTTGAGGACCTCTGATCTATTGTCATGGGTTTCTGTATAACACGCACTCTGCTCACATTAACTCACAGCAGCAGTCAGTTCAAAAAAGTATAAAGTAATGTCAAGTTGATCCGCCTTTTTCCGCAACTAATTTAGTTTCTGTTACTTTCGTATGTTACATCCTTCCTTCTCTCGTCGCAAGGCTGGTTCAATTATAAGTAGCTCTATGCTTAGAGCACGGTGTTTCTGGAAAGTTACAGAACACAGAGATTGTTTATGTGACGTTATTGGTTAATGCTTCCTGTGACCTTTGCGATTTTTACAATTCGTTTTTGACTGACTAAATACTTATATTCACTGTCTAATAGAAATTACGGTTGCTATCTTCTAATGGTTTATCCGCTGGGTGAGTATACAAAATGCGTGTTAGCCCCCTAGCATGCACCCTGTCTATATAAAAGCGGAATTATTCTAAAACGGTACCAGATATAATGGAACCCTACTAGGGCAAACTAACTTATTACTTAACAAAATAGTGAGTTGTATAACAAACATCTTAACAGATGACAGCTAATGTTTTACTAAAACGGATTTAAAATTTAGGTTGATATTTATTATTGTATTTTTATTTATTATGTTTATTACGTTTATCTTGTTCAATAGGTTTATAATTTATTATGAAAGAGCGTGCGGTATCTGAAAATAGTGAATTGCTAGTCCTCCTATTGTCTCTTTCTTAATGTACAGGGTTGGGATACAGTAAGGAACCAAGTAAATACCTTTAAAACGAAAAGGACGATATTTATATTACTTTGCAGATAAAGATAAGTGCAATGAAGCAAAATGCTTCTGATGTGATTTTTTTGTTAATAGTGTACTGCCGGTTTAACCGGAAATGCCCTCAACTTTTTTAATACAATAAAATACCATGTATATTTATGCACATTTTGATAGACCTTGTTATTTCAAATTATCACATACCGGGGATAATGGGAAAAATCTGTAAAACGAGACACTAAAGCACATAACATTTTCTGAATTAATGAGAATGAGAAAAATAATAATTTAAATAAAATCATTTCACATGTTCAAAACGCACTCTTGCTGTTTGCCTTCTGACACAATGCAAGCCTATAAACAATTTCCTTAATTACTCTTTCCAAGAATTATCCACGGATTAGTTTGCATTAATCGATGACTCTTTGTCTTAGTTCCTGCAAGGATGTTCATCGTCTAACGTAAGCAAGTGATTTCAGGTAACCAAAAAAAAAATCTAACGGACTAGGATCTGGAGAACGAGCAGGCCAGTCTACGAATCCTCTACGTCCAATCCATCGATTTGGGAAATTCGCATCCAAAAAATTTCTAACCTGTCTATCAGAGTGGGGAGGCGCTCCAACATGTTGAAATCAAATATTTTGTGGTAACTGTCGATTCTGTTGAAGTGCAGGAATAATTTAGTTATTTAGAAAATCCAAGTACTCGTCACCATTCAAGTTTCCGATTTTAAATATGGGTTTATAAGACTATTTTCCGCAATTCCCATCCAAACATTCAACTTTTGTGGATGTTGTATATGGGCTTCATGAATCCAATGAGGATTCTCATTTGTCCAATACCTTGAGTTATGACCATTAACTGTTCCATTTAAACACTGAAAACACTACATTACTTACAAATTATTCTTCGACATTACAGATGTTCATCATTTGTTAGCAAAACTCCAGCCGACCGTGAAAATTACCATGTCACAATTCTTGAACCAATTGTATCTTATACGGATGATACTTTCCACTTTTCAATATCTTCCCTACAGAACATTGACTTATACCATGGTTTAGTGCCACATCTGTGGTGATTCCTCTAATTCAATGGTAATGTTTTGTCTAATCGTTTTGTTGGTTGCGGTCTGCGGCCTTCCAGTTTTTGGCAAATTTTGACCATCTCATTTGCATTAAAACGTTGTAATGTTTTAGTATCCGTTAATCGTAGAATAGGATTTCTTTCAGGCTGCAAATCATTAAAAATGTCACACATTTCTTCATGAATTCTAACACGATCGCCAAAATCAATCATAATTAATATTTCAATTGGATCTTTTTCACTTAAATGCACTATTTTTTAATCGCAGAATTAATTTCCGTAAATTACAATTAGCTTGATAGTTTGTGTTGACAGTTTGCCAACAGTTACCCACTAAACAGCACACGTTTAATACAAAATACACATCAATTAGTTTATCTGAATGGAATTTACTCCAATGGGTAGAAACTTAAAAATGGTTTTACTAAAGTGCTTTAGTGTCTGATTTTTTAGACTATTTCCATTAACCTCGATATGTTCGAATTCGAAATTACAATATCTTTTAAAAACTGTAAAAATATATAGGGTATCCTATTTAAATTAAGAAAGTTGAGGGTATTTCCGGTTAAACCGGAAGTACATTATTAGCAAAAAAAAATACATCTAATGCATTTTGCCTCATTGCACTGATCTGCAAAGTTTCACAAATATAATCCTTTTCATTTTAAAAAAATTAACTCGATACCATACTTCATCCCAACCTAGTATATGTTTTAACAAAGTAGGCACTTGTTGGCAATTGCGATGTACGTTCGGCAATTTGTTATCGTTCGAGTGGAAGGCGTCTGAAAGCATGTAGGCTTGGCTTGATTATTTGTTTAATAAGTATAAGCAAAAAAATAGTTATAAGTACATAAATACATAAAATAAAAGTAAAATCGTTAAAATTGAATGATTTTTAATTTTACAAGTAGTTCGGAGGTCTTCGGAAGGTTTTGTGTTTACTTTTGGCACAACGCTTAGATACAAAGAGTTATGATTTAAAATTAAAAACTACTAATTTACAATATTTACAAGTATAGAGGGTTAAAAAATTTTCCGCTGTCTTCAGAACTCGTCGGAAGGCTTCGGAATTGATTTGTGAGTTCTAGTAAGAACTTGGACGATGGTGATTAGAAAATATTTACGGGTTTGGTAGGCCCAGACGTCTTCGGTGATCTTCGGTACCCTTCGGCAGACGTCGTGGAAGTGGTGCCTTAGGCCTCGTAGAGTACGTGTCCGTTAAACTCTACGGGGGTGTTGCCCCGGAGGTAGACTTGGCAGACGCAGTCGACGACATTGCAATAATCCACTTCTCGGAATGTACTTGCAGTAAAAGTGGTTTGCATATGTTCTTTCAGGGATGGTGGCAGAGGCGGCAGAAGCTTTGAGTGCGGTCGGATTGAACGGATCGCACGTCGAAGAGCATTCTGTGCTGGCTTTCGATTTCCCTGGTGTATGGAACGAATCTTACCACCCTTACGTAGATTATATAACTATTCACAATGAATTATTATGACGTGCCCCAGGTACGGCGGCGGACAGCGTCACTGTCGGAAAATACGCAGGCTATGGAGAGCGTTGCGTGTCGAAGTATAGCAGGCTATGGATAGCGCTGCTCGTTGAAGGTTTTGCAGGCTATGGGGAGCACTGCAAGAGTATTCTTTAGGATATGGTGAGCACTAACGAATGTCTGGAGAATTTGAAATTATATTTATACACTTCCGTTTCCTATTCTTCCTGTTTTGAAAAACGTTAAGGATGTCTTTAACCAATGAAATTGTGTTTTTCAAGTTTTGAACGCAAAGGAATCTCCAAATTTAGTTTGTCCAATGAACGTACAGATTTTTGGGTACCACAAAAAATTAGTTGAAAATTCTTGCGATTCTTTGGTTTGTTCTATTTCCAGCTCGTGTACTTTGATATAGTCAACTCCACATCCTCAGTCTCTTCTGTGCTCAGTTCGCGTGCGATGATATAGTCAACAAATTGCGCATATAGCTATTGTTTAAATCATTTCGGCAATGAATTGGTGTTCTTAAGATCTTAAAAGTGCATACGAGCCACGATTTGTTTTATTAAAACCATATACAACGGTAAGGTTAACGATTTAAGAACTGTAAAGCCTTTATAAATTTTTAAATTAGGTGAAGTTTTTCTAATTTTTGATGAATCCATACCCTCCTTTCACAAAGGGATTGCAGCTAAAAAATTATAAGTAATATCACCAATATTTGATATGTCATTTCTTATGATTTTCAAGTATATAACCATGAAAATGCAAGAAATGCGATATGCAAATATTTAATTCGGACTTTCATTAGTAACAGAGGAGTGAATATTGAATGTTTAGACACAAACCCTTGAGGCAGCGGATTCCAGCAACATGTACATCACTACCAGTTAATGCGTTTGTAATTTGATTGTGTTTTACAGTTCTGCTTTTCATGTATATAGAAAGCAGTATTGCACCCATAAGGGTCTTGTCGGAAACACTAATAATAAAAATTGCCACTACGAAAACCTAGTTTACACTCATCCGCAGCTAATGTCTATTAAATTCCCCCCGTAATTCGCTTTCCCTACCAGGTCATTGTTATTCAGCTATTTATTGAAAACATTTTTATGTGACCTGATTGTGTGTTAAAATAAAGGCGCTGAACCCTGCATTTTATGATCATTATTCCGCTAATGTATTAGATAAGATATTTCTATTTAATGTGGTAAGGGATTGTTTATTTTCAGGGTTTTATTTATAATAAAGATTAATTTACTTTAGATTGCATGATCTTTGTGTGCAAACTTGTAAATAATAACAACCCATACTTGCCCATGGTACCTGGCATTTTTTATTTCCATGTTTCATGATTTAATTTTGAGGAGGATGAGAGATCAATATTTGTGCTAGGTTTTCAGTTTTTCATCCATGGCGCCGAATCCTGGTCTGGCATGCTAAAAAAGAGGTATCCTACGTCAGTTGTGAATATTGTAATTTCACAGAATATATACTGGATTAAGCAAAATTTTTGATTGTGTGTACAGTTTCTTTATTAATTTTTCACACTTATACAACATCAAAATAATTAAATTATGAAATAGTTTAGAACTTCCTCATCTTTTGAGGGATGTCATGTGGTAAGAATTGCCGTACTTTTTAACTTGCAAGATTCAATTTTAAAGGAAATAACAAGAAAAAAAACACACATTCCTGCAAACCAGAAACCATTATGTTGGTTTGTTATAAAGAATTAAGTACCTAAGAATTTCTGCCTCCTTTGCTACCTTAAAAACGATTTTAGTTTTTTCTAACTATCGGGGTGGCAACGTAACAAACTATTAACACCGACTCATACGTCATCTTGAAGCTATTAAAAATTGAAATAATTATATTCTAACTGAAACTCATTACCAGTGTTCCTTTAATAAACTAATGAAGTTTTATACTGAATTTTCTAGTTTTTAAAAATCTATTGTTATTTTTCAATTTTATAACAAATTCTCAAATTTCTGGTCTCCTTCAATTTCGCAGATACCCCAGCGGTAATTAATTCAATTTTGGACGTTTTACAGTATATTTCTAGCAATGTGGTTGATCTGGTAACCAATCCGATTCTCCGATTCATTTTAAGTTTCAGTTTTAGTTGTGTAGTTTCAAATTTTCAAAAACCCCAACAGAAGAAATCAAAAGCATTTAAATCCGGTAATCTTGGTGGCCATTCGATTTCGCCAATCCTGTCGATCCACTTAGAAAATTAGCGTTTAAACAGTTCCTAGCTGCAAGACTACAATGCGGGGGAGCACTATCGTGTTGAAACCAAATTGTATTAAATAGTCGACGAAGTTATAAAACACGTAGAGCTGGAATTATATGGTTCTTTAACAATTCCAGATACACTTGTAAATTCAAACCTTCCTAAATGACAAAAGGTACAATATTTTTAGTCTAATAATACCACCACATAAATTTAGTTTCTGATTACGTTAAGTGTGGTGTTTCTGCATACGTCTAGGATTTTCATCACTTGAATATCGAAAATTACATTGCTATACTTGATCATTTAAATTAAAAGTGGCCTCGTCCGAAAAAACTGCGCCATTTATCAAAAGCATTCCCCGACCATTCTTGCACTGTATCACACTTGTACGGAGTACACTGATTTGTTTTCAAAATTCTTCGGACGGAGCGTTCACTAAAATCATGGAACTGAGCTGTCCCGGTTGAAGATGAGTGAGCATACTCGACAAAGAACAAAAGTACTTCTTATGATTCTTCTCCACGAGTTGCAGACGTTGCTCTGCCACTCCTTGGTCTGTTTTTTACAGATCCCTCTTCTACAAACCTCCGTAAAGTTTTATCTACAGTTGACGTCCAAATGGTGGTAGAGAGGAAGACGTTCGTTGAAAAAACATTTGAAACCTGAGGAATTTCAATGTATGATCTAACTATCTCTAAAATTACGAATCATTAATTGTGTAATTCTCGTTCTTTCACTTAACTTTTGCGCCATTTTTAACTAATGACTTACATATCTACTAAAAATTGACTGACCAGTAATTATTACTAATACGCAGGATTTTATATTGTGCACTTTTATTCCTCCATAGTTCCAAAGCTAAGTATATGAAAATCAGTTTGTCCATACCACTCACTATTTCCAATTAGTATAATAACATTAAAAAACAATTCTTTGTCCGCTCGGTCATTTTCATATACACATATGCATTTTTCATCTGTTCATGTACACAATTCGTAATTTTAAAAATAGATTCTCAAATGTAGGATGCAACATAATAGAAGCAATTGCAATTATTTTCTTCTAATATTGTAACCAACAATGGTCATGACTTCCCGTTACACCACATTTGATTTTCCAATACCCCACCCCAAGCTACTACATTGGACAGGAAGAAAGTCTTTAACGTACATGACAATACACAGATGGGACCTACATTTTACCTTTCACTCAAACGAGGGCGTATTCTAGTAAAAAAATGCTCGTCTAACGTTTCTTCAAGCGGTCCGTTTTGGAATTTGAGCCCAGGACGTTGGATTTAGTAATCACACTCATATCAGCTAAGCCACAGAGCCTCTAGACCAGCTACACTACATTTAGTTTTCCATTGCTCCACCCGAAGGTACCATATTGACCAGGAAGCGAATTCTTTTTACCTGGAAATTTTTGAATTTTGCCGAACGCTTGCTGTTCCAAGCAAGGCAGATAACTAACGTGCGTGACAACACTCGCACACGGGACCTACATTTTACCTCTCATTCAAACCAAGGTATTTTTGTGAAAAATGTTCACCTAACATTTTTTAAGCGGACCGTGTCGGGATTCGAACCCGGAACCTTCAGATCAATAGTTACACGCATACTAAGAGCCACGGAACCGCCAACTCTAGGTTACACCCTTCTATTTTTATTAACTTCAAAATGAAGTGTATGTCGATGCCATTTAATACCACCCCGATAGTTAAAAACTAGGAGGTTTTCGAGTAGCAAAACATGACAAAAATTCCTAGTTAGTTAATATTTTATAACTATTTAACAAATCATCATAATGGCTTCTGGTTTGCAGGAGCATGTTTCTATTTTTATTCCCTTTTAAGTAAGTTAAATTTCGATTAGGGTTGTAAGTTAAAAAGGTGGAATAGATCTCTCCACATGACAGCGCCATAAGTTGGGAAAGTTCTAAACCATATTTTGCTCTCGAAAGCACAATAATATTGTATAATTGCCAGGAGTCGTTTGTGCGTCTAGAACGGTAAAAACTGTTCTAGATTGTTGGAGTTGCATTACATCTGACAATATTTTGCATTTAAGGGTCCAGTATTCTAATAACTGTATTAAAATGATAAAAGGGTTATATCAACGTGAAAGAGACTAATCCTATAGATCGTATAGATTTCAAAGCTCACATTCGCCTCCTTCGTTTGGACAGTGTCTTTAAAAGCAATAGAAGTTCTTTGACGACCTGATGGATATGAAATGGAATAGTTTCGCTTTGTAACCGGTATAAAATGGTTCAAACTTATTACACATAATCTTCGTTTCGGTAATCAACCCACAAATGGAAGGAACGTATCTAATAAACTTGAAGCTATACGCAAATTTTCAAAAATGTTTGTGAAGAACTGTCAGAAGTTTTATGTTGTAGGTGAAAGTGACACAGTAGATGACAAACTGAAGAGATTTCGTGTAAGATGCAGTTTTCGGTAATATATATCAAGTAAGCCAAATAAGCTGTAATTAAAATTTTTCGCACGTTGATGCATATATATATATATATATATATATATATATATATTTGCTTTAGTACAAGGATTCCTTCGAAATTATATCAGTATAATTGCTTCGATTACTTCATAGGGTTGTAGGAAACTAGTTCCCTTTCACGAAGCTTAAGGAAACTGAAACCGGTCAGTGGATGTTTCCTCCCCTTGCAAAATAATAAAACTATTGTTTTGTTAATAGCTATACAACTATTAGCTCGATTTGTGAATAAGCTCTTATTATTTTCATGAGAGTGTATTTAGAAATACATTTTACCTTTTATTTTGTTCTACACAAATTCCATACTCAAGACTACACCGCGCCCTACCGAAGAATAGTAAATCTGGATATACAGCTAATAGTAAGAAAAAAGGTTATTTTGCACTTTGAATGACTAAGTAACCTATAAAGTAAATAAAATTTGGTAGTCACTTTTACAAGTAAAAAGGTAATTTCGTTAGAACCAGTTGTCTGTGCTCTAATTGCTCAGGAAAATATCAATTCCAATGGGAGTATAGAATGGCAATGTAAACCCCTATTCTTTTACACGAAAAGCGACAGAGTTACAATTTTAGCACATTGAAAATCTCTGTTTCTCTAAAGTCTAACAGTGTCAATACTCCCTCCTACAATCACACTTGTTAAAACCCTGTCTAAAGAAACGTTGTTCTCCTAACTTTTTCTTCTCGTGGTAGGGCACTGTTTAGCTACGGCCATGACGACGAAGTTCACTGAAGATGGTGGTCCATTTCAACTAATAATGATATCAATTTTGGTTTTTTGTACATCGCATCAATTAAATTAAATGTGTACTCCCTCACGATAAGCAATATTATAATTATAGATTAATTTGGTAACTAAAAACCTTTAGCGAATTCCCATTACGAGGATTTGAATCGTTAATCTCCTTGGATCAAGTCTGGTGATCTGCCAACTATATATGGTGTATTTGTTGGTAGCATTAGTTGTTTGGAATTTGGTGTTGAGGTTTCTAATTCGCTTTTCAGTTACTCCTGTACATTACTCTTCTCCTGTGCTACATACCCATATACCTTCATATTAACGCATTCAAAATTCATTGTGAGCTTTTGTATAAAATATTGTTACACAATACGAGGGGTATTGATCTCAAGATAGTCTAGATCATTTTTTTAACAAGACAAAATCTTGTTACCACCACAACAGATAATGACTTAATAAAACTGTCACTGCTGTGATACTTTACTTCAAAAAGTTGAACCATTGCTTTGCAGTAAATTTTGAAAAAAGCATGTCGAATGCAAATATGAAAATTGATAAATTAGAGTATTAAACCATCATTAAATACCTGTATTTCATGGGGTTGAGTGATTAGAAGATTTATGAAGATATGCCTAATATATTTGGCGATTAATACCCATAAATGTGACTGTGAAAAAAAGGATGAAACCATCTATCGAAATCATTTTTCTATATTACTAAGCACCTGAGAAAGAAAATTAAAGAAACAAGACGGGCTTAACTTCCGCAGGACAATACTCCAACACACAAATCGCCCATTGTCATTAATTTAATTCGTGATTTTCGATTCGAAATACTAGAGCCCCCCACATTATTCTCCAGATATAGCCCAGTCGGTCTATTAGCTGTTTCTTCGATTAAAAAAGTTTAGAAATTCGTCAAATTTTTTTTGACGAAGAAATAATAGAAGCTGTGGAGGGCTGGTTTGCAGACTAAGAAAATCTTTACCTTTGTTACGGTAACAGGCGTTGCCGGATCACTGTATTAAATGTATTAATGTAAAAAGAGAATACGTTGAATAATAAAATATTGCAACCTCTAACTTTTAATTGTTTCAATGGTAAACTAAGAATATATCAATACCCCTTTAAAGGGTTAAATCCATTCTATGGTAACTAGAAATTATTTTTTATGTTCCGGGTATTTATCTGAGCACTGTTCCGACGGTATTATACATAAGTTACTTTCATAGCTTTTGTACTTACAATCCAACTCAACATGATGAAACCTTTACTCAGCCGTAACGTTTTCCTAGAAGAGACGTTGAAAATCTACCGTAATCCATTGAAGTCGCTTATCCTGCAATCACTTTGAAATCACTTTATACTTAAGAAATTATACCCCCCAACTTCTTCCCAACTATTACCATTAGCACATATAAACCCGCACTACGTGAATAAAAGGACACAACAGAACAACTAAATTAACTGATTGAAATGTCAAGGTAAAACAAACTTGAACTAGTTTGCACACTAAAAATATTTGACATTCCTGAGGAATGAAAAATTCGTTTTCAATAATAATGCATGATAGCAACACTTGAAAATAAAAAAAAAACTATTCAAACGATATAGATGATTAATAACGAAGTGTAAATCACCAAAATTATAAGCAAACATGCGAAGCCGTAATATACGAAGTTGTAATATTTATTTTGGCACAAAGATTTTGTGTATATTGCACGAAAACGATGACATTAGGTGGTTGTAAATTGCTCATAAAATCACTATCTAATTTATACTGTTTCATAGTTGGATCGCGAAAACACAGGCAAAAATGTTCTTTTTACAAACGCAGTTATACGATACACGCGACGTTGCAAGAAAAGCATGCATTTTAATACGTTGTTATATCGCGGCATCGCGCACTCTTACTATCTGTTTAAGATCAAGTCGCCGCGACGCTGGCCAGAACAGACGCCCACCTGCTCTTTCATCTCATATGTTGCTTTTTGAATCAGAGTCGCTCAAACTTTTCTTCAAACGCAATTTAGGTTAAAATTGCAAAACCTAAATAAACTGAAGTGATTTTAAACTACAACACAAGCATGTGCCCGTTAAATAAAAGATAAATATTTATAATTTATGCCAAACGCTCGTTTGGGTACAGTTATAATAACTTTCTTTTTAACTTCAAAACTGTAAAAATAAGAGCACACCATAATACTGTTCCTGAATGTGGACGCTAAGCTTTAAAATTAATGGCTAAAGTTGGTCGCATTTAATTTTTCCCTGGAGACAATCCTGAACCTGGAAGAGAATCCCAAACTTTCTGCGGTGTTTAATTTTTCAATGAAGTAGAGGACGTGTGGCTGTGGCTAAACTTTGTATTAACATTAATCTGTACATTAGGTTAGAAATCGACCAAGCACAATTCTTGTACTCAACACTGGCTTATATATTAGAGAGGAATCTCATATGAACGTATTGGAGTTATAAATAACTTTGGCAATCGGAATGAAGTTACGATGGTATGCGCAATTTAAATTTCAGATTTGCGAATAAAGTTTTAATGGCTTTTATCCCACATACTCACTTTCTAGGAATATTTAAAAATTCTTTAATGACTTAAATTCAGGGGGATTCCTTTGCAAATAATATTTTATATTAAATTCCAGTTTTTCCAAGAATAACATCGAGTAAGCGTTGTTCAATTTCCGATTGTATTTAATATTGCAGAGCGTTGACGTGACCCAGATTTTTAGAATCTTTAAAAACTTTTAACGTATTCGTATAGTGGAATAGCTGTCCTTCTGTAGAACAGCCAGGACCGGCTCTAGGAATTTTGCCGCTATGAGTTATAAAATTTCTGTGTTACTATATACACACACATAACACAAAAACACACACAAAATATATATATATATATATATATATATAGTTGGTATGTTTCTTGACCTTTTATTTATCAAATAAAATCAAATATATATATATATATATATATATATATATATATATGTATAAAATGTCAAAATGGTGTAATTATTTTTTGGGATATTTCTTTCAATTGATACGTAAATATTAAAAATCCATCGGCATTTATTGTTTACGTTTCGGTTTATTTAAAACCTTAATCATAACCTAACACATTACAAATAGAAACAGTTACAAAATATCCCAAAAAATAATTACACCATTTTGACATTTTAAACTATCAACTTCAAGTTATCAATTTAAAAGCAAGTATATATATATATATATATATATATATATATATATATATATTGTTATGTATGTTGATATTTTATGTGAATTGCTGCTTTAATATAAGAGTAAAAATAATAGGTGCAACCTGTAATATGGTGTTAGTCTGTAAATGATTAAATTAATATTCTTTCAATTCAATTATGCCACGGCTTTTTGAAACTCTCTCTCAGGGAAACTGAATCTAGTATTTTAACTCTGTAAGGAGAAGTAGGTTCTTTGTCCCCTTGCAGGTATTGAAACACAGGCGCCTAAAGCGTATGCGATCAAAATCAACTTAACCTCTAAGTTGTGCTTACGTATACCGATTAGACAAAGATTGATAAATCTATTCTGCAATTATTTATTCTAGTTAACGTTTGAAATTTAATTTATTCCAAATTACTTAATATGAAGAGTAGATAACATTAACTTTTATACCTGTAACTCCGTTGAATGTGTCTGGGTGTACAGGGTTGGAAACAGGATACACAAAGTTGCCTCGAGCGCTTTCGGTGAGTACCTATTAAATATATGTTTAGTATAAAATACAATAATGTTTTTCCTCTAGTTTTAGGTTCTCTTATGGAACTACTTCAACCACTAATTGTTTTAATTGCTCTACAACTACGAACACCTTATACGTCACCAATTAACTGATCTGCAGCAACTCCTGAACCACAACAAAGGATGCCCCGATGTTGGTATATTTGAAATTTTTCTTTTGGAATTTATTTCCGTCGTATAAAACTTTTCACTTTCCTTTTTTTTATTATTTTAAATTAAAATGCATGCACATTTAACACGTCTATTAATTTTTTTACAATTTTTAATTACAAGCTCTTGAGCCAAAACAATTTTTCAATCTACAAAAATTTTATGTGTAAACTCTTTTCAAATTTTTTTTTATTAATTTAAAACAATTATCACCTATAACAACAACAAAAAACAAACTTATTTCTAGCCTACTAACTAATATAACATAAGGAATGCATTCAACAAATTCAACTTAAATCTACCTAATTACTATTTTAGAACAGCTTTGTTTATTTTTACATTTTATTTGACATTTCAAAAATTTTTATGTTGTTTTATAATTTAAATGTATTAAACATATTTCATTTTAGGTAACTCAAAATTATAAGTGCCTACAGTATCCTGCACAAATTACAAATGCTAAATTGAAGACAAAACCTATACACATTCAATCGAAAATGCATTAGATACCCTTCGTATATGCAAACAAATGAAAATGCTTTTTATTAAACCTCAAACGCTGTATTACTAGTACAAAATATCCTATATATGCCTTCAACAAGTAACTATTCATCAATCTTTGTTAACCGTAGTGTTTTTAACTTTTAGTATAGCTTGATAAAATGGAAAATTTATGGTTTTATCAGTAGCACTAACGAACTACCTTTGTAGAACCTTTGATAAATGTCAAATGTTATTTATAATATATATATATATATATATATATATATATATATATATATATATAGCTATGATATGCCCCACGATTGGGCGTGTTATTTATTTGATATGATATGAAATGTCTTATCGAGCCCTTACGATGGGCACGATATTTATTGTGTGATATCTTTATTTTGCTATGATATTTACTTTAGGATTTTACCCCGACTAGCTCACTGAATAAATATTATTTTAACCTTTAAATGAATTCAAATAAAGCAGTTCTAGAAAACACAATATAATAATTGATAATATGTACAATACTGTGTAAACTCAAAATTTTCCCTTTTATATAAAATATTTACATTTACCAATATGACTTTCCCTGTTTTCATATTTTTTAAATAACCTTTTTGATGACTTACAAATATACAATGTATAGCAAAAATTAAATTAGAAACAGTTTTTCAATAATAAAATGTTTAAAAATCGCTAACCTGGAATGGTTACTAAAGTTACATCATAGTCTGTGGTCTGCATCCCTTGTTGTGTCCCCTTTACTTATTGGTTAAAATTATCTACTTTTGATTTCTGGTATTTTACAATTGCGTTAAGGCTTAGATCTCGACATAAACATTGAGTCGTATCAACAAAATTGTATCCACAAAATGGCATCAACAAGATGCCGTCCCAATAAAAGAATCGCCTCCAAAAAGCGTCCCAATATAAGAATCGCCTCCAATAAAAAAACGTCCCAATAAAAGAAGTCCCCAAAAAAAAGATAGCTTCCCATGAAAGCCTTGTATTTTTAAATATTAGAAATGAATTTAATTAATTGTTTGACTTACGTCTATTTGTGGATCGGCTTATTTTTCGTCGCACAAAAATTTTGCACCTTTAAATTTCATTTATTGAATTTTTATTTCACTAATTACGTAAGTTTTTACGGCATTCGAGCATAGTTGGTGCTTGGTTGAATATGGACTAAATGTTATTCATTTTCTATAGTATATATAAGCCCTTCCCCCAATAGTTTTCATTGGCGTGTTCATAATCAAGGCTTGTACTTTGCCTTATCTGGCAGAACTCGGAATTTTACAAATTCCTAGTTTAATTCTTCGACAAAATGTTCCACCGATCACGTAAGCGTCCAGTATATTACAGTAATATCATAGGATTTCTAATTTTTGGCTTTTATCAAGTCACGTATTCAATGTTTGTCAATTAAAAGTCCACGATTTATCATATAATTGAACCGCTTTGTTTATGCGATTGTTACAGAATGTTGGTTTTCTGAACAAATGTGTTCTTTCTAGTCACGTAACGATTTTCTAATAATGAATCATTAAGATGCGTTTGCATAATAATTACGTTGATATTTTCGAATTATTAAAATATGAAGTGCCAATTTATCTATGTTTCCCGGTAATTTAATTTGATGCAATTAGTTGCATTTTAAAATCTTATCTTTATTTGTAAACTATACTTAAACATATTTATACGACGCACACATTATTATTCTAATCAAATGATATTGGATTATTATTAAAGGAGCTTCTTTCTCATGCATTTAACCACATATCTTTTATATACAGTGTCCTCGCAATTGACTTTTTGTAGAATAGTCGATTTACTCTTATAATTTCTGGAATTATATGATTTTCTTAAAATTAAAGTTGTTTACATCTATCCTACGACCCCTATGACTTAATCTACCCTTAAACTACCCTATCATCATAGCACTATATATATATATATATATAATATACATAAGATAATATATATATATATATATATATATATATAAATATATATATTATATAATATAATATAAAACCACGGCTCTGTGTCCTTTTAATATCCTAAAATTTAAATATGTCTCGGTTAGCTCAGTTTAATTAACACAGAGCGCACACCGTTACGATAACAAATAATTTACCCTTTTATCTAATATTATTCCTGCCTTGAATGAGAAAAAGGAAATCGACTAATATTTGTATAATGAGAAAGAGAAAAAATCATATACCCATCACAGCTTAATATGTTTTACTGTATGACAAAATAAATCCCTGAATCAAATAATAATAATAATTTAAATTGTTTTATCACCAAAATTATAGCTCCCTTTCCTTATTTTAAAGCCAGCAAAAATGACACTGTACTCTATTGGAAAATCTTGGAACGTTCAAGAACTTTTCCCTTTTTACGTAAATTTTCACGTCTAAGAAAAGATTTTTGTTGACTCTTTACATACAATATTCAGGTAATAAATATTGTCAATGTTCAAAATAAAGAAAAAATAATGCCTTATGCTAAATAGCTTTGACCTGTAGTTTTCCTTATGCGTCTTTCTTTCTTTTCCCTGAATCTGCTACTGCGTGCTGTGGATCAGTACCCCTGGCTTACTTTCAATTGAGTTGCTCCATTCAAAGCTTAAAACAATCCTATGTTTTGTGCGCCTTTGGATAGATTTAAACCAATATTTTTATTCGGATTTCTTCCAAGTACTATCAATTTATTTAGTTTCCAAATTTTACCCCGTTTAATCAATAATTAAATACTTCTTAGTTTTACCAAATATTTACCCAATCTTTTCTCAGTCTTTTCTTAGATTTACTTAAATTTACCCTTTTCTTAGACTTACTTATAGTTACCTAAAGCCGTTTTCCAGCAAACGGCAAAACTTGTCTCATATATTTCTCACTATTATTTACTTTAAAATTGTCTAACATCACTTTCACAAATATTTGTTTATTCAATTTTAATATTCACTCGTTACGTAAATTCTTGACTATACAAGTGGTGTGAACTATGCTCAGTTTGAATGAAGACTGCCTGCTTATCAAATTTGCGTATTATATAAGCAACGCTCCTATCCAAAATTTATTGGTTATCGGCGTTGTTTGTTCAAAGTTTACGACCAGCCATAAGATGTTTTGAATGCTTTAGACTTTTACAGGTATACGTCTGATAATAGTTCGCCAGAACAGTGTATTGGTCACGTAGGATATCAGTGGATTTCTATATGTATTTATTCTTGACCGTCTGTTTTGTTGTTGTTACAGAAATTTCTAATTCGCCTTTTCACGTAATTAAAATTATGACTTTTGTTTGTCTAGATAATACTTTGAGTTTTGTATAAACTCCATGTCGAAAATCGTGTAGATGAAGTGACGAAAATTAACATATTTCTGTTTACATCCTGCGTTTCCAAAACGTATTTATTTTGAAAGATGCGTTTATTATCAGAACGTTGCTATCTCCTTTCACTATCGCATGTTTAATTTTAATAGAAAATGTATCATGATTTCCTAGCCTTTACTGCATTTACTGCGCATTTCTTTACAATTTATGAATGCTTTTTGGTTGAAGACAAGTTTGATTGCGTGTAGAGTTATTTCTCTTGCTGAATGTGTATTTATTGTTGAAGGATATGCTTTCCGGCATTACTTAAAGTCAATTGCGATCCTTATATAGGGTGTTAAATGTTTGCTCTTTTCATAACATGCAAATTACGTATCCTTCATGATAAATAAATGCAGTTTTCTAACTTCTAGTACTATTTACATGTATTGTGTGACCATTATGACTCAGTGTACCCCTAAATAACCCTCTTATCATAGTATATATATATATATATATATATATATATATATTGTAATGTATCCTCTATTTGAATGAATCATGCCCCACGAATTGGGCGCCATAAAATTGCAGTTGTTTTCTATTTGAAGCCCCTACTTCCTCCTTTTGTGCTAGAACTAAAACTCCATCAATTTGCTCTTTAAACAGCTTTCCCAATTTGATCTTCGTCGGCTAGCTCTGTGCACTACCTCCTACTTACCCCAACTACACATTCTTTCAACACCTTTATATTACACACAACAAAATACAAAAATAAAATAAATTCCTTGGAAAAACATACACCCTTTTACTCGTATGACATGAATGATTATTCAGACAATCTCAATATTTACACTTTTATATTTACAATAAAACATTTCACCCTTTTCTTCAATCTAAATTGTTTGTGATTTATTACACTGCAACATTTTTATTTCAAAGTAGATGGGCCTATCGTGAAACCCTAAATTTACCTTTTACTTGGTCTATGGTGAGCTCAGTATAAACCTTTTTCTCTGATATGCATAAAACATTGCATGGTCAAATTACTCTAAATACCCGTTTACTGTTTACATCAAAATTTATTATTCCTGTTTTTACCTACACAAATAATAATAGAAAATTGTATTTATATACGGTAATCAAATTAAATTTTAGTTCATAAAATTTTCACCACATACTGCTAATCACACATAGTTTTATAACACAATACCATCACCACAGTACAACAATAGAACAAAATTCGTTATCTAGTGTGTTCTTCGGACGCACCATCTCCTTAGATGATCTCCACCAAACTCACCTACTTGAAATTCCCCCAATTTCTCGTGCATTTATAACACTTGTAAAAAATATACGGTGGACTGCACTATGTCGCGGGTTTTTAATTTTAAATTAAGACGTCTTCCCGATGCTACTTAGTGTACTCGAAGCGAATCAGAACATTAAGAGAGCTCCTCTACCCTTGGCAAGAGCCTTTATAATCTTCAAACCCCTTCTCTAGTCACGTATTTCCACTGTCTTCTCTAAACTACCGCACCCGCCACAAACAATTCTCCAAATTCCTGCATTCAAACCACAACGAACTTTTAAAACTCAGAATTTCTCTCATTCCACCACGACTTTACACGAAAAACTATCTACCAGTTGCAACCGTCGACGGGTATCCAGCAAAAACATTCGTCTCCATATACTCTAACAACCTCCAAAACACGCCTATTATGCCCGCGTCTCTATTTTCCTTGAGTCATGCGTTCATAATCACTATTTTCTGTCTCACTCGTGTTTTCCTACTTTTATCGAGCTCCATTATTGCCTTGATGTCTACGGTTACCGTTCCCTCGCTAAATGTGCGCTTGAAAATCGATATCGTCGACAAACACCTTGCATCTTTGTTTCATCCATTGGTTTTTAAAATATACTCGTCTGTCACGCGCTTGAAACTGCTTGTCCTTCTACCAGCTGATGTATTTTCTATCTCCCTTAGTTACCTTCTAACGATTTCATGTCTCTTAAAACTATCGATTTTTGCTTCAAAAATAACATACTGTTCGTTAACCTGTCCTTTCCGTTGTACAAGACTTCGAAATGATACCGAATTGTCTTCTAGTTTTCAAAAAAATATTTATTTATTTGAAGATTTTATTCCCTGAACTCATCGACCGTTTTATTAAGTTATTTTGTAGTCTTCTACGAATTAAATAAACGTACGTTTTAGTTTACGATATTAAACAAATATCCGTTGCATCAATTATTGATTTTTATATACCACAAAGCTCTAATGTTACGCATGTTTGCCTGCAATAGTCAACCTTGTCTTACGTTAATGTATACAAATTATTGATTTTTACGTACCGCGAAGCTTTGGTATTATACATGGTTGTATGCAATAGTCAACCTTGTCATCGATCCTACTTGTCTTTGCATTAAATTAATGTATACAAATTATTACTTTGAAGCTACATCAAAATATGTCATTTAACACTAAAAATTTCTGTATGTAATCGTTTGCTTTGTCTTATACTAAAGTATGCAAACTCTTGATTTGAAGCGTAATAAATAAATTACTATTTTTCTGTCTACAGGGTCGTTATAAAAATACCTTCTTGGCCTATTTACACACGTTGACCGTTAACCTACACCGTAATATATATATATATATATATATATATATATATATAAAATACTCATATTTAGACCAGGGTAGAAAATTAAATAATCACATCAAATAATTTTAATCACCGTGTATAATGAATATTAGTAGATAATACGCTTTATTAAAACCATGAAGCATAAATAAATTCGGTCGTTTCAGTAAAAATAAGAGATTTAAATCATGTACCAGACGCTTTATATCAAAAGAAACAGTATTAAAAAGCTCTGCGTGTAATGTATTTATTCCGAGGAAAGAAACAAATGGAAATTACGTGCAAAATTTATATTAATTAACCCTATTTTAAGTACCCGGTATTAAACAAAGTGTTCACATAATAATTAATATTTAATTTGTATTCGCTAAAAATGAAAGGATAGAAGTCAATTTTAATTGGAGTTAATTAAACCATTATTAATAATAAGCATAAAAGTCTGTGAAAATCCAAGATTAAAATACCACGGAATAAGGCTCTGAGAATTAATAGTATGTTTGAACACCTGCGTTGTTTAAAAAGCTCATTCGGCGTAAATTTTGCAGAGAATTAATGGTTCAGAGAATCTTGGAGAAACCATCGCATAATAGTTACGAGAAATGCTAAAGGTGGGTTATTTCACACTCCACATGGACTAAAATAATCGATAATAAAGAATATCAATTTGCATCAATAAGAACAGGTTAGATAGAGACAGATAATATGCACAAGACCGAGACACATATAGTAAAAGGCGTGATTTAAGCAACGTCACGAGGGTCACAATTGGTTGAAAATAGGATGCAAATATCCGAGGTAGAAACAACGATTTCTGTATAAAAGTCAATTAGTTATTTCCAGACATTGCGTGCCGTGTTGAAATTTCTGATATTTAACTGGGGCGAGTACAAAATTCGTAAAAACCGACGCGCGAGCTACGGAATGGGAACATAGCATGCAAAATTCTTTAGAATTGTCCATTTTGGGGACTCGACCGACAGACAGGCTAACTGCTATATATACTCAGGTGAATATAAACAAGCTCTCTTACATCCGCGACTTGATTCAATATGTTAAACAGTGCATTTTAGTTTGATACAATAATTTAAAGTTTGCTCGTATATTTTGGTGATTCAAAATAGTTTGTTCTTTACGTGCTAACATGAATATACTTTAGTGCACTTAGATACAAGGTAATAAAATTTAGTATCACTGTACCAAATAGTAAAATTTACAACGACAAATGAATACATCAAAAGTAGGCAGTTTTGGCGTATATTGGTGAAAGAAGTATGAATTTCTTTGCTATTTTTCGGGGGTGTTAATAATTAAATGGTTCGTAAACATGACTGGATCCACTAAACAAGGTTCAGATATACACAGATGAGTTCCGGAAAAGCCCTGAAACAACTTTAAATAAATGGTGATGGAGCAAATTTTAAAACGTTGAGAATCAGAAGCCGTAAATATAATCCAGTTGGAATGGTGTGATTAACAAAAGGGACGATGTACATTGAAGCTACGAGTGCAGTGAACTTCAGGTAAATTATACTTTTTTGTTTGAACTTTGATATTTTGGGGTGTGTCGAATAACTTTATAATTGATTTATTTTAAATGGACATTAGTGAAATTGTACTAACAATAAAATTTTAATTTTAAGGTGAAATTTGCTTGTTCAAGTAGAAAGGGGTATTTAGTATTGATGTTCTGGATTATGATGAAAATTTAGGGTATGTCTTTGAGCTCAATTAGACGAACCTGGTTAATTAACGTAAAGGGTGGTAGATGCTCCCTTTGTACTCAGACTCCGGTCTGCATATATTGTTATATTAATTAGTAGGCATCCTACAAGGACTTTAATTCTGGATGCACATTAAATGATAATAAAATTAATCTTGAAATTCTTTTTAAAACTGAAATTTATGCTGAATTTTAATTTGAAATTTTTATGTTATGGTGAATATTGATGTAAATAGAGTTAACGTTGATGTTTGTGGTAGAAATGTGTTTGTTTTTTTTATGAATGAGGATGAAGGTTTAACTAGAGGAGCAGCCGAGGCGATTAACAGAAGAAAGTCAATGGACCAACACAGTTAAGGTAATGAATAGCTTTTTGTAGGATTCACAGCATTCTTTGGCAGCCAATTCGTAGGGGCTCGATTCGAAAAGCGGAGTACCCGGATTTTAGAGGATTCACAGCAATATATACATACATATATAGCTATGTATTTGAAATCTCACAAGTTCATATTATGAAACTACAAAACAATACACGACTGACAGATTTAAATATCGTCATAAGATCTTTTATAGAAATCACAAGTTTTAAAAGATATTCTAAGCCTTTATTCACAGGTGTCTTGAAATAACTTCAATTTTTTTGGGAGTTTCTAGGGGAGTACTAAATTTGGCTCTTTTGGACATATGAATTACTATTAAACGTGCTTAGTGTTGATATTGTTTTAACTTGAATTCAAATATACAAAACTTTCAATAGCACTAGGCCAAAGAAGCTAACCAAGGAAAATAAAATCGAATAAGTTCAAATTGAATTTAATTAAATTAAATCGAATCAGAATTGCATTGAATTGAACCGAAATAAAACTAAATTTAATTGAATAGCATTAAAATTGAAAGCAACTTTTTAAAATTGTCTAAATCAACTAACTACAGACATAACAATTATTAATACCTTACTTGCACAAACCTTTATTAAACAAAGTGTTATTTTTAAATAACTTCGTTTGTTTCACGATAACAAGACTGCCCCTTAAAACTAAACTCGTTCTATTTACAACTTCACGTTAAAAACAATAACACGGTTTATGAAGTTTTCTGCCTTATAAGTATAATTCCTATTAAAATCACTTAGTCAGTGTCGATAATAATGGTTCCTATTCATAACAAAGCACCTGATTAGTTTAGCGCTCTCAACAATGCAAAAAGCACCTACATAATGCTCAACTACGTTTTCCCTTTAATAACAAACTTGAACACGCGGTCATTAAACTTCTGGAAAGATCCAGCAACAGCATGGAAGAGAAAGAAATGTCAACGCATATTCAATTAAGAGGATAAGAGTCATAAAAGGGAGGTGAATTATGGTAATAAATCTAGAAAGTATGATAACCTGTAAATAAATAGAACTAATTAACGTAGTTTGGGGAATGTTAGAACGAGAGACCACTGCCATCATGTCTTCAAATCCTACCAATTGAAAAATGTTTAAGAAAAGTCATGATACTTCTCGTTGCTGACGTAAAGGACGGGTCCTTGTTTCCAACCAATAAAAACGTAGGGGTAACAGACAGAGTTACCTCGAAGACTCTGTACGCGTGAGGTAAGAGGAACGCTCCACTATATAACCAATTAACTGAGGATCAATCCGGGAGTTAATAAGAGGTTGATAAATTGGTATTATAACGTCACGATGACTTCGAACTAATATATATCGTACTAAAGTTTTAATAGTGAAATTTTATAGTTACGAAAGTATTTAAATGTACAGAAGAAAGTAGATTTTGAAGAGTACGTTAAAATGGATTCAAAGATGGAAAATAAATGAATAATAATATACTACTACAAGATAAAACTTTAGATTGAATGAAAACATAAATAAAACTGAAATGGTATTTAGTGGTAAATTGATGATAAATTTTAAACGATTTTAACCATTTTGGTATACGGATTTGGAATGCAATTTTGAAGTGTAGTATATTTAATGAAATAATTTCATCTATATAGAAAACGGCAACGGGCATAATTTACACGGTAAAATAAAATTCAGATAGTTTTAAAATTTTAGAATGGACATTTCTATTAGGTAGTCAAGTTGCGTAAGACTTTGTGTGCAAGTCTTTGTGTGAGAGCTTTACAAGTAGATAAATTGATTTGAGGGTGGCCGGCCTTGGTAGGTTTTTCCAGTATGCGAAAAAATTATTAAACATAAGCTAATCACATATGTTTTAATTGATTTTAAGGACGGGTTGTTAAAATTATCAGACTTATTTTATAAAGTTTGGCAAAAGCTAATTTTTAAACAGGGAATGATTTGCAAATGGAAATCCTAGTTAGAAAAAAGAGATTTATGACTCTTGTAATGTGAGTGATTATACAGCAGTTATAATTTCTTTTTATGTTAGATTTAGGATTTTGCTCGTAAAACAAGACTGTTGTGGCGGTCTTGGACACTCTCATTAAAGTTTGTGCAGGAAAAAATTTGTCTTTCGTAGTTAATAAGGTAATAAATGTTGAAATTTCGTACGCTAATTGGGTTTTCTAGGATTTCTTACATTATAATGTTCGAAGTTATCCTTGTAAAATGCTAAAAATAGACAATTAGTCTATAAAGGAGCGTTTATCGTTTCGGAAGGGAATTCATTCATTAAATTTGATCCGATGCAGTCGACGCTTAAAGTATATCAAGAAATGTCATTTTAAAATGCTAGCTGTTGCCTTATCAAAATATGCAGTAAAACAGTCGCGAGGTTGCTATGAATATTGAAGTGATGTTTTTAAACCCAAATTACATACAAAAATGGAAATATTAATGACGAAGAAAAGACAAAAATTCTTCAATATAAAGCTACTTTAATAGATGTATTAAGTAATTAAAAAGAAAATTTAACCCAAAAAGGTACTTTGATAATTGCTGTTGGAAAGCAGGAATTTTAGTTTTGAAAATCAATTTAAAAAAAGAAGATTTTTAATTACATGAAGCGTTTTGTGGATTCTGCAAGTATCACTGTTAAATTTACTTTTAACTAATATTAGAGTATTTAGAACTAGTTTAAGATAATCCTAATAATTTTTTTCTTGTATGAGGGATTTTTTTACCAGGAGTTTGTGTTCAGAGTTCGATATACTTTGACCTTTAATAGATTATATGTCAATAATTTTTTCTGGCCAAAACAGATCTTACCAGCGTGGAAATAATTTATAACCAGGTGAAAGATCCTCAAAAGAATAAGTTCAATTCTGTAAATGTAAAATAATGTAAGCAACAATATTTTGTGACAAAGAATTCTTAGAAATTATTTTATGTTTGAAAGAAACGATGTTGTAAATGCTTTTGTATGAAAGAAGATATTTTATATTGTGTGATATTGCAGCGTTTTATTTCATTTTTAAAACTCCGTCAATTTCGTTGAGCTAGCCAGGCAAAGTGAAAAACCAAGGTAAGTGAATAATTTAACGTTTACAAACCACAAGTATTAGTTTTACAATACCCTTTTTTGTGACGCCCCAAAGCGAGGCGTTATCACATCACTTTTTTAGCGGCACTTCAACGTGCGGCCTTTTTCATATCACTCTTTTAGTAACCCGCAACATGCGGTCGTGTCACAGTAATATATGTATATATATATATATATATATATATATATATATATATATATATATATATATATATATATATATATATATATATATATATATATATATATATTGATTAATAATATGATTTCATATCGAACCAGTAATTGAAATGTGGAAGATATTATGTCCCGGACAGGATTGCAACATGTAACCGTGAGGTTTCATTGCCGACCGCAAACCAAACTCGCAACCAGGTCCTGTGATTACAATTGTATAAGTATAGAAATCTAAATCATGTATGCAGCCATACATCAACCTATCCGTCAATTACGTTTGGCATTTTGTCAATCACATTTAACAGTGTCAAGCTTCTGTGCTACGTAAAATATAGACAGATATCGCCGCAAAGGCGGTATTGTGAGTAGAACGAAGTGTATTACTAATAAAATACCAAAAAATTTCTCCACATTCTTTTCACGTCCAATACCGTTATTAGGCGAGATTAAAATGGATGATGAGGGACTGCTTCTTGAAGCGCTGATAGTAAGAAAAATAAACCTCGAGAAAGCAAGGTTTAGGTTATCACCCCAAAATCTAAAGTGCCAACTAAATAATACAAGGTACTTAGATACCATGAAGATTTCAATAAAGGAAAAACATGCAACCAATATAGCAAATTTTATCATTTAAAAACGACCGTTTCACTCCCACTTTCTTCCGAAAAAACAAGGAAACTTCGAGTTTACTGACAAGTTCACTTCCGTGAACTAGACCTATCGAAAATAAATACCGAAACAAATTCAATCATTATCAGCAATTACTGGTTTCATGTCCTGGACGTGCCTATTGCTCATGGGTTTTCCATCGAAAGATACCAATTGATAAGTAGAAATATCTAGCTTTTTCTTCACTTTATAAGGCTCAATAAACTTAGGGGCAAGCTTGGCAGAGAAGAAGTTCGTTGCATCGCCTAAAACTTTATTGCAACGCCATACTGATTAAACAGTTTGATAAACAACTTCTCTACATCTGAGATTGAAATGATGACGGTTACGTTCACGGGGCTAAGTGTAAACGTTCTTTGACTTTTTCAAGCACCTTTTAGAAACCACTTTTACGTCATTTGATTTCGTCGTCCAAATTTGATTCGTCTGCAACCACGGTTGTAGAGAAATCTTTGCCGTTAACAATGTGCTTTCGACCAATTACTGTAGTGTAGGGTATAACCAGTAACGGCCGCTCCGTGGCGTAGTGGTATGTGTGTGACTACTACGCCCAAGGTCCCGGGTTCTAATCCCGACACGGTCCTCTTGAAAAATTGTTAGGCGAGCATTTTTCCCGTGCGTGAGTGTTGTCATGCATGTTAAAGATCCCTACCTTGCTTGGAACAGCAAGGGTTCAGCAAAATTCCAAATTTTCCAGGTTAAAAAAGTTCGTTTCCTGGCTAATGTAGTACCTTTGAGTGGAGCATTGGAAAATCACATGTAAGGTATAACCAGTAGCTTCACTAGTCGAGGTTCTGATAGCACAAGCTATAGCAGCCATGTGGGAATCCTATGCACGATGGGATTTGTTAATGTAGGAGCGAATCGTGGTTTTAAGTTTTCTATTAGTACTTTGAGTAGGATTGGCACGAGAGTAGTACAAGGGAGTAAACGAAACTTGGGAATTATATTTCTCGCATAATTTTCGGAATCCTTTGATCTTCAACTGAGTGCCGTTATTCGCAAACAATGTATTGCGGTACACCATAAGCTAGAAATATCCCTTTTTCGATATCCTTACACAATCTGGGAGCAGTAACAGAGCGAGCCGGAGACAGAACTACATATTTGCTGATTTAATCTGTTATGACGAATAAATAGGTATAACCTTTACTCGAACGAACTAGAGGAGCAATATAATCTAGGCTAATTACTTTTCAAGGTTTTTCGGGAATGGGTCACTCATCCATCAATCCAGCGGGTAATTTTTGTTCCGGTTTATGTAGTTGGCAAACCTTGCAGCTTTTTACATACCTGGCAACATCACTTTTTATTTGAGGTCAGTAATAACGCGTGCAGATTCTTAAATATGTTTTAAAAATATCAGTATGACCAGAGGTGGGGTCTTCAAGGCAATGTGACAAAATTATTTTACGCTCTTTCGGTATAACTAGTGTTTGGGTCTATGAACCCGAGCTAATATGAGTTGGACTGTATACAAGTAGCGAGTTGTGAATGACACACACAAATTAAACATACCCGTTATTGCGCCGAATGTGACCTTCAACTAATCTAGCAGAAATTGTTGTAAAGCCTTACTCCAACAACTGCATTCGAACTTTCGTCTGCTCCAATAACGGCTGGTAGGTGGAATTGTATCACTTACAAACTCAAACACAATGCGGTGAAAACGATATTAAACCTATTAAAATATTTTAATTTTTTGCCTGACAGTTCTAGAAACATTGCATGTACAACTTGATAATTGTGTAATTTTTTAGCAAAACATCTATCTAGATTATAACATATAACAGCGGAAGAATGTCAAATCACAGGTATTACGTTTTTAACTATAACTAAAACTAAACCTAATTGAATTGAGACGCAACATACCGCCCAGCCAAAACGTAGTTTTGAATTAGATAGTTACATTAAACAATATAAAAAAAATAAAAAAACAAACTTGTGAAACAGGAGAGTCACTGTGTTAATGGCAGAAGAGGCACCAACTTGCAAACACGTCGTACGTAGATCCCAATGCAGTACTAATTTTTGCAACTTAACAACACCGTCTTTACAGGGGTATTGTTCCGTTACGCGTCCAATGGGTCATGACAGCGGTACATTATTCCTTTATTTTATAAAAACTACCCCACCCAATTGTGAATTTGGTTTAGAATTGACCCATTTAACCTTTGGCATGAGCGAATGTAAATAGTCTCGAGACCACCCAGTCCAAAAGGCTTGAGTGGCTTGTTGCAAAAGTCGATAACAATTCAAGAGATGTGTCGATGCGTCTTCAACATTAATTTCAGGCGGTGATTCTAGAGGCGACCCGATCTAGCAGGGACCAGGAGTGAGGAAATCAATGTCATAGGAACTGAACCTATTGGCGGACAATTTAGGATAGTTTCGATTTTAGTGAATAGTGTCACCATCTCCTTGAAGGTAGAAACCAATGGACCCATTATTCTAAGTAAATGGTGCTTGGCGGACTTCACTCTTGCTTCCCAAATTTCACCAAAATGTGGCGAAGACGGGGGGCGGGGTTAATATTACATTTTATTTCTTTTAAAGAAGGATGGTCGGCAATAGCGTAATTGGAAGTTTGAAGGAAGTTGGTTATTTGAATAAAATGGTTAGCGGCGCCTTTAAAATTAGTGACACAGTCGCTGTATATTATAACGACACAATCCGCGGCGCGCCACAAATCCATCCAAAGTAGTCAAAAACGCGGCAGTCGATAACCTTGACACTAACTCTAAATGGATTGCTTTAGTGGCAAGACAAATAAAGATAGCCATGTAACATTTGGAGCGGGAAGTCTTCCTTCTAGAACTTTCTTTTAGAATCCAAGGGCCTACAAAATCTATGTCAATGGATATAAATGGGGGTGATTGTTGAGCTCTGGCCACGGGTAGGGTAGCCATTTGAAGATTTCTAGATGGCACCTTCATTTTATAACAGGGTAAACACCGGTTTATGCGTTTGCAGATCAATCATCGAATAGAAATTATCCAATACTTACGCTGAATATGCTGCGCTTGGCATAACCTAGAATCGCCACTAAGAGTCAGTTGATGATAGTATTCACAAATAAGAGAAGTTAATCGAGATTCTTTGGGTATGAGAAGAGGATGCTTTGCCTCGTATGACAGCGAAGCGTACTCCAACCGACCACATTTAAGAGCGACTGTTTCACCTTATGGTAATACCAACATTATACAATCTTGTATTTATTTCCGCCTTTAGCTCTATCCTACTTGAGTCAACCACTTCCTGTACCTCGGGTCTCATGAAAAACGTAAAATTATCTGGTCTATCGTTTATTTGTTTCACTTTTTGATTGAATTTTTGACTTAACATTTCCTGATTTAACGTTAACTCTCCGTTCACATTTATTAGCGTTCATCATGTCCACTGTTTACGCCTTGCCTAATATAAAATAAAAGCATGCTCCTCTTATCTCTCGACTACGATTTGTTATTCGCGCATCGCAAGGTGAGCGCTGGTTACAACAATAAGATAGTCGACACAGCTCTCTCTTAGTACACAGTCCATTATTAAATGTCACACTCGCGCCGGTTTGTCGGCATTATCAGTTAATTAATTAAATAACAACGTGGGTACCTTTATTCCTTCCTTCAGAACCCTCTCCTGCCTAACCAATTATGTATATAGTGGTGAGTGTAAAGTGATAATTGAACACGGGGTAAGTTTTTTATGCAACCATACTTTATAAACATTTTATTACGCATATTTTGTTATTGTGAACCAGCGTTCCGCTTAGGCATGAACATACCTTATTTTTTTGGTCCTTCGAGCCGGATGAGTGATATAATTGTCGTCGTGGTTGTAGAGGAGTTTGCTTTATGTTAAATTATTACAAAGTTGCTCTTAATAGTATTTGAAATAAATTCACTCTTATCGAAACCTGCATGTTGATAAACGGTTATCAGCACAGGTGTGTTTGTTTATATTTGCATTCAATTTTAATTATAAAATACACTTCAATTCGATTACATATTTACGTGTAGTTTATGCTATTCTGAAAATATCGTTCGACAGCATTTCTTTGCAAGCTCAACAAGAAGCCTTATTTGGTCGCTTGCAAGGCATTTGGGATTATGCTATTTCCGCAAATGTAAGTAAATTAAACTTATTAGAAGCAAAAATGCAAAGGCTTCCGATTATTGGAAATGCTCTCGAAAAACTACAGGTAGCAATAATTGAATTCAACGCTACTAAAACTGACGGTAGTCCGATGTTTCCCAGAATAGGTATGGGTAGAACCTTAACTCGCCCACCACAACTGACCCTAAACTACATGTAAAATTAAATCTAGCATCTTTCGACGACTTATTTGACGTAGTTCGTGCAAAATATTTAGAATTGAAAGAAAATTCTACAAAATCTGTTTCTGCGGATGCTCTGGCATTTAAAGGCCCATCCGTTGAATGTTTAAAACCCCTAGAAATTCCTGTTTTTGATGGTTCCATTGATAAGTGGAATAATTTCATTACTACTTACCGCAGTGTTGTACACGAAAACAAATCTATTCCAGTCTCATTAAAATATTTATATTTTAGATCTTATCTCGATAAGGAAGCATTAAGTGTCGTCTCTGATCTAGCGTTAGATCCCAATTTGTATGAGCAAGCATTTAAAAAACTGGTAGATCGGTACGATTCTCCACGCAGAATTGTTAATTTTTATTTGAATAAAATTCTTCAATCTAAATCTACTGGTTCCTTATCAAATTTCATAAATACACATTGCAACGCAGTAAGCACTTTGAAATCTGCCCCCGACGTTGAAGATTTATCCGACTTTATTTTATTTTCTCTATGTTATCGTAATTTGGATCCTAAATTACAACATGCATTTGATGCACGCGCGGATTCTAATGTGCCGACTTGTGCTAAGTTGTTCGAATTTTTAACCGCGCAGAATAAAACCTCAGAAATGCACGAAGATGTTCAATCTTTAAAACCCGTTAACGTAAATATGCCACCGCGCTCCAAATATAATCTAAATAAGTCTTTTTTTGTAAAAGAATCCACTAACGATGCGCAAGTAAAATGCGATCGTAATTCGTGTCCCTATTGTAATGAAGGGCATACAATTTACGCGTGCAAAAACTTTCAAAAATTAAATGTTTCCGATAGATACACCGCGGTAAAAAGGATGTTGCGTTGTTTTAAATGTTTAGGCAATCATATTAAGGGCTGCAACTCTAAGGGAAGATGCAGGTTATGTAGCTCGAGATATCATCACACCTTTTTGCATAATGTATCGCCTGTCTCGACTTCGGGACCGATAACCCCTGTGATCCCTTCCACATCCGATAAGAAAGAAACAGTTTCTACATGCAATGTATCTAATAATCCTAAAAATTATACAGTGCTTTTAGGAACGATTCAAGCTAAGATTCGGGACATCGATGGCGATTTTCAACCTGTAAGGTGCTTGCTTGATTCAGGGTCCCAGATCAATGCGATCACTTCTGCTTGCGTGCAACGTTTGGGTCTTAAATATGTTCGCAATAACAGTAAGGTGTGTGGACTAGCCAATGCCGCTGTTAATTCTAAAGGGCTAGTCGATTGTTTTCTACTTTCCAATTATGCAGATCAACGAATAAATTTTTGTGCCTCTATTCTTCCAAAACTTACAGGTAATATTCCTGGTTGTTCTTTACCACGTGGAATTTATGAACGATTTAAACATTTACCCTTGGCTGACCCTAATTTCCATGTATCGGCTCCGGTAGAAATATTATTAGAGCGGACATATGTTGTAGAATATTATTTTCGGATAACGCAAATAACCGTCTTGGTAAACCTCTAGCGATTGACACTATTTTTGGATACGTGTTAATGGGACAGGTGCCTTCTCCGCAAGGACCGTCAAATGCTACTTCGCTTTGTATAATGTCGCAACCTCTTGAAAGCGAAGTAAAAAATTTTTGGGCGCTCGAAGAAGTCTCGCAACCTCCTGCTGTGAATATTGACGACAATTATTGTGAAGCACATTTTGTTAGTACCCACTCGCGATGAAACTGGTCGTTACATTGTAGCTCTACCCTTCAAGGATAATGCCGAACCTCTAGGGCGCAATCGTGAAATTGCTTATAACAGTTATCTAAATTTAGAACGGCGACTTCGGAATTCAACCGAAAATCAAAAGGTTTATGATTCATTTCTCGAGGAATATTTATCCCTAAATCACATGAATGTTGCTCTGCAACCCTCCGATTATATTTTACCACACCACGGCATTCATAAAACCACAAGCAGTACTACCAAACTACGAGCGGTGTTTAACGGATCTGCTAATGATTCGACCGGTAAGTCCCTCAATCAACGTCTTTACGCTGGTCCGAAACTGCAATCAGGTTTGCCCGAAATAATATTTTTATTTCGTTCCCACAAAATAGCACTTTGAGCTGACATACGAATGATGTACCGCCAAATTTTAGTACGTACACAAGATAGAATATTCTAACATATATTCTGGCGACCCTCCCTCGACAGCGGAGTTCAAGAGTACGAATTGAACACGCTTACTTATGGTCTTACTCCATCCTCTTTTATTGCGCAACGCGTGTTAAAACAATTGGTGATCGACGAAGGACAACAATTTCCTCTAGCATCTGTGGCCTTGCTGAATCACACGTATATGGACGACGTGATTTCAGGAGCCAAGTCCGTTGCGGCAGCTCAGCAGCTGCAATCTGAATTAATAAAATTGCTGTCTCTTGGCCAATTTCAGTTAAGAAAGTGGTCCAGCAATGACAACTCTCTTTTAAATCAATTCCAGGAATCTGAATTAGAACCCTCCGTAGCATTTTCTGATGAAATCTCTGGTATCAAAATATTGGGACTAGTTTGGAACCCGAATTCTGATAATTTCACTTACTATGTTGTTCCTTTCGAAGGGAATATTTCAAAACGTTCCGTTCTTTCATATATGGCTAAAATTTTCGACCCTCTCGGCTGGTTGACTCCGGTGGTGTTCTTAATAAAACATTTTTTACAGCAATTATGGGTACAACGTTTAGGCTGGGACGACACGCCGGACACCGACTGGTGTTTGAAGTGGGAGAAAATTTGTTCCCGCCTTACTGAATTATCAAATTTGAAAATTCCTCGCTGTTTGTTTTTAGACTCGGGACAGTACCGTCTGTTAGGGTTTTGCGATGCCAGTGAGAAAGGTTATGCTGCATGTGTTTTTCTACATGGCACGACTTCAGATAACACGAATTGCCATCTCCTACAAGCTAAAAGTAAAATTTCACCCTTAAAATTTCATTCAATGCCCCGTATGGAATTATTAGGTGCTGTTTTGTTATCTCGTCTAGTATATTCTATAATCTCTAATAAATTTCCTTATCCCTTGAAGGAAATAAAATTATTCACCGATTCTCAAGTGGTACTAGCGTGGATTAACACTCCTTCTTATTTATTAAAAACATTTGTTGCCAACCGCGTGGAAATTATTTTAGAATACACTGCCATTCAACAGTGGTACCATATTTCTGGTGAAAACAACCCCGCCGATATGGCTTCCCGTGGTCTTATTGCACACCAGTTGATTGACAACGATATCTGGTGGCATGGCCCATCTAACTGTAGCGATCTAATTACGGCTTCCAGGAACTTGGAATCTCCCCCTTCTCTAGAAATTCTTCCAGAAATAAAATCTCCCCCTAATATATTAGTTACTTCTACACAAAAAAATTGCACTCAATTTTTGGATAAATTTTCTTATCTCACCTTGCTTCAGCGTACTGTTGCATATGTAAACCGTTTTATTTACAATTGCAAGAACTCTGATAAAAATTTATCAGGCTCTCTTTCTTCTGATGAATTACATATCTCATTGATAACTATCATAAGAGTTACGCAACAGCAGTTCTACGCCGAAGAAATAAATCAACTAAATTTAAACAAGGGTTGTTCTAAACAACTCCAAAAATTGTCCCCCTTTATTGATTCGCTAGGTCTTGTTAGGGTGGGCGGACGTTTGCGTCACTCCCTGTTGTCTTATGATAACAGACATCCCTTTCTATTACCGAAACAAGCCACTTTATCGAGATTATTGTGTGATAATTATCACCGTTTATCTATGCATTCAGGTGCATTCATGACGCAATCACTTATTCAGCGAAAAATCTGGATTATTGGAATACGTTCCTTAGTTCGTCAGAGGATCCATAAATGCGTTGTTTGTTCGCGCTTCCGTGCGACAACTGCTCAACCGTTCATGGCCGATTTACCCCTTTCCGTGTTCAACTGTCCAGAACATTTACTCATGTGGAGTAGATTTCGCCGGCCCATTTATGATCAAGTCTTCTAATCGTCGTAATGCCCCGGTGTCTAAAACTTATTTATGCATATTTATTTGTATGTGCACCAGAGCGGTGCACCTCGAGGTAGTGTCAGAATTATCTACCGAAGCATTTTTAGCTTGTCTGACAAGGTTTACAGCTCGTAGAGGAATTCCTGATGTTGTTTACTCAGATCAGGGTAGAAACTTTTTTGGTGCCTCGCGGTCCCTCAAGGAAGCTATCATATTCCTTAAATCCAACAACGATAAAATTTTCGCCGATTTAGCCTCCCGCCATATCAAGTGGCAATTTAATCCTCCATACGCCCCAAATTTTGGCGGAATTTGGGAGTCTGGAGTGAAATCAGCAAAAGCCTTATTAGTTCGTACTTTAGGTACACGCCCTCAAACTTTTGAGGAACTATGTACAATTTTTTCTAGGGTTGAAGCCATACTCAATAGTCGCCCTCTTTGCCAGTCTTCCGATCCTAATGACGGTACGGATTATCTGTCGCCCGGTCATTTTTTAATAGGCGGTCCCCTTTTATCTCTACCTGAAATTACTATTCCGGAGGAAATAACTTTGCGTTCCCGTTGGCAGCGATTGTGTCAGGTTACTCAATCCATTTGGCGTCGGTGGTCCAACGAGTATCTCCACCAACTCACCCAACGTAACAAATGGCATTGCCCCACCATGTTGCCCAAGGTAAATGATGTGGTCATAATTAAAAATTTAAATACTGCCCCCTTGTGTTGGCCTCTTGGCCGTATTGAAAAATTGTTTTTTGGTCGTGACGGTATACCACGAGTAGCTTCTGTAAAAACCGCTGCAGGTTTAGTTGCACGTCCAATAAGTAAGCTTATTATCCTCCCTTTGAATGAATAATTTTTATTTTTGTTATTTTCTCTTATTTATGTTCCGTTTAATTTTAAAATTTTAAGGTTGTATTAAAGTTTTGTTTTAATTTGTCTAGCAACCTTAACATTTCTAGGGTGTATTTTTGAATGATGTATTTTATTTTGGTATAAAACTTATTCAGTTTTAGATGGGCGGTTATGTTTACGCCTTGCCTAATATAAAATAAAAGCATGCTCCTCTTATCTCTCGACTACGATTTGTTATTCGCGCATCGCAAGGTGAGCGCTGGTTACAACAATAAGATAGTCGACACAGCTCTCTCTTAGTACACAGTCCATTATTAAATGTCACACTCGCGCCGGTTTGTCGGCATTATCAGTTAATTAATTAAATAACAACGTGGGTACCTCTATTCCTTCCTTCAGAACCCTCTCCTGCCTAACCAATTATGTATTTAGTGGTGAGTGTAAAGTGATAATTGAACACGGGGTAAGTTTTTTATGCAACCATACTTTATAAACATTTTATTACGCATATTTTGTTATTGTGAACCAGCGTTCCGCTTAGGCGTGAACATCCACCATAGTTGATTCTGCTTCATTATTTTCTACTTCCATTGTACCAAAAATTTTCCGAAAAATTTATACAAAAATAACAACTTTTAAGCTAAATCTGACTGAGTTACGCCCCTAATTTCTGGCCTCTTAACAAAGAAATCGAGACTGAATGTTGAATCGAGTCACTTTGGTTTAGACTCCTTTTTATATGGCTTTTCGGGGGTGGCTAAAAACACGATATATTTTTAAATCATGACGACAACAAAGCTAAATATTATTGGTCTACAAACGCGATTGAACGTTCCTTAGCATATTCTAGAAAATAAACAAGCATTCACGTGGGATTTTAAAGAAGTATGAATGTAAAGTGGTAACGTGATCTCTAAAATTTCAGAAATGTTGGTTTTAGTAAAAACAAAATGATTCATTTATTGAAAACACGCTATATACAGCTATAGACCTGAAGCAATACACCCACTTTGCTTATATTAAAGTTCATTTTGAATGAATAACGAAAGTTACGCCAAGTTCAAGCGACACTTTAAATGTAATTTTCAGGAGGACGAATCCACAGTACTCATCAATGTAAATCAATAAATTGATGTTTTCAACAACCAAGTATCACGCAACTTTAACAGTCTATAAAAGTCAGGTTAAGTGTCTATTTTAGAATCATTCATCCAAAGTCGTGGGCGGAATATTGGCAGCGACTAAAATACTGGTGGTAAACAAGATGCACACGTGAGCATTCATATGGTTCATTAAAAATATTATTTTGCATAAAAGTTTACTACGTTAATAACGACGTAATAATTTCAGCATAACTCAGCAAACTAAAAGAATATCTGAATTATGTATTGGCGCTCTACCAACTTGCGTCATTTACTCAACTGTTAGCCAGACGTACCTCATTTTTCTGAAGCCTTTTATTAACAGAACCTATTATACGGATACGATAACTTGACGTGCTTGTAATAGAACGCATCGAGAGATGCAGTACTTATATTTTACGATGGCCGCCATTTCAGTATACATCTTTGAAATATATGGTTGACGTAGAGCTTTCTAGCCAGATCAGTAATCGAAATGATTTCCTAAGTATAATTTATTTACAATAGATATTCCAATATCTGCGATAGACCTACGTCAGCTTGTATCTTTGATATCTAAAGTAACTCAATGAGTTTCCCCAACATTTGTTTTCTTTTAAAAGCACCATTTTATTATGAGACGCTATGCAATTTAACTAGTCGAAATTATCAATACTTTTAATCTAAATTCCAGTTAAATTCGCCAAATGTTTCGTGTTGCGTAACATTTAAGGTCGAACTGATCGTCATATATCGAGCCTCACCATGCGCCCTATTTCAAAGAATTGATCGACTGGCTAATTGGGTGGGCCCAGTACGCCACATAACCTACGGTCAACAAAGAAAGTTCAAACCGCAACTAAAAGTGTTCGTATGAATAATCTACTTTGTTTCACGACGTTTACAATAAGTTATGTATCTCATCTGCTTTACTTTAAATAGAAATCGGATGCAAAAAAGGGAAAAGCTAATTTTAAAAGGACAAATTAATATTGATGCACCCTGTATAATTCTGATTTCATGATTAGTAGTGTTCAGTACGCGAGATATTTCAACCAAATTTTTAGTTCTATTAAAGTCATACACTTAAAATCACAAGAGTATCGTTTTTTCTGTTAAATACTTATTAAAACGGAACTTAAGCTCTTAAATTATTTTACACCATAAAAACGTAAACCAAATACTTGATTCAGTAAATATTCATAAACAGATCATGTTATTTTAAGCAAGATTTGGAACTGTGAAGTAGACAACAGTGAAACAACACATAGACATGTTCCATACCATAAATATCCAAAATATAGGATGGCTTATTTACACATTTTAGTAGCATGAAATTGAATTAATATTGCATAGCTACAATACGAAGTAATCCGCAAACCATGTCATAATCAAATTCATACCATGTAGTAAAAACATAGTAGTAAAATCTACTGATATCAAGTTTCAGATAATTAATAATACTATTCAATACAAAGTTACAATGTTTCAATGTATTTCTTTTAAACCGCAAGAGTAATAAAATAGCTGCAAGCTCGTAGCTTTTACATAATAGCGCCATGTAAGATCACTCCTGATTCACGTGGGATAGGAATGTTTTACAGAGATCCCCCCGCGAACGTATAAGGGGCCAGGAAAACTGAACGGACGCTAGACGACAATCAGGGAGAAGAATTTAGAACTAATATTCTCAAACCATCCACTAAAGCACAAGTGAAAAGGTAGTCAAATATATCCCGTATGTTACGATATAACAATCGGGCGAAAGGTGATGTTGGTCCGCAGACTTTGACAGACCCGCACACGTAATCAGAATAGGACGATTTGGTTCTTAGCAAGGAATTGGAAATAAACGACCTTGCACATGAATTTACTCTTAGCTCAAATGGACTTCTTTGTTTACCTGAAGGCATAAACCGTAAGTTCTTACCTTATTAGAAATTGTTTCTTCTTGCGTTGTAATGTATTTGTAAATTTTCTGTTTTTAGGCCAAGGGCGGCCAGCTAGTTCGAGTTACGAACTCTGCCGTGAACATGAGAAATGAGAAGTGGTTCTTTAATTACATTTGTATAAGCAATACACGGAAACTAAAAGGAAATAAATAATAATATAAGCAGGCTCTACTACTCCTAACTTTAATAATAAATACACCTTAAGGGAAGATGTGTACATCTTTAAATATACCTGGATATTGTAAGGGGCATTTTTAATCGTTTAACATTTTACGCTTTTTCTCAATTAGTAAATACCTTTCTGCAATTACTATTTCTATATTTTATATTTATTAACCCCTGGGGCAAATGCGTCGTATTATAATGTGTGGATCGCTGTTTGTATAAAGGAAATACTTTCGAATAGTTCAGATTTGTATGCAATTTAACTCGTGTGTATTAATTTAAAAATAGATTAATTGAAGATTGATTTTCATTAATTAATAAATTGCCAGGAACGAATTTTAAATGGGATTATTCGTAAATTACCTTCCAACTTATCGGAAATGATAAACCGCTGTAATTAATTATTTAGATATGATTGCGGCATTCACGTTTTGGTTGTTCCTTATGTTATTAGCGAAGGAGATAATAGTCGACAAGAGTTTATGGTAACAACTAGTTGATATAAACAGTTTGAGTTTGCTCTTCGTTCCTACAGATTAATTACGTTAAAAATAGTGTGTGCTGTTTGCTTTGAAAAGAGTCGGATTGTTTTAATGATACGCGTAGCTTTACTAATTGTTCTTTTTGTTGCTTTTCTGTTGGAAAAAAAGTGATAGAACTTGTTGACTCGACCGCACGTGCTTGTTTTATGGAACATTATTTTAGTGATACGCGTTGCCTTACTAATTGTTTTTAGTTGTTTTTCTTGTGAGATAAATGTTTTAAGGAACGTTTGACGGACTTGCTTTAGTGATACACGTGCTTTACCCGTTATGGTTCTTTTTAGTTGTTTTGTCTTTTGATATTTAAACTGTGTGTGCGATCTAGTTTTGAGGTCCTTTCCTTCTCAGAGTAGCGCATACTTTGGATTATTTAAATACAGTGATACTGTAGTTTCTGAATTTTCTAACAACAAAGAATCTAAAATAGATCATTACTTGCGCAAATTTCGTTATTTGCGAAATATAACAGATTACCGGCTTACAAAGGTATTGGTTGAAGTTTCTCACTGCTTTTTGGGATGTTTATGAAAATAATATACATTTGGTCCCAGTTGAAATTAAACTAGTGCTACAGAATATTTCGAAATTAATGTCTTAGGAAATAGAATTACCAAGAAATTTATCAAGGCTACATAGTTCCGACGCGTGATAATGCCTGCTGCTAACACCAGTGAAATACGTAGGTGTGATTAGTGTAACGTGTGATAAGTTCCATCAACACCATCACAGTCAAGGGTGAAGTGCTTCGTTAGTGCAGGACGTCGTTGAATCTCACACTTCAGTTGCAAGGTAGCGTTGCTGAAGGACTTTTGTAAGTTGAACTATTTCCTACTGGTTATTACTTTAAATATCTATTCGTTGCTTTACCATATCTTTGTCGTTCTGATACCTTTTACAATAGACTTGCATGCTATTTTAAAACATAGAAAAAAAAAGAAAGAAAGAAAAATCAATACTGCTGAATTAGTCATATCAATTGTGTCTTACCTATTTATCTTTTGTAAACATTTTGTCTGATTTATGTTTAATTGGTGTGTGAGGAAACGTTTCTGCTACTCCCCAATATTACCTCACTTTGTACTAAATATTTTTGTATTGCTTTTACCGTTGTTATATTATATAGTTTATCTAAACAGTTTTTATTTACATTCTACAAAGTACTGAATAACTTGGGCTTTCCATTGCTGCTATTCTTTTTCTTTATTTCAGGTTTGCAGGACTAATCTTTTTTTATTGCAGGTTTGCTATTCTAATTCTTTTATTGCAGGTACTGTTACTAACTCCTTACCGCCGCATACATCATAGGTCAGTCTGCTTTCTACAACCCCCCCCCTACTCTCCGATTGAGCCCGGTCATTTCTTTGACTTTCTTTGTGTTACGTAGCATAAATTTGGCGCCCAACGTGGCTGCCACGAATTAACGTTTTAAATTGCATTGACTCTAATTTAAAGCTAGCGATATTGTGACGATTAAGCTAATCGCATTTTGAAGTTTTACTTCAAAGTATTAAATTTGAGTATCAAATTGTTCCTGTAGCTAATTTATAAAATCTCTAAATATTTAGAACCCATTATATGTCCCACTCTACACACAGATAACCATTCTTTACAACTTATGCACATGCACTTGCGATGGTTGATACGGTAAATTTGTAGTTGAAAATTATTTACATTTTATCTTTTAACAGTTTTACCCATTTAACTTCACCACCAACTGGTTGCCGAAGAATTACAATATTTTAATAGAAACTAATTGGCATGATGTAATATTAACATTAACATTAACATTTTGATGCGCGCGATTTAAATGTGTTGCTTATTGGAACATGTTCAGCACTTTATGTATATAGTGTCCCACAAAAGGGTTTATACTGGTTGGACATAAAAATTCGAACAAAACAACAAAAATGTAATTCTTTTTAGCCGCAAATATATTCAAAGCATTACTGATGTTGTTATAATATTGAAGACATTCAAATTGTCCACCATTGACAGAAATACATAATTTGGAATCCTAGGGCACAGATCGACAAACAGATGATTTGGTTTCGATAGGAATAAATTCACGGGCAATCACAACGTACGTGGTTTTGAAGCAAATACAAGGTTTTTTAGAATTGCACCACAGAAAAAGTAACACAACATTAGATTGGATGATTTGGGTGAATACTCAACACTTTCTTCTTGGGTTATCTACCTCTCAACAGTAATTTCCGCAACTCTTTCGCTAATGGGTTAGGCCGACGCGTCGTTTTGTTCGAAAAACAGTCTTCGTATGTGTAGAGTTGGTGAGCAGCTGGCACATTTACTTCCCGCAACATGTTAAAGTGCTCTGCGCCTGCCACTGTTCTGTAGAAACAAGATGCTCTTACTCTGACAGATATGCCACACTATACTGTTAATTTAGCAACATTCAGAGCTCGTTCTTCCATAACATTGTGATATTCTGTTTTCCAGTACATATAGTTGTAGCGGTTGGTGGTTTCATTCAATTTAAAAGCAGATCAAACAATCAAAACAGCCATTACAAAAAATTAGTTCGCAGAATTGGAGGCACCTATTTGGATCGTCCTCATTTATTTCGCGACCTGTAGGGTTTGGACTTCGTTTGCTTTAAAATACGTTGTGTACCTGATTTGCTTGCACCTGAATGACGCAAAGTGTGCAGTATGAACCACTTTTGTAAAAGTTGGCACAAATGATTCATCCGTCTTTTGCCAGATATTGATTTCTTTCTGCCATATCGTCCTTTCTTCAAATTACATACAGTTCCTTCCCTTACTTGTCAATTATTTGTCAGTATTTGCAACTGAACTGGAAATAAAAGAAAAACAAATAAATGGTACTAGCGTTAATCATATCAGACACAGATACAAAAAGATCTATCAGGTTATCTGCAATACTTTGTCTGCCATTAATATTTAAACAGTGTAACCTCTGTGTGAGAGGGACACTGTATGTAATGCGTAAGCGTGGAAAAAAATATTATTATGGAAGAGAAAACCATTTATACATTAAACCTTAATATAATTTTAAAATAAATCCCATCCACTGAAAACACTCATTGTTTTCTGTTTACTCCAAACCTTGCGTGCTTTATACAAAAACCGTCCCTCTCTTTAATTCTCTTGTCTAATCATCTTAACCGAGAGATTCTGCCTCGCTGATTTACAGGTAAAAAACCAACGCTGCTATGTTCACGTTAACTTGCAGAAGCACGTTTCTTCTTGACACGCTTTCATATCTAGAATGTTACGACGAACACGTAGTTGTAGCTCTTTGGTTTTGCTGCTTTTGTGAAAGGAATTTGAAATTGTCTAAAGTTGCTTAAAGCTTTTTCATGGAAACACCACCGTTTAGGAGGAATGCGCTAGCGTCTTTTACCGTAACTTTGTATTTTAACTATGTATGCTTCATCAGTGTTTATAAATTGTAACGAATTTGAAACAACTAGGGAGAGGATACAACTGTTGTTAGTTCAGAATTTTATTAGAATTCCTGGATGAAGTTGCGGTTGCTTAATGCATACGTAATGCATGCATCCCGTTTTCCTAATTAGAGCATCCCCGTCAGAAGCGTAAAACATTTTTAAATAAATGCTATATTTAGTAATGTGCAATTACGTCAGGGTTAAAGGATGGTTTTGACATGAAAGCTTTTTCTGATTCACCTTCTATTTTTAAGCTTGTTTAAACGTAAACTATTACAGACATACAATAATAGATAGTAAAGTTAGTAATTCTGAGCAGTTGCAAAATTTCAGTTCAATGCCATCTGTTTTTTTCTATCTCTAGGAACACTATTATTTAGCTTAAATCTTAGTTTCGTTTTCAGAGAAGACAATTTTGTTTCGTATGGTGGACAAGTTATTGAAGCCAGAATTAGGTAAAGAAATTGGATCACTGGCTGTTTTTCGGCACGTTTATGTATGTCCCGTATCATACTTTATAAATGTGCGGCATTGAAGTTTAATTCTTTCCTCCGATGCGGAAGCTTTAGCTATGTTATTTTTCAGCAATAATTGACGTGAGAACTATCAATCGGTTCATATTCACTACCAGTCTATTTACAACGACAAAAACGTACGGAACACATATGAACCCAACCGCACCCAAATAAAGGCGAACTTATTTGGGACACTGATGCAAACTGAAACTTCCACAGGTTCCTCAGTTTATTTGCAGTGTGATGCTACTACGTAGAACTCGGTCTATATCTATGATTTAACTGTTGTATACATGTATAAACTCGCGAACGGAAAAAATTATTAACTTGGCTTTAAGTCATAGGATTAGCTCTAGTTCAGAAGAATTATGTGATAGTTCGGAGGATTCCATCGTAGATAAAAACTATATACCGAGTGATTATGAATTTGATACAGAACGATAAGAAGGGGATGAAAGTCAAAATTATATTGCATTATATCGCCAGAAACTTTAAACTCCGATGCACCGACTGACTAGAGTAACCAAAAGCTTGATTAAACACATGGTGGAGTAAATAAACAGATGCCCTGTTCAACAGAAAGAAATTATTTATTCTACGCCTCAGTCTGCAACAGTCAGTCCGGCAACCCACTGACCCGACAGAAATCAAACAAAAATTGTTCATGTGATTCCATACTTCAGTAGAATTTATTTTTAAAATAATGCCACGAGATAAGTTTTTTACTGATTCTAAGTGTTGGCACTTTGCAGATAATTTGGAAGATTCTGGAGAAGACAAATTATTTGAAATAAGACCAATGTTGGAACCGTTAGTAAAATCCTTTTACGAGTAGTACCTGGAAGACATTTGATAATAGATGGTTTAGGTTTCCGGCAGTACATCAAGAAAAAAAGACAAATATCGTGTCAAACTTTATGAACCTTCTTGAGTATATGAAATTCTAAAATATGTACGGTAAAGAGTGATGATAGCAGTGGTCAAGAGCGTGCCACGGCTACTGTAATACATTTTACAAGAAGGACAGAAAACTATTTTGTCATAATTTTTATACTACTGTAGAGGTTGTAGGAACGCGTGAAGAACGCAATTAGCAAATATGCGGCACTTATTTAAAAAATAGAAAGTGTTATTCGTAAGTCTTAAACTGCAAAAAATTGAAAGAAGGTGAAATGATGCTGTTCAAAAAGGATCAGCAAAAGTTATCAAAGGAATAGATGAATATTTATTTCAATACTATTTACTTGTCAGGAGCATAATGCTTCTATAGTGAAAACCGCAAAACTACAAAGAAATCGAGTTCCCATCAAAATAGCACAATGCGCTATTGATTACAACAACGCTAAAAAAGAGTAAATTTCTTGTGAATTTAAACCCTTATAATGTAAGTGCACTAGGTAATATAACATTTAGTGGTGATCAAATAGCTTCCTGTCAAAACTCACGTAAGAAAGATTTAGAATCGTAAAAAAAGGTGCTGCAGATATACTACTAAGCTGGCTTTGACTTGCTTGGATATTATATTGTAGCGTCGTTTAGTCTACCTATGACCAAAATAATTACATTGGAATGTGAGTAAGACGGTTGTACACAAAGGGTGATTGATAGGTCCCTGCGGGCGAAGGATTTGATAGACAGCTACGGAAGTTTGAATTTAAAAACTGACAGTAGGTACATTTGAGATGTCATTTGCATAACTTCTGGTATGTTCTCGAAATAATTAATGCAACTGAATAAGGTATAAATAGCCGTCAAGTGGTTTTGTAGTTCGACTCTAGCTGAAGCTTTGATGACAATATGAATTCTAACTTATAAGAGGATAGCACTTGTACTGATTGGAAATAGCTGGAAAGAAATTGTTGTGAGTGTCTTTAGAATTTCATTGTAGCTGCGAGTTGTAAAAGGCTTATATAATCAGTTGAAAATTTAAAAAAACTGTTGTTTGTGCTAATAGAGTTACATCATAATATAATTGTGCATATCCAGAAAAACGAATGTCTGTATTGAACTTTCGTCCCAGCTTTTGTAAGGTGCTTTTTGAAGCAGATCGTGTTCAAAGACCACGAACTACAAAAAAGCCATACACTGACTAAATATGGAAAGAACAATAAAAAAAGAAAAAAGTATACTACAAAACCTTAAGGCAAAAGTGGCAAGTTGTCATGTACATAAAAAGTTAAGAAAATGTACGTTTGTTCAGTAGAATGTAAAGGTAAACCAGATTCAGTTTGTCCTGCGTCACTAAATTTCACGAGATGCAGTAACTTTTAGTTCTATAAATTAAATAATAATAGTGGTGTTTCCAGTTCTTAAATTTTTGTAATAGAATAAAGTTTTTTTTTTGTAAATACATGTGTACACACACACACACACACACACACACACACACACACACAATATATATATATATATATATACATATGTTTGTGTATATATATTACCGTGATATTTAAAGGTTAAAAGGGCATTAATTTTCAATTTGCAATTTATTTCGTGGTTCTGCCTGTGAAAATACAGCAAACCACTTTGAAACGCTTTTAATTTAAATAGTTTAGAAATTAATAATGTTACTGAAATATTTCAAGAAGCTTAAATTTCGTTTTCAGTATCCCGCAGACGTATATACTCTTGAAGTATAGCGTGTGTCATGTTAGAAACATTCTGTGTGTAAGATAGCATTTAAAGGGTCATATTATAAACGGTATTTTAACCCTCGTAAATAATAGGTGTAGTTTTGGAAAAGCTTTTAGCTTCACTTCTAAGATTTTAAACCGTTTTACTTTTCAAGTAGTATTAAATGAAACAAAGTTGGCAGGTGTATTATATTAAAAAAAGCTTTTAAAAATGTTTTGAAAAAGCTTTCCTAGTATCATTAAGTTATAAACAAATGCAACCGTCGCATGCTTTCTTTTATGAGGAGCAATAAGATTGTACAAACAATAGAAATTCCAGGTAGTTGTTGGCTCCGACGTCAGTTAAAATAAATTTATAGTCTTTTAAAAGATGTAAAACTTAAATTGTAAGGGTAACTTTTACCGTTACGAAAGAAGCTTACAAACGAAGAAACAAAGAGGAGTTATTCGATAGAATGTGTATAAGTGAGATAGGTGTAGTATAAACGTTAGCGTTTGTAGGCCTATGTGAGACAATACAAGGTTAGAGGAGTGAGGAGCAGGTGCTAGCAATATCACAGACATGGAAAACAAGGTAGGAGTGCGTATGTTGGAATGAAATAGATATATCGCGTAGTATATTGAGGGGCGTCGTTTAAAACCATAATGTTCGTTGATTGGGGTTGGTACAAGATTGTTTTAAGGTAGAGTATCAAAGTACAACAAATTTTGACTGTACGTTAGTGTGTTCTTGGAAATCTGTGACCGCTGGAGTTTGTTTGTGAAGGACAATTTCTGGAATTATTGTATAAGTTTGGAAAGTGTTTCTGTAAACGAGTGGCCGTTGGAAGTTTTACGTAGAATGGTGGTGAAGTGTGTCTGTATTGTAGAAATTTTCAAGATTTTAGCAGATTTGGGGGTGTGACAGAATATAAACCACCAAACATGGATGGAAAGCTTTTTTAGTCTTCGACAAGATTTTAGGCTCTTAGTTTTCAAACTGCGCAAAGCTTACTCTTTGAGTTCTCAACAAGTGAACGACGCTAACTGAGTTCTACTAGCTTTCAGGTATTATGTTCAACAAGCTGACAACTCTAATACTTTTACGTTCTGCATAATAGCTTAATTTGATGTAAGTACAGACAGTTTGCTTTTAATTTGCACCAAGTGTGCATAGTATGTACTTGGAAATGGAGTAGATGTCAGTCGGTTTGGTTGATTACCAACAGTTAATGGTATTAGTAAAAGAAGTTTGGGAGTTTGGAAGCCCTATCAAATTGGTGAACGAGAGGATCTCTTGGTGATATGGTTGCAGTTTTGCAGTTGCGGTAATTGCAATCCTGATTGGAGTGTTACTGAATGCTGCAGTCATTGATGGAATGATGGCAGGACCGAGTGCAGTTATGGAATCCAGGTAGCTGATGCTTTGTCATTGTATATATGTGTGTAAACAGGTGCTTAATGACTTGTTGCATTGAGGTTTATAATTTTAACAACTAAAAGGACAAACAATCAAAACGGTTTCTGATTGAACAATTTAATTTGAATTATGTTTATTATACTTTACGTGGGAATTTATGTTAAGGAGCAATTCATGGCATTTGTAATATCTAGTTTATGTACAAGGTAAAAGGGTCTTTTAGATTATCGATGTGCAAAATTAGCATGAGACGTGAAGGTTACTATGAGCTCGTATTAAACCTGCATTAAAGTAAAAAATATGGTAAAGCTCTATTGCTCTTTTTTTATTTAATTAATTGGAAACATTAATCAGGAATAAAATTTGATAGCGAATTTGAAATGTACTGTTAAGGGAGTATTTTAGAGGGTGTGTATGAAAAATGTAAATAATGTGTGACGGAGGAGTTTAATTTTAATTTTGGAATGTACATTGTTTTCTGAAATTTTAATAAATGTAGGCTATTTACCGTCGCAGCGATTTTGTTTTTGAGTAGTTAGCTTTATTTTCAGCAGCTGAGCAGCGTGGCGAACTACACCAAAGCTAAAGTGGTATTTAATAATAGCAGTAGGTCGCAACAATTAATGACGCCCAAGTCGTGAGACTTTTAAGGAGATATCATCGCTTGTAACCAGAAAGCTCGCAGTTAATAGACGCCCAGAACGTGGGGCTTTTTGTATTATTGAGTGACGCCCAGCAACGGACAACGTAGCATTATATATATACATATATATATATATATATATATATATATATATATATATATATATATATATATATATATATAATATATATATATATATATATATTGCTGTGAAACCTACAAAATCCGTGAACTACGCTTTTCAAATCGAGCCTCACGAATTGGGCGTCAAGAATGCTGTGAAACCTACAAAAAGCTATTCATTACCTTAACTGTGTTGGTCCATTGACTTTCTTTCGTTAATCGCCTCGGCTGCTCCTCAGGTTAACTTTCATCCTCATACATAAAAAAAACAAACACATTCCTACCACAAACATCAACGTTAACTCTATTTACATCAATATTCACAATACATTAAAATTTCAAAATTAAAATTCAGCATAAATTTTAATATCAGAGAATTTCAAAATTAAATTTATTATCATTTTAAAGTGCATCCAGAATTAAAGTCCTCGTAGGATGCCTACTAATTACTATAACAATATATGCAGACCTGAGTCTGAGTACAAAGGGAGCATCTACCACCCCTTTACGTTAATTAACCAGGTTCGTCTAATTGAGCTCAAAGACATACCCAAATTTTCATCATAATCCAGAACATCAATACTAAATACCCTTTCTACTTAAACAAGCAAATTTCACCTTAAAATTAAAATATTATTGTTAGTACAATTTCACTACTGTCCATTTTAAATAAATCAATTATAAAGTTATTCAACACACACCAAAATATCAAAGTTCGAACAAAATAGTATAATTTACCTGAAGGTTACTGCACTCGTAGCTTCAATGTACATCGTCCCTTTGTTAATTACACCATTCCAACTGGGTTATATTTACGGCTTCTGATTCTCAACGCTTTTAAAATTTTCTCCATCACCATTTATTTAAAGTTGTTTTAGGGCTTTTCCGGAACTCATCTGTGTATATCTGAACCTTGTTTTGTGGATCCAGACACGTTTATGCACCATTTAAGTATTAATACCCCCGAAAAATAACAAAGAAATTCATACTTCTTTCACCAATATACGCCAGAACTGCCTACTTTTGTGTATTCATTTGTCGTTGTAAATTTTACTAATTGGTACAGTGATATTAAACTTTATTACCTTGTATCTTCTTTTCTAAGTGCACTAAAGTACATTCATTGTAGCACGTAAAGAACAAGCTGTTTTAAATCACAAAATATTCGAGCAAACTGTTTAAATTATTTAATATTAAAACCGGAAAACTAAAAAGCACTATTTAACGCGTTGAATCAAGTCGAAGATCTAAGAGAGCTTGTTCATATTCCCCTGGGTATATATAGAGGTTAGCCTGTCTGTCGGTCGAGTCCTCAAAACGGACAATTCTAAAGAATTTCGCCTGCTATGTTCCCATTCCGCAGCCCGGCATGCGATTTTACGAAATTTGCACTCGCCCCAGTTAAATCTCAGAAATTTCGACACGGCTTGCAACGTCTGGAAATAACTAATTGACTTTTATACAGAAATGTTATTTTTACCTCTCAAATTTTGCCTTTTACTTTCAACCAATCGCAACCCCATGACGTTGCTCTACTCACGCCTTTTTACTATATGTGTCTTGGTCTTGCGCATATTATCTGTCTCTATCTACCCTGTTCTTATTAGTGCAAATTGATATTCTTTATTATCGATTATTTCAGTCCATGTGGACTATCTGGGTTAAATAACCCCGTATCGCGCCTTGCCGTGAATATTAAGCCACGGTTTCTCCAAGATTCTTTGTAACCATTAATTATCTGCAACATTTACGCAGAATGAGCTTTTTAAAAATACGCAGGTGTTTAAACATACTATTAATTCTCAGAGCTTTATTTCATGGTATTTTATTGGGTTTTTACGAGTTTTTATAGATATTATCTGTTACTAATGGTTCAATTAACTTCAATTAAAATTAATACCCTTTAATTTTTAGTGAATCCTAATTAAATATTCAATTATTATCTGTACGTTTTGTTTAATACCGGTTACTTAAAATAGAGTTAATTAATATAAATTTTGCACGTAATTTTTATTTGTTTCTTTACTAGGGATAATTAAATTACACGTAAAGTTTTCTAATACTGCTTCCTTTTATATAAAGCGTCTTATAAATAATTTAAATCTTTTATTTTTAATGAAGTGAATGAATTTTTATGCTTCACGCTTTTATTTAATAACGCGTACCTTTTGCCAAAGCTTCTACACGGTGATTAAAATTATTTGATGTGATTATTTAATTTTCTACCCTGGTCTAAATATGAGTATTTTTTATATATATATATATATATATATATATATATGTATATATGTATATCCGTTGCTGGGCGTCACTCAATAATATATATATATATATATATAGGGGTGGGCGATACGGGATTTTGCGTATCGAATATCGATACATATTCTATATCGATATGTATCGATATATCGAATATCGATATATATCGATACGTATCGATACGTATCGATACGTATTGATACGTATCGATACGTATCGATGCGTATCGATATGTATCGATGCGTATCGGTGCGTATCGATACATATCGATTCGTATCGATGCGTATCGATACGTATCGATGCGTATCGGTGCGTATCGATACGTATCGATTCGTATCGATGCATATCGATACGTATATTTACGTAGCGGTACGTATAGATATATATAGCGATTCGTATCGGAACGTTTAGATGTGTAGATTAAGTATACATATCGAAACGTAGCGATACCTATCGATACGAATCGATACGCATCTATAAATTTTTCTACTCTTTCTTTGGGAATAAAATCACAAGATCGTTTTAAAATAATATATTTACTGACAATTCGATCTTTCACTTAAGATTGTTTGTTATCAAAATAATTAAAGTTTCAAGTTTAATATTCGTGACATAAGTATGTATATAAGGGTGGGTGATACGGGATTTTGCGTATCGAATATCGATACACATTCTATATCGAATATCGATACGTATCGATACGTATCGATGCGTATCGATACATATCGATACGTATCGATACGTATCGATGCGTATCGATACATATCGATACGTATCGATACATATCGAGTATCGATATTTATTTTTTGCTGTATCGGGGGGGTCGATACGGGGGTCGTATCGATACGTATCGATATATCGATACGCCGACCCAGCCCTATATATATATATATATATATATATTATATATATACATTATAAATATTTTAAGTAGTTAATTACACAAGGTAAGTTGATAAACACTGACGTATTACAATTAATAAGACGAAACAACTTAAACTTTTATGCAAAGCCCAAATGATCATTTCGAATTGAGCTAGTAATTGAAAGACGGAAAGTATAGGTCTTAAACAAGATTTGAACCTGTATCTTAGTGTTTTTAGGACCATGCGTTTTCCAATTACGTCGCCGAGACCGATGTCGACAATTGAAAAATTTACAAATCTAAATCGAACACACATCCAAACATGTGTGTATGTGTGTGTGTGTGTGTGTGTGTGTGTGTGTGGAGCACAGCACTGTACGGCTAGGAAATTCTCAAATCTTTAGAATTTTTTTTTGAGCATGCGCGGCAGAACTATGTTTTAAATTTCAACTTCCCTTTTTGATTTCAAATTTGATTTAGATAAATTTTTTAAACAACTTTGACATACTTTTTTGTTCTATTTTGTTCTATTATGTCCTGTCTGTTATCATACCCTATATGAGAAGTTGCAGTTAGCTGCTTTACTAGGTGTGGTTATAGAATAACGAGACTGATCTTGAAAAACTATTGGTTTCAAATTTATACATATTTAATTTATTTCGTTCAATTTACACCCTCCACCGCTGTCACTACACCGCTACGTGCGAATTTTCTGTAGTTCAAAATAATGTTGAAATTCATCTTCTGTGAACTCGATTATGACGTATGCCACATTTCCTTCACAACCTTGACGGTCATTCTCGAGCTTAGACATCGTTTAGCGCATGCAAAATATGGATATGGATGGTGAAATTTTTAGAAAATCATGCAGAATTAAAAACTGGTAAATTTACCAAAGATTTTTCTTTCAAACAAGGCAAACTTATTTAAGAACTACCGCTGGAAAAAAAGTGTAACGTAGTTGATACCTAAAAGATTATTGTGTAGATTATGAGCTATCAATACTATTTATTATTCAATTATAGTGACCAAGAATGTACCTTTCGGGAGTCAGTGAGAGATGGTATTTTTAAAAGATCGGCCACATAGGTTTCTACTAAATTAATTAGATTTTCTGTCATGGTTTTGTAAAACCGTACAACTTGCGGAATTTATTGTCGATTAAGCCTTCTAGAGGATTATCGTATACGTGAAATTGTTTTCTGTAAACGTCTTCTGTTAATACTACTGTCTCTTCTAAGTCATTTATGGCGGCTAAATTTACTAGTTCGGCTAGCAGCGGAGCTTTACAAGCTTTCGCTTTAAATTATATAAGCCCTAGCGCAAAACAAGAAAAGAATTCTAGCGAGGTTTCATTAAGTTCAACGCTTAACCAGAATAATACAGCAGGATCTAAACAAAGCACTTTTATATAAAGAATAATTGATAGGTACCTTGTGGCGTTAAATCTTCAGTTGAACTTGATTGATAGTTTACAAGAAATTGCAATTAAGTACGTTTTAAGTTTACAATAGGAACCTTCTAGGCGATATTTGCATAACTCTAGTACGAGAATTATTAATTACGTATATAAATTGCCGTCACGAGCATCACTTAGTTAGTTCTAATTCACGTTTTAATTATATTGCCAGTTTTATTTTAGTCTTAATCAATAAAGCCGTATTATGAAATAAATTACTGCTAACACGTTAAAATAAATAACCCTATATAATATAGGTTATTGTAGTGATTGATATAGATTAACACTTAGTGCTTTGATAGGTAATTATAGTGCTTCGATGTAAATTAAAAATATAGCATTGTAGCCTTCAAAAATCAGTATTTGTACTGTGAGCGATTTTCTAGGAATACATTGTGGCGACTGCTGTAAAATTTTACGGTGGCGCCAAATAGCTGATAAGGTTTGTGTATTCAGTTGGTCATAAAAAAGTGTTGTTAGTGTAAAAGGATTTCCGTTATAATATCTATATTTGCACGCCCCAAGCAACTTGGAAGTATTAAGGTTAGTATTTAGAAAGTGTCAAATCATTATAATATTTGGAATAACAGTCACTGATTCAAACTTTCTTTTCGTACACCACAGTTATTGTCGGTGACTGACAGTTGTCGCCTACGAACAGTTCGTAAGCGATTTCTACGATATCAAAAATACAAAGCGTGCGTTTTCGTACGACATATTTCCATATACATCATCTCGTCTGAACTCAAAAATACAGATCATAAAATCTTGTTCCATTTACTGTATATTTGACCTTCGGTAACAAATAGAAGGCGCATGGTGCCAGACCAGGCGATGAGGACGTATGTTTTTAAGACCTGGGATATTATACTTGACTATACACTTCTTGACAAACAACGCTGTTTGCGTTCGTTGATACGTTCGCCCGACGAAGAACCCATAATTTGTTTGGTCACTATTCAGGTATCTTTCTTCTGATTTTTCACGGAGTTAAGGAAAAAACACAAAGTAGTAATGTTGGCTAATAGTTTGACTTTCAGAAATCTAATGACGGTACATAATTTTATTGATGTAGTAAAGAACAATCAAGGTTTTCTGGGCGATATCGGAAACACTTACACTACTGGAAAACATGCGAACGTAATAAACTTTTATTGCCATATACTTTGTTTTAAATAAAAGATAAGTTTAAGTAGCGGCTTTTCCAAGCTTCATATGAAATTTCACTACAATTCGTTGCTTATTCAAAGACACTATTTCCTGGCAAAATAAAAAAATTGATATCATTTAGACGAAGGCCAGGGTCAGACTGAGATGTCTACAGACACGGAGGAGGCGGCAGTCGAAGAAGAAAAGTTTACACTACACAAGCGTCGATCGTATGACTTTGCCGCATGCGTAGTTTGTCTGTCTGATATTCTTCCGATTTCGTAGTCACACCTAAAATAACAATGCAGTAATTAATGTAAAATGTAACATAAATTTAAAAGTAGTACTGAATAAAGGTGTAATTCTAGAAAAGAGTTCTTCCTTGATAACAAGTTTAAAACCAAACAATGCACCGTTTTAAGATGAAGGGGAACAAATATTCCTTAACAATTAGGATTGGCATTGCTTCCTAGTAAACAGGCAAATTTCCCTTTAACACAGCCGCAATACTCACAATTATTCATCCAGGGTTCTACCAAATACAATGCAAGTGTGATTTAGTAATTTTTTTTAAGTTTTAGATTATGTTCGTCTTTGTATTTAACTTGTGTTAAGTTGTTTTACTCATGACCATCATTATGTTTTCAGACTAGAACTGGTTAGACCGGTACCTCCATTGCTTCCTATTGTGAGCTAACCTACAGATTTTCCAGAAATTCTCAGAGCTTACACCTTTCACTGTTATGTGACATGAGGAATCTAGGTAGCTCTCTTTTTTGCACTGATTCTAATATACTCCGCACTATTAATACCTAAATATATGTAGTTTTGTTTAGAAGTCATTGGTGCGAGATGTTAAAGTAGTAAAAACATATATAGTAGGGTGTTTTGTCTATCCCAATTCGATCCAGTAATCGCCTTCATAGATGCTCGCCATGCACCACCTAGCCAAGCGAACGCATTACATTAAACACTCTCTTCCCCAATAGTAGAAGCAACACATGACAGTAGGTACAAAAAATATCATGGTTGCCCAATATAAAAAAATGGGCAGACTACAAACTATAGAAATAGTGATGTATACAGGTAAGAATAAAGTGGAAGGGAGAGAGTTTCAAACCATCCATTAAAGGTTATGCACAGGAAAGGGAAAAATAAGAGCAAGATCGAGAAACTATTAGCGTTTTAGTAAATTACCAGTAAAACCCATTTTATATTCGTATCATTGAGCTCATGTACACTAAGAATCTATTATGTTCAGCAGATATCGCTGCTTAAGCAAATCATAGTTGCCTTTTGATTCAACACAGCAAGTAGTGTGATACTCGTGTCATTCCAGATTTGCAATAAAGTATAAATCAGAATATGTTTATGCTGCAATTATTAAGTATTTTTCCGATTTTAAAGTCTAACCATCATATTTTGGCTAAAATACCATTCTCAATAGCGTATTAAGTTAGGATATTAATTCCTATCAGATATGGGTTATTTCATTTCTAAATGCTGCAATGTAGTTGTACTTCTCATTAAGTTCATATTGTACCATCGTCTTTGCTTGTGTTTCTGGAAAGCAATTCAGGAAACTGCGGTCATCTGTTACAACTTCATAACAGGAAGGAACTTCTAACATCCTGTCTTCCAATTTCAATAAATCTTTAGTAGCGCAGACGGATTATTTCACTATACATCCAAGTTGAACAAATAAAAGCTTTTTTCATCTGCTTATTTAATTAGTCGCAGCTGCTTGAGAGTTTCATATTTAAGTATTAGCCTGTTAAAGTTTAAACCCTGTACATGCAACCATCTTTCTATTTACAGTGAAGCGCAATTGTTGATATTGCGAATTTAATTTAACACTAAAAAGACACTATTGCAATCTTCTCCTACTAACTCGCACATGTCGCTCTATTTACGTTTTTCTTCGCTTTTTCGTTATATACTGCAGACTTGTACTCCAGGAGCCACGATCAAGATATGGGTTATCGTTGCACACAAGATTCATCACAGAATGCAATTCTAAAATATTTTATAGGTGTAATTAAGGTAGTTTAGTTGACTTTTTGATATGATCACATGATTGTGACGACCACGGCTGTTACGACGGAATCAGATCAGTCTTGGAGCTGTAGTTCCGATGCACCGATGGCGAGGCAGGGCATGGGACACACTCAGCCGCAAGAGGGAGTGGGGACTTGCTTCGGGGCGAGGAACAACTATAGTTCACGGAAACCTAAAAGAGTGCTAAAGTCACAGCCGCTACAAGGAACCTATAATCCAGATCCAAGGGTTCTGAGCAAGCACAAGCTAAAACAAAAGTTTCCCAACTTTGTAATAATCTAAGACATGGTGCAATGTCAGAGCGTTACTTAAGCAAACAATTAGCAATAGGAATAAGTTTTATACTTCATTTGGTTAAATAAGCTTTCTGCACAAAAGCAGCTTGTAACATTTAGAAGCTTTGGTAGTTTACATTTACTAATGGTGCTGTTGTTATATATTATTAAATTAAGATGAAAGAATTAGAATAGTAAACCACTCGGTACATTAAAAACAAACAGTAATAAAATATCGGGACCTTACACTTCGTACCAAATTCAGGGATAAGTTACATATATGCGTTTGGAAAATAACCGGCATGTTTATTTGTACAAATTTACACGGGCTCAAGAAAGCATTAACCATGGGCTTAAACCGATACACTCCAAAATCCACAGCCTTATAAAGTTTTGTATATGGGTGCTCACATGTTTATTTTTACTATGCTTTACATTTTTTCATAACAACACAACCCACTGTAGTTAGTCGGTGCACGTACTAATTGTTACGGGGTTCCCGCTCCTTTTGGGCAAATCAAAACTGGTGACGTAAAAAAGGTTGAATATTCAATTTTAACAACAGTGAATGATACATAAACCACAATTCCCAAAATGTAGGTACACTTAAGCTGTAAAACAATTTATGCATCAAGAAAAGAAACAAAACAGTATATGGCGCAAATAATTAGTTACAGTAGCTTTCATAAGTAAAATAAACAACTTAGGTCAACTCAGATTATGGTCTAGAACAGATCCAATTTTGTTAAATTCAGAACTACTTTGATTTAGAGGAGATGGTTATTATCAAAAAAGAGGCCCTAAAGTATATATCGTGGTGATTACGCGATGATCGTTTCGGTATACGAACACAGACTTTGTTTTTAATAAATAAATAATATTAATATGCGTGGCGGTGATAGGTCTTAGTGGAGGTTGGTCTATACCTATTACATAATAAATTGTATCTATGTGAAGGTGTAGTCCAAAATATAAGTGGACTTTCGGTATGTATTCTACTATACTTTTGCAAACACCAACATGTAGACTAACATAGGTACGCAGTATAAAACAGTATAATAACATTGAACCAAGAACAAAGAAGGTGCGCGCGGACTCACTAACAAGTTAAGCTCGCGTCTGTACGGTTCTGGAGGATTATTATTCCGTAAATTTATAAGAAAACTTTGCCTAAGTATAGTTTTCTGCACTTCCACTATCGACGGAGTCAATTATAGAGACAACTAGTTGAGTCAAATAACGGGTACACCGCTATTTAAATACGTTTGGTGATAAATAATAAACTTGCCTCACTGCACAATCATCCTGTAATACCGTATACAATTCGAAATAGTTCCTGCCGCATCTGAACCTTGCTAGTTTTAGTAAACACGCCTTGTAGATTCAGACAGAGGTACTCTTCATAAGTTACACCAAAGGAGATGCAGGCTTAGTTTTAATTTAGCACCATATACAGGTTGGTTGTAGTTAAACACGCAACAGCAACAAGTTAAGAGAATTATGCTAAAGCAAAAAGAAAAAGTCGGTTTTCTGGCTAGGAAAACGTGAAATTAAAGTAAATTATGTAGGTGCAAATCCGGAACACCTTTCAAACTATAAGTATAAATAACTTCAACGTTGAATATCTAGATCCGCCATGCATGAACCTCGTACATCTAAAGCAGACAACATCTACAATCTAGCGTAAAAGAATTGTAAAAGCCAAGATTAGTGAAGCAACGCAAGTCGATCGGCTCAAATAGTGAAAAACAATAATAAAACTCGTTGCATGGACAAAGTTCTGTGCAATTCTATCAAAAGAAGAGTGCATTTTATATAACAAACGCAACAATGAGCGAGTATTGCTAAAATTCAAATTGGAATATGTAAAATAGAAAAATAATCGTTTCTCCTTTCCTCCCATGCAGTATGGCATTTCCTATGCCAATTTAGTAGAAATACTGTCTGTAAGAAAGCTACGGTACGTCTTACATTGAGGAATTCTGTAACGCTAACGCGCTACTTGAGCAAACATAGTAGAAAAGAGTTTATTAATTTTAATTGGTTAAGCGAAGCCTGTGAAACCTAATAACTTCGGCAGTTTACATTTAACAACGCTGTTAGAATATAGTATACATTTGTATGAAGAATTAAAATAGCGAAGCACAGAGTTTATTAATTACAAACGGTAAAAGCTATAGGTGCCTTAGAACCGTTGGTATTAAATTCAAGAAAATTACAGATAAGCACTCGGGAAGTAACTCATAATTAAAGTTATTTGACCAGGAAACGAGCTTTTTACCGAAAAATTTTGAACTTCCCCGATTCCTTGCTATTCTAAGTAAGGTAGGGTTCTTTAACGTGCATGACAACACTTACATACGGAACCTACATTTTACCTCTCCTTTGAACGATTTTGTGAAATATGCTCGCTTAACATTCTTCAAACGGTCCGTGTCGGGAATCAAACCCGAGACCTTAAGCTTAGTAGTCATACGCAACCAATTAAACTATAGAACCGCCCCATAAAACCAGCCATAAGGTTAATGCGTTGCGAACACCGAATGACGTAGATTCCAGTGTTAAATAAGAAGGTGTGAGAACAAAGTAAGTGTTCACACAGACAGGACGACACTGACCTCAAAATTGGGATAATTTATTCGCACAATTGGTAAGACCGAAAAATAACATATGACTCTGGGGCGTGAAACATAAAAACCTACATAGAGTAAAAAAAGAACAGATCAGATCTAATTACTAAAGATCAAACTTTCGAACAGGGTTTAACGACATCGATCGACACCAAGTCATCGAACGCTTGAAACAGGTACGATAGTTACCGTGACGGTGTTCATGTTGGAAACTGTTGGTAACAGACAGGTTTTTGAACGCAAAAACGAAAATGCTAGTATAATACACCCATAGTTAAAGTAAACGCGATCAGTGCTAGGAAGCCTCTTGTCAACATGAGCAGTTTGTATTTTATACCTGTAACGATTCCTGCCTTAAAGGTCGATGGAGTTTTAAGCAAACAAAGAATACCTTTAAGTCGATTAAATATTTGTTATGCCAAACACAGTTTGCTGATTGTATGTTCCTTTGAGATATAACAACTATTAAGAAATTTTATTACTTCGGTGTAAGTTTATTTAAAGCGTAATTTACAAACCGACTTTTCATAAAGAGAAGCTCTTAATTGTTTCCAGATAGTAGCAGTGTAAAAATTAAATTGGTCGAAGTTCTATCATTGATGATATCAATCTGTTTTCTTAACCATACGCATTTTTTAGGCCAATTTGGGGTAGATCTTAGATTTTCCATGTCGTCGTTTACTGTGGTAATCATGTTTTATAATATAGACTAGGTACACAAGATGTGGAGTTTTATATTTGTGTTTATTTTTTGTAGTAAGCTGGTAGATGGTGAGAACGGCGTTAGCAAGGCCCAATCAATCTCTAGCAGTAATGGCGTTACCCGGAGAACCCACTTTCCTGGTTGGATTTATCAATAATAAATCTTTTTAGATAGTTGGGTTCTCAAACGCTTTACGTAAACAAAGGGAGATTAAAGACCTTACAAGAAAGCGTAAAAGTATTTAGTAAAAGTGTCACAATTTACACACTCTTACAATATTGTATTTGCTTTCACAGAAGCCACCCGCACCACAGAAAGCTAATCAGTGCAGTAATTTAGTGCTACGTAACTCCGCCCTCCTGTAAAAGAAAAATAGTTCAAAAACGTAACGCAAATTCAGCACGTAACAATTTCTATGAGGCTGCTCCAAATGCGTGCATCGTAGAAACACACTCTGCTCAATTCAAGCATAATTTTTTATGCACAATTATGTACAGACGAATGGAGCTGCAAGCACAAGAAGCTTCTATCAGAAATTAAAAAAAAAAATTCGAACATCCAAAATTTCATCTCAGGCGTAGCAACGTCTAACTTATTTTATTTTACTAAACAAATTTTTGCCACGTAAGCCAATTATTAACGTCAATACCATAATTAAAATGGCCAAACACGAAACATCGCTGTGGGTTGAACGACATATCTAGGACATAGGCATTCCGATACGTAATTCAAGTTGCAAAGCACGTTTAAATCAAATAGGGATATGTTAAAAAGTAAGTTGAACCAGATTTCAGTTGAGGGCAAGAAATAATTTAAGAAATAAATCACTGTTGTAGTCGTTTTTCATATTTAGACCGTAAAGTCTGGGACATGCTGTTTGAAAAAGTTTGCAACATCCTAATGTAAAGCAGAAGTACGTGTGCATATGGAAACAATTCCTTGAATCTACCGTGTCGGCATACTTAAAAATAATGTATAGGCTCTCTAAGATATCTTAACTGGAACATTTTACGCGTTTGAGCCAATAAGTGGGTAGAACTAAAAACACTACGCTTAGAAATTCTAACTAAAGCCTTAATGGTAGGAATAGGCAACAGATTTTGGTAGTACAGCTAGGGGAAACACAATAATTTAAGTGTTAAGTGTTCAGAATCAGGCCACAAGTTTATTGGAACTGTAGAATTTTGAAAACGTGAGTGGCCGACAAAATTAACTCTCTTGAGTAAAATCCAAAAACCCAGAAACGTTTGTTTGTGACGTGAAGACGTCAAGAACGCCGAAATTTTGGTGCCATTCTTTTTTTTCCAAGTTTGACTACGTTAAGTTTTTAATTGCTCACAATATTAAAATAGCAAGTTTCTTCCGCAGCGCTGTTTGCTATTTGTCGAACAAAATAAAAACGTTTAATAAATTATGAAATGCTGTTTGTTCAAGTGAATACGCTGTGTAAACGACAAGCGTTTATAAGACTTAACCCAGATGTGAACATCAATTTGTGTCGATTCTATTTTATATTAAAGACCAAATTCAATGGCACTAAATGGCAACGAAGCCCAGAGAAATTTATAAAATACCTAAAGTTTGGAACAAGCTGGAATTTAAATCTCTGGCGTAGGTAAGGTTGTTAGATAACGCGAAATCAGTCAGTTAGTTTAATTTTTAGAGCGTCTTAAAAGTGCTTGATTTTTCGCATGAATGAAGGATGTTTAAATCGAAAAGTTATGGTCTAAACTAACAAGATTTGTCAGTAGATAAGGTATTCACTTTTAGATGTCACACAGATAAATTTTAAGGAATATTTTGTTAAGACAAGAATCTACAAAATTTATAGGTGTTTTGCTATTTTGTTTTACCTCATTCTGAAAATTGATCAATATACAGGGTGTCCGGAAAATACGTATACAACGCGAAAACAGAGACTGCTTAGCTCAAAATAGATTGATTTGGGCCAACTAACCCTATATACAAGTTGCCTCATTTAGCTGCTAGAGGACTTCAAAGTTCGTGAAAAATTCTTGATATTTTAAAATAACTCGAAAACGCGTCGATATATTTTGACCATTTTTGGGGTGAGTTTCCTTTTCAATTGACATTTTGTGGTGCTGTACACAATGTTTTTAAAAGCATACGAGTGTTTCAAATATGATGTATTGTATAAATATCTAACCATAATCTTTTTTTGCTGCTTATGCAATGACTACCAATTTTTTTATGAGTAGTCGACTTAATTTGGAAATTTCTTTGTCTCTTGTAACATTTTGATTGGATGAGCGGATTGCCACAAAAAAATTATTTCTAATGTCTGCATACTTTTGTCATCATTGCTGCATTAAGTGTAAAACAGGGGCAAATATAAAAGAACATAGTGTAGCAGTTGGATTTGCTTTTTATTTGTTATTTATTTGACTGTCATTTAACCTCAGCTTGCATGTTCAGTCATGAATTTTTGCTTAATTCAATAAAATTTTGCATCTTTCATCTTTCATCATGGGTAATTACTCAAACGCGAACAGGTAGAAATGCTTTTAGTTTCGGAGTTTATGAAGGCAATGGTCGTGAAAGCGTCAGGGTCTACAGGGAAAGATTTCGTAATCGCCAAGTGCTAAACCACCAAACATTCTCAAATATTGAAAAACGTCTTCGCGGAAATTGTAGCTTTAGACAAGAAATGCGGATCGAGGACGTCAACGTACCACAAGAACTGCAGATCTGGAGGAACAAATTTTGGATAGAATTGAAGAAGTCCCAAAAATACGTACCAGGCGCATAGAACTCGAACTATAAGTTCCTAAAAGTATTGTTAACGACGTTTAAAAAAAACAGTTATTACACCGATACCACGTTCAACAAGTACAAGACCTATTGCCTGTCGATTCTGAGAGACGCCTAGCTTTCTGTCAGTTTATTCAAGATCAGAGAAATCAAAATGCAAACTTCAGTCGCAAAATTTTATTTAGAGACAAAGCTTTTACAAGATCTGGTTTCGCTGCCGTACATAGTAAACATGTTTATACGGTAGAAAATCCTCGTGCAACTAAAGTGACTCACTATCAACACGAATTTATGATTAGTGTCTGGGCTTGAGTTATTGATAATTTAGTATCGGTCCTGTTGTGATACCAAATCGATTACACGGAGACAATTATTTCAACCTTCTACAACAAACAGTGCCGAATTTATTTGAAGATCTGCCATTATTACATCACCAAGACATTTGGTTCATGCACGATGGTGTTTCTCCACTTTACTCTAGCTGTTCGACGACATTTACATGAAGAATATCCGGATCGATGGACCGGAAAGGGATATGATGCTTTTACAAATTGGCCAGCACGATAGCCGGACTTGACGCCATGTGATTATTTTTTGTGGGGTACTTTAAAATCTAAGGTTTATCCGTTTCCAATTGATAGCGAAGAAGAATTGCAAAGACGAACTCTAAATACAGCCAACTTTTTAAAAAATAATGCACAAACAATGTAGGGGATTCAGTTTAACTTCTTACGAAAAATTAATTTGTGCATTGAAGAAAATGGCGGCTATTTTGAATATTTATTGTAATGGTCCAACACTTGTATCGCGCTGTTAATTTTCAATAATAATAAAAAATAAACAAAAAAAGTATGAAGATTTTTCACGAACTTTGAAGCTCTCTAGCGGCTAAATGAAGCAACTTGTATTTAAGGTAAGTTGGACCAAATCGATCTATTTTGAGTCAAGGAATCTCTGTTCTCACGTTGTACACGTATATTCCGGACACCTCGTATAATGAAGTGTGTGTTCTAGAAAGGGATTGATTGACAATGAGTATTTGTCCTTGGTGTCATTTTTATGTAAAGTATTTACAAAGTCTTTATTATGATTGAGTAAAGAAAATGTTCCAATATGGGGTTTCTAAATAGTATATCCTAAGTTTGTAAATAGATCAAAATATTTGAATTATGTGCAAGTAGCCTATTCAAGAAACTATACAAAAGAAGTGGGTGGCAGGTAAAGTCTTTTTAAAACTATGCATAGGAATACAAAGGTGCGACCCACATTCCGCGTTCCACCCGTGAAGGTTTAATACCCTGGGAATACTGTAGTGTCATCTTGATTGTTCAAAATCGTTTGGAAATAACTCCAGCAAATAATTTTCTGGCGGGAAGACCACGGCAACATTTTCAATGCATTTTTTAGATACTGGATTCTTTCAGAATCACCCTGTATAATAAATAGCATGTGCACTTGATTTTCACTTATTACTTAACTTTCTATTAATTATGACATCCCACGTTACGACTAAACCCAATTTTAACGTCGCTCTTTTTACCGTGGTATGGTCATCGTAAGAGTATGTACATCAGCACCTAACTCAAGTCTATTTAGTGAAAAAAATTCTTTAAAATCTACTGACTCTCCCGTTCTTTGGTTTGAGTCATTCTTAAGAGGAGTTGCAATTCCCTTGTACTCATATTAAATTACCTCCCTACAATGGCTACATCGGAACCAGATTGCTTTTCAGAGAAGATTAATGCACTGGGAATAATGCAGTGTCATCTTCGTTCTTCAAAACAGTCTTGAATATATCTCAATTAGGCACTCACCTCATAAAAAGACTACGTCAATGCTCTTAATGCAATTTTCAGATACGTGATTATTTCAAAATCTCCCTATATAGTAAATTGCACGCGCAATTATTTTTCACCAATTACGTAACCCGACCACATGTGGCTACGGGTTAAAAAGCACTCCACAAATTATTTTATGTAATAACTTATAATAAGGGATTTTTGTATAATTAGTTTATATTATCACACATATTTGTGTAACACAGAGTTAGGAAAATAAACACATGTGAAGTGCCTTTGGTGTCTCTTTGTAATAGCGTTTTATATTGCATTTTTGTAGTAGTAACAGTTCTCACAGGTCATGGAACGGGTATAACGTTTCCCGAAAAATCAGGAAGCGCATGAATAAGCGGCAATGGTTTTCAAGCCGTAGAAAATCGGGGCCATGATGGCATTCTCAACGTGACCACTTATCTTGAACAACGGGTGCGGAGGGCAAACAGAGCTGTGATTGTATAAACCTGTGAATTTCTTAAGTATTCTTATATAGTATCTTTTATTTGTGTTCGCTGTTTAAGGTTTTAGAAAAAGAGGAAACCAGCAAACCAGTTTAGCTTTAGGAAATTTGACCTAGATCGGCAAATTGCACCCACAAGGAATTACCGAGATAAACAATAATTTTTTGTCAATATGCCTTAAGCTAGCAAGTAGGCAGAGTTAATAATTAATTTACATTGTTAATTTGACACCTAAATTATATTATGTTATTTGTAAATTCTGTGTAACGTACCGCAACCTGTGTTCAGGCAAGCGATCAACTAAACCGTTAAAGTTTAGTAACGTTAAGAATCAATTGAATTTAGAAATTGCTTTTTACTGTGGCATGGTTGTCGTAAAAGTTATCTACATCACTAGAAAACTAAATCTAATCAAACAAAGAAAATTTTTGTAAAATGTATGACTTGTTTTACTTTTGAAAAGCTGCAATCGGAAAAATATGATCGTCATCGTGAAGTTTTTAACTCTTTGGGTATGTAACACTTTTAAGAAGTCTCTACTAGGGGTCCTCCACATTTTGGTTTGGATCGATTTCAAGACGAGTTGAGTTGCAATTCTCCTTGTATGTCTTCTAAGTCTACTCTTTACAGTAGTAATATGAGACTACTAACTATGGCGATAAATTTTTATTGAACGCCGAAACTTCTGGCTTGCGCGAAGGAGTAAGCAAACTTTAACGATGGTTGATATGATAATAAGGAAATGACCGTCCCGCACGGGACTAGTGATTAAATATAAAAACTTCTTCAAATAAAAATAATAAATAAGGAAAACGGCTAGAAAATTAACTGTTAAATTTTGTGAGAATTTTCTGTTCATATACATGAACCCAGGCAACGGACAATTTTTCAGCAAAAATCAATTCACTGGAAATAGTGCAGTATTATCTGCATTGTTGACGACTCTCTGATATATATCTCAGTTAGACAATTTTCTTTTGGGAAGACGACGTAAACACTCTGAATGCATTTTTCAGATACGGGATTCTTTCAGAACCACCCTGTATAATAAACAACACACGGACTTGATTTTCACTAAATACTCAAATTTCTATTAAGCTTTACACACGACAATTGAATTTAATGGTTGCTTCTCACAGTGGCACGAAGGTCGTGAAAGTTAATTACATCACTAGCAAACTAAGCCTAATCAGTGGAAAAAAATCTGTAAAATATACGATTTCTATTTATTCTTGAAAAATCTGCAACTAAAAGGTGGGATAGCCATCATCAAGATTCTGAACTTAATGGATATCGTTCGTTTTATTTTGAACCTTACTTAAGGTCGGTTTGACGCAGCTCTAACTTCTTTTCTATTCTGTGCTAATCTAGAAAGTTCTACATACCCTTCTCAACATAAATTTCTAATAATTTGACTAATATGGCTTGGTCTAGGTCTTCCTACTCTATTTTTATTTGGTAGACTATAATCTAAAACCTTACTAAATGGTCCCTCAGGTCTTAACTGGTGCCCTATCGTTCTATCTCTCCTGAACATTAATTGTTTCCACATACAGGGTTTATCACCTATCCTCTTATAAACTTCCTCATTTGTTATTCTATCTGTCCAACTAATCTCTAACATTCTCCTAAAAGCTTTTATCTTTTTCTTATTTACCTCTTGAATTGTCCGAATCTCACTACCGTACAATAGAACGCTCCATATGTTCGACTTGAAACTTTTTCTATTTTCTAAACTAACACTATTATCTATTAGTAAGTCTTTCTTTTTTAAAAACATTTTTCTAGCTTGAGCTTTTCTAGTTACTATATCCCTTCTGCTACGTCCATCCTTTGTAATTATACTACCTAAATAGCAAAATTCACCTACCTCCTCTAACTAGGTATTGCATAGATTTTAATTTTGGTTTAGAACTAGGCTGTAACTCACTTGTCATTATATTTGTCTTCCCTGAGTTAATTCTCATACTATAGTTACTCTGTAGTATCTCAACTAAAATATTTAAAATCTCTCCTAACTCTTTTGTAGACTCTGCTATAATGGCTATATCATCTGCAAAACGTAACATGTCTGTTTTCTGTTCATGTACACTAATACCTATCTCTTCTTTCTCTCTAGCTAAGTTTAAAGCTTCTTCAATATAAAAATTAAAAATCTAGGGAGATAGTATACAGCCCTGTCTAACACCATTTTTAATCTTAGCTTCTTTTTCTATTTCATCAAATCTAATTACCACGCTTTGGTTTTTATATAGACTGTAAATAATTTTTCTATCCCTGAAATGATGATATGTAGAGATTCCTATTTTTCGCAAAACCCTGACCATAACAATCCAATTAACCCTATCAAATGCTTTTTCTAAATATAAAAACACGAAATGAGTTTTTTTATTTTTTGTAACCTTTTTTCGATAATTACCCTAATCATTTGTATCGGTTTTCTAGTCCCTCTGTCTTTACTAAAATCATATTGGTCATAGCCTAAATAATTCTCAGTCAATGCTTCTACTCTATTTTTAATTATTATTTTTATACCCTATTATATTTCTTCTTACTTTCACTATCCAGTTCTCTGAAAGGTTTAAGCTTTCTTCTATTCTCTATTAAATCTAATATCTCCTTTGTAACTCAGGGTTTTCTCGCTCCTACTTTCTTCTTACCTATAGTCTGTGTTGCTGTATCATGCACAGCCCTTTTATTTCTTTCCATCTATTTTCTACGTTCCCTTCTATAGCTATCTCTTTGATCTTATTATCTGATAATTGTTTATATTCCCCTTTTACCTCAATATCATTAAGCTTATCTAAATTCAATCCCTCTCTTTTAGTCTTTCTCAATTTTTGAATTTTAGAATACACTTCATTTTAACTAAGTTATTGTGGCTATCTATGTTAGCCACTGGATAACTACGACAGATTTTAACTTGGTTTCTAAATCTTTGTTTAACTAAAATATAGTCTATTTGGTATCTAGCCCAGTCACCTGGCGCTTTTCAGGTATAGTTTCTTCTAACATGTTGTTCAAATAGGGTGTTTACAATTACTAATCTATGTTCCTGGCAAAACTCAACTTAAGTTTCTCCTCTATCATTTCGTCTACCATACCCAAATGTTCCTACCATTTTTCTCTCGATACCTTCTCCCACTGACGCATTAAAATGACCCATAACTATTAACTTCTCATCTCCCCTTGTTTTTTTCACTATACTATTTACATCCTCGTATACCTTTTCTACTCTCTCATCTTCGTACTAAGTTGTTGGCATGTAAACCTATACTAAAACTGTGTCTGTAGGTTTCGTACTCAATCTAACCATAATTATTCTATCACTAAATTGTAAGTACTCTTTAACCTAACGTCCTAATCTTATACCTAACACTATTCCTACCCCTGCCTGTCCATTAGTTGAAGAAGTTGTAATTATTCTATAGTTGTCTTTCCAAAAGTCATTACTATCTGACCATCTCACTTCACTAATACCTAAAGTGTCCATCTTTCCTTTTCTCATTTCGACTAATAAATTCGTTAACTTATTTACTTTAAGTAATGATCTTACATTTCAAGTCCCTATCACTAAATCAAATCGTTGTTTTAAATTCTTACGATGACGAGCCCCAAGTACCCCTCCCGGAGATTCGAATGACGGGGTATTTTACCTCCAGACAAGAATTTTACTTGTGAGCTCTCCATCATAAATAGTTCGTGTTTTAGCCCACGTATACCTGGGAAATATTGTGGCAAGTTCCCATACCTTTCCACAACGCAGTTTTTATAGATTTTAGCAAAAAACCGTATCTGTCACGGTCAACCCCCAACAACCTTATAAATTATTGAGGATCGCCCGAGAGCAACCAACTCTTATTGGATATAGAACGGATTTAATAAGCTTCAGCGAATTGTCATGTAGGCATGGTTTGGATCGATTTTAAGACGAGTTGCAATTTGTCTGATACTTACACTACCTAGAACAAGGATTTACTCTACTATGACTACATCGTAACCAACATGCGTTTCAGAGAAACTTAATGCACTGGGAATACTGCACTGCCATCGGTATTGTTGAAACCCATCTGAAAAATAACGCATTTTGCAATCTTCTGTTGGGAAGACGACTTTAATATTCTGATTCATTTTTCAGATAACCATGTGATTCTTTCATAATTACCCTGTGTAATAAATAGTACGCGATTAGTTTTCACTAATGACAACCTTTCTAGATCTAATGGTCTCTTATATAACCTGAAAACAGTAAAAATGAATCAGAATAACCAAGTTTTATAGCTTGGAACCAAATGACTGGACTCTCAACTCAAATGTCCATAATTCAATAAAGTTCGAAAAATTCAACCAAGCATGATATAAACCGAGCGTTTATTTAATATACGCAATGTAATGAAAGTAATTTATTATGCATTACTGCACTTTAGAGCTTTCTAATAGGTGAAATGTGTTGTTAAAGTATTGGGTATTTATATTCCCTAGTGTTCTATTTTTACCAATTCACAACTAAAATATGATTACACAACAACGTGTTAGAGAAACGCATCCTACGCGGAGGCTAATAATAATGAATAATGAACATCGTAACGCAAAGGATTGTCGGCATCTGTGACGTGTGGTGTAGCTTCCAAAATGTGTTAGTGCCACATGTCAAAAAGATGTATGGTAAAAGTTTTTAAAACTTATTTATATTGTTTAGAGTAGATATAATGAGAGCGCAAACATATTTTCATGTGACATATAAATAGGTAAATTAAGATGCATAACCACACAAATACCTTACAAAAAACAAATATTTTCTATAGCCTGTGATGAATTATTACACGTGCCAAATTTTGTTTCCATTACTATAGCTGTTTTCAAATACAGCGACTCAAGCAAAAAATTGGAATAATAAATTTGAAAGCGCGTCGAGAAAGCGTTACTGCATTAACATTAAAGTATTGCATAATTCAAAAGCAAAGCATCCTGTGGCGAAAGTGGGCGATTCCATAAGCTACGCATATCATAATTTGTTTATTCTATAGAATCAGGCACTTCAAAAATTCTGATATTTCGTTGCCTTTAACATGAGCACTGTACCACGATACCAAAGATGACCTTAACCTGAGGACCGATTCACTAAAGTTAAACTACTTATTGGTTGTCAAAATCTGATGAGTTTCCTTGTATAGTTTTCTTTGCTATTTGATGGTTTTTTGCAAAAAAAATCGTTGTAGTGCTAATGTGTTAATATAAAAGCGTTTATTGATTTAAGTTAGTTAAATGAGTTTTAACGCAAAGATGCGCTTAAGCTTTTATAGAAGCTTTAGTGGTTCCTATTTCATTATAATATTAAAATAGAGAATGACTAGTAAAGCACCTTGTACATTCTTTAGCAACAAGAAGTAAAGACCAGGATTTCACAGTAGGCATATTAAACTATAATAACATCGCCATAACTAAGCTTAGAAAAGTGTATTCACAATCATGCACACGAATTGAAAGAAACTGAAATCATTCCAAACCGCCAACAGACAGACACCCATAAAACTTTAGGTGTACTGACCAACCAACGCAGATGTCGATACTAAATATAAAATGTGGGAAAACATATAACCACTCTCACACATCGACATACCCTTGATTGTCACCTTAAGAGAGTTCAAGTTGCACAAACCGTGTGAGTGAGGGAAATAGGGCAATCTCCTTAAATATTAAAACTTATAAAGACCGACATTACATACGGGGGGGTTTGGATTCAAATCTTTTAATCAAGTTTTTATTTCTGCTGGTCGATGGACAAGCATCCATCTTCGGGCCGCTGAAGAGGTTGAGTAATTTGTAACGGTAATTTTGAACTTTAGGTTTGTAGTGAAACAAATGCTTTCAAATGTAAGCAATCGCGGATTTGAGAAAATGCCGTTTTATGCTAAAGCGCTCCTGGACTGGATGCTTTCTGTCAACACCAATTGGATTAGCAGATTGCGGACAAGCTAATCTTTGACATCTACGACAAGGTCGCTTGAACCTTGTGTCCGATCCACAAGCTGTAAGCCATAGAATTTTTGTTTTCTACATGCCGCATGCTTTTGCCACAAAATACACCCTCGTTTGGATGAGAAATAAAATGTAAATCCCGTGTAAGTGTTGTCACGCACGTTCAACATCACTACGTAGCCTGGAATAGAAAGTGTTCGGCAAAATTCAAAATTTCCAGGAAAAATTCGCTTTCTAGGCAATGTAGTATCTTCGGGTAAGCATTGGAAAATCAAATGTAGCGATGTATATTTTATAATTGGGTATACAACATATATGGTATAAAAACCTTTACGATAGTAGTAGCGTAGCGTAAACGGGAAAGTCCAATATTGACAACCAGTGCAATTGTATTTACATAAATTTGAGTATACAATCTAAATAGGTTGGATAACTATAGTTGAATTAACTTAAAATGCTCCTTTTCTTTTAGCTACATGAATACTTGGCCAGTTAAGGATAAAACTTGGTTTATTTGTTTTGTTGTGTTTGTTGAATACTGTGATATTTATGTTTGAATAATATACTTTAATTAGCCGACTTGAATTAATATTATTGTTTGGTATATTAAATTAGTAGATGAGAAGGAAGGTAATATAAGACTCTATAACAGTTTTCAGAAAGAATAAACCATATGAATCGTCTCTTAGACCATCCATCGTCTAGCGAGACTGAAATCAAGTGAGCTGACGCTCAAGGACTGTCATAGAGCAGAACGTTTAAGGACATTTCCAGGTAAGTGTATGTAAAAAGGTTGAAGTTTGTATAGCCCTAAGATGATTTGCGTTTACTTTTAAAGCACTCACCCCTCAATTGAAAGGTAGCTGGTGCATGTCTCTTTGGTAGAGTAAAATTTAATTCGGGTAACTAGCGTCAATTTAGCACATAATACCCTGTATGGCTACAAAAAACCGGAATGCTCAAAGAAATGCGGTATGTGTATTAAACAACGCATAAGAAAAGACTTGCGCCAAATGGGATGTTCAGTCTAATTGTCTGTTCATAGACATTACATAAGAGCAAGAAAAATAAAGATACTAAAGATGTATGTCCTAGTATCATTTCCACTTTTCAGCTATAACCTAGCTTGAATAGAGGTGGGATGCAGCAAGATTGTGCAATTGCAAGTACTTGTAAATTGTCTACTTGTATTTGAACCGCAACCCCATGTCTCGGCGTAAAATGTGTATGACTGTCACATGTGAGTATTTAAAATTGTACAAATCATGAAAATAATAAAATAAACCTAAGTAGATATTATAACTTTGTTAGAATAGCAACTTGGCATGTACCGTAAGCTTCCCTAGGCAAAACTGGTCTCGTGTTTCAAATTTTAAGAAGACGATTATATTTTAGTTTATGGGTATACCACTATCTTAATAACGGCAAATTGGATTTACGACAATTAAATTGACTTCTATGGAACGCCAAATATTTGGTTTAACATAAACGAAGTTCATTATACTAATGAACTTCGTTTAGTAACTGTTCTTTGTTAACTCAATACAAGCCCGTTTACCTGCTATACATGCCCACGTCTAGGTACAGTGAGCAAGAGGTGGAAGCGATCTACAAAGATATCGAAGACATACTAAGATACGTATAAGGACATGAAAATTTAATAATTAAGGTGGATTTTAATGCAGTGTTAGTAAGTTGGTTTAGGTACGAGAAACAATAGGGGATATAGTTCGGTAGAACTTTGCGACAAAAACAATTTAACCATCACAAACACATTATTTCATCATCAAGCTGGAAGACTGTTCACGTGGAAGATGCCAAGAGATATAGGAAGATATCAAATAGATTATATCTTTTTTAGACAACGGTTTAAGAATCAAGTAAAAGACTGTAGAAGCTTCCCAGAAGCAGATATAGATATTGACCGCAATATCATAATTATGAAAGCCACACTTAAATTTAAAAATTTGAAAGAAAGGAACAAAAAAAGGCACTTTGATTTTGAGAAACTAAAAGATAAAGATATCGACAAATGATTTGAAAAAAAAGTCAAACGAATTGCTGAAAGATATCGGGCAAATTTCTGATAATAAGGAAGTAATAACAGAAAGGAACATCATTAAATCCAATTTACTCATGGCGTCAGAAATATTCTGGAACACACACAAAAAGAAAATAAGAAACCATGGATAGCAAAGGATATTCTGAATTTAATAGAAGAAAGACGAAAATACAAAAATAGGTTAGACGAAACAAGAAAACAAAGCCATAAAATGGGAAATATTTGCAAATTCAGCAAAGATAAAGAACAATGGATTGATGTAAAGTGCAAAAAGGTACAAACTAGGATGGAAATAGGAGAGACAAACGAAGCATACGAACTAATTAGAATGAACTTCAGGGATATAAAACCATATAGCAAAAATATAAGGAACGCGGGAGGAAACGTCGTTATAGAAAATGTGGAGAAAGTGGTTAGATAGCAAGAAAATATAGGGAATTTACATGCAGGAGAGGAACTAGCAGCATCAAAACAGGATTCAGACATTGAAAATGATGACTAGGGATATCCTATACTAAGAGATGAGTTTGAATTAGCATTAAAGGGTCTGACAAATGGTAAGGCGCCAGGTACAGATAAGGTGAAAGCAGAAGCTATAAAAACCGCTGGACAAATAGTAACAGAACGTCTCCTCCAAGTTTTAAGCTATATATATGAGACAGGCTAAATACTCAAAAATTTCAAACTTAACCTCATAGTCACTATACCAAAAAAGAAAGACTAGGATAGATGTGAAAATTTTCGAACAATAAGAATTGAGCGCTAAAGATATCAAACATGGATTAGCACAAAGTTGTACTACATTTAACAATAAAAAGCAACTGCTTTGTTCAAAGACAACAAACATAGAAACAAGAAAAATATTGCTTAAAACATATGTGTGGAGCACAGAACCGTACGGCTGGGAAACCTGGACAGTAGGAGAAATGTGCTACAAACGTATGATGAAGATATTATGAACAGACAAAGTTAGGAACAAAGAGGTACTAGAATTGGTAAGAAAAGAAATAAATATGTGGAAAACAGAAAAAAAGGAGAGATTGGATGGTAGGCCACATACTAAGGCATGTGCGAATAGTGCTAAATATATTATAAGAAATATGTGTAAAACAGAAAAATGGGAGATATTAGATGATCGGCCACATACTAAGGCATGTGGGAATAGTGCTGAATATATTAGAAGCAGAGATAGGAAAAAAGAGAGGTAAAAGTAGACCTAGGTTGGACTACTGCACACAGATAGTGAAATTTGTAGGCTCTGCAAATTTCAGGTAAATGTTTAGGCTTGCTCAGAGTAAAATACAATAAATATACGCGTCCAACCAGTTCCAAGATGGATAACCTAATGACGAAAAAAGTAACTGTACTTAAATCTGATGATTATTATAAGCAACTATAAGTGTTGGTTTTGCAATTTTCTCAACTAATGTTAATTGTGTGTAAGCACCTGCTGGAAAACTATTAATTCGGCAAATGCCTAAGTGTTGGGGAATCTTGGTAGCCACAAGCTGCTTATCCCCCGTCATACACCACTGAATCTCCATAAAATAGGACACATAATTAGAAAACAACACAAGAGAAATCAAGCTGTATCTAGGTTGTGAGAATTTCTGGGAACTGTGTAGGTTAGCTCAGAATAGAAATAAGCGGAGGTACGCGTCCAACTGTTTCAAGACGAAAAACCTAATGACGAAAAATAATTGCACTTAAATCTGGTGATTATTATAAACAACTACAGGCGTTGGTTTTGAATTATTTTCAACTAATGTTGATTGCGCGAAAGGATAAATTGAAACACTTTTAATTTGGCAAATGTTCGAGTATTGGTATATCTTGACAGCCGCAGGCTGCTTAACCCCCTCCACATACCACTGAATATCGGGGAAATATATTTGTAAAACAATATAATGGTAACCAAACTGCATCTAACAAGAACGAGCAGCGGCTATGTTTGAAGACAACAAACATGGAAACGAGAAAATTGTTGAAAGTATAAGTGGATAACATAAAAAAGATAGGAGCAATAGAAGGGCGGGATACGTTTTAAGGCATTTTTGGGGAATAGTGCGGGAAATATTACAAGCCGAAATAGGAAAAAGAGAGGTAGAGGTAAGCCTAGATCAGACTAATGCACGCAGATGTCGAAAGATGCAAACTGTGGTAATTTCAGGAAAATGAGTGGATTAGCTCAAAATAGGAAACCATGAGGATACTCGTCTAACCACTTCCAGGACTGAAGACCTAATGATAATGATGATAATTATATACTGATACAATATGATTCACTATTTAATTAGCGAATCTGTTCTTATACATATTGATCTCAATAACCAAAAATGTCTAAACAGGAAGATGGTGGAGGTTTTAGTTATTCAACATATAATTTTTGAAGTATAAATCTGTAGGTAGAGAAGCCAGAAATTTAAGATATTGAGCTGTTAATATGGGTATTTGATTTGTGAGGTATATACTACTTCTATTCACCCAAAAAGAAAAAATTGTAAAAACTGTTCAACTATTCCAATTGAAATTACTCAAAATGTGATAGCGAGTCATTTTCCACACAAGAGTACATGACTTTTATAGCTTTGGCAATAACCTCTTACATTGCACTTATCAAAGTTAATTTGTTGTATTAGTGATAGCTAATATATTTCATCTACCAAATTTATTGTTTTTCGTAAAAAATATTTTCACCAAAGTACACCCAAGTCTGTTAATTTATTACTGCAGTTGGTTTTGGGTTTGAATGAGTTCTATATCTTATATTATGTATGGCAATCTTAGGACAAATGGTCATACGCACTTACTGACAATAATCAAACAATGATAGTCTATGCTTACATTCTAGGGATGTTAACAGACGGATGAATATAATCTAGTGTCGATTATTTAATGCTGTAAGTCTCGTTTGATTGTTGGTGCTAGTTCAGTGATTGATGTACTATTGTACACATCTATTTTTGTGTTTCTATGTTTTAGTAGATTCTACTTGGACGATATGGTCATTGTTATCACCAACATAAATTTAGTAAGTAATTGGTAAGACTTGTTTGATAGTTATTTAGGCTTATTGGTGTATTTAGCATAAATTGCGTTACGTTTGTCGTCATTGTTTCAATGTACTATCGAGTTTAATAGACGCAATCTGAATTCGTCATGTGCTTTTGTTTTAACCGTTGTGTAGTTGCAAATATTTATTTGTTTGCTGCGCCCATGTAGAATGCTATAAATTTTAGCTGTTGAATATTACTTAGTGTTAGACTAAAGTATGCGACAATAACTAAGGAGTGCATAATCAAGTAGTTATTTTATTAACAAAACACCCTTTAGTTTGAACGTTACTTAGATATAATTTATATCTAATATTAGTATGTGAGGAGTGAAGAATTCAGATGTTCGCCTTTAAACCGGCAGTTTAATATTGTTTTGTCTTTCAAATTCGTAAAGGTTAATTATCAGAGTTATATTTCAATGTGTTTTTCTGTTTCATTATTATTTCAGGTACTGATTTTCTCCGAAAAGTGAACTGGGTTGTGTGTCCTCTTGTTTCATTCTTAATACACTATAATCTCAGACTGTATTGGCGTTAATGATATAGCTCTTTTCTTAGTGGTCTTCTCGTCTTACGGGTAAAAACCTGCAAGTACATTAGTGGAGTTCCGACATTATATTAACGTCGTATGGAGGATACGTTTATGCTTGAGTATATAAGGTATTGACCGACAATAGTTGCAACATTAACGACGTCAGAAAATAAAACAGTACTCGGTAGTCAGAGAAATATTACTTGGGATTACAATAACTTACATCTGTAATTCATTAATATAAAAGGTGCAAATTATACTTATCATTAATGTCGTTCAGTAAAACAGCACATATATTAAAAATGAGTTGTATTTCCAAAAAACACCCCGATTCGGACTTCAATAAGTCTGATTTTATTACCCAAAATTCACATTGCTGTAATGTGAGCGGTCTAATAAAAAACAGTCTGTGATACCAAATTAAGTTTCCAAAAAATTTACCAGAACTTTGCCATTACAAGAACACGTGATTAAAAATCAAAGCTTGTCATTGGACAAGAATGGGAATCCTACACCTGTGTTTTCATTTCCCTATTCCCCATCTACTTACAGAGATGATTGTATAGTGTACCAAAGTTGCATCCATGTCCAAAAGAACGCACAACACGCTGTTACGTAATTGCCGTAATTATATACATCATTCCTTATATATATATATATATATATATATATATATATATATATATATATATATATATATATGTCAAAGAATGAAATTTAATGGCAAGTGACTCAATATTAGCCACAAGGGCATTCTGTCGACGCGTTACGCCCTAATTGGGGCTCATCAGCACAGAATGCCCCTGTGGCTAATATTGAGTCACTTGCCATTAAATAATTTCATTCTTTGATATTATGTTCTTATTAAATTTACTTATTCTGTATATATATATATATATATATATATATATATTATTGTGATTGGGTATGCTTAGATATGTGTAAATAGGCCAGGCAGTTATTTATTTGTAGGTTCCCTGTACATCAATAATTGATTTAAAATGCTACAATAATTAGATTGGGATTAAATTACATACTACAAAGTAGGTTTAATTTGTATACGTTAATATAATACAAGGACAACAATTAAGATCGACGACAAGGAGGAAAATCGTGTACAAAAATTAATAGGATTAAAGCTTTTCAGTATAAAAATCAATAATATACGCAAGGTACATTTATTAAACATAGCATAAGTTAAAAGCCTACGACGAACGCAACAAGCTTTAATATTGGAGAACACGTTAAATAACATAATTCTTGTAAAAGCCAGTTAACGTTGAGAATAATTCGAGGTAGTTTGGATTAACAGAAAAATTGCAAGGCTATCAACAACGGTCTACTAGTGCAAAACAGATCGATACAATTAAGAGACAGACACGGTTTAATACGTAACAGAAGCAGATGAAAGATATCAGGTGTTGAAATGACAAACATTTTCGAGAGCGTCTTAGACAAGTATACTTTAAAATGCTACAAGAGGGACGAAGATGCAACATGTTTGTGGACGGTATCAATTTTTCAAGGCACACTTAAAGGAATGAAGAAATAACCGTGAACAATATTGTAATAGAAGGGCTACAAGCAAGACAGAGAACACAGGATAGAAAGAGATACCAGAAAGCCAGAAATAACGTAGACACTTCAGGTAGGAAATATAGACAAGACTGAGAGATGTGATTATGAGAGTGCAAAGGAGATAATCGGATAGACGCGCACACGATTGGCGGGATTGTATTTGTGCGAACTTGACAGAAAGAGAAAATTTCAGAGAATATTTCAACGGTTGGTTTTGGTTATATAGTTTTCGCAGTAGTGAAGTGTTATGCTGACAATTTCTAAATTTTGAAAGACGGTTGTGTTTACGTGCAAGGAGATTTTGTAGAATTGAGTGGCCGTTTGAAAATTTACGAGGAATGGGTAACAAAAATACAGACAACTGAAGTGGGGGGGAATATATAAGCGTTGTTAAAGGTGGCATTTGCCCTCTCTGATTTTTCCAAGTTTCCAAGAATTTTGTCTTAGCTTCAAACCACACGACAAGTGCAGTCCAATGTAAGATTTACAAGTGTTTTTATGCACAAGTAGGTGCAAGTTAATTTGAAACGGAGTGAACCGTAGTAAATCGTTGTAATTGAAGCAGGATGACTCGTAAGTAGAGATTTATTTACAAATTGAACGAGAGTGCTTGATGCACATTGCGTGGAAGACGAAGTGATATTTGGATCTGAAGCGGCAGGAATTATTGATGATTTGGATGAACAATGAGTTTGTGATAGAATTGGTGTTCAAAATGGAAACCAGTAGCATGGAGTGATCCTGGTACGTGCAGTCTTGTGGAAGGCATCTACAGAGGTTGTGCTGGCTAATGTTTTGTTAATGGCTATATAACTACCAGACCGATTTGTATTTGTCAATTGCTCTTATTATTTTCATAAGGGTTTGTTTGCAGATCCATCTTACTTTATATACAATTTTCTTATTGCGGACTGCAAATAACTTGTCTTTGTTTATTTGAATTGCCTTTGGGGCATGAACCCGGGTGTCGCCACGAGAAGGTTTGTTACGTTTGCAAATAAATTTTGCTGTAACATTCCGCAAATCTCAAAGGCCAGACGTACTTTTATAGTCATCTATAAAATTTATTATGTAGTTTCGGTTCAATTCTGTACTTCCAAACTTTAGTAGTGTTGGTGTTTTATCACCTGATGGCGGTTTTATTTACTTTTGCCATAGTACAGTGATTGTTTCGAAATTATATCATTATAATAGCTTCGATTACTTCATAGGGTTCTTGGGAACTATTCCACTCTGATGAGGCTAACAAGCCGAAACCATTGGTCAGTGGATGTTTCCTCCCCTATGAAGTAATAAAGCTAATGTTTTGTTAATGGCTATATAACTACCAGCCCGGTTTGTATTTGTCAATGGCTCTTATTATTTTCATAAGAGTTTGTTTACAGATACATCTTACTTTATATATATATATATATATATATATATATATATATATATATATATATATATATATATATTACTCATATTTAGACCAGGGTAGAAAATTAAATGATCACATCAAATAATTTTAATCACCGTGTAGAAGCTTTGGGAAAAGGTACGCGCTATTAAAAAACCGTGAAGCATAAAAATTCATTCGTTTCATTAAAAATAAGGGAAGTAAATTATGTACAAGACGCTTGCTATAAAAAAAAAAGGAAGCAGTATTAAAAAGCTCTGCGTGTAATTTAATTATTCCTAGTAAAGAAACAAATAGAAAATTACGTGCAAAATTTATATTAATTAACTCAATTTTAAGTAACCGGTATTAAACAAAATGTACTGATAATAATTGAATATTTAATTAGGATTCACTAAAAATTAAAGGGTATTAATTTTAATTGAAGTTAATTGAACCATTAGTAACATATAATATCTATAAAAACTTGAAAAAACCCAATAAAATGCAAATCGTAGAAGTGTTATTATGTTTGAACACCTGCGTATTTTTAAAAAGCTCATTCTGCGTAAATTTTGCAGATAATTAATGGTTACAGAGAATGTTGGAGAAACCGGAGCTTAATAGTTACGGGAAATGCTAAAGGTGGGTTATTTCACAGTCCACATGGACTGAAATAATCGATAATAAAGAATATCAATTTGCACCAATAAGAACCGGGTAGATAGAGACAGATAATATGCGCAAGACCGAGACACATATAGTAAAAGGCGTGAGTGGAGCAACGTCACGGGGTTGCAATTGGGTGAAAATAAAAGGCAAAATTGAGAGGTAAAAATAACATTTCTGTATAAAATTCAATTAGTTATTTCCAGAAGTTGCAAGCCGTGTCGAAATTTCTGAGATGTAACTGGTGCGAGTGCAAATTTCGTAAAAATCGCATGCCGGGCTGCGGAATGGGAACCTAGCATGCGAAATTCTTTAGAATTGTCCGTTTTGGGGACCAGACCGACAGACAGGCTAACCGCTATATATACCCAGGTGAATATGAACAAGCTCTCTTAGATCTTCGACTTGATTCAACGCGTTAAACAGTGCTTTTTAGTTTTCCGGTTTTGATTAAATAATTTAAACAGTTCGCTCGTATATTTTGGTGATTTAAAAAACAGTTTGTTCTTTACGTGCTACAATGAGTGTACTTTAGTGCACTTAGACAAGAAGATACAAGGTAATAAAGTTAGTATCACTGTACTAATTAGTCAAAATTTGCAACGACAAATGAATACACAAAAGTAGGCAGTTTTGGCGTATATTGGTGAAAGAAGCATGAATTTCTTTGCTATTTTTCGGGGTTGTTAATAATTAAATGGTTCATAAACGTGTCTGGATCCACAAAACAAGGGTCGGATATACACAGATGAGTTCCGGAAAAGCCCTGAAACAACTTTAGATGAATGGTGGTGGAGAAATTTTAAAAGCGTTGAGAATCAGAAGCCGTAAATATAACCCAGTTGGAATGGTGTGATTAACAAAAGGGACGAGGTACATTGAAGCTACGAGTGCAGTAACCTTCAGGTAAATTATACTATTTTGTTTGAACTTTGATGTTTTCGTGTGTGTTGAATAACTTTATAATTTATTTACTTAAAATGGACAGTAATGAAGTTGAACTAACAACAAATTTTTAATTTTAAGGTGAAATTTTCTTGTTTAAGTAGAAAGGAGTATTTAGTATTTATGTTCTTGATGAAAATTTGGGTATGTCTTTGAGCTCAATTAGACGAACCTGGTTAATTAACGTAAAGGGGTGGTAGATGCTCCCTTTGTACTCAGACTCCGGTCTGCATATATTGTTATAGTAATTAGTAGGCATCCTACAAGGACTTTAATTCTGGATGCACATTAAAATGATAATGAATTTAATTTTGAAATTTTCTGATATTAAAATTTATGCTGAATTTTAATTTTGAAATTTTAATGTATTGTGAATATTGATGTAAATAGAGTTAACGTTGATGTTTGTGGTAGGAATGTGTTTGTTTTTTTTATGTATGAGGATGAAAGTTATCTAGAGGAGCAGCCGAGGCGATTAACAGAAGAAAGTCAATGGACCAACACAGTTAAGGTAATGAATAGCTTTTTGGTGGTTTCACAGCAAACATGACGCCCAATTCGTGAGGCTCGAATCTAAGAACAGGGAAACACAGCATTCTTGACGCCCAATTCGTGAGGCTCGATTCGAAAAGCGTAGTTCACGGATTTTGTAGGTTTCACAGCATTCTATATATATATATATATATATATATATATATATATATATATATATATATACGATATATTATTAATGGGTTTGAGGTCAGCTGGAGAAAAGTATACTCTTTTTTAAGGCCTAAATTTTCGAATCTATTTCAAATTCTTGATCACAGGCTTTCTAAAATACCAGGTTATCATAAAGTAAGGGATATATTTTAAATCATTACAGCTTTTTAATAAATTAAGTTAGTAACATAAAATAAACGAAATCTAGTTGCTTAATGAATGGGATTTTACCGTATCTATGAGAAACAAAAGCGTTGTCATAACAATTGTTGACACTAGTGTCAAAACGAAATTATTCAATTTGAAGTTTTATTTTGAAATTAGAACTCAAGTAAACGTTAAGTTCAAACGACTCAACTGTAATAACATGGATTTACAAACAAGAATTGGTTTAGTTCAGTGATATTATGAATCCGGCAGAAATTCCACCGCTGGATTACAAAGATTTCGCACGAGAATGGGTTTGAGAGCGGGACACTGTCAAATGAAAGCGTACCGCAATTTGATACAAAAATTTGAAAGAACAGGGTCGGTAACTGACTTACCAAGATCAGGAAGACCAATAATTAGTGATGTCCAAGTTGCAGAGGTTCTTCATGAAAATCAAGACATAGCCAGAAGCAATTCACTCGCAATCAGCAGTGCAAATGCGATATCCAAGCGATTGCAAATGCCGTATACCACGGTTTGGAAAATTTTACGCAAAATTCTAAACATGTATTCATATAAACTGAAAATGCTGTTTGAATTAAAGGACGCAGATTTGGCTACTGGGTACGATTTTTCTTTGCGAGTAATGGCTCAGATGGAAATTGAACCCGAATGGTTATCCCGTATTTTATGGACAGATGAGGCACATTTTACTCTGAATGGTGGAGTCAATACTCAAAACTGTAGAATCTGGTCTGCAGAAAATCCGCAACAAATTGTTCAAAAAGGTCTTCATGACAAGAAAGTCACCATTTGGTGCGGTTTTACAGCTGATTTTATTATTGGTCCGTAAGGTAAGGATGGTGATCTTACAACAACAAAATGGAGGTCATATTGAGAAATTGCCGTAACCTGTTTTAGGCATACTAAATCCCATTTCATAAGCAATTAGATTTCATTTATTTCTTGTTATTAACTTAATTTGTTAAAAAGTTATCATAATTTAAAATATATCCCTTACTTTATGATAACCTTATACAATTAACTAGGCTAACATATACATCAATTGCTATTAACTTACAAGGTGAGGATATATATTAAATTAACATAGATATTAAATCGAAAATTATTTTTAAAATAATGTTTGCTTCAAGTTGTATAAAAATTGTATAACTTGTATAAATATAAAAATGTCAGATTTTGAAACCTTTCAGTTTCATTTTTTTGTTATTTAAAGCGTTAAATATAGGATGCCTATATGTGCGTGTGTGTGTGTATGTATGAACATGAGTGTGCGTACATGTTATACTTATATGAGTGTCCATGCATATTTCTGATTATATATTTTAAATCTGTTTGTTTGTTAGTACGTGTGTGTATGTGTACATGTGTATGTATGTATGAATGTGATGTGCATGTATGATGTGAAGTATTAATCACTACAATATCAATTATTGCATTAGGTACAGGTTACTTCTGAAGACTAAGAAAGTATGTATAAATCGAACTTAAACCACCAATATCTGTTTTTTTATTTATACAATTTTTTTTGCGAAAAATATGATACATTTCAAGGAATAATCTTTTTTTTGTATCTTTTTCTAATTCTAAAATTTTAGGATGTTCAAAATCAATTTTGTGATCTAAATTGAGCGAGTGACTTGATAAAGCACAAGAATTTGGTTTGATATTCTTTTTAGCTAAAAAGAATATTTTAACATTAGGAACTATTTTTCAAAATTTAAAGATAAAACTCTGGATTTGTTTCAAAAACATTGTATATCAAATTAATTGTATAGATTGTGGTAACCCCTATATTGGACAAACGTCACAATTTTTAAAACAACGCATAACCCAACACAAAAGTGACATTAGAATCAAACCAAATTCTTGTGCTTTATCAAGTCACTCGCTCAATTTAGATCACAAAATTGATTTTGAACATCCTAAAATTTTAGAATTAGAAAAGATACAAAAAAAGATTATTCCTTGAAATGTATCATATTTTTCGCAAAAAAATTGTATAAATAAAAAAACAGATATTGGTGGTTTAAGTTCGATTTATACATACTTTCTTAGTCTTCAGAAGTAACCTGTACCTAATGCAATAATTGATATTGTAGTGATTAATACTTCACATCATACATGCACATCACATTCATACATACATGCACATGTACACATACACACACGTACTAACAAACAAACAGATTTAAAATATATAATCAGAAATATGCATGGACACTCATATAAATATAACATGTACGCACACTCATGTTCATACATACACACACACACGCACATATAGGCATCCTATATTTAACGCTTTAAATAACAAAAAAATGAAACTGAAAGGTTTCAAAATCTGACATTTTATATTTATACAAGTTATACAATTTTTATACAACAACTTGAAGCAAACATTATTTTAAAAATAATTTTCGATTTAATATCTATGTTAATTTAATATATATCCTCACCTTGTAAGTTAATAGCAATTGATGTATATGTTAGCCTAGTTAATTGTATTTTAGAAAGCCTGTGATCAAGAATTTGAAATAGATTCGAAAATTTAGGCCTTAAAAAAGAGTATACTTTTCTCCAGCTGACCTCAAACCCATTAATAATATATCGTATTTGTGCAAGGTCATTATCTCCAAACTGTATATATATATATATATATATATATATTACTCAAATTTAGACCATGGTAGAAAAATTAATAAACGACATCAAATAATTTTAATCACCGTGTATAAGAAAGCTTTGGGTAATAATACGCTTCATTTAAAGGCATATTGGATAAATTCGTCATTTACTTCTAAACATAGGGTTTATATTGTTTAGATAATGTTAAACACCGTGTATATTAAAGCAGTGGAAAATAGTACGCTTAATTAAATGCCTACTGTGTAGATTTAAATCATTCAATTAGAATGTAGGGTTTGTATAGAATTTCATTAGATAATACGCGTTATTAAAAACCGTGGAGCATAAAAATTTATTCGTTTCATTAAAAATAAGGGATTTAAATTATTCACTAGACGCTTTTTATAAAAAGAAGCAAAATTAAAATGTTCAATTTTTATGTAATTTAATCGTTCCAAGTACTAAAGCTAGCGAGAAATTATAAAGACGTGGGGAAATTATATAAAAGCCTTCAGCGTATTAGAACGCGGAACACCTGCAGAAATAACGATGTATATGATAGTGGATAAGCTTTAAGCTATATGAGTGCAAGTAAGAAAGCGAGTTTGTGGTATAAAGACAAGCAAGATGGAATGCATTAGCAGTTAAACGAGGGGAAATGTGAAACAAGCGCACAGGTTTTAGATAGAACAAACAGACTAGATTGGCAATTAAGGTTGAAATAAGATGCAAACATGAGAGGGGAAGCATATCAGTTGGTGTGTAAAATTAATTAGTTGTTCTCGGACGTGTTGCGAGGCGTGTGGAAAATTCGTAGATTTCAACTTGGACGTGTGCAAATTTTTAGTAGAATCGCTGTGCTGAGCCGTCGGAAGGGAAACGAGAATGCGAATTTCTTAAAATCGTCCGTCGCGGGACAAATTCGACTTGCAAGCGGGCCATTATATAAACCCGTGCTTATAGGTGTTTCGCTCTCTTATATTTTTGATTTTATTCGATACTTTAAACAGTTTTGCTCTTTATTTTTTGATTATTCGATACTTTAAGTAGAATACGTGGTGATTACGTGCTACAATAAAAGTTATTAGTACACTTAGAGAAGATAAATGAAGGTAACAAAGTCTAGTTATATTTGCGGGTATTACTGTACCAATTATCCAAATTAATAACGATAAATAAATAAATAGAAGTAGGCAGTTTTTGGTATAGCGTGAAAGAATTATGAATTTCATGGCTATTTGTCGGGAGTGTTAGTAATCAAATGTTATTCGTAAACGTGATTGGATCCACAAAACAAGATTTCGATATATCTAGATAAGTTCCTGAGAAACCCTGAAACCGTTCATTTACTTTTCCAATGCTCCACCAGTAGGTACTACATTGGCCAGGAGGCGAGTTTTTTGTTGCCTGGAAATTTAGAATTTTGCCGAACCCTTGCCGTTCCAGGCAAGGTAGGGATCTTTAACGTGCGTGACAACACTCACACACGGGACCTCCATTTAACCTCTCATCCAAACGAGGGCGTAATTTTTGTGAAAAATGCTCACCTGTCATTTTTCAAGCAGTCGACCGTGTCGGGATTTGAACCCGCGACCTTGGGATCCGTAGTCTTACGCTTACTACATTGATCCACGGCGACGCCCGAAACCCTGAAACCGTTTAGACGAATGGTGGTGTAGAAAAATTTTAAAGGCGGTTAGAAATCCGAGGACGTAAACATAAACCAGCTGGAATGGTGGGATGAGCAAGTCCGATGTACATTGGAGCCACGAGTGCAGTAACCTTCAGGTAACTTATGCTTTGTTGTTCGATCTTAGATGTTTTGGTGTGTGTTGAATATTTTTATAATTCGTTTGATAAAAATGGACAGTAGTAAGTTTGCATAAACATCAAATTTTTAATTTTAAGGTAAAATTTTGTTGTATAAGTAGAAAGGAGTATTTATCAGGTTTATGTTTTTGATTATGATGAAAATTTGGGTCTGTCTTTGAGCTCAATTAGACTAACCTGTTAAATTAACATAAAGGGGTGGGAGATGCTCCCTTTTATTCAGACTCTGGTCTGCAAATATTGTTTATTTAATTAGTATGCATCCTACAAGGACTCTAATTCTGGATGCAAATAAAAAATGATGACAAATTTGATTTTATGATGCTGAAATTTATGCTGAAATTTAATTTTGAAATTTTAATGTATTGTGAATTTTGGTGTAAATAGAGTTAACGTTGATGTTTGTGGTAGGAATGTGTTTTCTTTTATAAATGAGGATGAAAGTTTTAACTAGGCGAGCAGCCGAGGCGGAAGGATTCAAGAGGCGATATTCAGGTAAGAAATCGAATATCAGAGGAGATTTCACCGTAGGAACGAGAATCACAGCAAATCTTGACGCCGAATTCGTGAGGCTCGATTCTTATAACACAGCAATATATATATATATATATATATATATATATATATATAATCATATAAACCGCACCTAAACTAAAAGGATTAGTTTTAATAATTTCTGTTTGCATTAAACATCTATCGTTATAGAGTTAGGTGTACCGATGTAATCTAATGCATAAACTGAACTGACTGGAAAGCTTTTCTATCGGGTGATGGATTTGGAGTATATACTACAAAGCAAAGATAACCCAGCAAGCTTTATGCTCCATTAATTGATTACGCTGGAAAACGGAAGGCTAAATATTAAGCTAATACCTCATTGGGCCTATCTGATTTTGTAGCTAATTAACGAGGGAGCCTTTGGTTGCCAAACAAACAACACGCTTGTACTTATATAAACTTGGCGGATGTTTATGGAGAAAAATAGTAAGAGTATATCAATTGTTACGACTACAAAAACAAAATGAGTTTAATATCGTTTACTTGTTCTGTTGTAAAATTACTTCTATTCTGTTATGGTCGATAAGATCTTCAGGCAATATTTTCCTCTGCAATTTAAAGGTTATTTGTGCAATATAATATCAAAGAAGCAAATAAAGTGTTTCAGCAGCTCTCTGTGCTTTACGCATACCCGTTCCACCAATAGAGATAATAGACTGACGTAGCACTGTCATAATACTGAACGTAAAGCAAATGTTACAAAATGTAATATTGTAGCTTTGTTGAGTTTAGCTTCGAGGTTCAACGCTATATTATCTTGTAGTCTCTCTGTAGTGCCTATTTATACTTTTCAATTTGCGTATATATGCGTACTCTGTTATACTACAACTAATTATTTACTTTTGTCTATATTCTCCAATCCATATTTGCGTCTGTAGCTTTGACTATATTTCGGAGAGCTATACACGGATCATCCACGCTTGGAACATGCTACAAAAAAATTTAATATCGATATACCATCAATCTATAAATAAACTCGATCAGTTCAAAATTACGATTTGACGTTTTGTCCTTTAGACTACGAAGGGCTTTTGGAAATATTATGGGTACGTAGAGGAATATCATTCCCAACCAAAAATATCTAATGCCCACGATGCGCAACTAGACAATATAGTAAGAGAGAACTACAAGGCAATCAAATTAATGCAACAAAGAAATTAGCGACAGGTAGCGATGTCTTGCTTGACTGTTATTAAAGTATGTATTCGTTCTTTTGGATGCGTAGTCCGTGTTGAAGTTAGGAGATAGCCCCAAGAGCAGAATAGGGATTACAGTTCGAGGGAACAAACAAATATTGGGTCCGTTGTCGATAAATTAAGAAACTGCGTTAGTTGATTTAGACGTTAGTATCAAGTAAAAATACTTGTAACTCTTCTACCTTAGCAGTTTCGCACACACTCAGGTTTGTGTGTGACTACTAATTCCAATGTCCCAGTTCAATTCGTGCGCAGACCGTTTGAAAAATTTCAAGCGCAAACTTTTCTCAAAAAATACGTACTCCTTCGGATAGAAGTTTAAAGGTAGGTCCCGGGTATTATCACACCCATTAAAGATTTCTATGGTGCACGATATGGCAAAGGTTAGGCCAAATTCTAAGTTTCCAAGTAAAAGAACTCATCTCCTGGTCAATGCAGTACCTTCAGGAGCTTTGGTGAATTGAAATTTACGACCGCTACTAGAATCAGTCGCACATCCTAAATAAATATTTTCAACGAACTTCGTTCGTTTATGAAATCGATTTGTCGTCCGTCTGTCTGTCCGTCTGTCCGTTCGAGGCCTTTCTAATGGTCGGACATTAATGTGTTATACATCAATCGATTCAGCTCGGTGTCCTGAGCTTAAGTTTTGATGTCAGTTGAAATCGGGCCACGGGGACGCCGTGCCCCCGCGATATTCCGTCGGGAAAATTAAAATTTCAAATAGGTCCAAAATTAATGTGCGATACATATTTGGACACCCCTAACATAGCTGAGTCGAAATATGGTACTCCCACAAAATCTGACCACGGATACCCGACCCCCCCCCCCCCGGGAATTAATTTTTATCAAAAATTTCAAATAGGTTCAAAATTAATGTGCGATACATATTTAGAATCCTCTGAAAAAACTGAATCGAAATATGATGCCCCCTTATTTACACACACACACACAAACACACATACATACATACATACATACATACACACACACACACATATATAGCTTTTAAAATATTTATTCAATAAAATAAAATATATTAAAATGTCTCTTTTGTTGTTTATAAATTTTTGTATTTTATCTGAATACTTATAATTATTACAACATAATAATTTTAATTTCTTTAAATTGTTTTAAAGTAAGTCTACATTTGGAAGTTCGTTGCGACAATGCCTTGCATTTTCAACTTGTTTCTAATGATATAAATTAGAACATTCCCGTAACAACAATCCGCTCTCTTCATTGTAGCGCTTGGTAGATACAAACATTACCTTGATTAAATTTGATCTTTATTGGAAATTGTTTTATTTTACCAAGTGTACTTTTATACTGAATTTGTACTTTGCAAAACGACAGCAAATAGCAATGCTTTTAACGCAGTCCTTAGGAGTGCTTAAAACGTATTGAGGTAACCTAGAATACACAGCAAATGGATACAACTGTCTAGAACAGATATGGTTTTCACAACTATGAGTTTAATACGATATGAAAATATACAAATCGCCTTCTTGAAATTTGCCAAGAAAAAGTACTTCCAAGAGACGTGATATGACTTCACAGTCAGCTTAAAACCGAAAAAAAATCAGTACATTAAGATATTAACTGTATTTTGTTGGCAATCTGTCAAAAGCGAATAAGTTGTTGACTTTGCTGTTCTTGCAGCTTATCAAATTGGCGAATTACTCTCTTTATAAAAAGCCAACGAAAACTAGAGAATCTTAAGCGTGGCTCCAACATACTTACATCATCATCGTTAGGTCTTTAGTCCTGAAACTGGTTAGACGCGTACCCTCATTGTTTCCTATTCTGAACTTACCTACACATTTTTCTGAAATTTGAACAGTCGGCATCTATCACTATCTGCGTGCCATCATCCAATCTAGGTCTACCTCTACCTGTTTCTCCTATGTTTGCTTGTAAATATATCCCGTACTATTCCGCTAAAATTCCGTAGAACGTACCCTGCACTCCTATTTCTCTGATTTTTTTTGTTTTCCACAGATATTTTTTCCTCTACTATTTCAATAACCCATTTGTTAGTAACTTTGTATGTCCGTGCTATCATCCTCATACATCTAAAACACAACATTCCAGAACGCTTATACCTCCTTCAGCCTGCTTTTCCTACTGCCCCTATTTCATAGACGTACTGCTGTGTGCTCCACACATATGCTCTCAACAATTTTCTTCTTGTTTCTATGTTTGTTGCCTTTGAATGTAGTCGCTGTTCTTTCTTGTTAGATGTAGTTCGGCCCCCTTCTATTGTTTTACAATTATATACCCTATTTCCCCGATATTCAGTGGTATGTGAACGGGTACAGGCGGTTCCGTGGCGTAGTGGTATATGTGTGATTACTACGCCCAAGGTCACGGGTTCGAATCCCGACACGGACCGCTTGAAAAATTTTAGGCGAGCATTTTTCACAAAAATACACCCTCGTTCGGATGAGAGGTAAAATGAAGGTCCCGTGTGTGAGTGTTGTCACGCACGTTAAAAGATCGCTACCTTGCTTGGAACAGCAAGGGTTCGGCAAAATTAAAAATTTTCCAGGTAAAAAAAAAACCTCGCTTCCTGGACAATGCAGTACCTTCTGGTGGAACATTAGAAAATCACATATAAGGTATGTGAAGGGGTACGCCCAAGGTCCCGGGTTCGAATCCCGACACGGTCCGCTTGAAAAATATTAGGCGAGCATTTTTCAGGGAAATACGCCCTCGTTCGGATAAGAGGTAAAATGGAGGTCCCGTGTTAGTGTTGTCACGCACGATAAAGATCCGTACCTTGCTTGGAACCGCAAAAGTTCGGCAAAATTCCAAATTTTCCAGGTAAAAAACTCGCCTCCTAGCCAATGTAGTGCCTTCGAGTGGAGCATTGGAAAATCACATCTAAGGTGTGTGAAGGGGGGTAAGCAGCTTGTGGCTGCCAAGTTCCCCCAGCACTTAAATATACTTACAATGTGAAAATATTCCAAATGCTCTCTAGTCAAATTTAGCAACAAAATTGTAGAAAACTTTGCTAAAAATACCCCCAAGAGCTGCAGTGATAGCTCTGAATTTAACTATATGAAACTGAAAGTTATGGAGGGAGCAACCTGCACGTTACTTATATTACGGTAAAAGTAAAAGCTAATGTGAAATATATATGAACGATATCAGACAGTTGTGACAAGGAACAAAAAGTTAAAAATTTATTTGCGGTGTATATATATATATATATATATGTATTGATAAGAAGCACCCATCGATAAAGCAGAATGATCAAAAAATACCCTGCCTTTTAAAAAGGTTTTATGTACAAGGAATCGAATTCAGATGCAACTTTGTCAAAACTGAGTATCCAGAGACTTAAACTTTTTTAAATAAGTGTCTAAACTTACAAGGGGTGAACCTTCTAATTTTCATCCAATTAAACCGTAGTCAGAGTTTTCCCATATCAACGGCCAAATATCAGGATTAGAAAAACTAAGTAACGACTTGCATAATAGGGTTATTACGAACAATTGCTTTTTGCACATATAGTCCGGTCAATTTAGACATTCACCCTGGCATAAATTCCCAACAAGCTGAGAATTTGCATGAACGTTAGGGACACCATTATAATGAAATTGTAAAAAGTCCCCATCGATCCCATGTATGCAAAAAATTTTATTCAAGGTCAAAGTTCGCAAAAATGAGTTTTTTTAATTTTTCAGCAAAACGGTTAGTGTTATGATAAAAATATTTCAGACAAAAAGTGTAGATTATACAATTATCTATAAAAATTGTCCTTACACTTTTTTTCATAACAGTAGTCAAAAGCGATTTTAAAATTTACTTTAGTTGTATTCTTGATGATATGCATGGCTACGCTACGTATGTACATCATTCGACGCATAATATAAGTAAAACTATTAGTCTGCGGGACCAATACACTAATATTAATAATTCTGAGACTATGAACTGAAAAGAAACCGAGTCCCTCATTATATGGGAGCATGTGGCCTTGAGCAACATCTGTCTACTGTTTAATCTTTTACGTGACAGTTAATCCGTATACTACCTTTAACGTGGTTTCCCCGGTAGGCCTACTCCACGATCTATCTCAGTTAAATTTAATGGAATGTCAAGTCATCTTATTCATCATTATCCTCATCATCTGTTTCCTGTTTTTCTTCTTCATCTTCTTCTCTTCCTCCATCTTCTTCCTCATCCTCATGAGTGGACGTAAATTGTTTTAACAGCGATGCATCAGTTGTTTCGTCGTTAATGTAAGGATCTTCTTCTGTTGGAGATTCGGCATTTGAACACGACTGGTCTTAACAAATAGCGCATTTTGGTGACAAGATAAGCCTACTTTTCTGCAGCCGCATATGGAATTACACCCCATTTTGCAGTTGCAAAAAATAGTATTAAAGAGGTTTTCTGGTGCAGGTGGTAGTAGAGTGTGGATTGGTTCCAATACATTATTAATTATCTTCCAACCCCATTTTCTTGGGTCCAGTTGATTACCAAGCCACACCTGAACCTGGTAATACACACGATAAAAATGTTGGTGAGAAGAAGCCGCGGTTGGAGGGAGAGAAGCTTAATTACACACGTTTTTTATTACGTGTATGTTTTGCAAAAAAATAAGTAACGTAACTCGTGTATGCAAGTAATTCTTTTTGGAGCTCCATATACAGAAAGAGAACGGTGAAGTCCGTTGGTGATTAGAGTTTCTGGAGTAGGGTTCATATCTTCGAATGTTTTTGCACATGTAATAAAATACAATGACATATGAAAACACATGTAACTGTATTAGCGGAATGCGGAAACCTAAAGTCTGTACCGCTTAAACAATCACAAAACTTAAATATCAAAATTGCAAAACACTTACCTATATATCACTTACCAGATGTATTACAGATGTCTCGGTCTATCCTGTGAACAAACAAATGCACAACAGAGACACCGTTTGTGTCCTTAGAAATATTCACAAATAAATAACATATCTGCTTTTAAGTTCCAAAAATAATATATACCCAGCGCACTTATTGACATTAGACAGAATTAATCATTTGCTTAATAAGAATCAAGAAATTTCCTCCTTTAAATTTTAAATAATAATAGAATTAAGCAAAAAATATTAGATTATATTCACTTTTTCTTGTTCAATGGAAACATTTACAATCACAATAAAAAATTTACTTGAAAGGAAACTAATAGTGTTTTTTCTTGAATAATATAAACTTCATTAGACTTTCAATATCACAACATGTCATAAGTCTAAGATATCCGTTTTCTTAATAATTTTACACTTTGAAATTAAAAATAGTCTTCAGTAGTACTACGATAGACTTTACAATGGACAATCAAAAATATTTTCTTTAGTTGTTACTAAGTTGTATCATTCCGACAAAGAATGAACTTTAACATTATGTCCTTCAAGAATTTAGCAGGCCTTAGGGTTAAGGTACATGACCTCAATAATAAGCAAAAATACTTTTAATGTAATTTAAAAATACTATGTGGTAGTAGTATTTAAAAATTGTAGATATTTTGAAATGAAGTTTCAATAACAATTTTTAGTGAAGCTAAAAATTGTTTCCTTAAAGACTAAATATTCAAGGCAACAATACTGCTATCTTTAACAATTTTTTGTAAAGTTACTAAAACAAAATTGAGATGTTTTTACAAAACCCACTTCAAGATAACAACATTAAAAAAAAATATCAACCTCTCATCTAACCTGGGATATTTAAATAAATCCAATATACTTTACAGTTAAAATCACTCACGTGCATGAAGTACAGTTGAACCAAAAAACTTGAATGTTCTTACCAGAACAAAGCAACACCATATGTCTACTAATCTACACACATCTGCGATGCACACAAAAAGATGATTATATTATAACGTTGAATTTAAATGGGAGCCCACGAAAACTTTTTTAATAAAATATTATTAAACTAATAAAATCTTCACTTGATGTGACCAACAATTTTCATTATTCTAACATTTATCCAAAGCTTTTATCTCTCTAGTATTGCACTACGGAAAACGAATTAATAAATTTTATAAAATTATTTTATACTAACTACATTAATGATGGATCACTAAAAATTTTCATCGTATCTGCAGGAATCAAACTGACTTCACCAATAGTGGAATACAAATCAATCTACACTAAAAGCTATCAGAAACCAGACTATGACAGGATGATTTTAATCGTTTAACAAACTTTTTACGATCACGGCACCAATCATATTCGCTTAGCCCCATCTTGCCTCAGTCGAGCTGCATTCTCGTTCAAGCTCTAGTCGAAAAGTGTTTGTTTAATGACAGATAAGTAACTAGCCTAGTAACTTAGTTATCTGAGGGGAATGAGTCCATTATACATTATACACATAATTAGCTATCTTTTGTCACCAGACAATTACAAATTATGTTTTTATTTTATTAAGACATAATATTAAATTTATAGAGAATATGTGACTAAATTAAACAAAAATACGTTACACGGTTTTAAGAAGGAAACATAGCAATCATTATGGTACCTAGCTTCAGCAGCAACTAAATCGCGTTCAAACCCGATACGAACAACAATAGTTTTTGCTGTGTCATAAGAACGGGACTAAGCTACTTTCATAACTGAGTCTTTCAATGAAAGTGTTGTAACTTGACTAATTCTATGCCGAAATGTCTGTGCTCGTTTCTTTTCATATTCTTCATTCAATTCATCGCCGCAAAAGAAGCATCAATTTTTGAAAGAAAAATATGACTTACTTGCACGTGCCCTAGTACGAAGAGGACTTATTTTAGATGTACTAGCTGGTTCCTTTTCATGTTGCCGTTGTACTCCAGCAATTTTACTCTTTCGAGTGTACTGTTTACGACACTGCACATGAATTGTCACGAAGTTTTTGTCTTTTAAGTAATCAGTAAATTCATCACCCCTTTGAACACTTGCGCCAATTAATGTCTTCATGCCACGATCAACAGTAACATATTCACTTGAAGGTAGGGGTTTATTGCAAATAAAACACAATTGCGACATATTTTAAAACGAAATACACTTACAAATTTTAACAGAGAATATTCGAAATAACAACGTGTTTTCACTACGAGAAAATGTTCAAAACTAATGATAATTTTGTTGGGACTTTAGAAATAGGACCTGATAGTAGACGGATTAACTGTCACGTAAACGATTGAACAGTAGACAGATGTTGCTCAAGGCCACATGCTCACATACAATGAGGGACCCGGTTTCTTTTCAATTCATAGTCTCAGAATTATTAATATTAATGTATTGGTCCCGCAAACTAATAAATTTACTTATACTATGCGTCGAATAATGTACATACGCAGCGTAGCCATGCATATGATAGAGAATACAACTAAAGTAAATTTTAGGATCTTAGAAATGGCTCCTGTTATGAAAAAAAGTGCGAGAACAATTTTTATAGATAATTGTATAATCTACAATTTTTGTCTAAAATATTTTTATCATAACACTAACTGTTTTGCCGAAAAATTAAAAAACTCATTTTTGCGAACTTTGACCTTGAATATAATTTTTTGCACACATGGGATCGATGGAGACTTTTCACAATTTCATTGTAATGGTGTCCCTATCGTTCGTGCAAATTTTCAGCTTGTGGGGAATCTTTGCAGGGGTACCCCTGTTTTCGGCTAAATTGACCGGACTAATACTGTAGGAATACTCTGCCTGAACAGATGCATCAGAGGAATCCGATTACAGTGAGGATGAAGAGAACTAGTGTTGTGTTTTAATTGAGTTTGGTGAAGTTTTGGCCATTTTAAAAGAGGTGGGAATATAGTTAATTGACTATTTTACCTGTAGCATTTTATTGTAAATACTCGTAGATAAAGAGTTATATACGTTGAAAAATGATATAGAAGTACTGTAAATGGGAAGAATAATAGTTATTTTAAATATATACCCGATTTGACTTGAGATTACATACGCATTAAGTAGAATAATAATATTTAAAAATATAGGTGGTTAGTTGGACTTGCTATGGAAAAGTGAACAAAGATTGTAGAGAACGAAAGGAAAATAGTTCATTATAATTTTATATTGACATTTAAAAAAAATAATTTGCGTCTAAAGCTAGTGAAGCTTTATTGTACCTTATTGAATATTATAAAAGAATGAATTATAATAGTTAATAACTGCTGTATAAAGATAGTTTGTACTTTTGTAAAATTCTTGGGGATATTTGAAGTCCATTTTACCTAACAGATAAGCTATTACTGTGAAAGCATTTATTGCAAACAAGAAAATAAAAAGGATCAGGATTAATTATCGAGAAGAACAAAAGAAGAATAAGAAAGTAGAATTTTACTGAAGATAAAAATGTCCAAGCGTCATCACGAAAGTAGATTCGTAATTATAAAATTTGATAATTTTGTGTAAGTTTTTTTTTGTTTATGCCTATTTTATTAATACCTATTCACTTTACTAGTTTTAATAGTGTCTTGCGTTAAACTTCGATAACCACAGATGGTGGATATAGAGGACGTGTAAATATGCGCAAAGTATATATAAGCGGAACCTTCAAGTACTTACTACTAATATTTTAAGCGGCAGCGGCAGGATGAGGAACGGTTGACCTTGTGCGAGACTCGAACGTTAATATCCTTATAACACCATACCTACGGTCACATTAGCTTGTTTACATCTTTCGCGGCACACCATAACAAAAAGTAGTTGAAGGTTAATCGCGGTAAAAGCCATAGATCATATTATATACACGACGGAGAGAAATTGATCTGCAAGCTACAAATTATGCGATAATTAAAGTTAATTTTAACTATAGTTGCAAACATAACACACTGTCCGCCAAAATGCAATGCATTTTTAAAAGGAAATAACTACAAAGAGTGGAACGGAATGAAAAGAAATTAATTAACATATGAAAACCAAGGAAATATTTGCACGAACAAAATATAAACTAAAAATAATACGCAGAAGGATAAAAAAAACAACCACGAAGGCAAAGGACAGAGATTAGCGACAGGGTATCAACTCGCCTTGTGAGGTTTTGAGAGTGGCAACCTTAACGACCCCATCAGTTCCTGGATAGACCAAAATACAGGTCCAAGGGACCATCGAAGTAGTGGAACGTTATCGGGTTTAACTAGCACTAAAGTGTTCACTTGACGCTGCGTAAGCGTATTGTCCATTTGGAGCGTATGCAAATACTCCTTAGACCAACGGAACCAGAAATTTTGATAAATTCCCTGGAGCAATTGCCAACGGGACAGGCGGTTTAGTGGAAGATCCAAAGGGTAGGTCCCGAGATAACGACTATAGAGATAATCACAACGCAACGCCTGCAACAAATCAGCGTAGAGCAGGTAGAAGGGCGTCGGTTGATAGATCAGAAACTAATTCAATAGGAAGTGCCTTAGTAGCCCGTACTCGCGTCATCGTAGTAGAGAAAGTGCAAGCAAAATCAACGCCCAAACTCTGAAAGGCATTAGCTTAAGTGACTCGGCATGGAAGAAGGTGACTCATAGCAGACTGTGGTGCGGTAGAATGTCTTCCAACAAATCACGCACGGACTCAAAGCTTGACGAATGGACTGTTTACTTGAAACAATCCCAAAACATTGACAAACGATAAAATCACGATTTCAACACTAGCGTGGAAGTATCTCAGATGAACAAAGTTAGTATACAAATCTTTACAGCGACTTTTACTAGATAAAGGAGCGGGACATTTCCTGTCGGAGGATAAGGGTGCGTGAGATAGACGACCACAAACCGCAAGATTCCCTCTCTAATGTAGAGGAACAATTTGCGAAAAGTCATTTTTAGAACTAATCCGAACTGGATGGCGTCCAACTCAATAGAAAAGTGAGTGTATTGAGTATATTTAGTCAAGGAGTTCAAAACGCTCTATGGAGCTCGAAACAGGACAAACGTCCTAGCAACAATGCGAATGATAAATTGAAAAATTAGTGACTTTCCAAAATTGTTTCAATCCAAGAAGGGGATACGACAGCGGTTAAAACAATAGAACGTTCCTCGATGAGAATTTTCCAGGAATTAAAGGAAGGAAAGTGTACTCTGTAAGTGTCAAGGAAGCGATGCAAGGCAGGCGATGCCGCCTACCATAAAGAACAATGACGGTAGACAGCAAATCACGTGCTCTGACATGGGCAGGATGTTTAGTGGAAGGAATATGATAGCAAAAAGAGAAAAAAGTGGTTTCCTGAATATAGGAAACTCGATTGACGACAAATGCCTTCAATCGCTGCCGTAAGAAACGAATCTAAGAAAGGACGACCATGCAATCAGATCAACAAAAATATTTTGCCTATGTAATTTTGAGAATCAAAAGTTTTGAGGATAAAGAGTAATAGTTTCAAGACCAAAGCCGAGGCCAACAGTTAGAGTATATGCAAAAAGCGGATACGAAATGGAGCAATTTTGAACTTAGCACAAACTAAGCAAACCTCAACGGTGGTAGGGGTAAGAAAAGGGAAACGAACGACAGCACAATAACCGCGTTCGGAAGCGTCCGCAAAATAATAAACTTCACATTTTGTAAAGGAAGTAGCAAGCGTAGTAAATCAAAGTCGAAAAGAAGTAGTAATTAATTATCCCTCCCGCAAACGGAGTAAGTCGTGACGTTGGGCATCATCCTAGCCTAATTCCAAATACCACAAACGCTGAATTAATGTTACGCTTGGTACAGGCGGTACACTGTGGCTGAACTAGAAAGTAAAAGGTATATAATGTGGGATTCCATTGAGGACCTAGGACTTTCAAAGCTTGAGTGCCAGGATCCGCAAAGGAATCAGGTACTGCGAATTATTGAGAACCCCGAAGATCCTTTAGTAATTCAGGATAATTACTAGACTACTTAAGCAGTTCAAAACCACTAAGTTTTATAAGAGGGTATAGTTGATTCCGTGAATCCAAGGTTGACTCCATAGAGTCGCCACCTGAAGTGATATAATCCATATAGGTGTGATTGCGAAGGCAAAAGAGGCTAAAATAAAGTAACTTCCTTCGTCCTCAACCAACTGTAGTAGAGTGTGTATCGCAAGAAACGGGGCTCAGTTTACCCCATAAGTTACGGTATTCAAGTGAAAGTCCTGAATAAGCTCATCGGAAGAAGAACGACAAGCAATTCGTTGATGATCACCCTGGTCAGGATTAACAAGGAGATGTCAGTAGATAAATAAGGCCGGTCCTAATTCAAAACGCGACAGACGTATTTTACACATGGAAAATACGTCTGTCGCGTTTTGAATTAGGACCGGCCTTATTTATCTACTGATGTCTATACATCTGACGAACACCTGCAGATATGATCCAAGAATATAGACGAATTTGTAACAAAATTACGGTAATATCTCGTGGAAGCCAACAAATAAATGATTATTTAAAGACGATCGAAATAGAGTTTTAGCGGATGCGTTGAAAAGTACACGATGTTTCGTACTTACATTTTCTGGTTTCACAATACAATAATATGGGATATAATAGGAAAAGGCAAAAATACGAGAAGCAAAGCTGTCTAGAACGGGATTACGGCTACCAGGAAAGTACGGTTTTTAATCTTTGAAGGGCAGATAAATCTCGTACCGTCCTTGCTAGATGCGGGGAAGAGTGTCAACGTAATATTTTTCAACTAAGAATATACCAGGTGTGAACAGTTTAGCGTCGGGAACCTCTTCCACTTTCCATAATTTTGCAACAATATCTTCCAAGGGGGAAGTAAACCCAGCTATATAAAACAAACTAGTGTCTTTAAAAGCGGTCGAGGCCGGTATGTTTCCCACTAAAACATATCCAGAAATAGTCTTAAGAGGAATAAGTTGATCACTTGAACCTTGGATACGGCCATTTAACAATTAGGGAAAATATCCGCACTAAGTAGTAAATCAATAGGTCTAGATTGAACGAAAAGCGGGTCAGCCAGTTTAAGATTAGCTAGATGAGCGAAATTTTCAGAATAAATATTAGCAGTAGGTAAACTTTTACAAATTGTGGGAAGTACGACAGTTTTGAAATTAATAACAGGTGAGGAAATGCCTATGGGTTTGGGCAAAACGATTATAGTGCCATGCATAGCCGAGGAACGCATGCGTCTAAAACACTACCTGTTAAAGAATGTGGAGTAGCGCGAAAACCCTAACGTTTCATATTATTTTGCGAAATAAAGGAAGTCATACTACCTGAGTCAAGTGAATAACGAAATATCTGAAAATAATCAGAGCAATAAGGGATTTCCACTTGAATGGAGGAAACTAACGCAACTGAAGGTTTGGTGGGAAAATTAAAAAAGACAACATTCGACGTTGACGGGCCAGTATCACTAAACGAACTGAAGATTTTCTTAGGAGCAAGAGTATAGGATGACTTACAGCAGTCCTGAGGGCAGAACTAGCATCAGGTAAAACAGTTGAGGCAGCGGGATTAGGGCTCAAACAAGCCTTGTTACTAGTAGCAGTAACGGGCTTAGGTGAAATGCGATGAAAGTGCAATTAAGAACGATGACATTCATTACATTGGCGGCAAGAAATAATAGATTTACACTTAGTCAAAACGTGCGAACTACTAAGACAGTTGATACAAAGTTTGTTTTTGACAAAGTTATAACGATCTCGTGGAGAAAGTTTAGCAAAATAACTATGATTTTGATAGCGGAACAAAACCTGGACATGTTAGAATAAGCAACTTTGTTTAAATTGGCTTTATGATAGATTGACGTATTTGACAAAGATTTACAATTTTCCTCTAAGCAAGCAATTACCTCTGTATAGGGTGGGATAGGGGTGGGATTTTGATGCCGTATGTACAAAAAGACGGTCTAGAATTGTGTGCACCATAATGAAATCCCATTCCTCTACAAGTAGAGCAAATTTTTTAAGCGTCTGCAAGTTCTCGACAAAGATGTCTACTTATTTCTGAAATCTCACGAATAGTCAGAATTCAAATTGGAAATTTAGCAATATTTTCTCGACGAGCGGATGCAATACAACGAATGTCACAATATTTTTTGCAAAGTTTATTGTACGCAAGAGGGTAATTGGCGTCTGTAAGATCAAAATTCTTAATGGCAAGTAATGCGGGACCCTTCAGCATTGATTGAGAGTAAGAAAATTTATCCACAGCTGACAGCTTGTCATTTAGATAGACTACACTATCAAAGCAGTAAATAAAATTTTCAAATAGGTAACCATCTCCTTCAAAAGTAGGGAGGGTAAGTGGCGGTAGAGACACTTTTGACTTAAAGGTACCTGTGGAAACGGGTAAAGCAGTTCGGGACGAGGCAGGTTTACTCGGACAAAGTTTTAAATAATGCGATTTTATTAGAAAAAGTTGGTATGGAAGGGTATACAATTCATTGCCTCGGCATCAGGGGCCCACACGATTCCAACAATTACGTCATTACGTTGAACAACAGAACTTTCCCTTACCCCCTCAATAGATATATGTTGGATTCGAAACAGATGTAACAGGTTTGGACCGTTTTCACGTTTGTGCTCAATATCAAAGATGTCTTTAAGTGAGTTTATTCATGTTACGTAGAAACTGCGCAAATTTTAGCTTCTTCTCCATAACTAACTATATAAGCTACTGCAAACAGAAGCTATAACAAAATCAAGCCTACCGGTATACGAAATTTATTAGAAATGAGATAGTAATTCCCGCCATAATTAAACTACCAAACGAAGAGGCATTAACTAAGTTATAAACAATTCAAATGAAGCAAATGGTAAAATATAAGGCGAACAATTATTAATTACTTGCACCTTATCATTTGATAACAAAAATGATAAATGGCATGAAATAAACTTAATATACGAAACGAATATCCACCAGGCTACAATCGAATGGAAAGCAATACAACTTGATTGACGGTGAGGACTTTGACGAATAATGCAGATATTACTGATATAGATTGTAAGTACAATATTCAGATCTGCCTCGAAACGATTCTATGTATTTTGTTAAACTTCGATGACCACAGAGGATGGACACAGTGAAAGTGTAAATATGATCTAAGTTTATATAAGCAGAACCTTCAAGTACTTACTAGTAGTACTTTAAATTTAAGCGGTGGTGGCAGGACGAGAATTTGACTACATTGCGCTGAACTCAAACGTTAATATCTTTATATCACCATAGCTACATTGCGGCACACAACGTACTTGAAGGTTAATCGTGGTAAATCCAGAGGTTATGATATACATATATACGACAGATTGGAATTGACCTCCAGACTACATTTTATGAGATAATTAAAGTTAGTTTTAACCATAATTGCAAACGGAACAAACAGTGTACTTGTAAAAAAAGTGACAAACATTATGATTAAATACTTTTAAAAGTTCCCACTTTTGGCAGGTACAATTGATGGATTTTACAGTATTGTTAGACCTGCAGACGAACCATCAAGTCAAGTTAACCTCATTTCGTATTGCACTTGATTTTACTGCATTTTATATTGTTGTAATAAATTTAAAAATGTGTTTTTAGTAATAAATACTACCATCCATAAAGGCTCAAAGAACAGCACAAATGTCTGAGCTGTATATAAAATGTTGGAAATTATTTCTAAATTTCCTAACGCATAAAAACGCGTGTTTTGGAATGTAGTTAAAGTATTGTATTTGGGTTGAATTGTAGTTACAGCTTCAAGGGCTATAAAAGCTTCCATACTTTATGAATCCTTATAGATATGGAAAATAAGATTATTGAGGCGAATATCGCTTTGAATTCACTCAACTAAAGATGACTACTATCCAGCAAATTCCATTATTCACTCACCAGATTTTCTAATTCACAAAAGACCCTAAGGAATATTTCTGTAACGGAAACGGTATTCTGCTTCACTCGTGCAGCATATCGTACTGCCATTGCTTATAGGTACGTGATTTCTATTTAAAGCATAAACGTTGTTATAATATAAATGAAAAAAGCACGCACCATTTACCTAATATATATCTATGATGTTCTAAGTTAGTGCATATAACATTTTGTTTAGAAAGAAAAAACCACATGCGGTAGAAACTTCTCTTCAACGTCAAACACATAATAAATAGCGTTTTTACTAAAATGATAAACGTTTTACATAAGAGCATGTTCTAAATAGAAATAAGTTGTAAATGGATATTTCACTACTTGCATTCTTATATATAAATTGGCGAACGGTGACACGAGCTGACAGTGAAACTGTTTCCATAAAGATTATATATAACAACTAAAAACAACAAAAATTAAGATTTTGGTTACCTTGATATGAAACAAATGATCCAAGAACTTTTTTTATATTTTTTATGCATGCAGTGCCTCGATACAGCCATGTTTTGCCACAAAATGTTACGCCGCCAAAGTTGTCTATATAGACTCCCAGGGGTCTATTTAACAAAAGCAGGAGTCGATATCTGCCAGGGGGTCGAAGGAAAAACAATTCTTGATATTCACATACCTTACACCTTACACCTTACACATACCTCACTGCGTATGTAAAATTTGTGAATGTTTTTAGAAATGACTTAATATCAGTTTCTTTATAGAAAATAAATTAATAAACGTATTTATTCGGGTGAAAAAAGTATTTACGTACCAGCGCGAGTTAGGTTTTGGGCCTTGAAAGCTGCCTCTTTAAAAAGTTTTCTTCCAAAAACTCTTGTAACAAATATTTATTTAACAGAAATTACAATTGGAATTTTGACAAACTATTTAAAATTACACAAGTCGAAATTACTAATAATTGAAGTTAAATTAGGGCGAGTAGCCTGAACTACCTACAATGTAAAAGCTGAGAGGTTCAATACTGTCTGACTGATTTGGGGCTCCCGGGTTATTTATGTTGTCCCTGCCCCTCACATTTCTGTGGGAACTGCAGAGCTCATGTCTGCTTATTTCTTTATTCAATTATATTATACAATGTAACAATCTTAATTCTAATAATTGCGATTTTTATAACCGTCTGTGACCTACACCTGCACTTACGCCTGGAATACAATGTACTCACATCCGTTCTCACAACTTGCTTGTTAACTTTTTATTTATTTATCCTTGAATTACAATGTTGCATCTAACTTAAGTTTCTTAATAGTTCCTATTTAATTATACATATATTGATTTGGGGGTATGTAACTCGCGCAGCGATGCGAACTCTACACTTCTGGTTTATGAGTCATATGCATTTGTACGCTTGTCCAAATATCAAGAATGTTGATGTTACACATGCATATATCATACGCAGTTACAGCTCTCTATGCAAATTGTGAACAGTGTTAAGTATTTGCAGTGTCATTATTACTACTTTTATAGTATTGAATAATTATTTATAGTTTGTATAAAACTATTCATTTAGCTTAGATATCAATTTTAATTATCAATACATGTAAAAAGAATTTAAGCATTAGTAATATAGATTAGTATAGTATACCAACTTATTTTTAACTTATTTGTAGCACCCTAATTAAAAGGTGGTAGCTTTAGTTTTAAAAAGAAATGCCGGTGTTATTTGTTGGGTTATTTGAAATTTGGATTTATTTGTTCACCTACAAATGAAACGATCCTGTGTCTTCTATGCGAAAAAACTTTTGGAAATGACTACATGAAACCGCCAAAAATGAAAGATCATTTTGAAAGGGTTCACTCAAAAAAAAAAAATTGAATTTTTCAAAAAACTTAAAGAATAAGTCACAAGTCGACCAACTATAAAAAGTTTTATAAAGCAGACTACTGAAGTTGAAACTGAGGGAGTATTAATAGCTTCGTATAAGATTCCGCTTTATATAGCAAAGAAGGGAAAACTGCACACACTCGCTGAAGAAATTGTTATACCTGCAATTAAAGATGTCATTGAGGATGTAATGAAAAAAGACTTCGTTAATGTTTTAAAGTGCTTGCCATAGCCATTCTCTATCTTCTTTCTACTATTTTATATAATACCAATTGCAATCAAAATGTCGTCCGTTTTCATTAGCTGAATTAACAAAATGACATCCAAGTTCCACAGGTCTATGTCCAACTAACATTCTAAGATCAAAAAAACAGGCTTGGCCATGTTGCAGGGTTACCAAGCTCGATGTTTAATTACGACTTCGTATCATCATTTGAATTCGCGTCTGTAAGCAATACAGTTTCAGTTTCAAAAGGCATTCTTGCAAGCTGACTTTCCTCACTATCATCGAATATCTGGCAACCCTCCTATTTGCAAACTGCCTTCAGGTAACTGTCTGTTTTTCATGTATGATATAAGGCCAGGTCTATCTCCAGTAGTTTGTAACGAAGTTGTCAGAAAACGGTTTGATTAAACATCTTTCGAAGCAAAAGAAGTACTAACATCGTATTTCTTACGTTAATCTGCATGTAGCCATTTTTGTTCTTAGTCCATAGTTTCCTATACTCTGTACAAAATTCTTTGTTAGTCATTTTCTGTAATTGAAAAAAATTGGAAACGTGAGAAGCGAGCTAACACGTATTACCACCGTCTTTGGGCAGCATACAGCTGGGCGTGCAGACAAAAACGAGCGGATCTGTTCAGTCCCCACACTGCAGCATGATGGCGAGCTGTGATACAGGACATTATTAATTCCAAAGTAACCTTAGCTTGAAATGTTTTCACAAATGATCAAGGGATTCATAGTGACACAAATGTCTGATAATAACAATTAAATATAAACTTACAATAATATCATATAATGTTGCGTTGTTTTAAATCACATTTATTCCGTCCTGTAAAATTCGTTATTTTGAACTTGTGCACTCTTCATGTGAAGCCGAAGAAATTACACTGATCTTGCTACGGCCATTTAAACCTTTAAGCAACAATTCCTCTATGCTCTATGCAATACAGGTACAGGTTATTTCCACAGCACAAAGCAATTAAAGTAAATAGAGCGTTTCAGTGGCCAATTTATTGTATTGTACCAACACCTGTTCCTACTTAAACGTTAACGATAATAGTTTTGGCATGCCTCAATTACAATGCAAAATCAAGTGTTCCAAAGCAAAATTTTATACACCCTTCTCTGTAGTTATGAATTTAGCTTTGTAAATATAATTTTGCTGAAATAAAATCAAATATGTTCCATCGTGGATCGTGCATCATTTTGTTGCTACGTGTCCTGCAATATATTATAGCTAATTATTTATTATACGCTGCGCTTGTAGCATGTGAAACTGTCCGTTGGGAACTGAGGTGCTTCAAATTGAATATACGCCAAATCTCTGCTTCGGGTTCGTGATAATAATATTTGTCTAATATGGTTATGTGGTATGCTGCGCTTTATTTCATTTAAAATTTGTATACAGGTTAGATACGTTACAAAATTATTGGCATTTTAGAGACAATGAAAGAACATACGTCGCGTTAAAGTATTAAGTAGAAAATCCCATAACTTAATTAATTTTTATGACTGCTCCTCGTCTTAAAGCTGCAACTAGTTAAATATTTGTAAAATTGACGTGTTCCAATTAGTGCAATCACTGCATTCTGCAAGTATAAAATGAAAGTTATGGTTGTTAACAGGAATGCTGCCCTCCTAAGCCAAGAAGCGATAACTGCATTTTTATCGGATTTTAACATACAGCCATTTTGTGAATGTGTGGCATAGAATGCGTCTATTACTAAGATTTTACAGCGGTAACTATACTTTAAACTACTTAAAACTTAAATTAATTTTAGCGGTAACTACAACTTTAGATAAATATTCAATAACATCCTAAAGCGTCTAGTCGTAACTAGCATACACTTAGGCGATACAGAGGTATCTACAGCAGTTACTGCTAACTTACATTAGAAAATGTACTTACTGCAAAAATACATAAGCATTGTATAAATACTGAAGCGGGCTACTCCTACCGCGTTTCTCTAATTTAAAACAAGTAATAACAAGAGTCTTTATTACTCACTGTTCACATGTCTAATTAACAGTATATGCCTTATTTTTAGATGTTTTCAGTCCACTTAACAATGAAGCACTATTAAACTAATGAATTTACAAGCACTAATATCTTCTTAAACTAACATCTTTACCATAGGTCCATTAACAACACTAACACAACTTTTTATTTATTATACACTTATATCTATTTATGTATACTACAAGCTGCATGCACATTAGACACAGCATATAACATTTATGTAAATTCTTGAACTTCTAAAAACTTAACTACTATTACTTTACAACGATACAATTTGTATTAGACATTCAAGTATAGACTGACCCTTGCATTTATTAGCGGTCTTATATATACTCCGAGTTAAAGATATGACTCATCCTCTAGTAATTACGAGAAGCTTCCCGGTCCATTGAGAATAAACAGTGCTGGCGGCGTTTTGTGTGTTTGATTGCTAGAAGAATTCTCGAATCCTAGAGACTATGCAGAGCCTACAGCGCTTGTGTGTTTGACGGTTGCCTAATAGTAGCTCGCAACAATACGTTTCGGACACTCTAGTTGCTTGCAATCGTTTGGCGCGTTTTATAGTAAAACCGTTAGTGAATACATTAATCTGTAAAGACAATACATATTCTGTTAATTTGTTTAATGTAATTAATAGTGATTAAACAAACACGTTTTCTGTACTTTATTAAAAATAGTGGGCTGTAATAAAAAGGTAAGTTTTGAAGGTATTTAACATTTGAAGAATAATTTATAACCCTATACTTGTTTTATGGATTAAATAATGTACTCTAAAAAAACAAGTTTAATAATGAATATAGTAAAGGGTGTTAATCAAATTGAAAGCCACATTAATAGTAGTTTAAATGACGACAACAATGTGAGGAAAAAAAATAGACTCCTTCCAAATAATAATAATATATATCCACCAGTCCTATATGAAGCGAACTTACTCGAAGCCCCAATTTCAACAAATATCAATTGTTTAGGGGATATGGTCATAATTCCCTTTGAATTTCCGCAAAATAATCAAAATTAGTGAACTACAATTATGAAATCCATACAATAATTCGATTTTACATTTTGTTATAACTACCACGTCTGAGGTAAATTATTTAAAATTTATTAAATTTGATACATCTTATTAAACATTTTTATTAAAGAAAATCCTTTAGACTTAGGTAGCGACTGTTTGTCTGACTGCAATGCTTCGGAAGCATGTGTTTATGCAGAACTCTCTAACGCATTACTTGAGGGCGAACCTGAAGATAGCTTCAATGTAATTGAAGATATTCAAATACAGGATTTTGATGAAGACGAAGAGAAACAACCAGATGATCAACTAGCCATTAGTGCTATTAACACTGTAGAAGAAACTGTAACAGAATCAACTGATAGTGAATATTATAATAACGGTGGTGCAGATGATGATGACCCAGATTATCAACCTACAGAGGAAATAAACAACGCTCAAACAATCAATCATGACAACCAATTTTTTAACAGTAATCTCGAAAAGGAAAAACAAAAGAACAAGAGCACAAGCAGCGATATTTATAAAATTGAAACAGAATATACGAAGAAAGGTGTCCCAAGAAAAAGAAAAAGATTTGTTCACTCACTTGCAACAAGAAAAGAAAAAAAGCACGAGGAAACGAAGAATAACCATAATGTGCTTGATGGATGTGGTAATAAATGTAAAAAGTATGCAACTAATAGATTAACTATACAAGAAGAATTGATATAAATAATCAATTTTGGATGACGTGTTGATATGATCAGAAAAAGTTTGTCATAGTATGCGTAATAACTAGTGGCGTGAAAAGAAACACCGTTGGTGAAAATTCTCATAAAACCTCAAGCAATAAGTTCTTTTTGAAGAATAAAAGTGGACAATTTGTCTGCATATGTAAAACTTTTTTTTTTTGACTGCTTTCGGTTACAAAAAAAGCAACGACAAAGTTTTGGAAACTGCATTTGAAAAAATAAAACTCTTATTACTCCTAGAAAAGACAGGAGATTTAAATTGATTCCACCAAACAAGAAAAATTATGATATGATTATTGAACACATTGAACCCTTCAATTCAACAATTTCACACTATCGACGTGAGTATGCACCATCACGCAGATATTTGCCTAGTGATATGTTTGTACAAATTTTGTTTGATGATTTTATTTCTAAGAATCCAAATTTTTGTTCGTGTGAGCTTTACAGATCCATTTAAAAAAAACCAAATATATCACTTGTGAAACTCGGGAATGAGAAATGTGAACAGTGTGAGCATTTCAACTTGCATGAGCATTTTAAGGATAACTTGTGTTTAGAGTGCGATGTATGTGGAAAACACCAACTTCATATTATAAAAGTTGAACAAGCTAAACTTCTTTATAGAGTTGATGCCGATACAGTTCATCCTGGCAGTGAGGTATATTTCTCAGTTGACCTACAAAAAGTCATAATGTTACCAAGGTGTGAAATGTTTAAAACCGTAATATTTTCCGGCACACTAATTGCTTTTAACGAGAGCTTTGTTCCAGTAGGAACAAAAAATAAATTGCTGAAACCAATTGCAGCAATTTGGCACGAAGCTATCAGAAGTCGTAAACAGGAAGAAATGATTAGCGCTTTTTACAAGTTTTTCCAGAGACCGAAACAAAATAGTGCTGTGGGTAGATAATTGTGCCACTCAAAACAAGAACTGGACATTTCTGTGTTTTCTTGTTTATATTGTAAATTCATCAAATATTAATGCTGAAAAATAATTATTAACTTTTTCGAGCCAGGTCACACAATTATGTCCGCGGATTCATTCCATCACCAAGTGGAGCAATCCATGAAGAAGTTGAAAAAAATCTATGATTTTAACGATTTTAAAAAAGCGGTTTCAAATGCCAATTTTTCCAGAGTAACTGTGCTAGACATGGAGTTGAACGACTTTTTTGATTGGAAAGATGTCAGTTCGAAATTTAAACTAAGGAGTAATAAAGTTTATTTGCACAATATCGTTCAAATTACTGCACAACCAGGTAAAATAAGTCTATTATATAAGAACGACTATGAAGGACCACTGCTACCACTAAACTTTCTTAATGCTAAAGTTATGAAAAGTGTAATTTCAATGCCTAATCGGCATGTTCAATGCTAAGGTATTTCTCGTGAGCGACGGGATGGTATTATTAATTTAATTAAAGGACACAACAACACAATCCCAATCAATAGACTTCCATTTTGGTAGAACATCCCTGTTACAGAAGCTGCTGCTGGAGATTCCGATAAAGAAAATGATTTATAGGATATTCCAAACAGTGCACATTGAAATGTGTCATATTTTATTAAATTTAGTATACTCTATTTTATGTTTCCTGAACTTTTATTAAAAAGCATTTTATTTTCTGTTGCTTGATGTATTTATGCTAAAAGATTTTTTAATAATAAACCAGGTTTCTACAGTCGTTTAAATTTTTGTTTATAAGAATTATAATGAATAATAATTAATATCGCATTATTTTTAAAAAGATACGCCAAACTGCCTTAGTATTATAACTAAAAACATTAGTTGAAATAGCAATATCTACATTCTAGTTAAGAAATAAGTAATTATTTAAATGTATCAGAGTGGCATTAAAATACTACATCGACATACAGTAACTGTAGCAATTTTATATAAATATGTCAATAAATACAGTTGGCAGGTCCAAAAACTTAAAACATCAATTATCTTAAAACAATTCCCAAGTCAGTTACCGCTTCTGAGCTAAGTAGGGCAGAATGCACTTTTGTCAATACAATGAATGAATTGGTTCATTTAATAAAACAACAATAACATATACAGGTTGAATCTACCTTTTTCCAAAATAAACTTATTCCGTTATGGATAACTACAAATCTTAATGAGAATCTTTATGTGAATATTATGTCTTTGGAAACTTTCACCGAGTATCATTTTCGAGAGATTGTATGGACGCCAATTTTTGGAACGGCAATGGACACGAATCGTCGAGGGATTCTGTGATAGTGGTGTTTCAACGCCAAATACACAACAAATGCTGAAAAATTTTGTATTTAGCAATACTCGACGTCATTCGCACGTTGAGGAAAAATCATTCGATTTAAACTAAACGACCGTACACGTGACTCCATCTGTCGGGTGAACTCAAAATGATGCCTGTATTTTATATCAATTAATTACTATGTACGTTTAGTATATATTTGTTGATGTAAAAATGCACTCGATGGCAAAATACGGTTGTACCCTTCATTCAACGGATAAAAACACTACAAAATTCCATAGGAACTCAAATTCTTCAGATATGATTCGGTCACATATACAGTTTTCCCGTATGCCAACGCAATATGATTCTACCGACAAGTTTCTATTCGAACACAGAAGAAACTGTGATTTACTCGATATACGTTAAAACAGCGCTTCACAAAAGATTTTGGAAAATAATTAATTGTAAGGGATTCCCTTGTATAATTAATTTAGGGGTATTGCACATTTTGTGTAATTTAGTTTGAAAATGAGTCGCGTGAATGATCTTCGTTTTTATTATAAGAATAGATTTATTATCGTGTAGTATCGTGAGAAGAAAATGTTAAAAGTAACTCCCCACGGTTCGGAATAAACATATGTCACCTCTCTGTCCAGAGCAACAAATGACCGGAGAGTGGTGGTCGGACTAGTTGTTGAAAGCGCGCCATGATGGATTCCTGTCATGCCTAGCTTATCATTAACTGCTTGTGCGGCAGTAGTGCGTTATATACCTTGTAGTAGAGTATTTACCCGTCAATTACCTTCTTCTCTGTCCATGTCCTTATTTAAGTGTGTTTTAGAAAAATTTAGCTAACTCCACTGCAAAATATGAACTAAGTGGGCAATGCGCGTCCACGACAACAACTCTTAGATAAGATAACATTTATCTGTTATTCATTTTGGGAATATGTAGTAATTTAGAAGGGTAAGAAAGTAATAATTAATTTACTTTGCAAATTTCGAATGTAAATTATTTTACTTTGTAAAACCTAGTACGCCCAAAATGCGGGTATACGATTACTAACCTTAATTTATCGCTATAAACATTAGACCAATTATGTATGTAGATCAAAATTAAATTAATTATGAATGTAGGTGTCTGGAAATAAAACAATTGACCGATTACCCATTATAACATCAGCGGACTTTTGAGAAAGTTCTACACCTAATGTTAATCGGGAAGTTGGTCATCAGAAACAAATATGTTTTTACTCTAATAGCGAAAAATTATTTTTGTCTGGTTAGAAATGTATTTCAAAGCGTAGTGAACGAGAATTAAATGTGTGGTTATTTTACAAAGAGAAAAACATTAACCGGATTTGTTATAGTTACAGCTCGTCAAATTGACGCATTTGTTTTTGCAAAACATCCAACAAAGTTCTTGAATCATACACGAATTATGGTGGATTAATGAATACAAAGGATTTCCATCCGACCACTATACTTGAATGTAAACAACTAACCATCGGTAATTTATTCAAGTCTCCGATGATAGAAAACACGGCATTGCCAGAGAAATTTCACAACTAATCTAAGAACAACTAAGGTGGAAATAAAACAAATGACTAATTACCCATTAAAACATCGGCGGACTTTCTAAGAAAGCACTATACCTAATGTCAATCAGGAAGATGGTCGCCAGAAACTAATGGGTTTATACTTTAATCGTAACAAGTAATTTTGTCAGGTTTAAAAAGTAATTCAGCGCATAGTGAATAAGAATTAAATTGTTGATTATTTTACAAAGAGAAAAGTAGTGACCGGTTTTGCTATAGTTGCAGCTCGTCAGTTTGACGCATTTCTCTTTGCGAAACAGTCAGAAAAGTTCTTGAATTATACACGATTTATGGTGTAATAATAAATACAAAAGATCTCTATTCGCCCTCTATACTTGAATGCAAACAACTAACTATCAGTGACTTCCTTAAATCTCCGATGATAGTAAAGATAACATTGTTAGACAAAATTTCATTATTAGTCTAAAGACAGCTAAAGTGGAAATAAAACAAATGACCGTTTACACATTATAACATCAGCGGACTTTCTAAGAAAGTATTACACGTAATGTTAATCAAAAAGTCAATTGCTAAAAAAATGCGCCAGTTTGAAAAGCTACAACTACAGCGAAACCGGTCATTGGTTTCTCTTCTTGTAAAATAAGGAACAATTTAATTGTCGTTCACTAGCCTTGAATTACCTTTCTAAAACAGACAAAATTACTTGACACTACTAAAGTAGAAACCCATTAGTTTCTGACGACCATCTCTCCGATTAGCATTAGGTGTAGTACTTTCTTAGAATGTCCGCTGCTGCTATAACGAGTAATTGGTCATTTATTTTATTTCCACCTTAGGGGTCTTTGGATTAGTTGCGAAATTTTGCCTGACAATATCATCCTTATTACCAATGGAGACTTGAAGAAGTCACCAATAGTTAGTTTTTTACATTCAAGTATAGAAGGAGGATGGACATCTTTTGTATTCATTAATACATGGTAATTTGTGTATAATTCAAGAACTTTGTTGGTTGGTTTGCAACAAGAAATGTGCCAATGTGACGAGCTGCAACTACAGTGAAAACGGGCATTGATTATTTCTTTGCAAAATAACCAACAATTTAATTCTCGTTCACTACGCTTTGAATTACTTTTCTAAACCAGTCAAAACTACCGGTTACTATTAAAGTAAACACCCATTAGTTTCTGCCGAGCATCTTTACGATTTACACTAGCAGTAGTACTTTCCTAGAATCCGCCAATGTTATAATGGGTAATCGATCATTAGTTTTATTTCCATCTTAGTTGTCTTTGGATTAGTTGTGAAATTTTGTCTGGCAATCCCATTGTTGCTATTACACATTTTTTTTATATTAATGTAACTACTCTACCTTATAGGCGGCAGCCCCTCTATAAATTATGAGGGGTTCCTGTTTAAGGTTTAAGCCCAGGGTAAAGTGTATGGAAAATGCTTTGAGTATAATAGGACCCTCTAAAGAGATCTTCCAGCCAGCTAAGCTTCTTCAACTTAGGGCAGAGCTATGAGCTAGGGTCGTAGGATGGTATACGATAATAAAAGAATTTTTAATGGACGCCACTGTATCCTAATAATAGCTATAATGGGTATCGATCCGAAGATAAGATACGGAAATCTTCGAAAAGAATAAGAATCTTTATCAAGCAAAACATAGAAACATAATACTTACTTGTGATTCTGAAAACTGGAATTAGAACGACGATCTCGTACTGTCTGAAAATAACCACTTCATAACATTTTAGAGCTAGGGCTACATTAGAGCCTAGTCATTTTATCACAAAAATAAATTCCAAAAAGATTAGCTAGTTACGATTATCCCTCAAAAAAAAATCTTACCAATACAACATCAATGATCTTTCTTTCTACACTACAAAAGTTTTATGAATTTGGTTGCTTGCTTTTATAGAAAAGTTATTGTTAACTTCAATGAAAGAAAGCTTTAAAACAACTTAGTCCACTTGCTATTGGTTTAAAGAAATGTATATATATATATATATATATATATATATATATATATATATATCATTTGCACAATTCTACATGTATTAATGCTTTTTATCTATCTATATTTAAAAATATCTAAGAGTTGCCTCATATTAATTTCATGAATTTTCAAAGTTTTAATTTATTAGAATTCTTTAGGAAAAGTATTGTGTTTTTAATAAAGTTTTACAGCTTGTACTTAATACCGAAAAAAGGATCCTGTTTTGGTTTACATATTATTAATTAAATGTATTGATCTTTCATAAACTGTAGAACTTACATTTTTAATTAATTTATTTCTAGAACAAAAGGTCAAATATCCTTATGGTCTGAACTAATCTGTATTCTAATTGTACTGTCAAAAAAAACTAGATTTTATAATGTGATAAACAAACACGAATATGTCACCTGCTTAGTTACAAGCACATTTTAGTTTAACCTTTTAAATTCCTTGAAAGCTATCTGAGAGAAATTTTTCTGCGTTCTTACGAACATCTACACGACATCTAGCTATTAAATTTTGAACAAAAAATTACGTATGACAATTTAAATCGCTATATAAAATTTACGGAAAAATTATTACATTTCCAGTAATGGTTGGGTGAAACAAAAATTGAATTAGAATTGGAAAACACTCACCCCCAATAATCCTCCAGACATCTGAATGATTTCGGTAGTACTTACAAATCAATCTATTGGGATCTAAATCTTATACCATCGTTCGGTAATTTTCGTGTGCAATTACAACAGGTGTGCAACCTTCGCACATGCTTGGGATTACAGCTTGTCTTCCATTTAAAAAAAACGTTAACCGAACGTTTCACAATACTCCATAGGATTTGCAACACTCGGCAATTTGAACTTTCAATACTGCATACCAAAAAAAAGACTTACGTTCTCTCGTCCACTAAACTTTACAATGTTCCACAACAATTAGACAGTGCTATAGTTCTTATTTAAAAATACTTTATATACTACGTAACTAAATAAAACTTGCGCTAAAAAGAATGGAGGAAATAATTTAAATGCAAAATTGAAACTATTAACCTACCGTGATGATGTTTACTCTAAAACCCCATCACTCATCTTATAGGTCGATTAAACTATGGATCGATATTAATGGTATTCTCTGGGACCATGCCACCTGCCTTTGGGACTGCATGTTTGCAAAAACCTGCTAGCCCACGCCACCAACTTGTTTATTCGATCACACCCGTACGTTAAATGGAGAACTTTAGCATCAAAGCAATTTATTACTCGAGCACGCGCAGAGGACCGAATTATTGCATCAACACATACGCGGATAAAAAGGAAACCGTGATTTTACCTCAACTTCATAAACATAGATGGAGTTCTAAGTAACAAATGAATATTATATTATCGAAATAGAAATAGGTGTATACTATACACTAAAAGATCTTTGTTAATTAAATAATTATAACACAAGCGTATATTAATGAAGGATGTAATCGTATTCGTTACATTACTACCATTGGAGGCTTGAAAGAGTCCCCAAAAGTTGGTTGCTTATATTGAAGCATAGAGGGCGGATGGAATTTTTTGTATTTTTTTATTACACTATAATTGGTGTATAGTTCAAGAAGTTTGTTGGTTGTTTTGCAAAGAGAAATGCGCCGATCTGACAAGTTGCGGCTACGACAAAACCGGTCATTGTTTTTCCTCTTTCTAGTATAACCATTAATTTAATTATCGTTCACTGTGCTTTGAATTACTTTTCCAAACCAGGCTAAATGATAAGATGCTATTTTCTGCGACGTAGCAAGTATATACAATACACAAAATTTACTATTCAAACACCTAAATACTAACTATAACAAAAAATTATGATAAAGCAAATGATAAAAGTGACCTACTCCAGCCCTATACATGCTTCCACTCTTCTTCTCATTGATGTCCGTACTCTTTCATACTCCCGCGTAGTATTTTTACGGTTTCAAATGCAGCTGTATTGCATAAATCATCAACGACATTCACTGGTGTTGTATACACTAGAGATTTGAGATGCCTCCTAAAACAAATTTAGCTTATTTAAGTCAGGGGATCTAGGAGGCCGTGACTGAGGTCCACCCGTCCTCTCCACTTCTTCTCATACACTTTATTTAAATATTTCCTTGCTTAAATAGAAAAATGTTACCTGTATTTTTGTTAATCATCTTGAAAATGGGATTTGATATTTGTTTTGGCGTGAACGTTCCTGGTTCACAAAAAAAAAACTGCTATAGGCTGCAGTGTGTTTAAACATTAGGCGTCTTTTTAAGCCGCTAGTATTAGAGCACTTCATTTTATAACCGTACTGATTTTCTTTTCTAAGCACAGTTTGCATGTCCCGGTTTTATTATTCCTGTCTTCCACATTTATGTGGTAGTAGTCGCTAGCCTCGCCGTGGATCAATGTAGTAAGCGTCCCGGGTTCAAATCCCGACACGGCCGACTGCTTGAAAAATGGCAGGTGAGCATTTTTCACAAAAATTACGCCCTCGTTCGGATGAGAGGTTAAATGGAGGTCCCATGTGTGAGTGTTGTCACGCACGTTAAAGATCCCTACCTTGCCTGGGACGGCAAGGGTTCGGCAAAATTCTAAATTTCCAGGCAATAAAAAACTCGCCTCCTAGCCAATGTAGTACCTACGGGTGGAGCACTGGAAATGTAAATGAACGGTAGTAGTCGCTCACTTTTATTTTCGATAATTTCGCTATTTTTACACTGGGTATAAAAGCTTCTTCCTGTACATTTTATCACGTTGATGACCATGATGTGGTCATGGAAGGGACAGTCATATCGGAATCGTAGTCGTACTGATTATCCTCATATAAGTTGGTGATGTTCGCACTACAACTTGAGAGAACAGAAACATGCGTTAGATCAGATATGCTGTCATCGCTGTCATATGGTTCAGGATTATCGACTTCTTCATTTTCATCTTGCTTTTTATATGAAAAGGCTACTTTTGATTGCTTCATATTTACTTTAAAATTTTAACGGAAGTTACAATCTCAAGTTAACATGAATAAATAAGCAAACTCAGAGGTCAGAGAGTTTATATATGCAGCAAAACACAAAAATATTGAAACGAAAGCTTTTAGTTTTTGGTATATTTATAGTTTGTGCTTCAAGGATGACAGGTATTTGTTGTAGGATAAATTGCTATTCTTCAGACATTCATTCAAATGTCAAACCTTTTTTAAATAATCTTAATTTCGTAGACAGGACGTTGCAGTTATAACAATGGATTTCAGAAAAATAGTATTATAGAAACTTATAAAAGCTAGATAAGAAAACACAAGGCTTTTATACTTTTCGTGCCCACCAACTAGAAGGCAGGGTTTGGTATCCAATTTTAGGTATACAAGTCACATGGTTCCTTAAATAAGTACATTGTTAAACAACGTTTACAGGGTTTGCAAAATAAATATGAATCATAAATAAGAAAAGCCAAATATACTGAGTACGGTTTATACCAAGTCACAATAATCCCTGAAAGAAACTGTATTTAGAGCTTGCTGCTTAGCTTCTTATGTTAAGGATGATTATACTTTTTAAAGGTATGAAGTGATGTATGGGGTATAGAATAATTGGACCCTAAAAAGATAACAAATATTTCAAACAATATTTTGTTTAAATGCATCCTCTATACGGTTCTTAAGAAATATTTATCTTTAGGTAAAAATGTAATCCCAAATTTTGGTGCATCGCCGTCGGTTGATTTATAATCGTAAACTTAATTTGTTGGGTATTTTAACGATTCATGCAATATTTAACGATTTTGAAATGTACTAGCGTATATTGGGCGACGTTCAATGAACTATTTTTGGTTGAGACAAAAGAAGACATTTTCCCAAGATGATTTTGTTAATAAGCTGCATTTATAGCTGACAGCTTATTGTAGCATGTGATAGATATAACAAGTACATACCTAGTTATAAATTGCAATTTTAACCAGGACTAAATACTTGCAGAAAACAGTGATTTGAAATTTAACAAATTTTGCAAAACTATTGTAAAAGAACCCTGACTTGTCCGCTACTTATCCATAATATTACATGATTTTTTTTAGTAAAGTATACAATTTTTTGGTTTGAATGCGTTTAATTTGAATTTATGGTTATAAGAAGAATGTTCAAATTAGAGAGCATTCTTATTAATTTATTTTCAGATGAAAAATTTTCAGTTCGTAATATTAAGAATGATTTAAAGAAAATACTTGAAATAGTGTTTAAATAAAACGCAACCTGTATCAAATTTATATTATCAGATGATTAATGCAATCAATTTTTAGTACTTATAGATAATAAACTGATTGCATAATTTATAGTTTAGCGTTTACTTTCGTTTTCCATAGTGTTCAAATTCAAATATATTAAGGTAATTTTCTCTTCGTTGCTTCCGAACTTTCGGGCTACAGTTACTAGCCACTCAAAACAAACGCAATTTAATTTATTCCAGTTTCAATATTTAAAACCGCATATGGGTACTATCTGAATGTATTGCTCACATAGCAATTGGTGGTTCAAAAACATTGTTGCAACTTGCAGAGCATTTTAGAAGTCGAATAGTCGAGAGTTCGAGAAATCTCGACTCGAGACCGAGAACGAGACGAGAAACATCCTTAGAGAACGGGAGCTCAACCAAGTTCTCGTCTCGAATTTTGAGACGAAAACGAAAATTAAGCATTTCTCGTCTCGATCTCGTCTCGCGGCATCACTATTTGCTTGGGATTTCCAAAAAAAGAACCCTAAATGAACTATTTGCGCAAAAAGATATGGTGCCGTTGACTTTGGCGTAGCCGCTAAGCGATGCCAAACAGCGCAAAGTGCGAGATGGACTGCGATTTAACGAGTTGGGAAACAGATGCGCGTACGCCAAGAAATATGGTGCCATACACTTTAATGTAGCCGCAAAGCGCGATACAACTGGTTGTGAATTAGGTCCACGTGCACAAATAGGTATGATGCCATACATCTGACGTAACCGCGAAGCGGCGTTAAGAAGTGCAAAATACAAAACAACCGGTTTAGAAACAGATTTGCGCGGGACAAAATGCAGTCTTCTAGGGACCGAAAAACACTTATATGTCTTACATATTACTCAAATTCATTTGCTCCGTAAATGTACGCCCCACTAATCAGACCACCCATTAAAATTATGGCCCTAAAACTCATCAGTTCCGATACAACCGCTTCAGAACTTCTAATATTAATAAAAACGAATCTTTGATTATCCCTTCCAAATCAAAGTATACGGCTTATATATCTCCAATTACCATTCGCACAAACAAACCAACAGACATCAACCTCATCTCTACCCTCGCAGGAAAATCCTGCAGTGTTCAATTCTCAAAACCTAAATTCCAAAAATTGATCATTTTTGATCTAGAAAAAGATATCCTCTCTACTGACGCTCTCAAATATATTTACTTACTAAACTCACTAGTCGTCTTCATCCCCGTATACGCCTACAGATCAGAGATCTCCACCAAAAACAGACAACCCTGACAATCTTAACTTACACTTTACCCCCAATGAACGATTTTCATCCTGCAAAATCAGATCTCGTAGCAGGCTTTCGCTGGTTTAACTGCCAAGCTTCGGCCACTCTATCAGATCATGTTGCTTCCAACAGATTGTGGCCGCTCAGCCGATACCCATCTCACTAAGGAGTGTCTCAACCCTACCATTGCCGCCCATGTTTTCACTAACTGTTTCAGGATCAACCGCATCCATAACCACCTGCCACAAGTCCTAACAATTTTGTTTTTAAACAGCCTCAACATACGACAAAACTGCGACAGACTATTGCTTGCAAACTCGACATACGAATGCAGGAACAAGAACTGCCCCATTCGAAGGGCAAATTAAGCGTTAATCAAATAAATCTTCAATGCTTTCCTGGTCCCATTTCCCGCAACTAGATCTATCCGCGCCATTATTAATATCCTACCGCATATCCACACCTACAGTTCTTCCCGCCTACAATAAATATTGTGAGGAACTTCACTCCTTCCATTTAGTACCTTTCCCATTATGCTCATGCAATACCACCTCGCCTGAAAATTTAAACAATCTATTCTATTACTGTCATATCCAATCTCACCATGGCTTAAACTTCAAAACACTATAAACATTGATTTATGTACTTCCATCCCACATATAAATTTCTTAATACACGCCACCCGCGCCAACTTTACTCCCACTTTTAAAATATTTTTCAATTCAAATCTCCTATACACTAACCGACCTGCATATCATAATAACTTTTATGAACCAGAAACCAAGATGGCAAATCATGACAGCATGAATGAGTACTGTGGAGGAATTAAAGTTAAATCCAGGCATTAACAACATGGGAAATAATATCTATAACCGACGCCGCACGCCAATAGCTAGTTATACTCTATCAAATTTGAGCGGCTACAGTATCAAGTCGCCCCACTCGGTGCCCAATTGTTTAAAAGGCTGCAATATAACATGTATTGTATTGCACATATACATCATTGTGGATGTTGGTATGCAAATGCAAAACACATTTTCTGCTAGTCAGATTTTACCACACAACCAGGTTAGGATTTTGACGTCGATTGGTTAAAGTTTACGAAAAATAAATAAAAAAGAACAACCAGTCATAAAACAGGTCAATGTGTAGAAAAGGATGTAATGTCGCAGAGACTTTGGTGCAGCCGCGAAGCGATGCCAAGAAGCGCAGAGCACGAGGTGGATAGGGATGTAACTCTTCATTAAACAGCTTTACGTGCGCAAAACGGCATTATCTCGCACCCTTTGACGTAGCGACAAAGCATGCCAAGCAGGTTCAATCGCAATGCGAGTTGTGACGGAACAGGTCACGAAACATATCCGCGCGCACAAAATCTATTAATGCTATAACCGATGCGGGCGATATCACTGGTCGCGGAACATATCCGTCTTAGATTATTAATAATAACACAGGTTATTTGGTCTTCTAGTAATAAAACCGAGCTTTCGATTTATTTAAAATCTTCTACAGGGTGATGTAGAATAACCGTGATTGTCATTAACATAAGAACTATAAAATATTACTTACAAAAACTGGAGTTAAAATACTATCATGGCTTTGATAATTATCATTAAAACTTATAATAAATAAATTAAATAAAACATTTGTATATAAGTACAAGAAACAACTAGTCACGTCGAGCACAATACACGTTACAAATTAAAATAAAATTTGGCTTTTAAAATATAAAATCCATTGAGAACCAAAACATAATGATTATTAAAATAATTAGTAGGATAACATTATTGTAGTGCATGGTTGATTATCTGTATTTACCTTATGTTGTTTGATTTCCTGTACTTAAGTAAATACATATACACAGCGTTCAAATTGTTTGTATCTGTTTTGAAGTTTAGAGCTTTTTCATTGTTTACTATATGAGCCATTTCCAGAAAAAGTCTACTCTTGTATGAATTTTCTTTATCCAACACTTTTACATTATTAAAATCCGGATAATGGTTAGTATTGTTTGTATGACACACTAATGCGCACGAATTCTTTTTTATTTTGCAATCGCTCTTATGCTGCACAATTCTTGAGCGTAGCCATTGTGATGACTGTCCTATATAAATTTTGTCGCAATCTTGACAAGGAATGGAATACACAATGTTGTAAAGATGTAGCATAGGAGTTATATCTTTTGTGATTGAAAAAAGTTGGCCAACCGTGACTGAACTATATTTTGAAATAACCATGCCATCGTTTTTTAAAATGTTTTAGTAAACAAAATTAATATTTTGGGGTTAAACCCTTTATCATCGGTAACTTTTTATACGCAACGCTATTTGTTGATTGCTGGTTTTTTTGACATTTTTTATTACGTAAAACTCGAACCATGCAATAACACTCAATTCTACTCAAGAACTAGACACATTACTTGTCTGCCTATCTACCGGTGTCGATTGTGAATGAGTTTGGAAGTTATAATGTGTCTAGTTTTTAAGTAGAATTGAGTGTTATTGCATGGTTCCAGTTTTACGTGTGCACGACTACAATTTAATTATAGTACAACAATGCCTTTATATACCAATTAAAAATAGAACGACTTAAAAATATGGCAGAAGTTATAACTATAGTCAACCCTCTAGAGGTTTAGCTATCGACAACATAATACAGAAAAAACCAAAACCACGACGTCGCTTTTCATCGGATGGCGTCTCTGAGATATGCATGGAATACAAAGAACCCACCAAACAATGTTGCTCAGGTTTAACCTGTTAGAAAAACCTGACTAAAATTTAAGCTCTTGCTTAATTGTCCAGTCGCACATGCTAGTAAACTAGCGAAAACATATGCATTCGAAATAATCATCTCTGTATTAGCATGGCGGTTGTTAATTCAGGAAAACAGAAAACACTATAAACATTTTTACTTCTGAAATAGTAAACGCTTGACATCATTTCCTAACCATTTCACAAAATTATTTTTATACCTCTACGAATAATAAAACCTTTAGACCACATTTTCTCTCTGCAGTATTAAAGTTATTTATACAACACAAAATAGACGAAGCAAATAAAGCGTTTAGTAGCCTGTGTATTGTGTTGTACGCACATCAGTTCCCCTAATGAACGTTAAAGGTAATGGATTTGACATACGCTAATTACTATGCTGAACGTAAAACCAAGTGTTGCAGAATAATAATACACACAACTTTCTGTGGTATTATGGCTTTAGCTCTGTGAATACGATTGAGCTATAAACTTGAATTAGATTTAAACACCCATTTGCGAAAATTGATTTATATTGTAATAAAAGTGAGTGCACAACTAATTTTCTTTATACTGTTGGAAGCCGCAGTTCTTGGTATTGAATGCTATCGCAATCTCTGGTGTTGCCTGGGACTAGTGGCAATGATAGTATTCGAGGGGGTTATGCAACCTGTGTGTTTCTGTGTGTTTTGCTAAACCCGATACATTTGGTGAAGTTTTGGAAACTTAATAACAGAAAATTAATTTCTATACACAATCCCCATTTTCTGTAAATTTGTGTTGCCTCTAACAAAATCGCTTTGTACATACAAATTATCGTAGTCTAGTAATCGGGATCTTCACGGTCACTTCAATGCATCCTACAAAGGAATAAAACAAAATGATAAATTATGTGCATTTGATACCAATTTATATTACATCACTACAAAGGCACCTATTTTAAGAGTACAAGAAGTACAGAACAATTTCAGTGCATAGTGAATAATGTTCATATGAAATATGTCAAATGAAGCCAGTTCAAGATAGATGAATTTTTAAAATAACAACAATAACAAGTTACAAAAATAACACAATTGGCGGTAGAGTAAAACAAGCATCCTGGCGCATTATTAGATTCGTGGTCTTTGACATTGCCAGCCATCCCTCCGTATCAGCGCCTCATGAGCGCCCCCAAAACCCCACCGGATCCGCCACCACTGCTACCGTCACCGACTCAGCGCCTCCTGAGCGCCCTCTGAAAGCCACCGAATCCACTGCTCGAATCTACCCGTTCCACAGCCACCGGCTCCTGAGCGCTTCCAGAACGCAACCTTGATAAACCGCTCAGATCCTCTCAGCACCTCCTGAACACCACCGCCACACGAATGTTACCCACCTTGTCCTTCAAATGTTAGCCAACCCACAATATTGTCACTCCTTAGCACCTCCTGAGCGCCTCACTCAACAGTGCCACAGCTAATTTGGGTCACGCCTCAAACGTTTGATTTTCTATGTATAAACATTTTCTTGACGTGCAAAGCATTCGATAAACTCAAATTTCCTTAAAGTCCGAATCTTCAATTAAGTTAACCTTGGACCATTTCATAGCCTAAGCCTAAAAATCTACAAAGGTAGCGATCTCCCATATAATGCCATCTACTTGCAATTATTTGAATATAGGAAATTATCCATTTTGTAATAATCTTATGAAGGTAGTTAAGGTTGGTTTGTAATGAATGTTAACTTAATCTTATTCTGTAATCGTAAAAATTCACATACTAAAAACAATGCAACTGAAGATACTAGCTGCGGACACGACGGTAACTTATAGGTCCTTACCTTAGAAGTTCGCCAGTTTTTAGTTCTTACTGAATAAGGAATAAGTTCGATCAATAGTATCTTCCGATAATGTCAGTATGATTCTTCCTAGACTTTCCATATACTGCTGCTGCAGCCGCAGCAAAGATTACTGCAAAAATTGTGCTGATAAACACGTCTGCCTCTAAATTATCCAATTTTTGCCATATTGGATGTAGATAATCTATTAATTTTACCATTCAAATCCAAAATTCGAACAGTATTTTCATCATTTAATGTAATCCACTCATGAACCGTTCAATAAATGAAAACAAAAATAGATGTTGCTCCAGAATGTTTAAACGAATTATTATTCATAATATTTTTTAACGTTAATTTTCTTCCACGTAAATAAAAAATGTGGTTTTGTTTTATGTTATAACAATTCAGTTTAAAGCTGGCTACTAGCCCTATTATAAACCATAGCTAGTAAGTTAAGGGCATAAATAAACAGACTCTCGGTTAATAGACAAAGTTAACATCCATTATAAACCAGTCTTTACCCCTCACGGCATAAATTGCAATGTTACATCGCAGAGACCATGCTCTGCGGGGTGATTAATAGAATCGCAGAGTTTTAAAATTGGAAATCAGTGGTTGATGATGCAGTGAATACGAGAGTTTTAAAATACAGTTTTCTAGATGATTCTAACGTAAGATTTTGACTAGCTTGTTTATTTCTCAAACGCTATTATTAAAACATGTTTTAAATTTTTGTCACTGCGTTATCAGCCCAACTTCTTTTAAATACGCCACCATATTTGCTTCGACGCGTCCTGTAGATTATAATTTTTAAACCTTGTACTGCCCGGTATACCCACTTTAATTTAAAACTGTGAGAATCAATGATCGCGATATGATTCGCATTATACATGTTGTGAGATGGCAAATACAAACGCTGTGGTTAAAAAAATTCGAAAGGATTGCAAACAGGGCAGAGTGCGCGTAAGGGAACAGCGCGCTCAAGTATTTTTTAAGCCAAAGAATTTATTAGAAATGCGGGTCCCCGATCGCCATACAACGGACACTTCGTACTCACTACAAGCTTTGCCGAGGTAAACTCGTTCCAGTTTAAAAAACAATCTACAGATAAATAACGAACTTCATAAAAAGAGGCAAAGCCTTGGTCCGACGTCGTACAGCAAAACGAGCAGCGATTACGGATATAGCTACCGTTCAGTAATTTCCTCGTAGGCCAGTTCAGCATTCCAAGGATTAAAAAATATTCGCAAAAAGATTTTAAGATGCGCCCTTGTAAAATTATAATTGTGCATTAGGTTGAGCTAAATGGATTTTGAAACGCGGGAAGCTTTCTGTGGGGAACCCTCTTAGAAAACAGGTATGGTTTGGTGATGAGACACACTTTTACCTTGCAGAGATTGTGAACAAGTCGAACTTTTGATATTTGAGTGAAAACAAATCGAGGACTTTAGTTCCGACCAATCCACATTTTGAAGGTGACTGCATGATGTGCTGTTTTCAACTTTGTGTGTGGTGGTCCGCTTTCTTTGAAAATAATAGAGAACCGCTACAATTAATTCGAAACGGTACTGAGACATGTTACCTTCTTCGGTAGAGATTGGGTGACGTTTTTGCTAAACATTCGGAAGAAAATTTGGTTTCGAGAATATAGGGCGCCAGCACTAACATCTTGCCATTTTCTTGCCAATTTGAGTGGCATGTATTCAGGACATTTTGATCTCATGTGCGGTAATATTAAATGGCCACTAGCAACACCAGACATAACTATATATAATTTTTTGCGGTGGGCTCGTCGAAACAGTAGAGTCTACAAACATCGTTCCAGAACAATGCATCATCTGAGGGATTTGATAACTAGCGAAGTCGTTGTGATGCTGCCAGACATTATTGCGTATCAAAATTGAGAGCATCACGTATCAGATACGCTCTTAAAAACCGCTTAAAAGCAGTTTTTTTCTGAATATAGCTTAGTTTGGTTTATATTAGGCTCCTAAATCGTGACGTTTTACTGCCTCGCCAGTAAATTTGTTTATACAGCTAAAATAAGCATTACATATTTTAAGTATACATCTTAGTAAGAGATGTAAAAATTATTGTTTATTTTAAATTGTATTTTAATTTAATACAGTACCATTATGAAATTGTAGCATTTCAGTATTCGAGTGCTATTTAGGAGCAAACTTTTTGTATGTACTTTATATGTAGTGTTCTCTTTTTGCCTATAAACCAATCACAAGTGCCTAAATATTTTTTTGAGACAGCCTATTATCATCAATAAAGATTTACCATTAAAAATATTTCTATACACCCCTTTAGTAAATTGTATTCATGGCATTCAAGGTTAATGTGTGCTTATTGCTGTATAAGTTGTTCTCGTCATGCAACAAATAACGCCTCTGCGGATTAGGTTCTATGTTCCCGTTGTGTGCAGATAGACAAGTTAGTTCAATTTTTTATGATGTTGGTGCGATAATAACTCGACTAATACAGCTTTAAGACGGTTTGCTTGAAGTCGTCGGATTGCTATATATTTTTAGGTCACGTTCAAACATGCGCTCCCAGTAATTGGCGATAGTTAAATTCCCAATCCTTGTTGGTTATAGAAGGGTTGGCCGCTTTTAGTTTAATACAAATTGTTGCGAATGGTGCACGATCTATTTGTTTTGTTAGCACGCATAGTAATTAATTTATGGGTATGGATTTTGAAATTCAAGAATGAGTGCGATTAAATTTGTAATGGAAGCAGTACTTATAATTAAAGTGGAACCTGTTCGTTCATCATAGTACGTCACCTTTTTACAGCGCACTATTAGCGGATTCGGTCAACAGCCGCTGATATTTGTACGTTGCCCGAAGTGATACAGTATGCATTGTCCTGCTGAAGATACCCAGGTATTTTATGTATCTGATCTCGATACCGGACTCATTAAGGTAAACACTTTCCTTTATTATAAGTGAACATTTCATAAGATTTGCAAATTTCCTAACTCGTTATTAGTAGATGAAATGGGTGATTGTTAGAGCGTTTTTGCTTATTGTGAATTTATTGTGATCATAAAAGAAACCTTAAGTAGTCATTATAAGTTTAAATTAGACAATATTTCTTTTTATTGCTAAAAATCAATAAATAAATGGTGTACTTGAAAATTAGAGAAAAACATTGAAGTAGAATGTAAATTTATTTAAATTCAGTTAATGCTTTAGAAAAATTTCAAGTATAAAACCCATAAGTATTCCTCACAAGAAAGTAAGTTTATTTGAATTGTTCCAATATAAACTATTTATTACTTGGATATTGCTTCACGTATTTTATGGGACACAAACAATGACCTTAGTTATTGATTTTCTTTGTATGTATTATTATGTTTCAGGTTTAACTAGGATACTTATTGCTGTTGAAGTTCATCATAACGTTAAAGTTTCTGCATCTTACAATTTAGGTTTACTTTGTAAGTAGTGGCGCTCCTCTTCCATTTTTTTTTTTGCTTTGGTGGTCTCAGCCCACCACCACTCTTATGCCTCCGCGTGACGTAAAAATAAAGTTAGTCCAGAAGTACAGTCAGCGATTCCTTTATTATCAAAGCCTCCCTTCCACCCTTCAACCAAGTGTAAATTTTATTTCAATTTCTAAGGGATCCGCTGAACCCCACCAGGTATTCTACTCTACATATATGCGGGGCACCCTTAATCTTAGAGGGTTAAATAAAACAAAGTGGCAAATATACAAAGACACACTATCCAACCATTTTTCAGTTACCATAATCCCCCAGGAGTAGTTTCTGTACTTATATATTCTACTTAATCAATCTATTGTCTGCTTATCTAAATATATTTATTTGTTTCATTATGATACGATAAAACTTATGTTTTGTAATACATCTAGTTTCTATATAGTTATCTTTTAATTGTAAAAATCATGTGATCAGGCGATACGTGCACACAAATATCAAAGTCTTCGAGCTCTAGCTAAGATATTTTACCGAATTTAGACAGCGTTAAATAGGCAATCTACTATTTTCTTCCCATTTATAAATTTTTTGTAGTAAAGTCCTTTTTTATTGTTGTTGTAATATTGAATTTAGTTGCTAGTTTGTATAACCATACATGTTCTGCGTTAAGGATGTTAGCTAGTTACAATTTCTAATAAGAGATTCCTTTGTTATCTGCCCTTTAAACGAACTGATACAACGTATCAAATAAATAATGTCGCACTATTGTTCTTGACATTGTTATATAGTAATTCAATTTACGTTTCTTTATTGGATCCAATACAAGTTTAAATATTTGCAACTATTTACACTTATACATTGAAATGCCGCTACAGAGGTCACTGATAGTAATTGAAGCATAATTACAACACTTAGGGTTTTTCTTAAAGCAAAGAGTACACTGTATTTATTAATAATGAAACTGTTTACGTTGTATTGGAGTGATGCACTATAATTTAACTAATCACGCATCTATCGACTAACGGTTATCATAATACACATAAGCACAGAGCATATTTTTGTTTTAGCGTCTGGATAGAGATGTATCTTATGGATTAAGACACAGACCGAAACTAAACTCCAGTTGAGTAGCACGGTTTATACATTAGGTTGTTATGCATTCCATGCTATTTTAAAGCTTACCGGAATATAACCAATTTCTATTGTACCCAACAACTCAAACCATGTAGTTAGCAATATTAATATTATTCGCTTACTGGATTTTACGACTTCCAATTCTAGACTACCCAGCGAGAGTGTTACAGTATCAAATATCATGTACAGTAGAACCTCTCATATCGACCATGACGGGACCGGGCCATGGTCGGAACGGCCAAAAGGTCGAATATCGGGAGGAGCAAAAATAAACTTCTTTCCTAAGTAGAAAAACAGCTACACAGTACTGTAATACAACTTTATTGTGTGTATTTGTAAATCTATACAAATCTTATTTAAAGAACTCAGTAATGGATTTTTGTTTCATTTTTTAAATCTTGACTTTGCGGAAGTTTTCCCCACCTCCATTTTTTCCCACAACACGTCCATTGGGGTTGCATTTGGATATTGCTCGATGTATTTCAGCGCAACTTCGAAGGTGTCCTTAGCAGCAGAATGACTCACTACGTTGTCAGTGGTGGTTTCGTTTTCATCCAAGTCAATTTCTTATTCCATGGCTATGTTCTGCACAACAGTGATGATTTCGTCGTCGTTGAGATCTTCATTGGTAACTTCCAAAACATCAGCTTCAACAAGCCACTCTTCTACATCTTTCATCTGGAGATCATGCTGAAACACGTAGATTTTGTAATACTTTTACGTTGTCTGTCTCAACTTCTTCTTCTGTCTCAGGTTCTTCTTCAATGTTGCCCAAATCTTTTTCTAAGCCTTCTGAAGGGTAGTTTGATTAATATCGGCTTAAGCTGCAGCAACTGTGTAGATAGCGTCTTTTATGTTGAAACCTTTCATCGCCTCAAAAAAGTTACATTTTTCTGTTTTTTCCAGCAGAGAGCCGACATATTTTCTTCTGTATCTTCTCTCAAACACTCTATGACGATCTGATTCATAGATTGTATTAAAGGTGTAACATGGGGAGGTAAAAATAATGCCTTGATGATTCCTTTCTTTAGTTCACATTCAGAGGGATGACTAGGAGCGTTATCTAACAGCAAAACAGCAGGAGCAGGTAAGTTTTTAGAATTTAAATGTTTTTTTACTGCGGGGACAAATTCGTCAAAAAGCTACTCCTTAAATAAATCACCATCCATCCAAGCAGATGATTGATTCCGATAGAAAACTGGAAGTGTTGCCATGTTTGAATTTTTAAATGCTCTTGGTTTCCTAGATTTTCCTATAGAGAACAGCGGCATTTTGTGGCTTCCCGTGGGATTGCTAGAAGCTGCGATTGTAAGTCTGTCTTTAGTAAGCTTTGTTCCTAACACAGGTTCATTTTTAGCAGCAGTGGTTTTTGGAAGAATTTGGTAATTTAGGCCCGTTTCGTCTACATTGTACACTTGTTAGAGTACAAGTTTCTGTTCTGTGACCAACTTCTCAAATGTTTCTACAAATTCTTTACCAGCATTATCATCAGCTGATAGTTTTTCTCCTGCGATTATAACATGTTGTATGTCATGACACAACTTCCACCTATGTAGCCACTCTTCGCTAGCGCTAAATTTTTCTAGATCACCTCCCAGCTTTTCATGCAATTTTGTAGCTTTTTCCTTTACGTTGGGGTCTGACAATGGTTTTCCCTTGCGTCTTTCCTGACAAACCAAACCCATAACGCTTCATCGACAAGTTTAAGTTTTGGTTTTTTCAACATTTTTCTACTTTTTAATGCATCATCTGTCTCAACTGTCGTTGAGTACACTTCCAGATTTTTACGGTTTTTTACCGTAGTCAACCCCACATCTAACCCAGAAGCTAGCTTAACAACAGACCCACCATGGTCTAACCGTAAAAAGCACCTCAAGTTTTTGTTGCAGAGAAACACAAAACCGTTTACGTTTTTGAGTTGCCATTGTCACACACGTAACCTCAATTTACAGCACCTCACAATCCGGGGAAAAACACAAACAATATTGACGTTAACAGACATAGAACAGTACAAGATTATAGTCAGAGTACATTCCACATCAACACTCACGGCTGAACTGACAGTTTGTTACACGAAAACAAAACATACGTAGGGTAGTAGATACATGCTCACCTAGTCGGATATCGGGAGGAGTCGGTTATGGGAAGGTCGGATATGAGAGGTTCTACGGTATTGAAGTTTTGATAAATATTCATATAGTGATCTAACATAAAAATCATTAATGTAGCAGTATTGTCTGTGTTCTTGATTACCGCTCAATCTGCACACTGCACGTTTAATAGTATGCCATCGTTCAAACCGCCAAAATAGGTAGAGTGATATTGCGCAACTGTAAATTTTAACACGTGGTGTGACTGGGCTGCCTTCTTCGACTTGTTTTAAATATCTACTTTATGGAATTCCACTTTAGTTTTAGACTTTTCGTGTTAATTCACCTTAGTAAAAGCTTCTTTTACTTTATTTTTGTATTTTGTGTTTATTACTTGACGACAAACTTCTTAAGCCATCGTTAGTAATGTAAATTTCAAGAACAAGAGGTATGTGTATTTACAATTCTAGAACGTACAGAGGATGATGCCGTAGATAAATCTTGACATATCAACTGACTTGTGACCCTGCACAATTCTAGGAAGCATGGAACTGTCATTAACAACATAATATAATCAATAATTATGTCACATATTTACTTTTACAGTTCAAATTTAACAACTTTCAAGGCATGTGTCAATTAATGATCTATTTAATCGATTGCTTTGTTTGCAGTACGTGTCCTAGATGTACAAATGTAGGGTATGATGTTACATCAGACGTTATTACCCAGTCAGAAATAATGTTTCAAACCAAACTAGTGATTGAAAATAGAACAAAAATGGAACGGTGCATGAGATTTGAAGACTGAGTTTACCAGTTGCATCAACACAGCAATGCCGCAACTGACAGCTTAGGGATAATTATAATAAGTACTTAATTCACGTCTTTTGTATAGTTTTTAACATCTTAGCATATTTAATGTCAAACTTCTTTCACATTGTCATTTCATAACATTTTGAACAAATTACAATAATGGTCCTTGCTGCGACCGGAGAGCTAGCAAGGGAAGGTGACTTTAGGTGCTTGCATAATGCTGAAAAATTAAGATCGTGCAATACCGATTCACATTAATAATTAGTTTGGGCGCCAGATAGTTACGCGTCAGCTTTGGTGGTCGTTTTACAGTAAATCCAAGCTAGAAAATGTAGTAGTACTTACATTAGTACGAAATCAGGAAAATAAATGTACGTTCCAGACTGTGACCGATGTAAATTCTACAATCCAAATTCATTAAAATTTAGAGGTATTGATTTAAGAAAGTACGTCGTGATAGAAAAACTAACTTGCGTATAAATTACTTAATTTGAGCACAAAAAGAGTTCTTGATCGGTAAGTCTGGGACTTTATTTTCCTTTTATAAGGAATTAATAAAACAAAATCTAAGTATTTACGACAAATGGGTATTCTATATTAATGAGAAAACGTTTCACGCTTCTCCACACATTTAGATAAGTTAGAGGAAAGTTATTATAAGTTGTAAATCGAGCAGTATTTTATTCAAAAAATTTAGTTCGCAGTTCACATAATTAAGGGTATGGTGTGTCACGGAAGAAACTCTCCTAGGTTTACGTCTACATGCTCTTTGTCTTTTCAATTTAACACCACACTTACTATATAACTAAATTCAGCTGTTCTTGCTCGAGGTAGGTCCCTGACTTAGTTGGTATACGTGCGACTAATAGACGCAAAGTCCCAAGTTCTAATCCCGACACGGACCGCTTGAAAAATGTTAGGCGAGCATTTTTCACAAAAATACGCCCTCATTCGAATGAGACGTAAAATGTAGGTTTTGCGCGTGAGTATTGTCACGTACGTTAAAGATATCTACCTTGCTTAGAACAGCAAGGGTTCGGCATAATTCAAAATTTTCAAGTAAAAAAACCCGCTGCCCGACCAATGTAGTACCTTCGGGTGGTGTATTGGAAAATCAAATGTAGTGTTCGTGCTCGAGGTAGTTCTTCGCCTTATTTGGTATGCGTGTGATTTCTACGTCCAAGATCTCAGGTTCGAATCTCGACAGGCACCGCTTGAAAAATGTTATGCGAGCTCCTTCACAAAAATACGCCCTCGTTCGGATGCGAGGTAAAATGTAGGTCGCGTGTGTGTGTGTCGTCACGCACGTCAAAGATCCCTACCTTGCTTGGAAAAGTAGGGTGCGGCAAAATTTCCAAGTAAAGAAACTCTTCCAGGTCAATGTAGAACCTTCGGGTGGAGCATTGGAAAATCAAATGTTGTGTTATTGCTCGAAGTAGCTCTCTTGATTAGTTGGTATGCGTGTGACTACTAGGCGCAGCTTTTCATGTTCGAATACTAAAACGAACCGCTTGAAAAATGTTAGGCGAAAATTTTTCACATTAATGCGTCCTCGTAGGGATGTGAGGTAAAATGTAGGTCCCGTGTGTTTGTTGTTAGCACTGTAAAAGTCCGTACTTTGATTGGTACAGCAAAGGTTCGGCAAAATTAAAAGTTTCCAGTTTCCTGGTCAATGTAGTACTTTCAGGTAGCGCAACGGATAATTAAACGCATTGTTCTTGCTCGAACATTGAAAAACTGTTATGATTTTCTTAACTCACCGAATTGTTTACCACATTCTCGCGAAGATTCACAACATGCTTCTTTTCATGTTGACAAGGTTTAAGGAATTGTCTTTTAAATTAAATTCTGCAAGCAGCGCAGATCACGATCTCGCTATTATACGAATGATAGGAGCAATAAATCCTCTTTTTTCACACATTATCCTAGATCTCGTATGTGAACAATGTGTATACATAAAAAACCAGTATAACATAGCAGCTACACTTTTAGAATTGCCTTAGTACATAAAATATAAGATAAACCAAGATAATCGTCGTCATGAAAACACATCTGCAGAATCTTATAGGTTAATAAAATATTTGAATAAACTCAAGATAATAACCTTTGAAAATGGTAAAAACGCAATTGTTTTTGCGAAATACTCAGATATACAGTATAACCATTTGCAAAGCTTTTCTAAATTGAATGAAAAATAAATAGTTGTGTTTCTCAAAAGTTACTATTGAAGGAATTATTAAAATTCCTCTAGTACAGCAACGATGGATTGACATTACACCGAACCACGCTTAAAGAAATTTGATCTAGTAGAATCAAAAGCAAAGTTTTTTCTAGTTTTAGTGCTCGCTGCAGCTAAAATTTTTCAAAAATAAATAACACTGGACTAATGTATTTAAAAACTCCCTCCAATATAGTATCATAATTTGAATTTAACTTTAATTTTAATATTTTTTCTATACATAAAACATACCCAAAGAGAAGGAAACCGGAAAAATTGAAATTTCCTAATATTCATTGTTCCTCCTGTATAAAAATAAGCGTATTGCATGTACAAAGTCATTAAATTCATTTCGCTTCAATAAAAGAGACACCTTTCGTGTATGAAACAAATGTTATTGCACGGATTTTTAAAGTAGTAGATAATTTTCCGTGTGTTTAAATAATAATTTCAGGATATAAATACAAAAAGCCTTTTTATCCACGCAAGGACAATATCAAATTAGTACCTTTATTTATTAAAATACTAAGTAAAAAATTTTGTGTATAGAAACACGTTCTACTTATCTTAAATACAATCTTTTTTTACAATTATTTAGATGAAAATCTTCTTGCATTTGCAAAACCGTTCAGAAAGCAATTGGAGCTTGAAATAATTATGTAATATTTTCGGCGCGTAGAGATATATCATTTAAAAAAATCGTTCTTGTTAAAAAAATAACGCTTTACGATTTTCGATTATTAAGATATAAAGCCACTCATTTTTGATAAAAATAAAATAGCTTCATTTTAAGGGTTTCAAACACAACATTATTAATAAGAAAATACCTCAAATACTAAGAAACTGTTAAAAACCATCATATAGCTAATTATTGAATAAACACCGGTTCGAACATCTCGAGCGAACGTTAAAAGGCAATAAGAATGGATAAGAATTATTTTATAGCATTACGCATTTCGATAAGATAGAAAGGAAACTGAACATAAACTCCGTGCATTAGATAATGACCGACAACACCTTGCTATTTTCGTAAATCATAAATTTGACACTAATTAGACCATTACATCCGTGGAATTTGCGGAAATATTGTAACACATAGGTGATTAATATTCGAATTATATAGCAAAAACTCTGGAAGAATGATGTAGGGAGATATTTTTATATATAAGCAGAACTAATCCACATTTATCCATTCTTTTAATTTACGAGATTGAACGTGTTAGTTTGAGTAAAGTTATTCATCAAGTATGCGACATGCATATAAACGCAACTCTTCATAAATATGCAACATAATTATTTTATAAAACACTACGGAAATTGAACAATGGTCGACATAGATAATCCTGATACAAGAGCTACTCTGAGGTTAATTATTTAAAAATAAAAGAAGATGCACTTTTGCTAACTGATGTTCTAAATGGAGATTTGAAATAATATAAATAATTTTTTAAGCTGAGATTTTAACGTCAATTTGAAAATGGAATTAGGAGGAATATAATACCATTAATATCGATGGAAATAAAAGCGCTATTTTAGCAAGTATAAATTTAGATTTCTTTGTTTGTTAATTGCTAAAAACATTTGAACATTTGGTCAATTGTAAGCTAGAATAAGTCTTAATCCTATAACATTTTTCGTTTTGTAAGCGGATACTTACCAAAAAGTTTTGAGTTTCAAATTCGAAAAGTTTTTTACCTTTGATAGAATATCTGTCAAGAAATATTAGCCAATCACCCTTGCAAGTGCGTTAATAAAAGCTAGGTAGATTTTTCACAAGAGAAGAAATTTGAGTTCTGTAAATGTTATTACGCAGAGAAAAAATGAAGTCTATAATTTTCTACTTACTAGTAATTCGACCACGCTGGTAATGCCAATGAGATGACAATGATCTTCGTTAGGACTGTGTTATAGGTTGTTTTCATGCCGGTCACTAGTGGTTAATGACGACACAGATGTTTATTACAGACAATAATGTCACTTGTTGTAAACACTAATTGTAATTAATATGACACTGACACTCCCGCACTTGGGCGACAATTGGTACCTGTTTGTAAAGTTCAATTGATAACCGCGACAAATACGTTTGTAGTTGTGTCTGTCTTGCAGAATAGCCGACGAATGACTCTCCGATTAGTTCTAACATGAACAAAAGGAAACTAGGTTCGGATTAGTTCGTATTGGATCGAGTAGGGTTGGGTGAAATATGAACAAGTTAGGGTTGTATATGTGAGTATATGAATTATAGACTAACTTATATGTATGATAAGATAAACAATAAAAAACAGTAACAGTAAATGTTAACTAAAATTAGGTAAGCATTATGTAGTAACAATTTAAGAATAATTTTATGTATGAACTGAAGGTCTAAACTGTTTTACATTCTTTTGTATGAAAGATAATTGTTTTAGAATATATAGCTATTGTCTTAAAATTGCTGTTTTATTTCAATTTGTACATTCCATAGCTAAAATTTCCGTTGAGCTAGCCAGGTGAAGTAAAAAAAAAAGAGTGTAAGATCATCATCATTAGGACTTCAGTCCTAGACCAGGTTGGACGCGTACTATTATTGTTTCCTATTCTGAGCTAACCTACTCGTTTCCCTAAAATTTCCAGTCTGTACCTTTTACTATCTGCGTGCATTAGTCTGATCTTGACCTACCTATATCTCTTTTTTTCCTATTTCTGCTAGTAATATATCATGCACTATTCCACAAAAATGCTTTAAAACATATCCTGCCCATCTATTTCTCCTATTTTTTTTGTTTTCTTTATATGCTTTCAACAATTGTATCCTTGTTTATATGTTTGTTGTATTCGAACATAGCCGCTGGTCATTCTTGTTAGATGCAGTTCGGCTTCCCTGCTATTGTTTACAAATATATACCCTATTTCTCCGATATTCAGTGGTATGTGAAGAGGGCGGCTCCGTGGCGTAGTTGGTATTTGTGTGACTACTACGCCCAAGGTCCCGGGATCGAATCGCGACACGGTCCGCTTGAAAAATGTTGGACGAGCGTTTTTCACAAAAATACGCCTTCGTTTGGAACAGCAAGGGTTCGGCAAAATTCAAAATTTTCCAGATAATAAAAAACTCGCTTCATGACCAATGTAGTACCTTCAAGTGGGGCATTGGAAAATCACAAGTAAGGTATGTGAAGGGGGTTAAGCAGTCTGCGGCAACCAACACTTGAACATTAGCCGAATTAATAGTTTTCCAATATATCCTTTCGAACAAGGTTTATCCTCTTGAAACCGGTTGGACGTGTACTTTCACTTATTTCTATTCTGAGCTAGCCTACACAATTCCTTGACATTTCCACAGCCTAGATACATCTCAGTTCCCCCTATGTTATTATGTAGTTGCTTATAATAATTATCAGGTTTAAATACAATTATTTTTTGTCATCCCCCAGCCTACATCTTTAACTATCTGTGTACAATAGTCCGACTTAGGTCTACCCCTACCTCCTTTTTCCGTACCTCTGTTTCTAATATATTCCGCACTATTCTCTCATGCCTTAGTATGTGGCCTATCATCCTATCTACTATTTTTTACTGTTTTCAACATATTTCTTTCTTCCCCTACCATTTTTATAACCTTTTTGTTTTTATCTTTGTCTGTCCATGATATCTTCATCATACGTCTGTAGCAACACGTATCAAAGACATCTTTTTCGTCCACCGTTCCTACTGTTCAAGTTTCATAACCGTACAGTTCTGTGGTACACACATATGTTTAAAGGAATCTCTTCCTTGTTCTTATGTTTGTTGTCTTTGAACACAATAGTTGCTTTTTCTTGTTAAATGAAGCATGACGTTGTGCTAATCTTTGTTTTATATCTTTTGCGCTCTTCCCATCTCGCGTTATTTGGTTTCCTAGGCAGCAGAAAACTTTAACCTCTTGTAAGTTTTCGTTACCTATTTGTATTCTTATTTTTGATTTATTTCCCCCTACTTTGCATACTAGAACTTTAGTTTAATTTTCGTTAATTTTCATACCGTGTCTTTCTGTTAGAACTGTTTCTATTTCATTAATGGCAGTTTTTAACATCTCCTTGTTAGATGTTAATGCCGCTATATCATCTGTATACTTTGATGTAACATCGAAGCGTCAACAAGGATCGTGAAGCTCCTGGTACGTTATGATTCATTACGTTACAAAATGGCAGCTCACGCTAAAGTATATTAGTACACTGTGGCGTATTCGCGAAGCCACGCCAAGAAGTGTAAAAAGCAAAGTAGTTGTGATAAAACTGCCAAAATAGCTATTTTGTAGGTACTGTAAACCACTTCTAGGTAATAACACAACACCCCACGTACTAGTCACCAGGATCGTAAACAGTATACGCACGACTGGCAACGGAGCTATCCCATGTAAATAAAAAACGTTTGGAGTCTCATCCTGTGGACATCAACACAGCAAGGCGAAAACTCACACTCTCGACATAAACTACCAAGCGCAAGATAAACAATAACTAACTCACTTGAAACAAGGCAAGGAAGGAGACAATACAAAGATCTTATACAGACAACATAAAACTATACTACCTACCTGTCACAAAATGTATCGGCACTGCTCCTACGGAAACCAAAATGTTCTGCCTCAAATGATTTCTTGACTTCTAGAAATTGCATTTTACTTTTTGCTAATCGCTCTTCACCTTGAAATCTAGTCATAAACACATAAGCATCTACCCAAACTCCGTACCAAAACTAAAATCAACTTCGATAACGTACAACATGCACTCCCAAAATCTATCTAACCCACAAATTCACAAATACTTATTTGCAGACTTATAGTTACATAAATCATCATCCCTTGAGTTCCTTTAACCTCCCCAATATCCCGACGTTCACATAACCCCCAACATTGATCCATTCCTACTGTACATGTCGAAAGCATGCCCCACCACCTCTACATGCGCCTTACACACCTTTCTCCAAATACCACCCGTAGAAGCAATTTTAATCCAACTACGAAACCTTAAACTCAAAAAACCAATTTCCTCCACCATCGCACATTATAATACAAGGTCTATTTCACTATACATTCACGGAAGTCAAGTCATAGCGAGTCAAGTCACCCGGGCAAATATACGTATGCTATCGTCCGCGACATTATTCACATCCCAGTGCACCTTCCTCTTTGTTGTAGCCCTACTATTCAATTATGAATCGGACACAGCAGCTTCCGAAGTTACCTTCACCACTTAAAGCTAATTTCACCGATATTTTCCATGCGCCCATCACACTGTATTTGAAACACCCAAACATTTAATTTATAAACCAAATTAAAAACAGCAATTAGTAAAGACTTCCGCGCCCCCAAAGCACCAACTTCCTCGTATCCTACAATCTACAAGAACAGAACTGAACCTCTCCCTGAATAAAATCCTCATCACAAAGCCCCGATTCTTACAGATCAGCAGCATTAACACACTCACTCAACCAAACCGAATTCCACACCAACACCTACACACCTACAAAGAAACACGCTCACACGAAACGTAAACCTACTGATCTACACTACTTATCTTTGATATTTAGCATCAACAAGACCAGTTTGTCGACGACGAAGGAAAGGGCAGAAAATTTCACTATCAGTCCAGGCCATTTCTTTTATCTTAAATATTTACTTATTCAAAATTTTCTTTATTCTATTCCTTTAATTGTACGACTAGGACGGATCAAAGGGCTAGGTAAAGTTTAACACAAAATGTAATAAATAAATAAAAAAAAAATTAAGAAAAAAGCATTTTTATGGTAATTACAGAGCAATTACTTCCGATATCCTATACTGTACTTAAAACTGTCACTTTCTTGATATTAGTATTAGTGATAATAAATTCAAATCCATAATGAGGCACCTACCAGTCACCAGAAGAGTTCTTCTATTGCTAAAATTAGAAATTGTTATGGAAATTGTTCATTTTATTGCCTCAATACAAAATATATGTTATATTTATTACAGTTACTACGACCTAATGGAAACTATGTGTTTAAAAATTTATAGCTTGTTACAGTTGGTATTTAAAGTGGTATATAAAGAGATGTTACAATATATTTTACTATACTTTTGATACAACGCCAAAGTCTGGGCACACAAAGTGACAGGTTTTTTCCTGAACTTCCAAGGTTTTATTTCCTTATTGCTGTGTTTTACAATTACATCTGCAAGGTACGCGTTTTGAGTTATGCAAGGATTTACCTTGTCAAAAGGCTAATCTAAACAAATATTCAGATTAGGATTAAGAGAATGTAATGCTTTTAACTTAATAAAGCACTTTTATTTTTCACTAGGACTTGAAGAAGCGTACACTGAATGCATACTAATTAAACAGTTGCATTAATAAGAAATAAGAATTCTAATTTTGTAATTTCATTGAATAGCTTTAATTCTTAAGAAGGTCTTAAGATTGCTTATCGCTTTATCTCAAGTCGTATAAAAGCACTAGAGTCGTGGCTAAATTACAGTACAACGGTTTTAATTGCTGCCGATAGTATAAATATTGATGTACTACAAAAAAGCCATAAAAACCTGTAAGCAGCTTAAAACACTAACACAATAAAATATTATGAAGGGAAATTCAGATTTAACGTGCTCAAGACGTAGAGCGACGCTATTAAAAGTACGAAGTGTAGAGTACTACAAAGCAAAATTTTACTTCGCGAGCTCGTTTAAAGCACGAAGCCATTTCTCACCGTATTTCCTCCTGCCGTCTGCAGACGAACTTCCGCCAAATTTTAAGGAAAGGCGACATAACAGTATCCTTTTATTTCATTCAGGAACGAAATTGCATTATAAATCATATAGAAAGTCACCTTTCTCGAAATAAAACGAAGCTGTGTGTGGAGTTGTCAGTTGAGATAATACACTATATTTAGAAAGGCGTTATATGTAGGCTTGTTGTCCCGTAACTGACATAAATCAAATAGTCTAAGACATGCTATAATTCTGGAGACATGTTGCTCAATCCACAAATTGGATCTTTGCCACTAGTTATCTTAAGAAACATTCTTTCCGTTTGAAAATATAAGAAAGGATTGTTCCTGGCTCGCATTAGACAATTATCATAATATGTGAACTTGCTTCTCAACTCCTTTGCTTTATAGAAGTTCTGACCTTGATGCTGCAATCTTGATGACTTATTTATATCGCTGGTAAATTGCTTGTAAACTGTACTTCACGGATTATTATGCTTACATAGTAAGTGGGCGAAATTGTAGCATACAGTGTAGGAAATCAATGTTGTCCTTGTCCAACTCAACAGCCGTAAACTTTAGATTTTCTTAAATGGCTTTAATTAAAGAAGGATATCACAAGGAATAATTTACAGCTTTGTTTACTTATTCTACCATAACATTTTCATTACGCAACCAAAATTAAAAAGCATCTCTCGAATATTACATACTATTTACAAACTCAAAATATGTTAATTACAAGATCAACTCACCATTCTTATTCATACGGTCATCAAAAAATGATATCAATTACAAACAAATCACGTTCAACCCTTTTTTAAAACACACCTTATTAAGTGATCGATCAAATGACAGAATAATTTATAAGTAGATATGCTACCTTCGTACCTTTGTACCGATTTTCTTATGGGATTTAAAATAGGAAATTCTAAGGTCTAAAAACACAAATTTTGTCAGTTCCAAAGGTCATTCACTCCACGTGACCATACATATCGCACCTTTGCGACAAAAATGACACATTCAGGAAGCGAAAAAAGCATTTTCGCAGCATGTCCATACCTATTAATGAAATATGGATGAGACTATTTAAAACTCTATTATCTTTCGTACGATAATATTATACAAACAAAATTTAGTTTATCTTACTTTCTTTAAAAAACTAGAAAAATCAAAATTTTTTCACTTGTGTCGTTCTTGCTGAATCTGCAGTCAATAAAACAATGAATTATTTTGATTTAAGACACTTTAGTAGATGTTTTAGTTCCCTAGTATACTTACAGTATACAGAGTATAAGATTTTCTTTATGGGTTAAGACTTTTTCCGGGCTGGGATAAAAAATAAGAACACTCTTTTAATGTTTTAAAGGTTGTTTTAATATTACTAACAAACGTAGAAAAATGCAAAAATGAATGAAAAGAAAAACAAATGTATCTTAAAAGTTTTAGTGTAACTCAAAAATGTTTTTGTAGTATTGTTCGTAATAATTTTCTTTAACTATATTCTTATCGCATAAAGACTTCAGCGCCTTCTTTTTTACTTCAGTCAACGGAAACTTTTTTTTATAAGCTGGAAGTAAGTCTACATCAAAAGCTTCTCGGGTCCTTGTTTTCCTCACGCAAACTTTTTTAAATTCTTCATCTTTGTACAATGTTTTGTAAAAGAAAGCTCGTGGTTCATCATTTTGGACTCTGAAGACTTTTAGGTCGGTCCATTTTATTTTCTTACCGCGTGCAGTAGAGTTAGTACCCCACTCTTCCTGCATACTCTTTATATTAAAAAAATCTGATAAAGTCATTTCGTGTACCTCATATGGGCGACCATTCTTCTTTGCCGTACGGATTGGAGTAGCATACTGATCCGCTGTGTATAGTGGACTAGATTTAAGGTACCACTTTACTTGTTTCTCTATCACACTGTGAACATTATCTCCTTAGTTTTGAGTGCGATCACAAATTAGAAATTAGAAATTTGTGATAAATGCTGCGGACATTAAGGTTAGGACGGCTCCGTGGCGTAGTTGGTATGTGTGTGACTACTGCGCCCAAGGCCCTGGTGTGAATCCCGACACGATCCGCTTGAAAAATGTTAGGCGAGCATTTTTCACAAAATACACCCTCGTTCGGATCAGAGGTAAAATGGAGGTTCGGTGTGTGTGTTGTCACGCACGTTGAAGGTCCCTACCTTGCTTGGAACTCGCTTCCTGGCCAATGTAGTACCTTCGAGTGGAGCAAGCGAAAATCACATGTAAGAACATTAAAGTTAGCTACGGCATAAGCATACGCTGGAAGTAAATACTTGTTTTTTTGTTGTCCGCAACAATTGTCTGAATATAAAATAATATCAATGTCAGATTTCATTGCCTTTTCTGCCATCGTTTTAATGTAATTAAGAACACAGGTACCGATTTCCACGGCTCCACATTTTCCTTATGTCTCATTCCAGAAGTAGCATTTGACATTTCGGGCCCGCAAATCACTTATGGTGAAGTTAAAACAGTTCAGTTTACTTGCGTAATAAAAACAAGAGGCCAAACCCTTTGGAATTGGCATCACAGCTTGCAAGTTATATACAGCAACACGCAAACCAACCTGGTTATTTATAGCCAAATCATTTTCGTTGCGACACAATAACTAATTTTTCTTTTCCCTCGTCATCTGCATTTTTGTAAGTTTCACACAAATCGAATTGATCATTTTTTTTTGTTATATAAAACGAGATATTGAATTCACCTTTAAATATACGATTGAACATAACAGAGTTTGCAAACAGCAGCTATTTTAGCTACCTCTGTTCCTTGTAATCACGATACATGTCAGCCAAACTCCTTCCTCCTTCAATATACTCGCATTTACTTTGTGCCCTTAAATAGTGCGATTCAATTCGGGGTATAGAATTAATGAATTTTCGAACGATCTTTTTTATCTCGGGGTTAACTGTTAGTTGTTTCCCATGTTTTCCTCTCTTATCTCCATCAACAAAACAGGTATCGTTTTTCTTCGATACAGCGGTCCGGATTGGTCGGTCATTAATATCCAGTGTTGCCTTAAAGAATTTCTTGCATACCCTTATCCTATTATTGTCTATTTCAAAGTTAAACGCAGAATTTAAATGTCTGAAATCGTGTGTACTTGAGAACCGATGTTTGGGTTTGATGGTATGAGGACACTGCATAAATATCTGCATCAAGGTGTTGACCATCATTCGCCACAGCTGTAGTACTCATAGGTTTTTCAGCGAGTACTTGGCATTCGGTAGTGGACCTTGGAGTCACAAAATTATGTTCACACATTTCATATGTTCCACCTTCTACTAAAACCAATTTTCATGTTGATCGCTCGATGTAGATTTACTGTCTGTCTCTGCGCTGTCACGAGTTACATTAAATATTGAAGACTCTTCGGCTAACTCTGTGACTTTATCAGGTTGATTAAGAGTGTTGGTATCTCCAAATACCTCCTTCGTTTTAGTCATATGGCTCGAAACCCTTGAACATCCGGCCAAAGTCATTATTCTCTCCGCGCGACTTTGTTTCCCAAACATTACTAAAATAATACCAGTTATTAGTAATTATCAACTATTCATCAAAAGTAAAGTAAATCTACATAAAATTAACAACCTAGCTTACCTTGATCTACTAAAGTGACACAATTCGAAATGCTCTCAGTACAAGACTATCTTCTTATCAAGAGAAGTGACACATCACGAAATGTTTCGAATAAAACCACTAAATCATCAACAAAAACGACACAACTCAAAATAATACAGTTTAAAAGAAAAAACTACAAGCGTACTCCACGACGGTCATGGAATAACTAAAGATGCCACGGTACTATAAACATCAGACTCATTCATCAAAAAGAGCGCAAACTCCACCTGGTGACCAGATTTTGACCTTAAGTTAATACGGTTTTGTAGACTGATAGAGTAGTTTTTAGGATATTCTGATTATTCTAACTCAAAAATAAGGATTTTTGAGTTGTGTCACTTTTGTTGCAAGGGTACGATATATGCTAATCAAATAGTACATGTAAACTGGAATTCTTTTGCAAAGAGCAGGAGGTGGATGTGGTGGTGTTGGTGGAAAAAGAGGGAGATGTTTGTGTGTGTGTGTGTGTGTGTGTGTGTAGGTTGATGTGGGAGGTGTGTAGATGGAGAGAATGTTTATGGAGTTGGAGGTGGTCTATAGTAGTGTATATAAGAAGCTCCGCTCGTGAACTGATGCGGCCTAAGTGACTAGATGCAGCTTGACGCGCTCCGGACGTTCCCTAGCGCACGACCAGGTGATGGAGTGGGCGTGGCAATTGAAGATTCAATAAGCAATAGAAGCTATTTCCGACCATTAGCAATCAATATAGAATAATCGGTTTGGACTATAAATATTCCCAAAAGGAATTTTTAAAGGCAATGTTCCGTTTACGTATTATTAGTATGATATTAGCGTGCGAAATAGTATTATAGATTAACTAATCGTTATGTTTACACTTATTGACAAATAGACATTATTTTCTTTATATGCGTAAATGAATTTCAATTCTACAAAGTTTAGACTCTTAACGCTATATACTAATAATGGTACAAGACGAAGGTCAACCGTCGAGTAATTTATAGAGTTATAGCCCCTTGGAAGTCAACGGCACAACTCATGTGGCCTACGGTAGACGGATTTTAAAGCGATCAGTATTAAAGCTAAGCTCCCAAGTGTTGATAGGTTTTCAAGGAAAGATTTAGGCATCGAATGTCGCTATGGACCGAGTGCCACAGTCATAGAGACTGCTCAACACACTTGGGTGATCATTGTAACAGATCTTCCACCTGGTAAAATAGAATGGATAAGATCCATTTACAATTGCCCCCATAAACACTTAGGCTACTTACCTCGGCAATAAGTTGGCCTAATTAAATGACAATTAACTTCCTCATAAGGATAATAATTTTTGGAATTTGGATTTTCGATAACAGCTAATAAAGCATCAACTTCTTATTTTTATTATTGACAACATAGTTCTGTTTGACGGGTTTACGGTAGCAGACTGTGTAACTGGCTTCAGATCTAGTTTTAATTAAAAAGTCTTTATCTGCAATTGTCTTTTTTTCGAGATGGCGTTGATTATAAATTCTTACAGTAAAATTCAATTATCGTTGCTCTCTCTGATTGCGGAATTTATATTCGCTAGTTTCTTTTCAGAAAACTTTATTTTTACCAAAACAATATCCATAACCGAAGTAACACAGCAATGGGCATACTAAACAAAGAAAAACTATCATAGTGGCGCTAGCAAATTCAATTTTTATAAAACTGACAGTTTGGTGTTGCGGTAGCCATTTTTTCAAAGTACGCCATAAAATCCATTGCTTATAGTAGGTAGTTTGGCAGTGTTTTCGACAAAAGGCCAACTAACTAAAGAACTATCGACTTTAGGCATCGAAAGACTCATGCTTTCGCGTAAGGAAACCCAAGGTTCTTTACTATATTAATTAATGTACTGAGAATTACATTTAAAAATTTATGCTTATACTCAGTTGAAGTTTTGAAAAATTACATATGATTTGATAACACCCCGTGTAGAAAATTTAATTCTGTTAATAAAACTTTAATGCAACATCGTTTGTTACGTGCAGTTCCTGTGTTTCAATATTTCCGTTCTTAGTTAATGAAATTTCACATTCCTAAATTTATTCACTTGAGTATTTATTAACGATTTATACAGTCTTCTCAATTTAAACGGTTGCATATCCATCACCCTATTAGAATAGTTAGTTATAGTTTAAATACTTCAATCTATCATATTTTGATGTAGCGTTAAAGATGTGGTGTTCTGTTATCAGCAACCTTCGCTTTCTTAAATATTTACTATAAGTTTATGTACGTGTCTTATCAAGGTTATTTTCAATCAATGATTCCGATTCATTAAAATTTCTAATTTGCTTTTCTCTTCGTCGTATTTAATATAAATTATTAATTGGTTTATGCTACGCTTCTATAATTTCAATGCAGGAAGTTAAACAACCTACAATACCTTCATAATTCCACAAATTTGGTTGCATATATTTTTTATCTCGTATTTACACACGTTGATGTATACCGATTTTACTGGATAAGGAGTTTCCCATTATTGGTTGAGGTTTCGTCTGTTAAAATAATATAATAAGTTTTTGATGTACGAGGTTACCAAACGGTTTTACAATGCAAATTCGATTCAATTAGTTTTCTGGTTCTTTCGTCAACAAATGGATTTTTAGAGCAAAATACAATTAATCTTATTCATTATCTACACATATGGATATTTTCAAAGGAAGATACGATTTCAATGGATTTATTATTATGCAGGAGTTCCTTGATTGAGCGGAATAGAATTGCTTTCCGTTTCCGATACGTATATAAAAATGAGTGATGTTTCGAAGTTCTGTTACGCGATATAGTGTCCTTTTGTGTGAACGCACGGGAAACGCTACTGTGGTTATCCGGATGTGTTTTTTCAGGGTTGCTTGTATAATGTCCGCACGTTTAATCAAGTGAATATTGCTAATGGTGTAACTTTTATTATAAATTAAGGGGTTCTTCCTTTTCTAAAAAAAAAACAGCATGGCAACTGTACTTAACATCTGAAGTTTGTGAACAGTAGGGTTTACTTCTAAGCTTTCATTGTACACATCGTCGACGATAGTTTTTTCGCATATAGTAGGACCTTAGCGACTATGTGGTAGGAGCGGCGCTGTTTGATTTGCTGAATTCGCTTGAAGATGGTTCAATTGTCGTAGATGTTTTAAGGTAGGAAGACGGGCAGTCGATATATTATGAAAGAAAGTGTACATTTTGAACGCCTCAATGTCAACAGTGTGTGTATATTAGATTTTCTTATGCGTATTTATATTTTGATTTTATTTAAGTCATCACACATAATTGGCTTTATTTATTAACGCTTTTAATTTACAGGACAAAAATATTAATTTTTCTTTTATAAAAATTAATTTATAACCGTGCAACTATTCTAGTGCTTTTTTTAAACAAAATTATGTAGAAATATGTTGTCAACATTTGGTCATTGTATAATAAGGTTTACAAATTTAGGTTCAAATGAAATATAAAATAAGATTAGTAATGACTGTCTATAATATATTCTGTATATAAATTTAGAGTTACACTACCTTTAGATGTGACGTTATTACACAATTCTTTACCGCTATTGCCAAATGTATTTCGTCTACTAGAAGGATTTTCCATTATTGCTGTACTCTACTTGCTACGTGGTTTATAAAATAAATACGTACATGATTGATACCTCTTAAAACAGTAAAAGATTCCCATCATTACCATGACATATCTCATTTTAAGTGTGGTTTTTAGCCCTAATATACCTGTAAAATTTGATATTAAATGTACCCTATAAAACTAATAGAAAATTGGCCCGCTGTTTTTAATGACAAATCAATATTTAACAATAAATTAATTTTAAATAGTTATTAAAAGTATCTGAATAATTATCATGTAAGAGGCCATATGCATGCATGTGGTTTACATCTAATTCAAATAAAATCTGTTACCAAAACTTGAAACTTAAACATTTTCTTAACTCTTTTTTCCCTGGTTCTCTCGGTATTAGTAAACCAAGAACATTAATGGCCTGAGAACGCAGACTGTTAGATGTTGCGGCCAAGACGGCTGTTAATCCTACTTTCAAAGAAAATCCCAGACTGTTTCTCGTAAAAGTAGGGGCTACGAAATTTGCTAGCCTGAACTTCTCCAACAAGACCGTTATACCACTCTTCAACCACAAGTAATTCAGACCGACCATTTAATTCCAAAAATATTAAATAGAACGCATACAATACGAACTACCAGAAAACAAAGAAGGGTACCTAAAGTACAAAGCTTTAATTGAAAACCGATACAATGTGTTTATATACTCACAAGCTTCTTTTGTAGAATGACATCATGCTGTACTAAAAAATATCCGGCATCACGCCGATGACTCGAAATATCAAACCAAGTTTATATGGTATCAACTATTCAAATCCCGAACTCATACTGTCAGATCCAGAAGAGAAAGCAAGATTGTTTTTGCCTTTCTTTTTAATGACATTCAACCTTGATCAATAAATTTTCCCAACCATGAATGGAACATTTTGAACAATATATAACATGAACTAATCAACTTTATTTACCCAGATTTGCATGTAAAATATAGAGAATCTTTGTACCCCAAATAATAAATTATTCCCTCATTAGATTTCAATTTAAAATAACTTGAAAATTATATCCTTTACAAAATTATAATTCATTTTGCAGAAACCAGTGGCACCAATGTTTGCAAGTTGCAGAAATTTCCTTTTATCTAAAATGCGCACCTGCATCACAAATTACCAAATGACAATTACCAACAAAATAACCAACAAATATCTAAAACCTCACAATATTGTAGAAACATAAACAATCATAATTATTATGGAATGTACTTTAAATTTCCCAACTATAAAGAATATAACCGCATTAGTTCAAATACTAGAGAGTCACAACTATTCAATAAATGTTTCCACTGAAGAATAAGTAATAGCCCAAAATAAAATTAATATTTCTTTGATCTTAGTTTACACTTGTAAGTATTCTAATTTGAAATAAATTGAAAATTATTATTAAACCATAGTGACAGACTAACCTGCAAAATGGGGCTGTCACATACCCCCCTATATTACAAAAGAAAACTTTGAAAAAGTTTTCGCCAAAAACCACAACACTGAAGTTTATCTAAACAATTGGAAAAAAAAATCGATTTCAATAAAATTGCAAATGAAGAATGAAAATTACCATTTTTCATCGGCATACAAAGTATAGTCCGGTTTTAAATCAGATATATGCCACCTTCTTTTAGAATTTTTAAATTTATCTTCAAGTTCATAAGTATTTATTCCTAATTTTTTATTTGCTTTATACGAACCAAAAAATTTTTTCGCCAGTTTGGCAGAATAGTTATTCGAAGCGTCTTATAAATTATATTCTTTCTTCCAACAAAAATCCCCTTTGCACAAACTTACTGGTCTGTGTCGCAGATTATATATATTTTAATTTTTCATGAGCTTCGATGAATTCACTATATACCCTAAAAATTTTAGTTCATCCCTGCAAAATTTACATTTCTCTAAATTCGAAACAAGTCCTGCTTCCCTTAATTAGTTGAAAACTTCCTGCAGAATTTTTATATAAATCTCAAAATCTGGTGTGACTATTATTAGGTCATCCAAAAATTAAAATAGAAATGGTTCATGGTCTGGACCAAAAACTTTGTCCACTAAAGCCTGGAATGCGACTGGAGCATTACATAAACTAAACGGAAGTCGATTAAAATGGAAAAGACCTCGTTCTGGTATGGTAAATGCTGTAAACTGTTTACTGTTTTGGTCCATAGGTATTTGCCAGTAGGCAGTTTTAATATCTAGGGTACCTTATTTATCTAGTATTGCACTTACATAAGGTATAGGATAAGCATTTTTCTCCGTTACCGCATTTAACTTTCGAAAATCAACACAATCGAAATTTATTATTCCCTTTAGGTACTAGTTAGTATGGGTGAAGTCCATCTACAGTCACTTCTCTCAATCATCCCTAACTGTAACATTTTGTCAACCTCAGCACCAATTCGTTTCTGCACGATGGGGTTAACTGGATAATAACGTGACTTTATAGGTGGACTTTTGCATATAATTTTAATTTCAATCAAACAAGTACCCCCATAGTTTAGTGTTATTTACTGAGTCAAAATATTTTTGTACAACATTTTCTAATAATAATTTTTGATCATAAGTTAAATCCTCTGTCGTTTTAATTAAATTTAGGTTCAAATTAAAATTGTCAGCACTAAAATACCATTCACCCTTTCTTACATCAGTTATTAAACCCATTTTAATCCAGAGTTCTGCATCTAGAACTAACATATGTCTGAACTGAGGCACTAAATAAGCGTAAACAGTTGAATTTTGTTTTTCAACTGTATTGGCAATATTACTATTCTTATACAATTAACATTTCGATCATTAGCTACTGAACATGGTATTTCAATATTCTTTTTTTATTTCAAGATCTAGATTTTTATTTTTTTTTTTTTTATAAAATTGATTCCATCAATACCCAAAAATATTTTATTGGCTACCGAGTCTAATAAGCCGTTTATTTTACAACCATACATTTGAACTGTTACATACCAACATTCGTCACCTGCAACTTGTGATAATACATAAACCAAAATTGGTTTGCTTCTGTAATTATTATAATGAATTTGTTCTTTAGTATAATTCAAATCATTGTTGACCGTTTCGGATGTTGAAGAAACCAAGTCACGGCCTAAACCCGGTTTCTTCTCCAATTTCCCGAAATGCAAGATTTACAAGTAAGTTTTGTAAACCCTACTTTCCCACAAGCAAAACATTTTTTTGGCTGTACAGTGTTTGCGAAGTGATTTTTAGAGTTACATTTGTAACAAATAATTTCGGACGCATTGTTCGCATTTATGTAATTATTTGAGGAGTTTGAATTACTAACCCCATCTCTCTCTCTCTACTTCTGCTACTATTTCTGCAAAAATTTCTTTTTCGACCTGTACTATTATCTCTTGCGTTACTAAAACTATTGTGTTGATTTCTCTCACTGGCTTTTATTATAATTATGATAATTTTATTATAATTATTATAATTATATAATTATTATAATTATTATTAAAGCGTGAACTATTCCTAAACGAAATACTGTCTCGACGACTAGTACGTGGTATATTAATTTTGTCTCTTTCTTTTCTAAAGTCTCTAGTATGTTTCCGATTATTGCTATTTCTATTCCTACTTTCCTATTTGTATTCCTAATATTATCTCTAAAATTTGAATTAATCCAATTACTGTTTTGGCCATAAGTAGGGATGGATTCGGGCCGAGCCGGGCCGGGCTTTTAGATGCGGCCCGGCCCGGCCCGGCCCGAAATAATTTGCTCCGGCCCGGCCCGGCGGCCCGGCCCGAACCAAAACGCATCAGCCCGGCTTGAGGCCCGGCTTGAATTTCGGGCCGGGCTTCGGGCCGGGCCGGGCCGATTCGGGCCGGAATGTAACTAAAACCTTAAGTGATGTATAGATTTTTTCAACATCCAAATGGAACGTATCGTTTGTTAATATATGTATTTTCAGTTGTATATAAATACTGCCAATGTAGTACCTTCGGGTGGAGCATTGGAAAATCACATGTAATGTATATAAATACTTCTTTACTATTATTATGTTTTTCTACTAAAGTTGAATATATCAATCTTAATAAATTATAGTTTATAGTATCATTTTAACCTGGAAGAATCTCAAAGGTATTTGGAGATGATGCACACTTGCACAGGCAATCCAAAATAGAAGGTGGTTTGCGTCAAACTTCAACCTTAAGTAACAAAATGCATTTTAGAATTCATGTACTACTACTAGTATATAGTAAAATATTTCAAGGAAAGTATTCAAAATTTGACTGAATATTGTTTCCTCATATTCTAAACAAAGAACGTTGCCAATTTCCACTTTACAGATTGCTGGTGTATAGGTCTACATTTCGAGAATGTGTAAGCATCCGTTCAGAGAATTGATTATTCAAGTCTCTCGTATCAGGTCGACATTAGTTTGTTGTCTATGAATATTTTTTTGTCGCATGCTTTACTGGAAATTTTAATTATTATGAAAAAAAATGCCGCAACATAGAATATTATTTAGTATTTACATTTTAATTTTCTATATCAATTTGTTATTTAAAGCTATAAAACGCTAATCGCATTGTATTCGGTATGGTGTTCAACAAAAGATACATTCAAATAATTAAATCTAATTAAGCTGGTTTTTTTGTAATCGGGCAGTTTAAAATATTTTTACATATACAGAGTGGTTTCGATTTATTCATAAATAATCTTTAGTGCGAGGCCACAATAATAAGTTAATTAATAAGTATAATACATTAAACTAGCTCAATTAACATACGTTGCAATACTTCTTCAGATTAATTAAATATAACACGGACGATTTCTATTTCAAAGTTCTTGAAAAGTGGAAAGAAGTGAATATTACTTATCGAAAAAAAAATCGAAATTAACAAATCGGTTTAAACCAAATCATTTTCGTTTTCGATTTATTTCCATTATGACACACTTACCAATATGTGTGTAACTGTACCTGGGTGATATATTAAGAAGAGCGTTAATTATAATTTTGTTTAAGAGGCACCTAAAGAAATCATTAAATGAAATTTTTTACTAAATCAATAAATTGTATATTTCGTTATATAAACTTCGGGCCGGCCCGAAAAGCCCGAAAAGCTTGAGCAGTCTGGCCCGGCCCGGCCCGGGCCCGACACGTGCTTGGCCCGGCTTGGGCCCGAAAAAAATTTGACCGGCCCGGCCCGAAGCCCGGCTTGATATTCGGGCCGGGCTTCGGGCCGGGCCGGGCCCAAGCCCGGGCCCGTGGCCATCGTCAGCCAAAAGCACTTCTTAAATTGGAATTGTCACGTGTCGTAGAACTTTCGCGACTTTTTATTATACGCTCAAGTTGCTCGTTAAGTTCCCTATCATAGGATGTGTATTCTTTAGTTTTTTCGTTACTCTCAAAAGAAACCCGAGGCTTTGAAACAACAATCCTGTCTAATTCATTTTTACTACCTGTATTTAAGTATGAAAAGTGTAACTTAATTGTAGTCTTATCAACAATAGGAGTAAAATTAGTTATTAAATCTCTCGTTTCTTCTATTCTACGACCAAATTTTATTAATTAATTAATTGAATTAATATCGATCAGTCCTAGTTGGCTTTGATAGAATGGAATTTTACTTTTCTAAGAATTTTTAATTTGGTTGATTCATCAACATTAATCGATAACCTATTAAAAAAGTTGTTCATTACAGCTACGTACATCCCTGTAAATTCTTTCTCCCACGAGTTCTGGCCTTAATTTGATTCCATAATTTTTTATTATAATCCTTGGGCAAAAATTCATCCTTTAAATTTTTACACAACATATCCCAGTCTCCAAATTTATCTTTTATATCCCTGAACCGTATAAGAGCCTTTCCTTCGAATAATTCTCTTGCACTTTTATATAGGTTTTCCTTACTGACCCTCCTGCCATCACTAAGCTCATTGGCCCTTTCCAAAAAGGCATTTAAGTCTAATGCGTCCACTTCCCTACTAAATTTTAACCCCCAAGTGTTTATTTTAGAAGTTTCTCCTGAATTAATTTTTCCTTACATTTTTAAAACTAAATCTGTGTTTGACTCTCAGCTGACTATATTAGCTGAATTTTGGGGTATAGTATGAGGAAAGTCTGCTTCTAAAGTTTTATCAATTTCGACAAAAGTTAACTCTGAAACATCATCTTTTTTGACGTTGCATTTTTAAGTTTGTAATTTGATATTAAACTAAGCGTTAATACCAAAAGTTTTGATTTTCCTTCCAACTCATTTTTATCAGAAGCATGAATGTGTTCAATCCTATTCAAAATGTGACACAATTTTGTTTCAGTTTTTCTAACTACCGTTTGTGTTAATGGTTCAGTCAACCAATTACTTACAATTTCAATTTTTTCTGAAACAATCTGTAATTTGTCTTTAACTACAATATTAATTTCAGTTTTAAAATTTTTCTCCTGTTTTTCTAATTCAATTAATTCCCTTAATAAGTTTTGTACGTCTCCCAACGTCGCTGTTTCAGGAGGTTGAGCTTCCCTACAAAGTAACTTATATATCAGCTCTTCCTTAACTAATCTGTCTACTGTGAAATGCATCCTTAATTAAAATTGACAAATTTATAAAAATTTAAATATCACTTGTGAAATTGGCATATATCCTCTTCAAAATAAGTGGTTATAAATGCAAACTCACTGCACACGCATCATACAATATAAAAAATATACCAAACTATGATTTTAATTTGGCGCCAAAATATGCTATGTGGTTTATAAAATAACTACGTTGATTGTTGATACCTCTTAAAACAGTAAAAGATTCCCATCGTTACCATGACAACTATACTCTTTTCCAAGCTAGACTCATTTCAAGTGTGTTCTTTTAGCCCTAATATACCTGTAAAATATGATAATAAATGTACCCTATAAAATTAATTAAAAATTGTCCCAGTGTTTTTAATGGCAAATTAATATTTAATGATAAATTGACTTTAAATAATTAATAAAAGTGTCTGAATAAAAATCATGTAAGAGATCATATGCATGCACGTAGGTTAACATCTAATTTAAATAAAATCTTTTACCAAAGCTTGAAACTTCATTTTCTTAACTCCTTTTCCCTCGTTCCCTCGGGATTACTACAAGAACATTAGTGGCTTGAGAACGCAGACTGTTAGCTGTTGCGGCCAAGACGGTAATTGTAGTTGTTAATCCTGCTTTCAAAGTAGATCCCAGACTGTTTCTCATAAAAATAAAGGCTACGAAATTTGTTGGCCTGAACTTCACCAACAAGACGTTATACCACTCTTTAAACACAAGATCAACCATTTAATTCCAAAAGTACAAATACCACTTAAATAGAATGTATACAAAACAAACTACCAGGAAACAAAGAAGGGTACCTAAAGTATAAAGCTTCAATCGAAAACCAATAAAACGTGTTTTAAATACTCACAAGCTTCTCTTGTAAAAATGACATCGTAGTGTACTAAAAAAAAAAACCGGCATCACGCCGATAACTCGAAATACTCATCAAATTAAGTTTATAAGGCGTCAATTATACCAATCCCGAACTCTTACTGTCAGATCTATTATATTCTAGTTAATATTCTTACATTTACATCTATAATATTTCCTATAGAACCACTTGCTTTCCATTCCATCAAGAATTAAAAAAAAGAAAAAGAAAGATTGCCTTTGCCTTTCTTTTCAATGACATTCAACCTTGATCAATAAATTTTCCCAACCATGAGTGGAACATTTGAATAATATATAACATGTACTTTATTTACACAGATAAATGCATGTAAACTATAGAGAAGTTGATTAGTTCATGTTATATTTTGAACAAAATATAACCTGAACTAATCAACTTTATTTACACAGATCCCTTACATGTAAAATATAAAGAACCCTTGTATCCCAAATAATAAATTATTCTCTCATAAGATTTCAATTTAAAATGACTTGAAAATTATATCCTTTACAAAATTATAATTCATTTTGCAGAAACCAGTGGCACCAATGTATGCAAGTTGTAGAAATTTACCTTTATCTAAAATGCGAACCTGCATCATAAATTACCAAATGACAATTACCAACAAAATAACCAACAAATATCTATAACCTCACAATATTGTAGAAACATAAAGAATCATAATGATTATGGTATGTACTTTGAATTTCCCAACTATAAATAAAATAACTGCATTAATTTAAATACTAGAGGGACACAACTATTCAATAAATGTTTCCACTGAAGAATAAGTAATAACCCAAAGCAAAATTAATATTTTTATAACCTTAATTCACACATGTATGTATTCTATTTTGAAATGAATTGGATAATCATTAATAAACCATAGTGACAGACTAACATGCAAAATGGGACTGTCACATACTACTACGTTAATTTCTTTTAGGTATTTACGTAAAATGAATTACTTTTAAGTGCTTGTGGACACTACGTAAGTATATAGATATTTTATTTGGATGAATGTTTTGAATATAAGGAAGGCAATATAAAGTACTTTGAAAAAATGTATGAAACAAGTGACTGAAAATCATCCATAATTTAATTTGCTTTTAATTTTTGTTTTATGCGAATACCAGAACTGAAGTTAAAATCAGTTTGAGGTAACTAAGGAGTTTATTAATTATTTTTGCGAAAAATTTTATAGTGTGTAAATCCTTCGGGATACATTGGATAAATATTGCTTTCTCCGCGGGTTTGTTTTCTCTTTTGTAACATTTCCTTTATTAAAAGTTTTGTAAATAAATTTTCTTTCTGGAGGTTTTCTTTTTCTTTTTTTGTGACAGCCTACTCTACGACTTTCTATCTAGCAGGGTATTTTTCAATTCCTTTTTGTTGAAATCCTCGGTGCGGGCTGTTTTCATAGAGTACGTTACTTTTCTTTTGTCCGTACGGAATATCGAAACACGATTAGACAGTAATTCTGAAAATATTTGAAACTTTCTACTCTTCAATAGCAAAGATATTGCTTTTTAAGGAAATGGTTTTGCTTGCCAAAATTTTGAAAAAGTTGCAAAATTCCTAAACTGTTGGGTTTCTATACATGGTACATTTTACGTTTGAAACTTGAAATTTTATTAAGAATCTTAAGTTTATTAAGATACAGAATGTTTTATTCTAAAAGAACAGAATACACTACTGTTAAGGACATACGGGACATCGTGTATGATCGAAAATAATTTTAGATTGTTAAGTCACTTACATGGAGCGACTTTTGTTGGAATTTTGTTTTTTAATCATACCTATCATACCTATCATACCTATCATACATATCTCCTAAATTAGAATAAATATGTAATTAAATGAAACTATTAAGAAACTTAAGTTAGATGCAACAATGTAATTCAAGGATGTATAAAGAAAAGGTTAATGAAAGTTCACAAGTAAGTTGTGAGAGCGGATGTGAACACAGTGTATACCATACGCAACGTGAAACTGCAGCTGCAGGTTACAGTAGGTTATAAAATTGCAATTACTAGAATTAAAATTGCTACTTTGTATGGTATAAATAAATAAAGAAATAAGCATATATGAGCTCTGCAGTTCACACGAGAAATGTAAGGGGCAAGAACAACATAAATACCCTGGAGAGCCCAAGAGGGTCAGTCAGTCTTGAGCTTTTCAACTTAAAATTGTTGTTAGTTCAGCTACTCGCTGTAATTTAGTTTGATTATAATAGTAACTTCAACTTAGAATATTTTTGGTCCACGAACTTGTAATTAAAAGTTAATATTTTAATTTAGTTTAAATAAATATTGTTAGAAGAGTTTTGGAAGAAGACTTTATAAAAAAGCAGCTTCCAATGCCCAAAACCTAACTGGCGCAGTCGTTAGTATACCAGAAGAGCAATGGCGGAATCCGAAATCGAAGAAGCTGGTGGTATCCAATTTTGATTCTTAATCTGTGACAAGAACCAACTGGTCATAGTACAAAAAGGGACGAAGTCCAGAAACAGAGGAAAAAGAAACAATGGAACTGACAAACAAACTATTGTGAGTACCTAGTTCATTTTACTAACCATCAACTGAATATTGATGCTAGCTAGTAAGAAACAAATTCTATGTACCATTTTTTTTATTATTATTGCAATTATTATTTTACAATTTATGAAAACAATTTACTCAGAAAACTTATTTAACAATAAAATTATAATAACGCATTTATATGCACAGATTATTACAAATTATTGCGATAAACGAAACAATATACTCAGCAAAGTCGGAAACTTTAAATAGAATGCAGTTACCTATACCATTTTTATTATAGCAATTAATTACAGAAACGATTCAGTATTCATCGCACATATTATAATTAAATACTTCAGCACAATTAACGAAAGTATATAATTATAAAAAACGTTTATGCACTTCATTGCAACAAAACGATTTACTTATCACAAAGACTGAAATAACATCATTCAGGAAACTTAATACTTTATAATTAGACATTTTCATTGTATAATTACAAAGGAGCATTTTATGCACTTATTTATGCAACACCTACCGAGACAAATATAGCAACTTATTAATGCAAACAATTAATTACTAAACAAACCTGAAATATAAACGTACAATTATAGCGCAGTTATTACAAAAAACCATTCAGAAAACAAATCAATTCGCCACAATTGTAACATCTGTACTCCAAAGCGACCATAATTGGCGAGACATTACCAAGCAGAAACTCTTGAATGTAGTTATAGCACTTGCTAACTACATACAATATATGTAAAGCGATTCTCTAAATAACTAAATACTATCCAAACGAATAGTAACAATACAAACTAAAAAATAAATCTCAAATTATACAAAACCTGATACAAATCAAAACTGAAAGCCACCATTAATTATTGTAACAACCATGAATTCGGACATGAAGCTCTATATTGAGAATATTCTGCAATATAACGGAGATCAAGCACTGCTAGGCAACTTTATTACCGTGTGAGAGATATTTTTAAAAACCTTATATAAACCAGGAGACGCAATGTCTTACTTGTACGCCTAATAATAAGTAAACTTACTGGAAGGGCATTAACGCTAATTGCCAGCCGAGAAGTCCTCATCGAATGGGACGACTTCAAAAGCACCCTAATTGCATATTTCGGAAACCAAAGGAACATCAAATGTCTGGTCCGCTATTTAATAAACCTACAAATGCAAAATAAACAATCACCCTATCAATTCGGTATGAAATATCAAGACGTGCAAAGTTTAATTCTGACAAAATTAAAGATCGAAGAACCCGGCCAAAATATGCGACTATTGAAAACGATGATGCACAACAAAATGGCACTAGACACCTACATAAACGCATTACCACCTGAACGGTTATCAGACAAAATAGGATTCCAACATCCCCAAAACTTAGAGGAAGCAATGAACATGATTATAGAAGAAGAAAACGTAATGTATTAACGAAACAGACTCTACAACCCTAACGCAACTAAAAATTACTCACCTATGAAAACCATACAAGCCGCGAGACAAATGTCCACAGAACAAAAATGTACACCATTTAACGCACAAACGAATCAACCACAAAGTAACAACCCGAACTTTAATAACAATTTAAACAATTGGAGACCAACATTCAACTCAAATCTTACAGAACCCACATTCACACCAAGATTTAGTCAAAACATAAATCAACCAAGGCAAACATTCGGCGCAAACCCCAACAGAAATACACCAATAATAAATAACCCTAACAACTCTAACAGTTATTACAAACCAACTCCTATGGACACTTCATCTGGTAACACCAAACAAAATACAAAAATATCGCAAATCCGACCAAACTATAACCAAAAACGAAACTTTATCTCAAAAGAACTATTCCACAAAGAAGTCGAAGATTTTAATAATCTTGACAAGGATAACTATGCGAACTCTGACAAAAACGTTGAAAAAAATCATTCAGAAAACTATGAACGTAACGAACCGTATGAAAACTACGAAGAGGAAGACGAAGAAAACGCGTGCTTAAATTTTCAGCTAGACCAAACGTAATTAGCTTAAATAACATCAATCAATAAATTCTACCGTACATAGAAATACTTCACGCAGAACTTAAATTATTAATAGACACCGGATCGTCAAAAACTTTAATTAGCCCCAGAACCGTAAAAAAACATTACTTAGATTTTTTAGAAAGAGAACCCTTTAAAATTAAAACAGCCCACAAAATAACATTACATCAATTTGTAGCAAACATACCTTTACCAAAAACCTTTAACGTAAGAATAAAACATAAATTTTGCATTTTCCAATTTAACGACAAATTCGACGGATTAATAGGAATGGATCTTCTAAGAAAATTAGGAGCAAACGTCGATATAAAAAAAACCGCTTATTAAGAACAAAACACGGACAAATCCTCATTAAACTCCAAAATAGTAATACCCAAACCAAGCAAAAATACACGATCGAACCCCGGACAGAGAGACAAAATAAAAATTCTAGTAAATTCAAAAGACGACGTAAGAATTATAAATCACATGTCATTCCAACCCGGAGTAGAAATACCCACAGCATTAATACAAATAAAAAACATGTCCGTCTCACGCCAGTAATTCCGTGGCTGCAGTGACAGGTTAGGTGACTGTTAGAAACAGATATTATTATTAAAAACACAAATCACTTAACACGCGTATCAGAACAGTCTTCAATAGCTTTAGAACAACTGTTCTGATATGCGTGTTAAGTGATATGTGTTTTTTAATAATAATATCTATTTCTAACAGTAACCCAACCTATCACTGCTGCCACGGCATTACTGGCGTGAGACGGTCGTTATAAAACAATTACGCCACAACCACAATTTTAAATTCAAATAACTACGCTATAGAACTAGCGTTAACCAACCCCATAGACATAGAAGAAGTAAATTTTAGCAAAATGGAAATAGACGAAGAACCAGAAAATGACTTCAACTCTACAGAACACGACAGGATGTTAAGAAAAACTTAAGTAACATTCGTTTTAATGACAACATTAATGACGAGGAAAAGAAAGCAATTAAAGAATTATGTTCAGAATACCATGACATATTCCATTGCAAAGGTATACCTTTAACTTTCACCAACACCGTAAAACATAACATCGAATTAACAGACAGTAAATCTTCACCAAAGCATATAGACTACCTCAAGCAAGTCACGAAGAAGCAGATAGACAAGTATCAGACCTATTGAAACAAGATATAATCCAACACTCAAGCTAACCATGGAGCAGCCCCGTATTAATAGTAACAAAGAAATTAGACTCCTCAGGCACACAAAAATATCGAATGGTTATCGACTATATGAAATTAAATGAGAAAACAGGAGACGACAAATACCCACTACCCAACATCACCGAGATTTAGACAAATTAGTATAGTGTCAATATTTCTCAACATTAGATCCCTCGTCAGGATATAATCAAGTAGAAATGGACGAAAAGGACAACAAAAGCATTTAGCACACCTAGAGGAGACTACGAATACAAACGCATGCCGTTTTGGATTTAAGAACGCACCCGCCACTTTTCAAAGAGTTATGGATAACATCTTAAGAGGAATACACAACGAAAAATGTTTTGTGTACCTGGACGAATAAAGTATATTCGACATCACTCGTAGAGACACATTGAAAGATAAGAGCGTTTTGGATTAAGAACGCACGCCACTTTTAAAGTTATGGATAAACAATTTTAAAAGGAATACATTTCAGACAAAAATACCCAGTTTTGTGTAACCTGGACGATATAAAGTATAAATTACCCATCACCAAACACATTGAAAGAATTAAGAGAAGTTTTAAAGACTGTATAGCACATTTTAAAGTTCACAATAGACCAAACCATGCAATTTTTACAAAAGGAAAGTTAATCCAATTTTTACAGAGTACAAAATACCATAACCCCAACAAGGACGTTATGCCAAACCCAGACATAACGAACGGCAGTTAACAAATAGTAGCGATAAACCCATACCCAAAACTAATAAAGAAATTAAAGAATTTTAGGTCTCACTTGAGTTATTACACGTAATATTCATGAAATTTATGGCAACAAATATTTACCAATACCATTTGGACAAAATTGTTTAAAGACAAGGCAACAAGATTGAACTACATCCCAGAAATTATATTAAGGCAGTAAAGCTATCCTTAGAATACCCCATATTAGAATCCTTCCAACTTTTCAAAACCGTTTATAATTATATTTCAAAGACGCATTAATAGTACTTAGATTAACTCGATAAAGAGACCTTTAAACTCAGTTACAAATATAATAGAGCTTAGTTTACGCAGCTTAATCTCCTGAAAATAGATATCGCCATTAATCTTTTACAACTTTACAAGGATTACTTATTTAGGTACATTGCAAACAGTGTTTACTTTAAAAGCGAAGTGCTGCTATGACATGACAAACAGCATTTGCAAATTTGGATGTTCACTAAATATGTTACTCTGGTTGAAACCGTAGCAGAAATATACAAAACCTGTCCAATAATTTGTTCTATATTGAGAGCTTTGCTTTTATTTCTAGAAGCTTTTAAATTTGTGAAACCATTCAGATTCTTTATTATTCAAAGTGTAGCATATTCTACTTTTTGTAATATCTTGGCAGAATCTTGGTATTCTTTTCTGAGATATCTTGTGGATAATATTTGAATTAATAAACGAATTTATGTAAAGAATGTTTGTATCCAAATGTAAGCTTTCATTTATTTAGGTCAAATCCTTTAGCATTACGAAGAATATGAATACATAACATTTTATCATAAATAATAAAGCTACATATCTAGAACGCTTTTCCAAATTACCCTTTGTTGTTTCTTTTTGACAAAAACCTTGCTGAATAAAATTGTACTAGCGTGGAGGACAAATAATCGTCATATAATGATAAAGATTATAAATGAAGATAGTGATGAGCAAACATTTTCTGTAGTTATATATGGTCCTGAAATTAAGTTCACATATTGGAATATCTGGCTTCAATTTTACCTAAATCTTTGTCTGACTGTCACTTAAGTGTATAATTATCTAGTAAAGATAATTGATAAAAGTATTCTCGATATAATTAAGACAAAGTTCCTGACATGAAACAATTAATTTTTACTATCAGGTTACTTTTCAACATGAAAAGAGCAACCGATTATTTGCCAGGACTGTAAAAAGGGTAGCCAGAATCGGTTTATAAATCTTTATACCATATATAATCATTGCAATGCTTAATGCTATTGATAATTCAAACTTAATGTTAAAAAAGTTGTTGTTTAGTCAATACGCAAACTCATATGAACTCCAGATGTCTCGTTTAACGGGATGTTTAGTCTGGCAAAAATATTATTATAGTTGTGGTGACTAATGCCAGAAATCATATTTACGCCAATTCTCACAAACATACCAACAGTTTGTAGACAATACAACACTCCATTGTATCATTGGAATTAACACACATTTCTTCAAAGTAAAGTAGTAAGTTGATACCCTTCATCTTTACTATGGCTACTGAAATCCAAAACACACAAAGTTGTCGATATATGCACAAAACAGAAACGTAAACACAAACACACATATTAGTAGTTAAATCAGTAAAATATAATCACTTACTAGAAGCAATTTTGTAATATTTCTAAACCTCTAACAACCAAAGAGATCCAGCGCATGAACTTTATAGTCACCTGGAATAATAGATGCAAAGTTGTTATAAGTGCCACATGAACAAAGCAAAATCTAGTTTTTCTCCATAACTTATCCTGCGGCCAACACCTATATCCATCGGCTAGTGAGTACGCTCTCTTTTCTATTACTCACCCATGTCACCTTTGCTTCGGGGTAATACGAAACTACAGTATAGCAATGAATTGTTGCCTTTCCCAATTCCATAGTTACGTATAAGTTGGCAATACATGTATGATCAGTTGTCATACAACTACACCCTCTTTAGTCAGCTCTCCATCTATTACAGCAATTGAGCTCTCCATGAGTGATTACCATCGCTTCAAAGCAAATTGCTTTAACAAAATGGGGCACACTTTATTGCATTTTAAAGATAGCTTGGCTATAGTGCTATTTTTCGATTTCAACACAATCTCAAAAATGAATATTTTAGAGTAGTGTTTAACAACGAATTGTTATGGATCTCCAATATCTTTTTTTTTTACTACTTGCTCTTACAGTAAATATACCTTCATAGCTAGCTGTCTCTACCCTGACGCTGTACAACTTTTTTGCTTGCGTAACAAAGCTATACCACTAAAAGTAATTACTGACCTAATATAAAGCCATGACTAAATCGTTACACATTTATTTTGTTAATAACAATGCTTCTGTATTGCTAAAGAGAATGTACAGAAGTCACCCTACGTCATTTGCTTATTTTATTACGGCCATTACGGCGTATAAGCTAAGAATTACCATTTAAGGCTGGTTTTTGTTGAATCTCTGAAATCACTGCCCGTACGTTAAAAGTAATTTTGTATCGAGGATATAGAAACTAAGTCAACTAATAGCTTAATCTAAAACTATATTACCAAATAACAACAAATCGCTGTCGCAAATAACAGCTTAAACAGGATAAATTGAACTAAGTAACATTAACGTGGACTTAGGATAAGCATCTCTGAAAGAAAAAATCACCGACATTTGTACAACGTAGTATTGGACAAATGTCAATTTGGATGTATTACATTTTCAATTTTCACGTTCTAAGTTATCGGGTTGAAGTGATCTGTGTCGTTGAACTCACTGAGCTGTATATCATAACTCACAGAAAAAATTGATGATGAACGTATGTAAGTTCGCCCAACACACTGATAAAGAGGTCAAAGCCTTAGAGTCATAAACAAGCGTGTTAAATAGCAAATGAATGATTCTAGCAACGTCTAAAGAACAAGGAACCAAGACTTAAAAATTTGAACGTATATGTAACCGAGAATTTACAAAATGAATACCTCCCAATTTTGATTCGTTCGAAACAAGTTTCTTGATTTAGGACTTTAATCCAAGTTTGACGCGAAAGCAGTGGTCAATAATTATGAAAGGGGAAAGGTTTAATACAACTCTACTAGAGAAAAGCGAACACTGTATTTTTTACCTGTGGATATTTCAGTATAGAATTGCCCAATAATAATGTTAATGACACTATATGTAAAAACGATACGAGAAGTAATTTAAATCAAACTGAAACACCTGAAAGAAAAAATAACTGATCGAAGTGGAAGGCTTCACTAGACCGTTCGCATAAAGCACAACTAGGGGCTATTGTGATGGTGCAGTGCAAGCAACTAGCCTGGAGCATCTAACTCATTAGACCAAACGTATTTTGCTGCATGTATTATTCCCAATATAGTACCTTCGGGTGAATCATTGGAACTTGGGCAGAAGTGTAACGGCCTTTACTTATATTATACTGCCTGTATTGTTGAAAATCAATGCGCTATTTGTATATAACAGGTTATAGAGTGTATGGACAAACACAGTGTTGTTTCCTATGATATTTTATTTTTAAATGGTGAAATATCAGACTTCATATTCATTTTCTGTCACTATACATTAGATGTCACATTGACGAATCATTAATAATTATTATGGGGGATATTTTAGAAAGATTAGATTAATGAAGCGTCACCAACAATTTACCAATTTGTTGTATGTCTTATTTTGAAGATCTATCATATCTAATGAGACCTCCCAAAATATGTTAATCACCTGATTTTTAATTTAAATGTTGGTAAATTTTTATAGTTGTTGTGCAACGAACAAAATAGTGAAGTATTATATGTGAAACTTATTGACATGTTTTGATTTTGTGTTACAAGAAATTATTATTGCAGTAATCAAATTTTTACATAAATCTAAACGTAATTCCTGAATATTGGACTGATCACTTTGCTTAAGAGTTATTTCGAGTTCCTACTTTCCTTCGTCGGTTGAGATTCTTGGAGACCTTGAATCTTACAGGATTGCACTGGCCCAGTATTCTAGCACAGTATTCTGAAAGATTTCTAGTCGTTAGCTGCTGTGCAGCTAGGAAACACGGCAGTATGTTAAAGGTATAAAGACATACATTAAATAATTTCTTACACTGACATTTAAGGGTTAAGTTGAAAATGACAATCGTACGCTGAACTGTTCGCAGTACAGGGAACTTTGTTTATTCAGTACCCCACCTTAATCAAGGTCAGTTCTCCTGATGGATATTTTAAATCACATGGTCTGGGAATAGCAGATAGGGTTGTAATGAAAAGTATTAAGAGCAGTACTCTGGGTCATATTTTGCAATGTAAAGGGTTACGATAAGATTGAGTACACGAATTTTAGAAATCAGAAGTGCAAAAGTGTATTGGTTACTTATAGCAATAGTAAGAAAATATGAATGAGATTAGAAGCCAGCATGGAGCTATAACGATAACTTAAACAAGTACGATAAACAGCATAACTGTTATCAATTGTTATTAATGCGGGGCATTGTTAACTCGATAATATCCAACAATCGGGATAACGTAACTTCTCATTTAACAGCAAACGATTTCAATAAATACTTTACAACCATAGCAGACAACACACACATTCCCTTAGGTGTAATAATCAAGATTTTAGTAAAAACTTAGTGTTACTAAACAGTAACTATACTTTCTACTTTAAACCAGATTCACATACCATAGTAGGAGATGCAATAAACTCGATGAAAAACAGTCGTATCACTGATGTCTGTGGGCTGAACAGAGAAATAATATGAAACTGTAAAAACATACTAATTGGACCAATTGTTGAGTTATTAAACTAATGCATGGAACAACATCTTCCTTGACGTACTAACAATTGCCAAAATAATACCCATTTTTAAGAAAGGCAATCCTAACATGCTAGCAAATTTCCGCTCTATTTCGCTTTTATCAATAGCCTCTAAAACATTCGAAAAAATTCTTACTCGCCAAATTTCAGGATCACTTCGAAAAAAAATAATATGTTCGCACTAGAGCAATATGGTTTCAGATCCAACTTATCTGCTTCTAATACTATCCTTGCTCTGACTAGTCAAATGACCGAGTGTTTTAATACAGGAGAATTCTGCATAGCTTCCTTTTTGAACCTGATCAAAGCATTTGACTGCATATCTCATGACATACTTTTAAAAAAGCTGAAATTTTGTCATTTTGACCAAGGCAGTTGCTCTCTAGTAAAATCCTTCTTGGAAAACAGAAAACAATTTGTCACCTACAAGAACACCAAGTCTGAACAGGAAATTACGATGCATGGAGTTCCACAAGTGTTCATATTGGGACCTATTTTATTTTTGATATACATCAATGATTTGCCTCTATCCTTAAAGTTGACCAAATCTGTCATCTTTGCAAATGACACCACAGTAATAAGCAAATCATCTTCATGTACAGATAGAGCAAATCAAAATATTATTAGTCATTTTCAGCCAATGCATTTTTATTTCGAAAAATTTGCTCTCAAATCGTAGCAAATGCCAACAAATTCTATTCTGACTAAGTTTTTCACAGCTATATAAATCCTGATTATGTCAAGTTCTTGGAAGTTCATGTGGATCCAACATTGAAATGGCAGCATCACACAAAGGCAACGGCAATAAAATTAACTAAAGCAATCTATTGCACACGATTTTTGAAAAACCATGTCTCAAAGGATTTCGTTCTGGTGGTGTATTTTTCGTTATTTCAGTGCCACTTACAATATGCTATTTTGGGATGGGGTCATTCGCCACATGCGAATAGGTTGTTTTCGCTCTAGCGCAAAGTAATAGGAATAATTGCCAATTTGGGCTACAGACGTAACTGCAGATCATTTTTCTCTAAACTAGAAATCTTGGCATTGCCGTGTACCTACATATTTCAATGTGCATCATACATTCACCAACACCTTAGCATCTATGGACACGCCATGCAATTACAACTCAATCTACAGGGCACACGAAATGGGAAACTGTTTAAAATACTATACTCTAAAATGGTAGCTGCCAGGTATTCTTTAAATTATCATACAATAAAGTTGTACAACCATCTTCCACACTCAACAAAATCATTATCACTCCTATCTTTCAAGAATAAAATAAAAAAATTCCTACTGCAGAATTTGTTTTATTCCATGCAAAAATTTTACAACCACAACTTTAGTACAAACAACATTATATAACCATGTCTTCTCAATTTGTGTAATATTGACTTGTGCAAAAATATTTTATTTCTAGCACCAATAAAGAATCTATCTATATATACACGAATAAAAACATCGTATTCAACAAATCAACACCCTACAACAAGCCAAATATTACATTGATTCACAAACAATTAACTATTTATCCCGCAAATACAGTTTATACAGGAAAAGGTAATAGATTAAATAGAAAAATGTATTCAGCTACTGAGAAAATCAAACACAGAAGCAATACAAATGATATCACGCACATGATTCATACAAAACAATCTACATCAACACATTCAAACACTACATACAATTACACACAAACACACATACACAGTTACAAAATCAGTCATACCCGAAAATTCCTAGGTGCATAATAACTAACAAGTGTGGTAACCAAGTGCGTATCTTCAAAAACTCAAATTGAAAAATTTGAGAAACTACTAAAAAATCATGATAATAACTAAATTTTCATATGATTTAAAAGTAAAAATAGAATATAAATCAAGGACTTTTTTATTTTCTTCTATCATAGAACTTCTAATGATGCTAATAAGAAAACAACTTAATTTCACATTTTTTGTTAGTCGTACAAATAGGATAGTTTTATGGGGTAGCTTAAAACATAAGTGGGCACGCTGCAAGAGTCTCGAATTTATGAAATTAGTTATTCGTAACCAGAATGTTTTTAAAAATGTTTACGTCGTACACAGAGAAAGTAACAACTAGATTTAAAAATCACATTATTCATTTCAAATACGTTATGACCATTTCAAAACCTATCACATTTTTAGTACAAGTCGCCTATTCCGTCACCCTGTATGCTTCTAAATTAATTGATGCAGTTAAACACAAGGGCCCTGATTAATTCTTCCTTCATTAATTCATTACCACAATCAGTAAGATTGCATAGTTTGTGTTGGCGCCACCCACGTAATTTTACAAGTAGTATAAATTATGCGGTTTTTAGTATTAGGGTAACGATCTACTTTGTCTTGTGGAGAACAACAGCCTGCGTAGACAGGGGGATACTTTCAGTTAAAGCAACATTAGTAAGTTGTCTGTTGGACGCATTTACTGTAACATCAGCCGAGAGAAAAATATTTTCACAAGTGTTTTTGGACAACGCGTTTATTTTGCTTTAATTAATTATACTTGTAATAATAGCCGCTCAATGTCAAACTATATAATTAACCTACAAGGTGATTTTGTGGTAAACGGACTTTTATTACATTTCACCTATCGACTGTAGTGATACAATTTATAACCTTTACAAAACTGTATAGCGTCACAACGTCTACTGAATTACGGTAGAAGTTTTTAGTAGGACAACAGTTGTTTTGGACATGTAACGCTGCACAACACGATTTTCCGTTCTGTTGAATATTGTTGAAATTCAGTATGAACTTTAACATAAATTAGTCAAATTTAGCTCCGTGGCACTAAATGAAAAACAAATCCCGTCCAGTTTACAGAAAGTGCAAAGTGGCGGGCGGTATCGTTGTTGAGAAGAAACTTTGTGTACCAATTTGCAAGTCAGTGGTGCCTTCAAAATTTGTCGTTTGTGTCAACATGTAGAATCTGTTTTAGAAAATTTCAACTTCTTTCCGAACATATAAAATGCGCTATGTGTAAAGCCTTAAAAATGCACTCGTTCAGTTAAGATTCTGTGCATTTTAGCACATAGCGGTGATTGTTAAATAGTGCAGATATAGGACCGAAACATTGCCTGCATTCCTAGAATGCACATAGCGGATGTACCAATAGTACATCTCTTATGCTTTTGTATCGTCAACAAGTAAATGTTATCGCATACAAACTTAATTATTGTGGACTTAAAACTAAACAACTGAGTGGAGAGTTGGAACGCTATTTAAGCAAACATTAAGTAACACAGAAGAATTTAAAAATTTCAGTTAGTTAATGGAGTTTTTAACCGGGAAAGCAGCCTGTAATATTTATAGAAGGTTTAGTAGTTTACCTTAGTAGCGTTGCTATTCCAATATGATACTAGTAGGTATAGTGGCACTTGAGTATGGGAAAAATTTTCGATACCGTGGGTAAATTCCTTCGAGGGGCGTGGCCCTTTGATGTTTGCCGACTTCCGGGTGGGCCAATTGCCAAATTTTTGGGGGTGGGTGTGGCACCTCCGAGTGGGCCAATCTCTAAATTTTTTTAGGGGTCGGTGGGCCAATCTCCAAATTTTTTGGGGGTCCTAATTTGGGGTCATTTGGGTGATCTGATTTCCAAATTTTTTGGATGTCCTAATTTGGGGGTCGCCCGAGTGGGCCATACCTCCGAATTTTTGGGGGGTGGGGCCATTCCCCAAATTTTTTTGATTTTCAACATTGGTTGAATTTCAATTGGAGCGTAATGATTGCGGCCATGCTTTTCTTTCTGTCATACGTCACCAGCTGTTAACGCCATATTGGTCGATGTGTAACTTCGCATTTTCCCCTTGCCTTGTTTTCTGCCATTCCTTACTCCACCATCTTGTCGGCCATATTTATATTTTAAGGTACGTCATCCGACGACATAGATTGAGAAAAAGCCAACGGCACCGGGGAGTGAACCCGGGCCGTCAGCATGCTATCCGATACGCTAACCACTGCGCTATCGAGCATAATCAAATAATATATGTTGGATGTAATATTTATTTCTAATATCGACATATTTCCTTGTACGTGTATTTACTTCATACGTATACATACAAGGCGTATACTGCTATAGCATTAGCGACCTTGCGTACAAACATTTCCGGACTATTTAATAAGATTATGACAATAAATTAATCTACACGTACAGTTTATTCAATAATCTATTTCTTGTAACAATTATTATTGTATTGTATAATTACGAACCTATGCAATAATGTGACTCATCACCTGTCTGTCTGTTTTAATTGCGCCAATGTCTTCCTTTCGCAGAAAGCCAAATGTAAATTGATAATCACCACTCTTTTTGGGTCTCCGGAATTCATGTCTGATTGAAGCAACCTTGCTTCCAAATATTTTTCGATTGTTAATAAAACGATGGCGTTAAATTATTTTAAAACAAATGTCTTGTTTCATTTGCAATACACGATTAAATTCTAATAAAGTTATTGCAATACAGTTTATTGAGAAATCTATTTCTTGCGCCTATTAATTATTATTATGATATTGTGTAATTATAAACCGATCATTATACCTTTCGGTCTGTTGAAATTGCTGCCAATACCCTCCTTTTTGGAAAACCAAATTTAAATTGCTAACCCCTACTCCTTTGAGGCTCCGACATTTATGTCCGATTCGAGCGACCTTGCGTACAAACAATTCCGCACTATTAATCTAAAACACACTAATTTCTTTCTGCATACGAGAATGTTATTCTAAATCGTTATTTTGTTAATAACTGATAAAGATGCATAGTTTCACATTCCTATTAAATGTAGGGCATTGATACAAGTTGAGTAATACAATAATTCTTTGCATAGCGTTTGCAGTTTACGTTGATTTATAAAATAAATTATTTAACCAGTAACCATAGGATTATCTTTACTAGGTTAAGGATGAACTAAATTTGTTATTGGGAAACATGACTCACGACAACAAGTCAGGACAAGTATAATTCAATGCATTCCAATCAAAACACGAATGCTAAATTTATTGCTATTAAGAATATAGCTAGAGAACTAGAAAATTATCTGTGGAAGTATTCGATACAATAATAATTAATAATGTTCTCTATATGGGTATTAAGGTATATTAGTGCTGCATAGACTTAACACCTAACATCTTTAAACATTTGCAAATGAAGGGCGAAGATCAAGTAAACGAATATCGTTTTCGAAGCAGGCTTTTCTCTACAATATTCCCCAATTTACGGATGGCGTAATAGCATTTGCAAACCACCGGACATAATGTAAGGATCCAGCCACTAAATCAGGCATGGCGCAATATTTTAAATTGTTTGTTCTAACCAGTTCTAACAAGTTAGGACAGGAAAATTCATAGTGGATCAGAAAGTAAGTGAATTATCTAGTACATGTACCCCGCTCGTCCCGCGACCGTCTTTGATTTACCGACAGGATATATAACTAAAATAAAAGTATAGAAGAGGTCAGTATTTGTTTGTTTCTGCAACGAATGAGTCTTGCGCTCGTAGAGCAAAAATAATTAATTAATTTGTAAAATTCCGGTTTTGCACTATATAACAAGAAATATATAGAATGGAGAAGTTTATTATCACCAAAGAATTTGTGAAAAAGATTCGTCGTTTCAACTTAGTGGGACGTACTCTCGAATTTAAGATAAAGCCCATACCTGAGTGTGAGGAACCTATTCAATGGGTGAAAGAGGCGGTTAATCAAGTGGTAGAAAAAGCTACCGAAGGCCTAACAGCGGGGGATCAAGTGAGATTTAGTTTCTGCTCAAAGGATCTAAAGCGCGGTAACGGATGGATTCGTTTCCGTCCTGTAGAAGAGATAACATACGACAGCGTTTGGGACTTTATTAGCAGTGTCTACCAATCCAACTCAACAGGACTCAGTACATCTACCTTCTGTTTAGGGGTAACGTCGGTGAGGACGCCAGCGGGGAAAGGAAGAGGTAAAAACTACAATTCCTTTCATGAAGAGTGCGAAACTAGGCGGGGAATTATAGTAATCAAGAATAAGGACAATATGTGTTTACCTCCCCAAATTCACAAATTTTTTTATATCAACTCTTGAATATAGTATTTTTAAGTTACTGTGAATGCTGTTGCTAAACCCGTTTCCTTGGTCCAGTATTGTAATTTTAAGTTGATTAGAGTGTACTTACCTAAATAACGTGAGCAACCATTATTGGAATGAATTTTCACTAATTTTTACAACACAATACTCTTATAGAGGTTATATTGTGGAAACTAATAAGTACGCACTAGGTTCAAAAACCAGACACAGGCATAGAAATTCACATGTAAATAAAATTAAAAAAAAATGTATCATGATAAAATTTTAATGTTATTGAAGCATTACAACATAAATATACATTCATAGCACTAAAAATACATTGTCAAACACCACTTTAAGCTATACAAACAACGTACCGACAATCGGTACATTGGTTGTCAAAAAGACTCTACATGAATTAAAGCGTCTATGATGATTGTTGAAAGAATACGAAAGTTTACAACAGAGCTCTTACGAATGTATATTTTCAGAATTTAAAAAGTATTCTACAATTACATGTTGTCTATGGTATAGAGTGCATTAAATGTAGGTATATAAATTATAAATACAAAAAAAAAAAAAAATAAAACGCCTACAGATCAACCCGATATAATCGGTACATTGCTACAAATATTTGTACAGTGTTAAGTTTGGAATAGGTTGTTAAACTAAAATATTTTCAATTTTTTATAACCAAAAGGAAGTGAGGTGTGATTGTCAAAAACTTCCTTTTGGTTGAATTTGTCTTGTACATTTTTGTCTCCATTCTTGTAACTACTTCGTGTTACTTTGTTCTTCTGATATTTTTAGATATGATGAATAGAGGTTCTGATGGAGTTAAAACCATTTTCTTAATACTTTCGAAGTTTACAAGTTTGTCTGCTGAGTAGTTAAGTGAGATTCCTTTTACTTTGCATAAAAACCTATCCCGTTGCTCATCCGTAGAAAATACCTTGTAGGCGTAGTTTTTAGGACCTCCGGACACAAATCAGTCATATCACCTATAAACTTTCCTGTAGGAACGTCGTATTCCCCGGGCCTAGAAACGTAAATTATAGAATCCGTGTCGTAGTACAGCACTCGGTTCCCTAATTTCTCGAGGTAGCTGTACAATTTAAGTCTAGCTTGGGCAGTTACGAATGCTGCTATGGCAACGTTTACGGTAGGTAGTATATCGTACGCTTCTTCCTTGTACTGCCAATTAACAATAACTGTGTTTTCGTTAACAGGAAGAACATGATTTACTATTATACCGGAATTTGACAACATTCCAAAGAATTCTCCGGGGTCGTTGACAATAGTTGTTTTAGGCTGATTTTCCCTTTGACCCAGCTTACCCCAGAACGAGTTCAGTATAAGTTTACCCAGAGAACGTAACCCAGGATTGTCCAAAATTTCAGCATACTCCATCTTGATACCCTCCTTGTTTAAAAAGTCGTCAATATACTTATTCCTATCGGTCTCTGACACACAACTCTTTGGCCAACCCGTGGCCTGCTGTTTTATTTTTAGAAATTTGTCCATTAATTCTCGAAAAAGACCCCCACTATTTTCGGCCTTATTGAATTGATCGACTTGATACGACCAAACCTCGTAAATTTTCAGTATCTGATAACCACTTTCTACGGCTTTCAACACCTCGTCGATCACCCAAGTGCCGGTGAGTGCGCGTTCTTGTTTGTCGTGATTGCATTCATCCTCACTCATTTCTCTTCCGCATGTATAACACAAGACAAACATAAGTTTATCGTTCATCTTCAAAGGAAGTATAGGATGGTAAAGATCTTGTGGCGGAAGAATGGTGCATTTGATTATTCCGTTCATTATTCTTAAGTCAAATTGTTCACATTCTCTACCCACGTAAACTTGGGGGTGCACCATAGGAAATTTACCGTATTTGCATACCCAGGGGTACAAGGAGCAGACATCCACGTACTTTATTTTTTCCCTTTCACCAGCCTTATAGTACTCAAAAGTATTTCCTGTGCGGCCACCATAAAACGCATCGCGTGGGTTTAATGGCGTCTGATTTACTAAGGGATGTTGGCTAATGTATAATTGTAATTCTTCGTTTTCAATTATGTTTCTTCGAAACTTGCATTCCCACATCTCAATAAGAGTGTATCCTAACTTTGCTAGTTCTTCTGCTTTAGCAATCGTGCCCTCATGCCTTGTATTTAGTGTCTCACTGGGGTCGTCATGTAAGGGCGTGTCTCTTCCGTATTTAAAACAATTGAAACACCCATGGTAGTAGCACCCGTAAAACTCAAAAACTTGTTTTGTTTCGGAACAAAATCCGTCCACTTTCCGACCGTGAATTTTTGCTTCGTGTTGTTTGGCAGCATGTACTATGTTAATTTGACGCTGCTTTTCTTCCCACACAAGCCACTGAATAGCTATTCTGGACTGGTTATCACGCCATCTATAACCACCCTTTGGTATAATACCTATTGTATTTGGCTTGAGAAAATTACGTCGATATATCTTGTTACAAGTCGAAGCAATGGTACATGCTTCTGTAAACGGACATACACCACTTGTTTCAAGCAGCTGGCGTCTAAATTTTAGACAGGCAGCAGTCAAAATTTCTACATCCGAAATACAGTAGTCAACCAAATCTCTCTGCATATCAAACTTGTCCTGCTTGTGTTCGTTGTACCATGTAAAAAAACATTTCTCTATCGCACTTGTTCATATTGTCGGGTTCATAAAACTCGGGTAGGGGCAACGATCCCACATAATTTTTATTAACGGCTGTATTGAACAAGTGAGGAAAGTATCCCTTTCTAAAACATTTTTCAAGTCCGAAGGCTTTTGGTAGTTTGGAGAGGGCCATGGGGAAATAGTTAAGAGAATCCAAAAACTGCACATTTCCTACTACCATCGACATTATCTTTGTCCCTTTCATGATGAGTTCCGGCTTTAAATCGGTTTTAATTAGTATGTAATTCAGACAAAACTGGTGATCAAACGCTTGCCCGTTATGAGCAATGACGACCACTCGTTTAAATTTTTTTTTCTATCTCCAAAACGTATTTCATAAAATTATTTACGACACTGTCCTTAAATAAAACTTGTCTATATCCACATTTCTGACAGAAGTATAGTTTGTCTTCATTAATACATTCGTCACACCTGCTTGTCGAAACACACAAATTGGGCTCATGTAGGTAATCGCTATTATCTAACATCTTCTCCTCTCTTGTCTCAAGGTCATAGAAAATAAAGAGAACATCCTTTATTTTTGGCTTTCCGGAATCACATTTCATATAACACTAATGGTTTTCTGTAACGTGTGCGCTGCAGATCTTACAATATACCTCGCCACAAGCGTGTTGTCGGTCGCTTTTCACGGTTTTTAAGCATACACTACAAAGTTGGATCTTCTCGCAAACACCAGTTTTCGTATGGTTTTCCAAACATTGTTGGCCTCTAAATTTACGGTTACACACCTCACAGACGATATTTGGCTGTTGTTGACACTGTGGAGCTTGCTGACAGCAAGCGAACGTACCTTCACATCTATGACTGTCTTTCGCGTAATAGGGCGCGTGGCATCTTGCACAAAAATAAGGACAACCGAATGCGGCTGTGAGGGACGTTATCACATTATAATGCCCTTTACGGTACAGTAAATGTAGCGAGAAACCTTCTACAAATCCATCGAACATTATGTCGCGTCCCTTACTTCCATACTTGTAAACAACAATTTTATAATTTTTCAAATGCTCTTGAAATTTCTGAAGTTCAATTATTCCGCATCCTACCTCGGGAATAATAACGCCTGAATCAAGACACAGTTGAAGAGCTCTTTTAGTCTGTAACTTCAACGTGTCTTTACGCACTTTGGACCGGTCTGGATCTTTATTCACACACGCGATAGCCATTACTAACGCTCGAGGTAAACACATATTGTCCTTATTCTTGATTACTATAATTCCCCGCCTAGTTTCGCACTCTTCATGAAAGGAATTGTAGTTTTTACCTCTTCCTTTCCCCGCTGGCGTCCTCACCGACGTTACCCCTAAACAGAAGGTAGATGTACTGAGTCCTGTTGAGTTGGATTGGTAGACACTGCTAATAAAGTCCCAAACGCTGTCGTATGTTATCTCTTCTACAGGATGGAAACGAATCCATCCGTTACCGCGCTTTAGATCCTTTGAGCAGAAACTAAATCTCACTTGATCCCCCGCTGTTAGGCCTTCGGTAGCTTTTTCTACCACTTGATTAACCGCCTCTTTCACCCATTGAATAGGTTCCTCACACTCAGGTATGGGCTTTATCTTAAATTCGAGTACGTCCCACTAAGTTGAAACGACGAATCTTTTCACAAATTCTTTGGTGATAATAAACTTCTCCATTCTATATATTTCTTGTTATATAGTGCAAAACCGGAATTTTACAAATTAATTAATTATTTTTGCTCTACGAGCGCAAGACTCATTCGTTGCAGAAACAAACAAATACTGACCTCTTCTATACTTTTATTTTAGTTATATATCCTGTCGGTAAATCAAAGACGGTCGCGGGACGAGCGGGTACATGTACTAGATAATTCACTTACTTTCTGATCCACTATGAATTTTCCTGTCCTAACTTGTTAGAACTGGTTAGAACAAACAATTTAAAATATTGCGTCATGCCTGATTTAGTGGCTGGATCCTTACATTATGTCCGGTGGTTTGCAAATGCTATTACGCCATCCGTAAATTGGGGAATATTGTAGAGAAAAGCCTGCTTCGAAAACGATATTCGTTTACTTGATCTTCGCCCTTCATTTGCAAATGTTTAAAGATGTTAGGTGTTAAGTCTATGCAGCACTAATATACCTTAATACCCATATAAAAAACATTATTAATTATTATTGTATCGAATACTTCCACAGATAATTTTCTAGTTCTCTAGCTATATTCTTAATAGCAATAAATTTAGCATTCGTGTTTTGATTGGAATGCATTGAATTATACTTGTCCTGACTTGTTGTCGTGAGTCATGTTTCCCAATAACAAATTTAGTTCATCCTTAACCTAGTAAAGATAATCCTATGGTTACTGGTTAAATAATTTATTTTATAAATCAACGTAAACTGCAAACGCTATGCAAAGAAATATTGTATTACTCAACTTGTATCAATGCCCTACATTTAATAGGAATGTGAAACTATGCATCTTTATCAGTTATTAACAAAATAACGATTTAGAATAACATTCTCGTATGCAGAAAGAAATTAGTGTGTTTTAGATTAATAGTGCGGAATTGTTTGTACGCAAGGTCGCTCGAATCGGACATAAATGTCGGAGCCTCAAAGGAGTAGGGGTTAGCAATTTAAATTTGGTTTTCCAAAAAGGAGGGTATTGGCAGCAATTTCAACAGACCGAAAGGTATAATGATCGGTTTATAATTACACAATATCATAATAATAATTAATAGGCGCAAGAAATAGATTTCTCAATAAACTGTATTGCAATAACTTTATTAGAATTTAATCGTGTATTGCAAATGAAACAAGACATTTGTTTTAAAATAATTTAACGCCATCGTTTTATTAACAATCGAAAAATATTTGGAAGCAAGGTTGCTTCAATCAGACATGAATTCCGGAGACCCAAAAAGAGTGGTGATTATCAATTTACATTTGGCTTTCTGCGAAAGGAAGACGTTGGCGCAATTAAAACAGACAGACAGGTGATGAGTCACATTATTGCATAGGTTCGTAATTATACAATACAATAATAATTGTTACAAGAAATAGATTATTGAATAAACTGTACGTGTAGATTAATTTATTGTCATAATCTTATTAAATAGTCCGGAAATGTTTGTACGCAAGGTCGCTAATGCTATAGCAGTATACGCCTTGTATGTATACGTATGAAGTAAATACACGTACAAGGAAATATGTCAATATTAGAAATAAATATCACATCCAACATATATTATTTGATTATGCTCGATAGCGCAGTGGTTAGCGTATCGGATAGCATGCTGACGGCCCGGGTTCACTCCCCGGTGCCGCTGGCTTTTTCTCAATCTATGTCGTCGGATGACGTACCTTAAAATATAAATATGGCCGACAAGATGGTGGAGTAAGGAATGGCAGAAAACGAGGCAAGGGGAAAATGCGAAGTTACACATCGACCAATATGGCGTTAACAGCTGGTGACGTATGACAGAAAGAAAAGCATGGCCGCAATCATTACGCTCCAATTGAAATTCAACCAATGTTGAAAATCGAAAAATTTGGGGAATGGCCCCACCCCCCAAAAATTCGGAGGTATGGCCCACTCGGGCGACCCCCAAATTAGGACATCCAAAAAATTTGGAAATCAGATCACCCAAATGATCCCAAATTAGGACCCCCAAAAAATTTGGAGATTAGCCCACCGACCCCTAAAAAAATTTAGAGATTGGCCCACCCGGAGGTGCCACCCCCACCCCCAAAAATTTGGCAATTGGCCCACCCGGAAGTCGGCAAACATCAAAGGGCCACGCCCCTCGAAGGAATGTTCCCACGGTATCGAAAATTTTCCCATACTCAAGTGTCACTATACCTACTGATACTAAATTAGTATAAGGAATTAAAATAGTAAAGCACCAATTTTATTTTTATACGACCAGCAATAAAGATCGGCACTTTACACTTTTAATATTAAATTAGAAAAATACACACAGATCTCGGTAAATAACCGTTTTAGAAATGCTTAATTGTAAATATTAACACGAATTCTGAAAACCGCCTCCATGGCAGATTACCCACAATAATCATATACTTAAAAATTACTGTAATAAAAGAAATAGCTTGCGTCGCTTTTAAAGCGCTACCCCGCTAGAACGAAGCATGCACAACTATAGTGTTTTGAAACTTATATAAAACCATAGATAATAGAGGCAGAAATTATTCAATCTTCCATCTTCGTTACAGAGCTTTGAATTCGATTTACATGCAACTGTAGCCGTGTGGGTTAAAAATTGATTAAACGGGAAATTCAAGTATTATACTAAAAACTCCGAGATTGCGAGAAACAAGTTTCCTAGCGCGATTGCAAGCGTGGAATTAGAAATATCTTCTACAAGTACATGTGCCCCTGTGTTGAAAACTTTAACTCAACGTTAAGATAGAGTCTTAAATTACCTACAAACAAAAAATCCTGCACAACGTGGTTGTTTGGAGCTTTATAATAGGATGTACTTAAGTTATTGAATTTTTGTTTCCAACTGCTACACATCTCATGCTGCTGTATATTTAATAAATGTGATTGGTTATAATCATCAAATGAATAAAACTTATTATTAAGATGACTTTTGCGTTAGTGCACGCGTATTTAAAGCGTATTGTAAACCGGAAATTCTTATACGGAACAGCGCCACAATTATATCTGTATAATTGAGCTGCACCAATAAATTTGGTTGGATTTCTATAATTGATAAATTAAGCTGTTCTTTTCCCTTTAGGTATGCGCATATTTAGTCAGTTAGGTATAGACCTTAGTTTTTATTTGCAATTTGTAATTTACTGCTAGAAAAACTATAATCAAGAGGACTGGATCTCAAAAGCTTTGTTAGACAAAGACCTCTAACCACCAACCACTGAAAGCTAACAGGTGCACTGTTTGTTGCTAAATCATTTCGCTTTTATAGAGTAATACTAGTTTAGGTATTTAAAGTAAATTCAGCAGGTAATAGAATTTTACACTTTAGATAATTTGTGCAAGTTGCAAGTATTATAACTATTTAGCCTTTACCATTTTTCATTTACAAAGTATATGCTGAATTATTATTTTGAATTTTGACTTCGGTGGCATGTTTCAAGACAAGAAACAGAAATCAATTTAGGAATGATTTATAAATAATCTATGTTAAATAAACAGACACTAACGATGTGGCTGTTTTCCTAATTAAATAATAATGTCTATACATTTCAGCTGATCTACTATGTTTGTAGTTCGAAAAATTAGAACCATTCAAAATGTATTGGAAGTATGATTGTTGCAAAAATAAAAAGCACACAGATTTATTTATAAGTAGTACAAGTTTTCAATTATTTCAGTCCACCTATAGGATCTCTTAGTACTGAAATTCAAAACCTCGCTTATAAACAACAGGAACAAGCGATTAGTGTGCTACACAAAACTCAGTCTAAAACTTCAATCGAAAGCTTTAAATTTACATTTGTTAGTACCGTTGAACCTTCCCCTGAGTATATGATCATCAACTTGAATTGATGGAAATAGTACCAACTACAGGTAGTGTTTCTGTAACGCCTCAATCTGAATTAATCTGAAATACAGAACTCGTATGGTCATCTAGATTAAGCACCACTGCAACCCAACACGAAACCGACGAATCGAGCTAATGCAGTATTTTTCCAATGTGATGGTGTTCGAATGTAGCATCAATTTCACAATTCATGAAACGTATAAAACTAACAATTAACCTGAACTTGAAATTAGGTTAATAAACACTGAAGCAAAATCCAATTTGTTGAGTTCCATAACCCAATCTTCTATTAACCCATTACGGAGCATCAGACCTATTATCGACTGCTTCTGTTCAACTAATCGATATGCCTCTAGCCAGTTATCTTCTAGATATGGAAACTCGTGATGTTATTAATAAAGCCGTTTTGTTGACTCCCGAAGGCAATATTGTATCATTAAAATTCCTGCGCAAATTTTTGTATATAATTATCATACAGCTACTTTAAATTATACAGAATCAGTTTCAGATTTCGTATTATATATTAGATGCTTGATATAGATACTTTCATCATCGTAATATCCCTCATTATTGTGTATTTTGTCATTATCAATTTGTATTTCGCTAATAGCTCTTATTCCTATTGCGTTTCCCATCAGGTAAATTTGAAACAATGTATTCAACGCTGTAATTTTCGAATTGTAAGTCGTATAGGTTTGCGCCGGCGCACGGAGTCAGGATCAGTCAAGTAATAAAATGATATGTAGAAAGATAAGGTTTTTGGTTGAGAAGAGAATTAGCCATCTTGACTTCGATACATTTGTAATTAAAAATCGTGGTACAGGTGTTGGCGTATTTATGCGCTAGCTGGTGTGTGAGAATTGCTATTTCGGAGTACGTTAAAGTTTGGTCGTTTAAAAATGCGGAATTTATTAAAAAAAATATAATGTTCGTATAATCTCCCTGGGTTTTGCCGTTACGACTGAAATGTTTACAACGCAATTGCTAAACTACAGTATCTATCAGTGCACTTTTTAGTTATACGTAGAAAATTTATGTATCAAGAAATAATAGAAGGGCACATATAGTGTTTATTCTACTTGGATTGAATACGTCACGGTGTCAGTTGCTTTGCTTAGAAGTTCAATGAAAGGAATTTTGTTGTCAAGATGAAAGTTATTACTTCTGCTTTGGAATGGTTGTTGATAAAAGGGGTTTTTGCTTTTACTGAAACCAGGTATGTCAGTGCTATTACGGGAATTGATACCGGTAAGTGTTTGATTTTCTTTATATTGTTTACAGTTGAAATTTTTATTATCTCGTGTGTAGAAACATAAAAATGCTATTACAATTATTGAAGTTATACTAAGTAAACACTTTTTAATTTAGCTTCAGTTTAAAAATCATAAGTATCATAATGTTATAAAAATTGTGGTTAAATATTTATCATATCAAATTAAAAATTTAAAGTTTTATATATTAAACATGTGCTGATATGTAATTTAATTCTGATCCAAACACGCCGGTCTGTCCGATTAGAGTCCAATATAATTTTTTTGTAAATATTTTTGATCTTTAAACTTGTTTATAAGCTAGTGAACATTATATTTTTGACTTCAAACACCTAATTTTTTTTATCTATGAACTTAACAGATTTTTGAAAGAGCAGATACGTATTTATTGTGAGGACACAAATGGTGTTTTCTTTGTGATAATTTAATTGTTTAATGTTTCAGATTTAACTTGAATATGCAGTTGCGTGTAAGTTGTGGGTCCACTGATGAAGTATACTACTGATGAATATTATTTCATCATACCACAAGTTTTTTGCGTTTCTTTTGTGGTTTTCCTTTGTTGGTATTTTTATACAAGCATTGGCGTCTAAATTTTTTTTTGGTCAATAAAATCGCCCATGACCATAGCTCGTGTACCTCCGCATAACGTAATTCTTAAGCTCAGTCTGCAAATAATAAGTGTTGCTATAATTGTTGTAGCCACCCTTTAACTTTTCATTCTGATTGTTAGGAATCCCAAATGTCTATAATAGCGTTGGACGCCTTGGGACAAAGTTTGTACTAATATTAAAAACTTTGTTCTGAATGAACGCACAGGCCTCCTAGTTTCCGTAGTATATGATAGTTTAGCGCTTGGGTCCAATGAAAATAAAATATTTTAGAATGAAACATAGCGTAGAAGTCGCCAAAAAGATTTAACGGTGTTGGGTAAATTTGATAAGGAATTAAAACGATCCAACAACGATAATGCCAGCAGATATTAGGAATAAATTCCAAAGCGGAAAAGAATATTACAAAGCAAACCTTTTCAGTAGAACACTACTGTACGAATCAGTTATAGGTTTCCTTGCGGTTTAATATTAAATTTTATATTAAAAATCTTATATCAATCAAGTTGTTGCAACAAGATCAGTATCTCGGCGTACAAAAGTACAGTTTCCAAAACTATCCCATAAGGGCCACTGGTTTAATTCTTACCTGTGACAGGTAAGTGGCGCTAGTAGAAGGGTATGTAAAAGTTTCTGTCTGGCTTCCCTCGCCTTAAGAAAAGAATAATTCGCGACTGGTTAAATCCGTCCACCAACAACAATAAGCAATCCAATCAATCAACAACAAATAAGAACAGTTTTAATAATTATTTGAATGAAAGCAAAAAGCCAGACCCTACCAGATGTAAATTGGCACCGGCCTACAAATAAATTGCACTACTTCCACAAGTTTTAACTCAATATTACCGTTCAAGTACCTCCAGAACTTACGTAAAAGAAAGTCTTCTATCTAATCTGAAAATTACCCCAAGGGATGATAACCAAGTTATTCTTCGGCAAAACAGTTTTTAGCTTTTTCATCTTTTAAGCTTATAAACTCTAATGGTTTAAAGTATTTACTATAGCGAGTCGCGTGTAATAATTTGATTCCTCAGTACGCCTAATTTTATATAAAACCCGTTTCATTAGCGTCCACGACGAGGGCATAGTTTCTTTAAGCACACATAATTTATTAAAACCGTTTGCACTGTCTCCCCAACGTGGTGCACTAATTGTTGCTCTAACTTCTCCTTTGAGAAGATACCCCCGAAGCGTTTTATAAGTATCTGTTACATTTAGCCCCGCATTGTTCGGCATTTTTACTTATAACAGGTTAACTGTACAATTTGCAGGTCTGTATAATCTATTTAAAACTTATACAACGTTAATGGCTTGAATGCTGTTACATCGGCAGGCTGCAGTAACCTAGTAGCATTTGGATATAGTGCAATGAGTATAATGTCAAATTTATTAAATAAGTGCCTTTACTTGCAAAGTGAAGCGAGTCATATGACAGTCAACAAAGAGCATAATGGGCTTTCTAGTGTTGTTATCCTCAGATATTTATTAAATCTATTAGCAATTTCTCCAGCTATTTTTCAAACAGCCCAACCACCACTTATTTGGTGCTGTTTTCAAAATTTCCTTTGATGGCTTGCGCTTGTACGAGTATATGACCTTTGGAGGTATGACATCGGCATTTGCGCTATAAGTAAATATAATTTCTAAAAAAATGTTTTATTATTACGTCTGGTTTACTGTAATAAGTATATTTGCCGTACCCTCAATAGTGCAACAATTTTGATTTAGTCATCGTATTTAGTACTTTGTATCTTTTAAGGCATTCTTACTAGCGGAAAAAGTTATAGAATTTCATGTTATACTTACGAATATTGTGGGTTGTGTGAATTGCAGGCACTAACACCTATTATTCGCATTTGTGGGTCGTTTGAAACACAGTGGAGCGAGTATCTCCTGATGCTTGCGTCCTATCGTTCGCTCCTTGCGATAACTCATGAGCATTTGTGTGTTCTGTCCAGATCCCGAAACGATGTTCCAGTTTAGAAAGACAATTTAAGATTATACTATGAAGATGTGTTAGTGAGGTTTATTTTCAAATTCGATCTTTTTATTAGTGGTTGGTTAGAAGTTTGCCTTTAATTATTATTAAGTCGATTTTTTTGTAGCGCTCAGTATATATATCAACAGTTTGATTAGTTGATTAACATCAAAACAGCCTGTATGAGTGGTTTAATTCCCAACGAAGATTAAGAAAAATCGAAACAGCCGCTACAAGTACGATGGTATCAAAAGATGCACGTGAAATTTTTAATTTACGTTTGATATTTAAATAAAATCCAGGAGAGTTGAATAGTAAACATCATTCGTTACAACAGATTTAGGATTGATCTCTCATCATGATAGTCAGGTAATGTTACTACAACGTTTCTGGATTCTTTCGATTAATAATGTAAGTGCATTTTATTCCATGTCTACTACTGACTTATGGTCCGAATTGTTTTAAATATGCTGGTGCAAATTTTGTATCATTTCACGTTTAGTATTTGGATAACATTTTTAGAAAAATATTAAATCTTCAATGTCTAGAAATTTCATACAAAATTGATTATCAGTTATTTGACGAACTATATTATTAAAAGTTAAAGGAGTTACCAATGTGGAACTATTTGCTCTCATGAAAGAAAATGTTTTTAGATAGCTAAATATTTTGTTCTAACAAATATTGAATTGATTCAGAAATACATCAGACTATTTGGACATGCATATGTTTAAATGATTATCTTCGTTACCACTATCATATCAAAATAATAAAAAGTTAATGCAAATAATTTATTGATGTTTAATGTTGAGCTTAAGAACTTTTACAGTTTAATAACAATCTGTAAAGTGTTCACATCTGAAAACCATTACGGCTCGTACAAACGAAATGTGCTTCGACATTAAAAATTAAACTAAATGAATGAAGTCAACCGTTATTTCTAATCAAAGCCGGACATTTTTAGATTATTCTTATTCAGATTTTAGATAAACCTGTAATTGAAATCAATTTTTTTATTTTCATTATAGAAATAGAAACATTTTATTGTGAAAACTTTCACTATTTTTGGATGTTTCGAACAAAGTATTGAAAATTAGTAAGTTAATATTTTTCGAATATCATTATTGCTTAACTTGGGTCGCAAATAGTGATTCCTTTGTATTTACCTTTTCAGGAGCAGTCCCTCTTAGGGGGAATAGCTATTAAGTGGATTTAGAGTATTTGTCTTGTTGTACTAAGCATAAGGGTTTCCACTTCTCCCATTGTGCATATTTCCATCTAGTATGTAGAAGTGTTAGAGGTGGTGGTGTCCTTCCTTTTCCCATACACTTGTTAGCTATTTATGTACCAACGATGCATTTTATTTTCTCAAAGCCATATTCCATCGATCATCTAGGCTATCTTTTGCGGTAGGTAGTACGCCTTAGACCTATCAGTGAAAGGAAGTAGGGGAATAGGGGCACTCTGGGACAGATCCACATTCCTCCCTATCCTCCCGATCCTCCCGATTCATATCTAACCTAGGTTTTTATATGTAAATTACCATAAAGAGGATCTGCTAAGTCTTATTTTAAAGGGATTTCCTCCTTGTGGGGAGGGATTTCCTCTTTGTGGAGAAGGGTTCCATTTTGCTTCATTTTTACCGCCAGCATCCCTACCCTAAAAAATCGATAACTACCCCTAACATTTTCGAGATACCTCAAGGTACCTATCGGCACCGCACGACCTTTGCATTTTCACCTTTTTAATTTTCATCTTAACATCAATCCTTATCGAGTTACAACCCCCAATTTTATAACTTGGAAACCATATACTAGATTTCTTACGTTGTTCAGATGCACGTTTAAGGGAAACATTCGCGTCTACTTTGGACAAAGAACATGGTATTACGCGATTGGAAGCCGCAATATACAACTGTACAATTGGAAACTATGTCAGTGCGGAACAGGTGTATAATCCCTTGAAAAACTGTTTAACCTTATTGGAAGATAGTAAGTTATACTTTTTAAAGGCGCCAATGTACTCGGTACCAATTGTCAAAATGTGGAGTAAGCTATCAGCCAAGCTACAAAATAGCTGCTGATTAGTGTATAATAACCTGCTACAGTACGTGTATTGGGGAATAGCAATACAAATAAATTGACTGACTTGCAAATTAAGTTGTCCGACAAACCAAAGCAAAGGGAAAAACTGATAAAGTATGTGCTTTCGGCTTTAAGTTGTAACTACTTACCTAAAAATAAAAATTTTTCACAAGTGCTACATTAAAGCAGGTAGTACACATTTTACACAATCTGCAACACCATGTTCTACAATTCCAAAAGAAATAATCATTTCGGAATTGGGGTTGATAGATACGCCTAATATTCGCCCAAAGGTTGTACGACAACGCGTAAATATTGGCAGTAAACTCTATCCGTTTACGCTAAAGGAAATTGCGCCATTATGCACGCCATACGCTGTAAGTGGAAGAAAAGACAGCTGGAATTAGAGGAAATTGATGCAAAAAAACAAAAGTAGGGTTACATGGAAAACACTACGACAATACGCAAACAATACAAAGATGTGTTAGATAAAGAACACCTTATTAGAGAAAATGAGGAAGAATTAAAAGATTATTTATGTGCCGATGGACTGACTTAGATACTTCCGGGTTCTACAAGCTGTATGCATTTGTAGTTAATTAGAAAAACTCTTTTAGCTATGTAGGCGTCCTTGCGGAAAAGGATGTACTAAATCCGTATACTTTTTAAAAGGTTGTTCTAAAAACGTATTTATAAAAATGGCAGATAACTTAGACGAACCAAGGTATGCGGGTTTTGTAACCTTGACGTACACAACACGCAAAGGGGTTCCGTTAAACATTGTATATTTGCCTATTAAAGAGCTTTTCAGATCATTTAAAACCGAAGGTCCTACAACCTATAACGACCATATATTCTCAGAAGTGGTGCAACTACGCAACAGTAAGTAGGAGAATAAGAATTCTCTCCAATACCGACAAGAAGAAGTCGATCAAGCTAACAAGATACGTATGCAGGATATATTGGAAGTGCCGCGATTAAAAGATTGTCACAAGTTGCAAGATTTACACGAAGGAATGAATCTGGTTGTTGATGGAGTCAAAGACTTTATAATTAGAAACAAACTTCGGTACATTTTACAATTCGAAAACCTAGACGGTTTCTAAGTATCGAACTATTGGCTAGAAAAGGAATACAGGACTTGGGTGTCGATTTAAATTTTAAGCTGCGAATAAAATTAGATAAAATTAAAACCACTGCAAACAAACATAAAAAGGACTGTTTTCTGTGTATAGCTTTGTATTAAAATTAAGTTTAAATGGCTCCATGCTTGGTATTAAATATTTTAAAATGTTGTAGTGTATAATGTCAGAATAAAAATTTTAGAATAGTATTACATTTCCTTTATTTATAAAAGGCTATGGCGTCACCACAACCTTTGAAAAAGTAGCCGAAACTAGGTAACCGAAGATAAAAGCGAAGTGATGATGTTACCTATATAAAAATAGGCCTTAAGTGTACACTGTGTATTTATAATTAAATAAAATTGTTTTAAAGGAATGTGCGCTACTTTTTCGCTTACGCCAATTTTTGAAATTGAGTTGGCCTAAGCTTCAATTAATGGTAGATTCGGACTTCTAAGATAACTTAAATCGGTATGACCATACACGATTAGAAATCGTTTATAAATAAAAAAGATTTAAAATTGGGGGTTGTAACTCGATAAGGGTTGATGTTAAGATGAAAATTAAAAAGGTGGGAAAACAAAGGTCGTGGGGTACTAATAAGCACCGAGAGGTATCTCGAAAATGTTAGGGGTTAAGTTATCGATTTTTTAGGGTAGGGATGATGGGGTTAAAAATGAAGCAAGAAGGAACCCTTCCCCCTCCACAAGGAAAAAATTTCACCCAACAAGTAGGAAATTTCACCCCCACAAAAAGGAAGTCCTTTTAAAATAAGACTTATCAAATTCTTCTTATGGTGATTTACATGTATAAACCTGGGTTAGATATGAATCGGGATGATTGGGTGGATAGGTAGGAGTGTGGATCTGTCCCAGGATGCCCCTATCCAACTACTAAAGGGATAGATAAAAGCGTTTCAGGTACGTATGAAAATTTTCAAAAAGTAAGATTTTAGCTATACATCACTTCAAAATATATTTTTTTCCGCGACAAGTGGAACTTTCTTGTTTTTTAAACATTATAAAAGTTTTTTTATTTCTGCTAAATATTCTATTATTGTCTTGAAGGATATTTTATGCCGTGGATCATCGATCGAATTCATTTTTGACCGTTTTAAACCAGTTCGTTACATCATCTTGCTCACAAATAAACGCAATTACATGGCTGATCATTTCAGCCGTTCTTATGCATAGCTGTGGATGTCTTTTTGTAAATGTACTGTACCATCCATTTCCAGGTAGGAAACAAAGTGTTGTTCTCAGATAAATTTACAAAATTTTGTACACTACTCTGGAGGTTCATTAATCTGCTGGGAAAGCCTTTTCGGCAATATGCCAAGATCCAACTGAAAATACATTAAGTTAGTAAGTGGAATTATGAATATGAATTTTATGAACGTATTCAACAAGTTGATCCCCTTGTAACGAATACAATTACCTGCTTCATAAATATACGTTTTTGTTCTAAATATCTATTTAACAAATATCCATTATTAGACAGAAAATATTTAATTTCGATAGTAACAATATATTACCAATTCATACATAGGTCTCCACCTATATTTAAAGACTCGAAGTAAAATTTAAGATTTCTTCTATCTGCATATTAATACAATATTCCCATTCTGCGCGTGCTTGGATAATAAAATTACATCGTGGCCAAGGTTCAATATTTACCATCTGAATGTAGTCAGTGAAGCAAGTGTTGAAACGTGGGCTAGCAGGTTTGAAAAAACATGCTGTGCCAAAGAGAGGTGCAATAATGTCAACGGATACCATGGCCTCAATTAGTTGTTACATCGACCTAGAGTGACCAAGAAATATATCTACGGTAGGTGAATAATTTTCAAGTTTACATCCAAATCATTTTCCACAATTCTTTTCAGCGCAAGTAAAAGCAAGTAAAATATGTCCAATTTTGAAACGCAAGTAAAATTTAATGTAAAATTAGAAATACAAGTAAATTTCAAGTCCAATTTTGAAACGCAAATTTTATAGTATTGGAACGCAAGTTTTATTTAAGCACGTAATGTATCAAATTGTAGACCAATAAATGTTTCGTATATAATTGTTATGGAACACAGAAGCACAATTGGTTGTTAGTTGTATGGAAAGTACAAAGTCTTAAATGTTGCTATGCAAGATGGTGGACATTTTTGCAGATGTTGTTTTGTATAGAAGTCAAGCCCGTCCATGTGCCAGCCGCGCACATCTGCTTTTGTAAGTACTATAGATGGTTGATGAACTCGGATGCCTATCAGATTGTTTGTGGTGAGTCATCTCCAATCTTAGATCAATTTTCATTTCATAGAACCAATACTTAAAATGTACAAATAATGTTTGTAAATTCTATATGTTCATCTAAATTGGTAAACGAAAATTTTGTAAAATTTATATGGTCATTTAAGTTAGACACGTAATATTTTATTCAGAATTTAATAGTTGGATATTTCATAAATGCTCTTATAAACACATAGAAATTTCTATATGATAATTTTTGAATTTACAAGGTTATACTAAAATGTATTCGTAACTAAACACGTGACATGTTGATATTTGTTTGTCACATTATAAAATATATTTTTTTGGCTGTACACCTGAAGTATAGTTAAATTCAAACAATAAGTGTTTTTGGTCTTTGATTTCATCAATTAAATCAATTAAAAATTTAGTTCTGTAATCTACCGAAAGTCGGAGCATTTAATCTATAGATTGTAAACCCGAGAGGATCCTATTTTGGTATCATATATAAATTGTAGAATAATAACGAAAACACTATAAATAAATTTTCAATTATAAAATTCATATAAATAATCAGAAACTAATATTAGACCTTAATAAAAGTAATTATCTCGAAAGTTTCAGTACGTATGAAATTGTACAAATGATGTATATATGTATATATATATATATATATATATATATATATATATATATTGTGTAAATCAATAGAAAGAATAATAAGTTGTTTTAAAGCTTTCTTTCATTGAAGTCAACAACAATTTTTCTATAGAAGCAAACAACCACTTTTATGAAATTCTTGTAGAGAAGAAAGATATATTATTGGTGTTGAGTTAAAAAAATTTTTTTGAAGTATTATTTTTACTAGTTGATCTTTCTATACTTTATTTTTTTTGTAATAAAGTGACTAGGCTCTAACTTAGCCCTAGTTCAAAAATGTTAAGAAGTGATCAAATTTTCAGATAGCACGAGATCGTCGTTCCCTTTCCAGTTTGCAGAGTCATAAGTAAGTATTATTTTTCTATGTGTTACTCGTCAAGGATATTTTTTTCTTTTCGAAGATTTCCGTATCTGGTCTTCGGATTGATTCATAGTATAATAATTATTAAGATACGGTGGCGTCCATTAAAAATTCTTTTATTATCGTATACCATCCTACGACCCTGTCTCATAGCTCTACCCTAAGTTCAAGAAACTTAACTGGCTGGAAGATCTCTTTAGAGGGTCCTTTTACTCTAAGCCATTTACCATCCTCTCTACCATGGGCTTAAACGTTAAACAGGAACTCCTAATAATTTATCGAGGCTCTGTCGCCTATAAGGTAGAGTAAACACGCTATATAAATCTACAGAGAAAAGGTGTGTAACACCCTTCTTGCGAAAAGTAAGCAGAATATCCATAACCAGATTTTTAAACTTTTTGCCCATGCTGATCTTAATAGTAGATCGCGCTCTTTCGTACGTTACTGATGCTTTTTTTAACATGTCCACTTTCAATAGCTTCAATAGCCAATTTACGTTTTGCTTCCATTCCTGCCAGTATCGTCTGGCTGAAAATACAAAGATTTCTTTAAGTTCAACACAAACCTTAAATTATACATGATTTCTACATATACATGGTTTCTACATGCCAATGACTAAATTATGATTTTTCAGTGATGTCTAGTTGTTGGTAAGGTTATACCAACCACTGTAACAAGCAACGGTTAACGGTGTACAGTAGTGGACATTTTGATATTTTAAGGTTATATTATACGAATAACATATTTTGCATAAGAAAATGAACAATAAACAATTCAGAAACATAAATACGTGATAAGAATTCTTACATGTACCAGTAGGATATTAAATATACTTACCCAACCTGTTACCTAACACAACACAACGAACACTGTGAAATTAGACTTTCTTGTATCATCCGAAACGTGCCACTTTATCCAGCAATAATAAAGTGTATAAACAGTAATTCCAACAAGAGGATGTAGAATCAGTAGAACAGGTTGCTAACTTTCACAAAAAAAATTTCATTGCCAAAATTTAGCTTGTTACTAGTTATCTTCTACTTATACTGCAACGTGCCAACGACTGTGCTAGTGCCAACAGCTGTCGCCATTACCTATTTTATACACCAGTCTACGGTGTAGTGAACGTGTCAACAATTTTCTATAAACTCAACTTCTTATAGTAGAATAAATACAGAGATGGTTAATTTTACTCCTATAATATAACCCCAACTGCATTTGATTTGTATAAAATTGAAAAGAAGTTGCATTGAACTTAATTGTGCTTAACTTATTATAGAACTAACGGAAAACTAAATTATGATCAAGCACAGTGGATATAAACCCCCAAAGAACAGTTTCAAATCCAGAAGACGAGTAAATCTTAAACGTAAATTCAAAGCACCAGAGTATACAACATGTAAATTACGGTCTGTGAGTTCCTGTGCAGTCACCGTGAAGCAGGAGTATACTCCGTGACTGAAATCCAAAATTTAAAACTAATCTGAATTCTAATATTCTCTTTCATTTTTAATTCTCTTTACAAACTTCAGCATGACAAAATCTTAATAAAAAGAAAACATTCCGTTTATTTTACGTTCGTGTACTTTTCACAGCGCTTGTAACAAGCTTAAAATGTAGATCGGGTTCTCTTCCAAATTTAGAAATTACATTATTAAAATAAATAAAGCTGATCACCTCGCAACTTTGTTAGACCTCACTCCTTTGTGGAAGTATGAAGTGCATAACGCTTGTATTTGCTACATTGCACACCAGCAGCAGGCATCGACAGTGATCTGCTGTTACAATTTCTATTGTACAAAGTGATTCAAAATGGGGATACAATTTCGGTTTGCTGTATTTCCTACACTACATATTGTATTTTAAATCTGAAACTTACATTTGATTATACATACATGGAAGATTGCAGATGTTGAATATGCCACCTTCCGGCTGTACGGATAACATCTAAATGGCAGTTGAATTCAACCCAAACTTAATGACGAGTATCTTGTGTCACTGAGTTCACCGCAGTGGTGATTCGGTTTGTTGAGTGATTCAAATTCGTGGGAAGAAGTGGTACGTATTCTGCATCTTTCACAAAGCCCCACAAAAGAAATCACACCGTAGTGGCCAAGACTGAAGTGCCAAGTTTTCATTCCTCGTGCAACCTAGCCATCATTGAGGTAGAGATTCAATCAGGAAACGTTGAATATTCAGATGTAAGTGGGGTGGAGCTCCGTCCTGCTGAAAATGCAATCTCCTGAATCTTCATTCTTTTGAGGAACAAGCCAGATTTGCAGCATTCTAAAATGCCACTCTAACAACCGCATTTTCGTCAAAAAAAGGTCAACGATACGGCGTAAACACATTTACCTTTGGGCTGTTGCGCACTTCATCGCCTCAGAGCAACGGAAGGTTATACAAAAACGTAAATATCGAGATAACCGTGTTAATTTATTCACAATGAACCCTTTTATTCCGTGAAACACTAAGACATAAAAATTATAGCATAATTCTTCAGAAAAATACTTATCTTTGTGTAGTCATATTTCCGTAAGTCAACTATGTACAATGCAAGACTAGGAAAAGACACATATTCTACTGTTCCATTATTTCTTTTACGCTAATTCGATTCTCAATAGTACAATACTAAGCTAATAACTAATAGGTAGTGTTATTTTTAAAATTAATTCTAAATTACAAAACATGACAGACTTTGATGTGCAGTTATGCGTAATGTGTATTGATTAGTTTTTAGAGCGACACAAAACAAAAACAACGTGGTATTTCAATATTATACGTTGTGTGTAGTTGTGTGATCTCATGACTCTGATTTTGCTAGTGCATTAATTAAATACTTTCTTAGTCCGAACAAGTTTGGCTTAAACAATTGCTTGTAAGTCATTATTTTGCGATAAAGTGTATAAAAAATCCCAAATTTTAAATGAAAATAACTGTAGCGTCTCTAGCAAAGGTCTCTCAAGTACACAGCGCACTTAAATTGTAACTAACACGATGGCATCCTCTGGGGTAAAAGATTCCAGAGTTAAAATAGTATTCTTTTCAGATCTCCAGGAGGGGACTAGTTTTAAGGATGTGATCAGAAAGTTTAAAGGAAGCGCAAGGAACATTTTGCGAGTCGGATAGTAGAATGTTAGAAGTGTGAAGCAAGTAGGCAAGCTAGATTAGCACTAGACATAGTAGGTATCAGCGAAGTTCGCTGGCCTGAGCCGAGGGGATTTTTGGAGTGGAAATTTTAGGATAATTCCTACAGGATCAAAGGAAGGAAATTCGGGTGTGGGGATAGTTATGCGAAGAAAGCTAGGACACTGTGTAGAAAACTACTTACAAAAGAACGAAAAAGTACTCAGTAATAATATAAGTACAGATACCCAACTCTAGCTACAGTGAGGAAGAGGTAGAAGCGATCTACAAAGACATACTACGATACGTAAAAGGAAATGAAAATTTAATAATTACGAGGATTTTAATATAGTGGTAGGTGAGGGTAAGGAAGGAGCGGTTAGTAGGTTTAAAAGATGATACCAGGAGATATAAGAAGATATCAAATACATTAATTCTTGTTAGACGATGGTTCAGGAATCAAGTAAAAGACTAGAAGCTACCCAGAAGCAGATATAGGCACTGACCGCAACATCGTAATTATGAAGGCCACTCTAAAATTTAAAAAAAAAGTAACGGAAAAACTACTTTGACTTTGAGAAACTAAAACATATAAATTTCCACGAAATATTTTAAAAAAGTCTAATAAATTGCTGAAAGATATCGGGAAAAATTCTTTTTATAGGGAAGTAGAAACAGAATGGAATAACATTAAATCCAGTTGAGACATAGAGGCTAGAGATATTTTGAGGTATACACAAAAAGAAAATAAGAAACCATGGATAACAGAAAATATCCTGAAATTAATAAAAGAAAGACGAAAATGCAAAAATGGATCCGATAAAACAGAGACACAAAAGCCATAGAATGGAAAGTTACTCGCAAATACAGAAAAGCTAGAGAACAATGAATTGATGAAAAGTGCAAAGAGGTACAAACTAAGATGGAAATAGGAAAGGCAGGCGAAGCATGCAAACTAATTAGAATGATTTTTACGGATATAAAACTGTATAGCAAAAGTAAAGGAACGCGGGAGGTGTCATTATAGAAAATGTAAAGTGGATTGATGACAAAACTGTATATGGGATATATCGGATATTGAAATGGATGACTTGGGATATTCTATAGAGATGAGTTTGAATTAGCATTAAAAGGTCTGAAAAATGGTAAGGCACCGAGTACAGATAAGGTGCGAGCAGAAACTCTAAAAGCCGCTAGGCAAGCAGTAACAAAACGCCTCTTCCAACTTGTAAGATATATGTATGAGACTGGCGAGATAACCAAAGATTTTGAACGTAACATCATAGTCACTATATCAAAAAAGAGAGGCTCGGATAGATGTGGAAATTCCCGAACAATGACAGCACACGTGTCAACAATATTAACTAGAATTGTACTAAAACGGACGAGCTGAAGTATTATTAGGAGAAGATTAATTTGGGTTTAGGCGAAACAGGGGAACACGGGAAGCTATTTTAGCTCTGAGGGTGATAATGGAGAAAACAAAAGAAAAAGAGAAAAGCGTGCATATATAATTTCGTAGATCTGGAAAATGCATTCGACAATGTATAATGGAAAAAAACTGTTCGAAATACTCAAAAAGATTGAAATGTTGTTGTGCTCTGCGCCACTGTAACCGCATCGTATATATGTAATTCGGAGAGAGGGAAGGCGGCGATGGCTAGGAGTAAGCGGTGATAGTGGGGGAGTGACGTTTTGAGAGTGGAAGCCGAATGATTATCTGAATTCACCGACCACGGAATTAAGATTTACCTATTATAAAGAGTACGGGTCCTGAATTGTATTTCGGTTTAAATTGCAGCTCAATGTACCAAATTATTATAATTTTATTCGATACCTTTAGTGTTGCTAATAAATGTTTACAGGTATACTGAGTTTTATTTTAGCACAACACAAATTGGCGCCCAACGTGAGTTTGGTGCAAAGGCGAGTTGCAGATCACAATTCAGAAGATCATCGTAAATATACGAAATAAATATTGGAATTGGGGTAAGGAAAGGTCAACTTTGCTTGGTATGTACAATTGTCCAAACAAATAATCAAGATTGTGTTTGAACTATCATTATGACCATCTTCATAGCAAGCAAACAGCTGGTTCATCCAAAGCATTATAATTATAACAGGCCTTTTAGTTGCAAACAAACAAGACGGTTATGTTGGGAGTGCAAAAAGGATAGACGCTATCTCAAGTGCAAAACGAGTATGAAGTTCTAGAACAGGTTTTAATTCTATAGATGTGCTTAGTAAAATAAACTTCAAAGTTTTCGAGACCAGGTTAGAAAAAAAAGTCAGGTTATAACACATGTGACGTGTATGCTGTATTACACTGTCTTACATTGTTTACAATTATAAGACTGTTTGTTTTGTACAAACTAATATTGTTTAATTGTTAAGGAAGTAGGAGTCGCTATAGTGGAAAAGTACCCGCACTTTGGTAGTAAAAAATAAAATAATAATAGAGGGTAACAAAGGCTTAAGAGAATCCATGGATATGACTGATTTACAAAGTTTAATGGTTCATTTAACACGCAATATGCTTAAAATGCAAGGTAGTATATCGGATTTGGCAGAAACAGTAAGGAAAGTTCCCAAAGAAGTAAGTCGCTCTTTAGCGTTTAAATAGTTCCTTCAGATATTTTAGTTAATCCGAAAAATAGAAATTATATATTACTATGGCGAGACTTGGGGGCAACGAGCTCGTCTTCCAACCAGGGGGACAACTACACCCCGTCAAATTTTTGAAAAAATAAAACAATTATTTATAGATGCAGGGGTGCCCAACAATGCGAAACTTAACCTCGCTATGTTAGGATTAAAAGCGGCAGCCGCAGATTGGGCGGCTGCTCGCGAAAATTCATTTACAGACTTCGGTGATTTCGAAAAGCAATTTAAACATCGATATTGGAACGCGGATTGTGAGTGTGAACTATTCTACGAGCTTAAATATGGGCAATACAAAACTGGCAGCCAGGCTGATTACGTTTTAAAATTATCCGGGCAGGTAGAATTTTTATCGGAGCGAGTCGACGAAGAGGTATTAGTCAAATGGTTAACGACACATTTTAATCCAGAAATTCAAAAGGGGATTGTGTTGCAGGCTATCGGCAATACAACTGAGTTGGAATCTTTTTTACGGAAAACTGATACAACATACATTTCAAAAGATAGATACAGTATACCACCACGAAGGGGTTACGAAGATCGTAGGGTTGTAAATCATAGGGGGGGAGGGGGGTCATGATGCAACTCGTTATCAAAATAATTGAATAATTAACCAGGATTTCCAGAAAAGCGGGAATCTTCTAGTAATAATCTTAACGAAAGAGAAAACTGGCGTAGTACAGATAATAGGAAAATGACCAACCACGATAATAATAGGGAAATTTGATATTTAAATAAACATATTAATTTGGAGCCAAGTGAACTGTGAACAAGTGAACAGTCAAGTGTCACCTATCATAAAAATATATGTAAATGAAAACCCCATGAATGCTTTAATCGATACTGGCAGCCAGGTATGTGCAGTATCAGAACTTTATCTTAAAGAACTACAAAACCAAATCCAAATACAAGCGTTACCTGTATCAAATGTTACCGTGTCAGTAGCCGTAGGTTGTAGGGTAAGTAAGATATCCGAACAGGTCCTGTTGCCTATAAGCATAAATGATTCTACTTTCGATGTTCCTTGTATAGTAGTACCAAAGTTCAATTAAAATATAATTCTAGGTAGCGACTGGCTAAAACAAGTAAATGCGAAAATTGATTTTTATAGTATGTCTCTTCTTTTACCGGAAGAACAATTAAATTTAAAATTTTTGGAGGACGAGGGGCCAACTAAAAGGGTTTCTATCAATTTAATTCATCAAGTTAAAAGAAGTTCTCGTCACAGGTATTCTGATGAAGAACTAAGGAAAGCGGCCTTGTCGACTCAAACCTTTAATGACAAACAAAGGGCACAATGGTATGAGCTATTACACTCTAATAGCCAGGTTTTTTCGAAGACGCCTGGAAAAACTAATGTCTATGAACATGAAATTATTATGAGGAATGAAACTCCATTCTTTAAGAGGTCCTGCCCCATCCCATTTGCTTACCGGGAAAAAGTTAAAAAACAAATGCAAACAATGTTAGATGAAGAAGTTATCGCTCCCTGTAAGTCTGAATACATATCTCCGTTAGTAACGGTACAAAAAAAAAGACAAAACCCCAAGGGTATGTTTAGATGCCCGCTTTTTAAATTCCCGCATAATTAAAGATCATGTATTGCCTCCTTCACCCGAAGAGTTGCTGGCTAAGCTTGATAGAGGTCAAGTAGTTTTGACATTAGACATGACGGCGTCATATTGGCAAATTCCGATTAAAAAGGAATACCGCCAATATACGGGATTTCTATATGAAAACACCACATACTGTTTTAATGTTCTTCCATTTGGACTCTCTACATCAGTCGCCAGTTTTATCCGGTGCTTAAGCAAGGTCCTAGGACCTGAATTTGAGGGGTTTATTTTGAATTATGTCAATGACCTCCTTGTTTTTTCAGTCTCTCCCGAGGATCATTTAATTCACCTTCAGAAGGTATTTCGGAGATTTTTGGAAAGTAATCTTACTATAAAATTGCAAAAGTCACAATTTGATCAGCGCGAAGTCGAGATTTTAGGGCACATTATTTCAAGCACGGGTATTCGTATAAATTCAAAACGCATTGAGAGTATCCAGAAGTTTCTTGTACCACGAAATATCCGGGAACTGAGAGCTTTCCTGGGATTTGTAAACTATGAACGCAGATTTTGCGATGGACTTACCGTCCCGCTACTAAAATTACTTAAGAAAAATTGTAAATGGGAATGGGATAACGAATGCATGATTGCATTCAATAATGTTAAGGAAGCTTTTCTACAAGTTACTACTGTGGTACACCCAGATTTCAATAAATGTTTTTATATTCAATCTGATAGTTCAGATCAGGCGGTAGGTGCAGTTCTGTACCAATTAAACAGTGATAATAGTCACCAAATTATTGCATTTGCAAGTCGAGTGTTGAGAGGGGCTGAATTGCGCTATAAAATTACCAAAAAGGAAGCTCTTGAGGTTATTTTTGCACTAAAGCAATGGCGCACATTAGTGATGGGTCAAGGTTTAATAATTATCACGGATCATAAGGCATTATCCTTTTTGCTAACGATGAGGTTAAATACGGGAAGTCTTGTTCGATGGGCACTTTATGCTCAAGAGTTCGACTTTTAGATACAGTATTGTCCAGGAAAGGACAATGTGTTAGCGGACACGTTATCTAGGTATCCAATAAAAGAAAATTGAGAAGAGCGTAGTAGATTAAAAGGAATTAACCTTGGAACTGGCCTTCATGCAATTAACGCAAGAATTTCGACAATTAAATAACCATCTCGAAACAATATGCCAGTACCAACGGAAAGAATTGTGAATTAGTAAAATAATGAAATTATTGGAGGGAGATGAGTATTGTAGTGAAAGACAGAGAGCATTTAAATGGTTTCAAATATATAAGGGAATTTTATTTAAAAAGGGTGACGTTAATTCGCCCGGCTGGAGACTATGTGTGCCGCGTAATCAAATACAGGGCTTAATTCTCCAGCAACATGTAGATGGGGGCCATTTCGGCTACAAGAAGTTATATGCTCACCTAAGGGAACTGTTGTATTGGCCGAAAATGTGTAAACAGATTCGACATGTTGTGAGGGCACGTGAGCTGTGCCAAAAGGCAAAATGTTCCAAAGGTATGACAGGAACGGTGAATTCGGTTAGTCCTAAGGGGTCTGGCGAACTTGTGTGTCTGGACCTTATGGGGCCCTTACCTAGGTTAAGGGGGGGGGGCGCCCTACCTCTTAGTCGTTGACGCATTTACACGATTTGTAAAATTATATTCTCTAAAAAGGCCTACCGCTCGTGCCATTGTAAATCGTCTCATAACGATTATTTTGTAACTGTACAAATCCCCCGAGCAATTCTGTCCGACAAGGGGACCCAATTTAAATCCAAGTTGTGGTTATTCCAGTTGGATCAATACCATATCTCTGCCCGATTTACATCAGTGTATTTCCCAGAGGGCAACAAAACAGAGCGTGTGAATAAATAAATAGGAAGGTTGCTTCGCACTTATTGCTTCGACAAGCATACACGTTGGGCTTGTTGTTTGACTAGGGTAGAGGGATGTCTTAATAGGGCCATACACAGCAATATGAGGTACTCCCCTGAAGTTTTACAATTTGGTGAAAATACGGAAAACAATATTAAAAAAATTATTGAATTCCCGCAGCATCATTTTCCAATACGGTCACAGGATAAAATTATACAGTTGGTTTATGAACGGCTTATTTCAAAAGCAACCAAATATAAAGTAAAGGCGGAAAGGGTCAGGGGTCCTACATCTTTCAAGAAGGGGGATCGTGTTCTTGTACGGACCCATCCCATGCCGTCAGCCATAGATGCGTGTATTGCAAAATTTTTCTTGCTGTACGAGGGGCCTTATACCGTTAAACGGGTTGTAGGGCCTAACTTGTACGAACTTGTAGATGATGAAGGCCGCTATAAGGGCAGAAAAAATTTCAAAAATCTTAAGGTATTTCATACCCTGGAAAATACTGAGTTTTTGTAATATGTATTTTATTTCTTTTGTTTATGTTGTATATGTGTATTAAAATAGCGCTGTTGGGGATACCGCTTACTATTTTAATAGGGGGGTAGTGTTGTGCTCTGCGCCACTGTAAACGCATCGTATATATGTAATTCAGAGAGAGGGTAGGCGGCGATGGCTAGGAGTAAGTGGCTATAGTGGGGTAGTGACGTTTTGAAAGTGGAAGGCGAACGATTACCTGAATTCACCGACCACAAAATTAATATTAAGATTTACGTATTATAAAGAGTACGGGCCCTGAATTGTATTTCGGTTTAATAGCAGCTCAAGGTACCAATTTATTATAATTTTATTCGATACCCTTAGTGTTGCTAATAAATGTTTACAGGTATACTGAGTTTCATTTTTAGCACAACAATGTGTTTTAGGGATATACGGTTAGTACAGAGCTTTCACTAAGAGCAAACCACGATAATACAATTAAAGCAAGAACGTAGAGAAGGGGTCAGACAGGGATGTGCCCTATCCCCATTAATTTTTAACTTGTACATCAAAGAGTTAATGAATACTGTCAAATGCAGGAAGACATTTGGAATTATTATGCAAGGACAAAGGATTGATATGCTTAGATTTGCAGATGATATAGCGGTATTAGCATCTAGCAAGGACGAGTTAAAAACTGTTCTTAATGAAATGGAAACAGTTCAAACAGAAAGATACGGTATGGAAATTAACCAAAATAAAACTAAAGTACTAGTATACAAAGGAGGGGAAAATAAATTGAAAACTAGAACACAGATAGGTAACGAGAAGTTACACGGGATTAAGGATTTCTGCTACCTAGGGAGCCAAATACGCAAGATATCAAAAACGTAAAACATAAAAACAAAGATTATCACAAGGTTGTGCTACATTTAACCAGAAAAGACTACAACCGTGTTCAAAGACAAGAAACATAGAAACAAGGAAAAGATTGTTTAAAACAAATGTGTGGAGCACAGCACTTTACGGCTGTGAAACCTGGATAGTAGAAGAAGCGGTCAGGAAAAAGATAGAAGCCTTTGAAATGTGGTGTTACAGACGTATGATGAAGATATCATGGACAGCCAAAGTTAAGAACAAAGAGATACTAGAAATGGTAGGGTAAGAAGGAATTGTATGGAAAACTGTAAAAAATAGGAGAGACAGGATGATAGCCCACATACTAAAACATGAGGGAATAGAGCGGTATATTAGAAGCAGAAGATAAGAAAAAGGGAGGTAAAAGTAAACCTAGGTTAAACTATTCCACACAGGTAGTGATATGTAGTGCGTGGGAATTTCAGGGAAACGTGTAGGCTCGCTCAGAATAGAAATCATGAAGTTGCGTCTCCAACCAGCTCCAAAATGGAAAACCTAATGGCGACAAAAATAACTGTACTTAAACCTGGTGATTATTACACGTTAATTGTGCAAAAGAATTTACTGGAAGACTGTTACTTTGGCAAATGTTTTGGGGGATCTTGGTAGCCGCAGACTGCTTACCTTCGTTCACATACCAATGAATCTTGGTGAAATATGGCATATAATTTGGAAACAACAGAAGGGGAACCGAACTGAATCTAACCAGAAAGACCAACGGCTATGTTCGAAGACAACTGGCATACAAACAAGTAGTGCTTCAGATGTATGAAGATGGACAGACAAAGTTAATAAGAAGTAGGTGATAGAAATAGTGGGGAATTAAAAGTATCTGCGGGTAACAGAAAAAAAGGACAAATAGAGGGGCATGATACGTTCTAAGGCATTTTTGGGGATAAGTGTGGGATAAATTACAAGCAGAGATAGCAAAAAATAGGTAGAGGTAAACCTAAATCAGACTATTGCACGCAGATAGTGAAAGATGCAGAATGTGGAAATTCCAGGGAAATGTGTAGGTTAGCTCAGAATAGGAAACAATGAGGGTACGCGTCTAACCAGTTTCAGGACTAAACAACTAATGATGATGAATAATAACGAGCAGACTCAGTAAATAAGTGAAAACGATAAATAAATACTTAATTAATTTATAGTTACTTTCCGAGATTTTAGCATATCTTTTAAAGAGTATATTTTTTATGGAATTGAGGTTTAGTATTAATTTGTTTACTAAATATCAAAAAAGCATAGATAGTAGTTTTGTCAAATTTAAAAGCAGTTGTGTTGGTTGTAGATTATAGAATTCGTAAACATCGCGTAAACATCACTACAATTAATAAACCTAACTGACATTTTAATTGTAATTGTTATTTTTTTCAAAGCCTGCCCGATTTCCTGCTTGAACATTTTCTATAAAATGCATATTGTTGATCTGGCAGAATTCTGTTGATAGGGTATTATTGTAGGTTGTTATATCTTTAGTGAAAATTGTTATTGAATAAGTGGAGTTAATTGTTAATCAAAATGTATTAATTGTTTTATAATATCCTCCAATAGTAAGTTGTTTTTAGTTATGTAAATTAAAAATATTCTTAAAATTTGAAAAAAATCAAAAATTTCTCAGAAAGTAATGAATATAGGTATAGGGAATGCTTAACAAAAATGAAAGAACACTTAATGAACCATCCATTGTAGCAATAACATTGGTAGGGTACTATTCAAAAAAAAGTTTTAAAAATTACATTTTGCGAAACCTGACACAACCTGTATAATGTGAAGAAATTTCAAAAGAGTGATGTTTGCAAATATACTACGGTATATAGGAAAATTTTCTGCATCTTGAAAATTAACATAAGTTGTGTATTAGTGCAGTGGCAATGTATCTAATCAGGATCATTTTTCCTAAAAAACAGTTAAATATCTCAAAAACTAAAAGGAATAGACAGATAAAATTTGGCATAAAATTAAAGCGCTTTTTATGGGCTTTTCAAAAATGTAATATAATATAGGGCGTTCCATTTAAAAAAATATGAGTTTAATATGCCCTGGAATGCAGTTAATAAAATTATTACAATAATCAATAAAATTGTTCAAACACTGATATTGTCGTAAGGTAATTTTGGCACTTTTAATTCACTTAACGTGGAAACGGGAGGGCTCACATAGACACAATAACAATGACCTCGAAAATAAAACGGTTTGGGCGGTGCGGAATGACGTTGGATGCATAAACTAGTTAGTGTGACGGTGTCTATACCCGAAACTGTCAGTGAAAAGAAAACAAGTTATCGAATGCGGAAGGAAAACCGCGGAAGTGATATGCCGGCCTCATGAAAGTTGCCAGGGTTAAGAGGTTTTTGTTAATGACAAGTTGGATTTTGTAGCTGTAACGATTCCTACTCAGGGCGTCGATGAAATTGTGGGAACAAGAACTGTAAGTCGATTGAATTTTGTTTCAGAGATTATAAACATGATATACACTTTTTGTTGTATTTAACAACTGCAGTTGATGCTAATAATAATGTCTGAAGCTTATTATTAAGAAAGACTGTCAACTTTGATGCTCGCTTATTCAGATCGTATTGTATTTATCAAATTCTTCTAAAGATAGGTTTACTCTTTCATCAACAAATTAGCATTTAAAGCCAAATTGATTAAATTTTTATTAAGTTGAATCATTGATAATAATTAAGCTTTTTTTTAGCAAAACACGCATTTAACAAATTAGAGGTGGATCATAGTTGTTGTTCTCAGTTGTTATTTACTATTAAAGTTATGTTTTATAATATAGGTTAAATATTACATGACATGGATTTTTTTTTTGGTTTATTATGAACAAGTAGAAGGAGGTGATAGCCAAGCCCCGTCAACCTCCAGCAGCAGTAAGAATTTCCAAACAAGTTACTCGGGATACTACATTTGATTTTCTAATGCTGCACCCGAAGGTACTACATTGGCCAGGAAGCGAGTTTTTTTTACCTGAAAAAATTTTTGTTTTGCCAAACCCTTGCTGTTCCAAGCAAGGTAGAGATCTTTAACGTGTGCGACAACACTGGCACACAGGACCTCTATGTTACATGGCATCCGAATAAAGGCATATTTTTTTGTGAAAAATGCTCGCTCAACGTTTTTCAAGCGGACCGTGTTGGAACTAGAACCGGGGACCTTGGGCATAATAGCGACATGCATACCAACTACACCACGGAGCCACTCGGTTACTCGGAACACCCACCTTACAAGTATGCCGTATTTGTGTTATATTCTTTGGGTGGGTTGGTGCTCAGCGGTTTTACGGATAAGTTACAGATATTTAGTAGAAGTGTCACAAATTGAATATCCTTAAGGGTATTATATTTGCTTGTATTGAATCCACCGCGCAACACTGATAGCTAGTCGTAGCTCCAATTAACTGTTATATTGCTCCACGTCCGGTAGACTATGAATAATCAAGTGACTTAACGTCAATTCAGCACGCAACAAAGAATCGGCTGAAGATTTACTAATTTTTAATAATTCATTAGCTACTTAACAGACGTTTAACTAGATAAGTAATAAATATTAAGGAAAGTGGAAAACTATTTTTGCTTTTAATGTTATAGATAACTTTTTTATTTATAAAAATTAAGTAGCACATATTGGTTGTTATATAAAATACATGAAACAATAAACGGTTTAACAACGCTTTTTAATTACACTTCTTAATATGCAAAGTTTATTCTTGTTGAGTTAGGTTTACATTCTGGATGCTATATAGTGTATACTTACCTCTTGAAAGCTTAGAAATGCTATAGTTGTACGCTCCTAACACATTGCGACGAGTTCCATTTCATTGCAATTTTATTACAATTTAGCATGACATATTTGAAAGCACAAAGGAAATTGAATTTACATTGCAGCGTTTATTTAAACTATAAATGTACTAGTATGTTTTCTTATAATTTTTTTTTGAGTACTTGCCATGTATACTTTTAAAAGTAATTTCAACTTTTAAAAAGCATTTGAAGTCCTTCATATTTTACAATAAAGTAGAGAATTGGAGTGTCAGCAAATGACGATGGATGAGTTTGCTAAATTGGCAAACTGGTGCATAGTAAAGATCAAAGTAATCTGCATAATAAATGCACAAAGGTAATCTGTATATAGCTGCCTTGCAATGCTGTTGGGGTTAAGGGAATGCATTCTGCAAGGGCTTATCGTAGACTAGTGGCGTTTATGCGTTCTCTGTACCAGAACAGTGTTAATAAAGCTTTTTTGATTCTTTTCCAAATGTATGCAAATCATAGTATGGACCACATCGTCAAATTGCAGCGACAAATTGCTCATTCAAGTAATTGAAACGAACTCCAATCTAGACTTTTTTATTCGGTCCAATATAAATTTAATTAATTACAAATATTTAACGAGGTTACTTAACGTACTGATATGCGGCCCAGATATCGCAGGTACTAATTAGAACAGTATCTACTACACTGAATTCTTTCTAACACGACAATCACACTACATTTCTTACTAATTTAACTGCATACGTAGACGCACGAATAATTTATCTACACATGCACTAAACAACTTATATCATAATTTGCATAGAGATTAATAGTATATTATTCAACATACGGTAATGTAGGCAATAACTCACGCAGATGAAGTTTGCGGCACGAGCCGAAGGCGAGTGCCGTAATTCATGAAGTGAGTTATTGCCATTACCGTATGTTGAATACTATACTTTATCTACGACTATAAGCACAGTAACAAGTTTTAATAAACACATGTAATCAAGATTATTTAAAAAAAATTATAGTACAAATTTGTTTGACATTACGTAAATGTCAATGAGCATGGCTACTTTGATATTTTTGGTAGGTAATTAAATAGAAATATAAGCTGGAAGCGTGAGTTATTATAACTCACGCTCATAACTCACGGTGTTTAATTATGAACACTATTACTTGTTCAAAAGTATATGAATAATGGTCTTATAACTAAATAGGAGTAGATAAACGTTTTTGTTTTAACAACACGTATAAAGATTTGTTACACATCACTTGTGGATTAGTATACTGAACTAACTGTCAGGGCGTATGGTTTATATGTCAAATTATACACCTTCCATACCTTTCTAGAAATTGCGATATCATACTCAAATCGGCCGTTTGTTTAATTTGCATCGTTGTGTCGTTTACCCTTTCTATTATTAAATCGTTGGCCGGCAATGTTACATAATGTTATTTAACATAAAATTCTAAACGTTTAGGGGGTTTTGGGTACGGCGACACTATATTGGAGACATAGTCATTATAGAAATTGAGATTATGTTGTGTTATCAGGCTACAAAGAATTCAAACGCTAGTACCTGGTATATACTTCTAGCAGATTAAATTCTTGATCTTCGTCGGAATGCATCTTGAATAGGATAGCCTATACTGAGATCAAGCATCAAAATAAGTAGTAATAGAGCAACTCAGTTAAAACTATTTTAACTTTCTGTGAAAAGCTAAATCTGCGCCTGGAAAATGCACCCACGATAATTCTCCCATCAAAATTTGTGTCGCTATTCAACAGAACTACTGTTAAAACCATTCGATACAGAATACGTCAACTAGAGCATTACCTAAAATTCCATAAATTATATAAATTGTTAGAGATATTATCAAACTGTTTTGTATCAGAGCTCTTATGTGTTAAGTGAATTAACCCGTATCATGCCTTTTGTAGTTATTGGATAACCAGTTTCGGTTTCCTATATTCACTAGATCTATTATTTTTCGTTTTAAGAGTAAAGTAGTTCATATTGTTTCCTGAATCCAGTCCTGTGCATGTTATAAATTATTAGTTATATTGTAGGTTTAAAATGATTTAGTATATATAAATACTTAAAATTCTCACAGTAATTTTTTATTGCTCTTGAGGAAATAGTGTGAAACCTCTGTTGTACCTCGAACTATTTCTGCTGGGAATGACGGTGTTCGGAGAAGTAACTGCGTTGTCCGGGTTGTGTTATCATGCGTCGATGTAGTGCTCAAGTTTCTCGTCCTTAACCTTTTTCGTATCTAAAGCTATTACTGCACCACATCAGCACTCTGCGCAAGACCGAACCATTAAAACCCCTGAAATGAGTTTGTCGCTGAGGACTAAACTGTAAGTTTTATAGCATAAAAATCTGTTTATAGAAGTTTACATTGTTGGAACCTAAATATTTAGTTAAGTAAGGATTGGAGTACGTAACAACGGCCCCCAGCGTAGTGGTTTTATATAACATAATTTATCAATTAGAAAATGTTAAAGGTTGGCTTCCTTCTGCCTCTGATTCAACTAAAAAATTTAGCGATTGCCCCATGGACATATTCATTATGTGTAACGTTATTAGTTGTGTCAATATTTGCTTTGTCTTGGTGTTGCATATACTATCTAAACTGAAAACATGAACTTTACTATCGGATTGCAAAATGTCTTTTAATTTCGTATTTATATAAAAATTAAAATGAAAGTGAAAGCTTTCTTAGCATTTTCTTAAATTCTTTAGAAGAAAAAATTCCATAATAATTCCGGTTTTTCTGTAAAATTTGCGTAGGTTGCAATACTTCAAAGTTCATTGCGCGCACTGTAACTGATTTGATTTGATTTTAATCCACGTAATTTGTTGCATAGTATATTAAAATAATTCTTAAATTGTAATTTTTGTATCTCGGCAATTTTTGGAACCGAAAAATAATGAGTTAATTGTGGTTTTTGCGTATAATTCACCAAAATTTATGTTTATTTGAATGAAATGTTTTAAAATTTTACTCCTAACAACGCTTTTAGATCGCGTATTTTACACGTAACCGTAATTAATCCTGTAAAAATTAACTTACTTTGAAATACCACTGTATTTATCTTGCTATTTTTTTTAATAAATAGTTTTGATTGTTTGTAATTTGTCTTTGCCTTATTTGTTTAGATTTCGAGGTTTAACATTTATTTTTTTCCCGTTTCAATGCTACGTTTTTTACTTAGATAAATGTGTGTAAAAATTACTTTTAACATATTTTATCTACCTGATATTGCTTAATGTATCTTTTGAGAACTCTTATTCACCGAGTTACTAGTAAAAACTTGTAAGTTGGTTGTTTAGGGATTTTTTCCGAAAATTCAATATAAACCTTTAAAATCAATTACCTGCATTTAAAAACGAAGGAATTTTGTTTTAAGGCAAAAATTTTTCTGATAAACTATTTTCGAAATTTATCTCTTCTTAAGTGAGACTATCAATCCATTTATCCAAAAACCTAAAGATCTTTATAGTATACCACAAGTGAAGTGGCATAAAAAAATCTAAAACATTTTGTTGACAATGCTCTCCCAGAAAAATTAGTACCTTCTTTTAGATGTATCTTGTATTATAAAATATTTTATAACTCATAATATCCGTTGTCTGTTCTCTTTACTTGTTTTTTCGCCTTATATCACGTTGGAAACCTATTGTACCATTTAAACGAGTAAAATATTTTAGTTTTCTAAATATCTTTATCCTTGAGGATGTTCAGTTTACGATTTCTGTATTTTATGGAGTCATCTTTTGTTTCGTTAATGCATATAGACAACAAATATATACAATTTATTTACAGATTTGGAATTAAACATTGGCTGTAAGAAATACATACATAACATGAAATTGAAAATAACAATTACATAAGATTCTACATGCATATGCAATATCAATATACAAATGTCTTTGAGTTTATGCATGAGAATAGAGCTTTAAATGTGATACATTTTATTAACGGTAGAAATGCAAAAGTCTTTAAGTGCGGCTTTGAATGAATCTAATTTTTGTACACGAAGAAATAAAATTGCGCACTGGATTCACTTTGTTTTATGCGCGTTTCTGTGAAGAAACCCGGCTCAAAAAGAAGCCTACGCTAAAGTGGATTAGCGCACGAATAGGAACTCACAGATACGGTGTCGCTTGGGATCTGCAGGTGGAAATTTCATTGGATCGACCCCCCTATACGGTGCTAGTTGTGGCAAGTCAATCGACGCAGGCGCCATGTATTCTGCGGGTTTCCTTATCGGTGAACCACGTTCAACAGTAGATGCTAATACCACAATGGTTCTACGAAGAAATTTCCTTTGGTGGAAGTTCAGACCCTGGTGGTAGAATTTGGTGCACCTTGCCGACAGGGCGTGGAGTATCCACGTTAGTGCATAACGCACAACCTTCTAGTTTAACCTCCAGACTTTGGTGCACCGTGATAAAAGGTTAAACTCAAAAGATCAGAAGTGTTTGAAGTATTTTTACTCTTTTCCTCTAATACTTTTTGTAACCATATCTTTACACCCCACTCTTTCCATTTATGATTGTTATATCTTTGGGATGAATAACGCAATAAATGTTTAGGACTTGCCGGTACCGATGTTGAGTTGATGCTTTACAAATAGGCAAACATGGTGGTCTACAGCCAAGCCTATGCTGGAAAGAGTCAATGTTCGCAGTTGCAAAGACAGAAAATTGCTATTTCTTGTATTTTCATGCTGGAGTTTTCGCGCATTATCCTGTTCTAACCCTCCCCCCACCCCCATCTATTCTTCATTTTGATCTAGAAATTTTATTGTATTTTTTCTTTGTCTAATTTATGAACGAGACGATGCCATTTTTAATTTATATTAGTGTGAATTTACCGTATATATCTTTCTCTTATTGAATTTTGATATCTTTGCGTAAAGTATGCCCTATTTTAAGAATAGCAGGGTAGGGTTGGGTTTTTGTTTCTTTTGCTAGGCAGAGAGTCCATCAGGCTTTCTGTTCCTTTTATTTTGGGACATTTTTCTCCCTATTATAGAACGCTTGTTCGAAAACTTAACTTTATGTATACGGCTTTTCCATTTTCCTTATTATTTTATGTCCGGCAGGCCTGTCATAAGTCCCAAAGACTACCGCCTGTCAAATAAGAGTGGTGCTCTCTCACTCCTAGTTGATGATTCCGTTTTGGTGAGTTGAGCAGCGCTTTTCTATCCATCTTGTCTCCAATTTTAGCTCAATGCAAAACATTGTTCTTCTCTATTCGCCTCGGAATCTACTGCGGTGTCCAAATGATTCAAACCCACTTCTTTTAATATACTTTCCTATAATCTATCTACCTTTTCTTTTCTCTTGGTCCCCTTTGATCTGAGCACCAGGCAACTCATGCCACTGGGTCATTTTGTGCGGACCTCGTTTTCAATCAAGCGTCGCCGCTGTTCTAATCTTAAACGGTGGCCGTGGGTTCGTTAAATACTATACGAATGGCATATCTTATAAACTCTACACTTGGGAGACAGGCGATCCTGTACCCATACTAAGCCCTAGTTTTTTGTGCGTTCAATAGAAAAACTAAGGCTTTATCCGGTAGTGAAACAGTACTACGAAATAATGTTAGCCACCACATGGAGATTCTCAGAGCTATATTAATTAATTACAAGTTTCCCGTTATTACTATTCTGAAGCAAATGTGCTTTATAGGTAAATAAGCTTTTGTTTTGAGCGAATATGTAATTCATGCAATTAATAATATTGGTGGAAATGTTGCAACAATGCTTCCGTAGTTGGTCTTATTTAATAAATTCACCTTCTGAATAATTACGATTTTGTTTGCTTGGTGATTGGTGTGTGTCCAAGAATTATTGTGAACGGTGTATTGTCACTTTCAACAGGTAGATGACGTGTAAGTGACTTGTATGCCTTTTTAACAGATTGTTTTAAAGTATGTAATACTACTGCGTTATTTAATCACATTACATAATAAAAAAGAATTTATTAATTTCAGTTAGCGAAATAAGCTTTGGTACCAATATACCCTGAAAATTTTATAGAAGCTTTGAGAGTTTACATTAATAAAATTGCTGTCATTATAATATTGAAGTAGAACACTGAAATAAATAGTGAGGCACCTAGTGCATTGTTATCCAACCAATAGTAGAGATCGAGACTTCACACCCTCCATATTAAATTAGAAAATTGCGCATTGATTTACAGCAAATAATCAACGCAATAAAACGTATCTATAAAAAATTACACGAGCTTAAGAAGCTGAGTCCATAGTAAATTACCCTAATAGTAACGAACTAATTAATTTAGTCTTAATAATTGCGTTGCAAACATAAACAGCCACGCCGCTTACAAAAATATAAGAACCAAATGACCGTGGACTTAAACAAAGTGACATTGAACTCAACAATAGGACAACTTTAGCTGCACAATTCTTGTGAACGAGAGCAAAATTTGGTGATTCCTGGGACATTGTAGCTTATAGATACCTTACGTGTGATTTTCCAATGCTCCACTCGAAGGTACTACATTGGCCAGGAAGCGAGTTTTTTATACCTGAAAAATTTGAAATTTAGCCGAACCCTTGCTGTTTTAAGCAAGGTATGGATCTTCAACGTGCATGACAACACTCACACACGGGACCTCCATTTTACCTCTCATCCGAACGTGGGCGTATTTTTGTGAAAAGTGCTCGCCTAACATCTTTCAAGAGAACCGTGTTGGGATTTGAACCCGGGAACTTAGGCATAGTAGTCACACGCATACCAACTACGTCACGGAGCCGCCCAACTTATAGATACCTCACATGTGATTTTCTAATGCTCCACCCGAAGGTACTACATTGGCCAGGAAGCGAGTTTTTTTTCTTACCTAAAAAATTTGAATTTTGCCGAACCTTTCCTGTTCCAAGCAAGGTAAAGATCTTTAACGTGCGTAAGTAACAACACTCACACACGAGACCTCCATTTTACCCCTCATCCGAACATTTTTAGGAAAAATGCTCGCCTAACATTTTTCAAGCGGACCGTGTCGGGATTCGAACCCGGGACCTTTGGCGTAGTAATCACATGCATACCAACTACGCCACGAAGCCGCCTAAAGAACTTATAGATACCGATACATCATAATAGAAAAGGATTCAAGCTTATTTTCTTCAGTTGTTTGATTGAACCCAACCATCCCTGAGCAAACAACAGTAGAGTGATTCAAGTGACAGTAGTTAGGACGCGGGATTGTTGGAGAAACAAGCACCTAAACGAAAACATACGCAAATTTAAATATTGCCGTTACAGGCAACAGTGCGTCTGTTGTAGACGTTTTCTACAATATAAAGTTGGAGTCCTACATTGCTTACAACTCTTTTTCCTGCACTATCAAAAAGCTCGAGCATTGTACAAGATCAACAGATCTGTAAGTCATTGAATTTTTACTTTACACCTGCTACACATTTTATGCTGATGAATATTTAATAATTGGTTGTATTAGACTTATTTTATTAAAAGGATACTTTACGTTGGTGCACGTCTAGGTAAAGCGTACTCTAAAGAGGAAATACAAGAGCCATCGCTGCTTTTGCATAATGTCTATTTACCGGCTTATTTGTTTGAACACCCATAATTGATAAATTTAAGTTGTTCCTTTTTCTCAGATACACACATATTTGTCCTATAAGGGATAAAGCTTGGCTTCTGCTTTGTTGTGTTTGTTATATTTTGTGATAATTATATTTCGATAATATGGGCTACGTCAATAACTTGGAGGTTTCTTATTATTTGTATTCTAAATTAGTAGAAGACGCCAAAAAAGTGTACACGAGGCTATAACAACCTGTTGCCATATACCCATTTCAATCCTTCCTTAAAATACCCATCTTTTAGGGAAACTGAAATTCAGGTGAATTGGCGCTCAACCCTTTTTTTTTTAGAGAGAAAGAGAGTTTAAAGACCTTTCTAGGTAGATGTAACAGAAATGTTACCATTTGTACACCCCTAAAGAGATTTGCAATTGTTCTTGCAAAACCCCTTACCACTGAAAGCTAGCTGGTGCATTATTTTTTGTTACGTTTCTTTTATAGCATATTAATTCAGGTAATACGCGTCAATTTACCACGTAACAAGTAACATTTGTTTATTTCACTATTCGACAATAGCCGGGTCCTATGACATCATTATACAGAAATCTGGAAAATCCTAAGTGATTACAATCAGGAAACTTTTCAACGATTTCCATAGTACGACAATTGAAAGTCGCCCGATAGACATCAATGTATGACAAGCTAAAGAAAACATTTATAAGGGGTATATGCATTGGCATCAGAGTTTACAATCTCACAAATTGCACAATTTTGGTTTAAACCTAATCATTTTACAGCACAAGATGCAGTTCGGTTAGTAAATGATAAAACACTGTGCTTTAATAAAAGCAGAGCTTACACGCAAAAGGCTTCCCTTTCTTTTGCTTTAGAGCTTTATTATTCGTAAAAATAGAGTTTATTACGAACTCATTTTCGAGCTAGTTCCAGTATCAGAAAAATATGTACATGTATATGAGTGAAAAGATGTTTTGTTCTTTATCCAAGGAATAACTATTGAATTGAAATTGCTCTTGTGAAGAAAATTACACTTCATTTTAAATTTATTTTCTGAGATGATAAAAATGGAAAATAAAAATGGTTTGCTTTGAAACGAAACAGCAAATACGTACCGTATTTCTAATTAAATTTAATTTGAAATAAGTGAATACAAACAAAATTATAATCAAAGCCCATCGAAATTTGAACATATATAAATTTGGAGTAAGTTACTAAATGAATTGATATTCAAACAGCACAAGCGAATATACATAAACAACACTTGCCTCATAAAATATCGGTCAAAGAATATACTTGTCTACTACTTCGAATATTTTAAAAACAAAATGTGCTCTTTTAAAAGATGCGGTCAGGTTACATGCTCGAAGCATGAATAATTCACATGGAATACAGGAGCATCTAGATGCGGCTTCGGTTAGATAAAATTGCTAAAACGTGCAATGTAAGAATAGACCATTTGGTATATAAAATAAATAAATGCTAGAAACCGGAATCTTGCAATAGTGATCATCTCCTGACATTTTTGAATCAGTTGGACTACCGAAATTAGTCTAGTACACACCGAATCTGAAAGTCAAAGGCACTTTCTAAGTCCTAGCAAAGCCGATTCTTGAGAAATTGGAAAAGCCATCTCATAATATTACTAAATAAATTTGATCATTAAGCAGAAACAGTCGATGCTATAATTGGGTTTACAATATCCTAATCCGTTCGACGTTAATAAATTTAGTTACGAGCGCAAAAGGTAGATTGCCTTAAGAAGCGAAAGAAAATGACACGCTAAGTCTTGAGGGTATAATTAAATGTCCTATATCTGGAAGCAACGATGTACTATTATTAGATGAAGGAGAAACACGGTCTTTGCCATTTCCTTTGCCCCCTTAGGATAATACTGACGGAAAACTATTCCCATGATGATTATTTTCTAAACGGAAATTTGTCTAACTTAGTAATTTTATGTATAATTGTAATGAAAAATGTTTGTAGGAAATTTCATTTGCATCATGGATTTATTTAGATACCGATCAAAAAAAGAACCATAAACTCCCATTTTTTTCAAATACTAATTATATCTTAATGGATTGTATAACCCATTAGTGTATAATGTCCCTTTTAGGGGCAGTTGTCAAACGTAACCGTTGTATATCCTAACCTAGAAATTGATGAGTATATTAGTTAAAGTATCCATACCTCTAATACGTTTACGCATCACAAACAGAGAGTACTTGTTGTCAATTCTAACGTTAAAACTAAAAGATGAACTATACTCAATATTCAACAATCACCCTGAGTAAGAAATTTATGTACGATAAGTATAAGAAATATTTGGAATCAACATTTTTAAGTTATGCAACTGTGAAGGTACTGTAAAGTCATAAACTAGTTGAGTTTGTGTTTATTCTGTGCAACTAGTATTGTTTCGTTTATAATTATATATAATTAACCACTTGCCTTATTTTAAACATTTAGAATTTGTTAATTATTTACCTTCGCCCGGTATATTCAAATATCATTGTATATACCGTGAAATTACTTCAAACACCGCGCCTGTGTATTTAAGTGCCGCGAATACCGATAAACTATGCTGTCTTCGCATGTGCAAGAACTACCTTATCACTTGCCAGAGAGACGACACGACCTATTCTACTATCGCTTCCCGTCCTGGACGGCCGCAATAAATAAATGTGCTACGCTTTGCTATATTTACAAGGTAGGTGCTTTGAAGTAATCATTTGCGTCTACAATGTCCACTTTTCTCTACTTGACCGGAGGTAAAATACCCACTCATTCGGATCTCCGGAAGAGGGTACTTGGGGCTCGTCATCGTAAGAATTTAAAATTAGCACAGGATAGAAAAGAAGTTAGAGCTGCGTCAAACCGACCTTAAGTAAGGTCGAAAACAAAATGATGATGACTTTTCTCTACGACTGTTAGTTATCGTAATACCGTCGCACTATTAGTTTACAAGTATTCTTATTTAACGTTTGCATGTAGTGTCTCTTGGAAATGACACTGTACAGAGTGACAACTCCTCCAAAATAATGTTGCTTCAGATTGTCATTACACGAATTGCTATTGCTCTTTTTGATTAATTTTATAGAAAAACTCACCCCTGTCGTTCGTAGTGTACACAGGATTAACACGAACCTCGCAAGGCACACTCTATATACACTTAAAGAATAGAATCGGTTGCTCTTTTTTCAGTTTTTCAGTAAATAAGAAAACAATTAGTTTAGTAGAACATTTAATCAACAATCATCAGGGCCACGCCAGCCATATGTGCGATGTGTGCTGCGCACACAGGCGTCGTGACATCAGAGACGTCACGACGCGTCCCATGTGGCATAATGAAATGCTAGTTCCAATCAGTAGGTAAGGTACCTCCGTTCTAGCACAAAAAGTGCAATTTTTACATGTAAATTCCGATAAGGAGGCTCAAGATTCATTTTGCACTTTTTTGTACCAAGCATTGAAATTCTCATAAGAAGGATCTTAATATCAATTCAGATCACTTTTCAACCAACACCCACGACGTAGGTATCTATCACATTCAGTTTTTAAGAATAGAATAACCCTAAACTGTATAAAATTTTATTGAGGATAATATATTTACAATCAATATTCTACATTTGCAATAAGTATTGTATATTCTCTTGCTCCATAATTGCATAATGTCCAACAGGTAGTGTTGCATACGAACCAGGAAGTAAGTGGCGTTTATTATCATGCGGGCTAAAGGCAATCTTCTCCTGAGCGATGGTGTGAACCTAATGCTTGGATGATTGAATTAGATTCTGCATTACAAATACTTCCTTATAATCTTCTATACAGTCGACATAATCCTCAAACGTGATTTATTCCTTATTACTGATCTTTATTCACTTTAATTTTTTTGTAACACCAAAGTCCCATAAGCCACGTGATTCTTCCTCTTCTTGTAAGAGTTCAGCTTCTTCTTCCTCCAGTGTCTTAAGAATCCTCGTCACATACATCTTCGATCGTAACCCAATAAAATCTGTCACAGGTCGCCTATTATTTTCGTCTTTCATCAATACCCAATACTTTTTGTTAATTAGCATAATTCCATAATTGTTGTTAGCAAGATAGTCGGAAGTATCGAAACGTTTCTGATAGTCCCGCTTCATAGTTTCATAAGAATCTGCTACGAACAATCACGTAGCCGGACGAAACGTAAGTACCTGGCTAGCTATCAGTCGCGGAGAGTGGAGGGATCCACATAAATACCAAAAAAAGACAAATAAAAATAACGCACAATAAATTAAGCACATCGTCCATGATTATCTATTAATAACTAAAAATAATTAAAAACAAAAAAAAATTCTTGATTCGCATAGACAAAAGTATTAAATTTTAGTGATATTGTAAAGAAAAAATTTGATAGTGGATCCACGAAGTGCGCATTTCGCGGCTAACATGTGATAAAATTCATTTAAAAAAAAAAGATTAATGCTTCAATTTTCTCAATAGCAATAGCAAGCTTTAAATGTAAATTTTCTCAATAGTACGAGTGTTAAATTTAAGCATTAAATGTAAATTTATTCCATAGCAAGTACATTAAAATTGAAAATAGCGAATGTTGATTTTCGCAATAGTACAAGTGTTAAATTTAAGCCTTAAATACAGGCCACGTTGTAGTAAGAACTAATGAAGCATAACCAGAAGCACCTGCGCAGCCAGCTGTTCAACAAGTATGGTGAACTGGATACACACCATCAGCCGGTGATAAATAAAAATCCTTGACATGTATAAAAGATAACAAAGCACACACCTCTATGCGTCAGGATACTTATCTTACCAACCGTGGGGTTGAGTCAACACAGCAATGTAAAGAACATCGTAACTACAACAGCGATCCACCAAAAATAAACAGCTGCTCCACAGCAACGAACAGTCGCGCCTACCCAAAAAAAGGACCCCTTTGGCCTCCAGCTAAAAAGGCAATACACACAAGCCATCTATATCTTGTCGAACATTGTTTTCAAAGTACGGTGACGAATCATGCAACAAACGTCTCGACGCACAAGCTGCAGAGTCAAGTTCAAAAATAAATTCAAATATCACGAATTTGCATTCTGTCCGTAGTTAATTATTTCCCATGATATTGCATGCAATACCGATAGCCTTCATCATCAGTTACATTTTCAACACATTTTTTATGCGTAATTTATGAGTATTGTGCTTTTAGGATGCCTGTTCCATGGTTAAGCCTTGCTTTAACTTGTGTGAATTTGTACAAAAACTATATCAGGAACGGGTATTTCCCGTTTCTATCTGTAATCTTGTGAATTTAATACGAATGGATGTGAAATAGCGATATTTATTAATGTTTTTATCTAATGTATCGGGTAGTTTCCTAAGTTAATTTGACGTTGAAACAGCAACGTTTTTAAATGTAAATTGCCAAACTTAATAAATTTTACAGGATATCTTCTTGATAAAAGCTTATATATCTAATTGAAATTAATAAACTCAGTTCTACTACCTAATGCCTACGTAAGTAACACGCATGCGCTACAAATAATTGGTTGTTCGATATAGTAGTTTTCTTTAGAATTTTCAACAAACCCACCTAAGGTAGAATTCACTTTTGTTTTAGAAACCGATAACAAAGTCTGAAATAAGGCTGTTACGTTTTCGTTGTTGAACTAGGCTAGATAACATCTTGGAAACTTACCCATGTGAACTGAAATCTTGTTAAAGATTTTTGTTGCTTTGTTGGCACATTGTGAAGGATAAAGATCGACCAATCTGAGAAGCTGCCGAAACAGCGAATCTGGTCATTGATTATCTTCTCTTTACAAATGCCAACAAATGCAACTAAGGTCGAATTTATTTCGGTTTTGAGACCGTTGGCAGAGCTCTCGATACGGCCGATGGGTCTTCGATATTGAATTTGACTAGATGGCGGTGTAAAAATTTTCAACAGTATATTTAAATTTATACCAACCGTATATACTGTGCGCTGTGTTGGCATTTGTAAATGGAAAATAGACAAATCTAACGAGCTGCAAAGACAAGCAAGACCGGTCGTCAAATGTTTTTTTTTTCAAACTCCAATAAACACAACCAAGGTAGTGATGTGTTAGTAAAGGATCTGAGATTACTTTTTTAAATATCTAAGAATATGGTGGCAAATGTATTTATTTATAGAAGTAGAAATCTTACTTTAGGTATATGTTATGGAAAAATACTCATTCTAAAATTTTTAATATTGTAGGCATTGAAGATTTTTCTAACTCCCTCAAAATACCCCTAACAAAGCCTCGGTACTGCTGAACTAACTTTCAACGCAAACCTTGATATGTTTTCGGATCACACATTGTAAAATACAAACACCAACCTCTGAACGAAACAAAAGCTCTCTTCTGAAACCTGTAGAGTTTCACATTTCTACAAAGAAATTTTGTCTACCCTGAAAGACTTTAAACAATCAAACGACGCCAACTACAAAACTGTTAACAGATTTTTAACTCGCATGTATGCTACATCTTTTAAAAGTTCAAATTACGACAAAAACGTAAACGCTTCTACCGAAAACAGCCAAACAAAAAACACTTAATTTGATTTTAATAGAATCAATGCGTAAATCATTTAGGCGGTAATTGCAATAATATATTTTCAGCAGCTTTTGTAATTCGTTTCATAATAGTAGAAAAGTACCAGCTGCGGCACTAGCTAATTCAGTCGCTATTTCCAGCAAAGATGTATATTTGATGTTTGTTGAAGTAGCAACAGAGTCGAGTACCTTGATGCTGGGAACAAACTTTTGGCATACGTAATCCACTTTTATGTTGTGTAAAGCAAACCGATATGTATATTAGACACTTTTGTTATTGTATCGAGGTTCTCTTTTATTTATATTGATGTGTATTCTTTGATTGCCTCATAAGGGGTTGGTTAAACTATTTCATCCTCACGAGGTCACATATGCCAAAATTTTCGTTAGATGAACATTTTTCCTTTACTGAACACTCAAGTTAATAACTGCAAGTATTTGGTTCGAGGTGTATAGGTTGCATACCTTTTCCGCTTGCTGGGCTCTCTCTTTGTGTTAGTATTGAAACCTGAAGATATATATGCGAACTTACCGATCTACTAAAAATCAAGTAGCGCCAAACTCGTATTTTCTAAATGCACATCAGACATTTAACATCTCAAGAAAGGTACGTAATGTATTTACAACATTGTACATTTGTTACCATAATATTCTCATCGTGAAGCAAATATTAAAAACATACTCCAAATATCAGGTACTCTTTATAGACTTAGAATATGCCGTTTATAAACTACTATTTTTCTTTACAAGGTCGTTATTACACATATACGCTTTACACAATTACAACATCAAGGGCAAATGTTACGCACCTTATTGAAACACATCTCACTAACTAATTAATTTATTGTTAAAATTACAAAATTCTTGTAACTTTTATAGATTTTTATTTTAATAAAATATCTCCTACATGCAATTCATAACTTATCTTTGGCACATCTGAAAATAAAATATCTCATTTGCTATACATTAGCTTAAATTATTAGAGCATATATTCGAGGATGTAATCCGATAACGGGAAGCGCGCTGCCGTCAACGATTACTGGACTACTATTTACAATCGAGATGCGGCTAGTCACCTGCATTCCAGTTATTCCCACTTTAGTCTGGGTTTGTAAATTTCTCATATTTTTAACCATACAAACCTGTTACAAGTTTTTATTTGATTTTTATTATATTTACACAAACAAGCAGTATTCTGCGATGTATAAAATTTTATCATGTATTTCATTCAACACAGAGATACAAAACCTACTAGTTTACCACTGCAAACTATTAAAAGCTAATGTATTCATACTTGTAGCAAAAGTTAACGTGCTCAAGCCAGTGAAAATCTAGAGGAACCAAAACCCAAATGTCTACTTTAATTATATCCGAAATGATCTGTCGTCAAAAGCAAGCATTTGTTCTATTATAAAATTTACTCAGAATTGTTAGTTATAATCGGCAATTTCTATTTTAAAAAATCGAGAACTTGAAGCGAGCTGTGGCCGATTGACGTCCAATAGTTAATTGCTCTGCCAATTAATCTACAGTTAGCTGCCAAGTTTCTATCGGCGGCTCAGTGGCTCAGTTGGGACGCATCTGACAACGCTGATCCTTGGCTTAAATTCCGACACGATTTGCTTTAAAAACGTTAGTCGAGCATTTTTCGCAAAAATACGACCTCAGTCTGATGAGAGATAAACCGTAGGTCCCGTGTGTGAGTGTTGTCACGCACGTTAAAGATACCTACCTTGCTTGGAACAGCAAGGGTTCGGCAAAGTTCAAAATTTTTAGGTATGAGGAATTCGCTTCCAGGTCAATGTAGCAACTTCAGACGGAGCATTGAAAAATTAAATGTAGTGTCCAGTTTTTAACACGTGCGTTTATTAGTTAATTAATTCCTCAAACTATACAAATAGAATCTGCTGGTTTCTCTAGATATGGGGTTTTACTTGGAACCTCTAATTGGCGATGTTCTAATCCCCACAGCTTACAAATTTGAGTACGTGTAATGTTCCAATCTGTAGCTTCCAAGAGAGTTTTGTAATCTATTTTCGTGTCTGGCGACTTGATAAATTAAGAGAATTGTCTCCTTTACAACTCCTGTATGCTTAATAAAACCTATGTGTATTAAATGTTTATAATCTATTCGACTATTTTCCAATAAATATGATTGGAATTATAAGGTATTATTAATGTCTAGAAATACAAAACGGTGCTGACCCTTTGTTAAAACAAAAATATCGAGATATATTGCTCAATTGCGTATTAAACGCGTAAGATAGATTATTATCTACCACAAATCGATTCTAATAGTAAAACATATAATTCCATGTACAGGTGGAAAATCATTTCCCTCGCGCATTGTACATACAAATACTATATTTCTCTGTTTTGTAACATGCTACTACATTTTAACCGTTATATTTATATTTTAAATGCGACTTTGACGGTTAAATAAATGGGTATGAATTACTACTGTTAGCGCAATATTCAGCATTCAGATTGATTAAAGATAATACGCATTTTTAATGGCCCTACTAGTGGGTATATTACTGGTATATTATACATATATATATATATATATATATATATATATATATATATATATATATATATATATATATATTGCTGTGATCCTCACCATTATTCGGGAACTAAGGTTTTCGAATCAAGCCTCAGCGTTGGGCCGTCATAATCTGCTGTGACTCGTACAAAAGCCTCGCCAGTTTCCTGGAATAAAATCACAAAATTTTATTTTGAACTCAAGCCCCACTTTTGGGCGCTACGATTTGCTGTGATCCTCTTCTGATAATCGCCTCTTTACTCTTTCTACCTCGGCTGCTTACCTAGTTAAAACTCTCATCCTCATTCATAAAAAACAGACACATTCCTACCTAATGCATCGGGTGGTTTCCTAATTCAATTTGACTTTGAAATAGTAATGTTTTTAAATGTAAATTGCCAAAATTAATAAATTAATAATAAATCTTCTTGATAAAAGCTTATATATCTAATTGAAATTAATAAACTCAGTTCTACTACCTAATGTTTACGTAAGTAACACGCATACGTTACAAATAATTGGTTGTTCGATATAGTAGTTCTTCTTTAGAATTTTCAACAAACGCAACTAAGGCAGAATCCACTTTCGTTTTAGAAACCGATAACAAAGTCTGGAACATGGCTGTTACGTTTCCATTGTTGAACTTGGCTAGATAACATCTTGGAAACTTACCCATGTGAACTTAAATCTGAGTCTCTGTTAAATATTTTCTTCCTTTGTTGGCGCATTGTGAAGGAGAAAGATCGACCACTCTGTGAAGCTGCCGAAACAAGGAATCCGGTCATTGGTTATTTTCTCTTTACAAATTCCAACAAATGTAACTAAGGTAGAATTTATTTCGGCTTTGAAACCGTTGACAGATCTCCCAATACGGCCATTGAGTTGACTAGATGGCGTTGAAAATTTTTTCTATAGTATTTAAATTTGAATCAATCGTATATAAAGTGCGCTGTGTTGGCATTGTAAATGGAAAATAGGTAAATCTAACGAGCTGCAGAAACAAGCAAGACCGGTCGTTAAATGTTTTCTTTCTGCAAACTCCAATAAACACAATCAAGGTAGTGATGTGTTAGTAAAAGATCTGAGATAACTTTTTAAAAATTCAAGATTGTGGTGACGATTGTATCTATTTACAGAAGTAAAAATCTTACTTTAGGTATATTTTATAGAAAAATACTCATTTTAAAATTTTTAATACTATAGGCACTGAAAATTTTTCAACACCCTCACAATACCACTGATAAAGCCTCGGTACTGCTGAACTAACTTTCAACGTAAACCTTGATATGTTTTCGGGTCACACTTTGTAAAATACAAACACCATCCTCTAAACGAAACAAAAGCTCTCTTCTGCTACCTGTAGAATTTCACATTTTTACAAAGGAATATATTAGAAATTTTGTCTACCCTGAAAGGCTTTAAGCAATCGAACGACGCCAACTACAAAACTGTAACAGAATTTTAACTCGCATGTATGCTACATCTTTTAAAAGTTGAAATTACGACAAAAACGTTAACGCTTCCACCGAAAACAGCCAAACAAAAAAACACTTAATTTGATTTTAATAGAATCAATGCGTAAATCATTTAGACGGCAATTGCAATAATTTATTTTCAGCAGCTTTTGTAATTTGTTTCGTAAAAATAAGAGTACCAGCTGCAGCACTAGCTAATTCAGTCGCCATTTTCAGCAAATACGTATATCTGATGTTTGTCGAAACAGCAACAGAGTTGAGTACCTTGGTGCTGGGAACAAACTTTCTGCATACGTAATCCACTTTTCTGGTCTATAAAGCAAACTGAATTGTATATTAGACACTTTTATTATTGTATCAAAGTTCTCTTTTATTTATATTGATGTGTATTCCTTGATTGCGTCATAAAGGTTAAACTATTTCATCCAAACGAGGTTAAAGAGGCCAAAATCTTCCTCAAATGAACATTTTTCCTTTACAAAATAATCAAATAAATACTTTTGTTAATAACTGCAAGTACTTAGGAAGGCCAAACTCGTATTTTCTATATGCACAGCAGAAATTTAATATCTCAAGAAAGGTGCGTAATGCATTTACAACATTGTACGTTTATGTTACCATAATATCCTGATCGTGAAGCAAATATTGAAAGACATACTCTAAATATCGAGCACTGCTTACAAACTAAGAATATGCCGTTTATAAACTGCTACTTATCTTTACAAGGTCGTTATTAAACATAAACACTTTACACAATTATAACCACAAGGGCAAATATTACAAGGCCGGCCCCTTATTGAAACACACCTTACTAAGTAATTGATTTCTTGTTAAAATTACAAAATTCTTGCAACTTTTAGAGATTTTTATTTTAATAAAATATCTCCTACACACAATTCATAATTTGTCTTTGTCCCATCTGAAAATAAAATAACTCATTTGCAAAACATTAGCTTAAATTATTAGAGCATAGATTCAAGGATGTAAACCAATAACGTAAAGCGCGCTGCCATCAATGATTACTAGACTCCTATCCACAATCGAGATGCGGCCAGTCGCCTGTATCCCAGCTATTATCAATTTAGTTTGGGTTTATAAATTTTTCATATTACTTAACCATACAAAACTGTTACAGGTTTTTATTTGATTTTTATTATATTTACACAAACAAGCAGTATTTCACGATGTATAAAATTTTATAATGTATTTCATTCAACACAGAGGTAAACAAAACTTACTAGTTTACCACTGCATGGTATTAAAATCTTAACTTATTCATACTTGTAGCAAAAGCCAACACTCTCAAGCCAATAAAAATCAAGAGAAACCAAAACCTAAATTTCCACTTTAATTATATCCGAAATGATCTGACGTCAAAAACAAGCATTTGTTATATTTTAAATTTCACTTAGAATTGTTGGTTATAATCGGTCGCCTCTATTTTAGAAATCGAGAATTCCAAGCAAGCTATGGCCGATTGACATCCAATAGTTAATTGCTCTGCGAATTAATTTACAGCTAGCTGCTCAGTTTCTATCGGCGGTTCAGTGGCTCAGTTGGGATGCGTGTGACAACTGAGCTCAAGATCCTTGGTTTGTATCCCGACACGGTTCGCTTGAAAAAAGTTAGGCGAGCATTTTTCACAAAAATACGCCTTCAGTCTGATGAGAGATAAACCATAGGCCCCATGTGTAAGTGTTGTCACGCACGTTGAAGATACCTACCTTGCTTGGAACCGCAAGGATTTGGTAAAGTTCAACATTTTCTGGTATAAGAGGCTCGTTTCCTGGCCAATATTGGTGGAGCATTGAAAAATCAAATGTAGTGCCCAGTTCCTAACACGTGTGTTTATTAGTTAATTAATTCCTCAAGCTATAAAAATAAAATCTGCTGATATCTCTTCTTATACGGCTTTACTTGGAAACCTTAATTGTGTGGTGTTCTGATTCTCACAGCCTACAAATTCATATATGTGAAATGTTTTAATTAGTAGCTTCCAAGAAAGATTTCGCATTTTATTTTTGTGTTTGGTGACTTGATAAATTAAGAGAATTGCCTCCTTTATAACTCCTGTCAGCTTAATAAAACCTATGTGTTAGAGAAGGATACAGCGAACGGGTAGTAGGAATAGAAAATATAGAAAAGGTACAAAGAAAGAAATAGAAAATTTTCGTATGTGAGTTAGATTAAGACAACCTAAATATGGGTATTTTGAAGGCCTGCTTTAGAGTGTAGAACTTGTGTCAGTTGAAGCGAGAATTTCGACGAATTGAACATCCGTTACATATTTTCGTAGTAAATAGCTTATTTGTTTTGAAAATTTCTGAGATTTGAATACGGTTGGTGCACAGCTGCTAGTTTTAAGTGGAAATAGTGAACGTTATCGGAGGAGTTTTCAGAATTACCGACAGTTGAAAGTTGTTTGTGAGCGTATGGTTTGTAGAATCGTGTTGACGGTTTGAAAATTTACCAAGAAGGTCTATTTGATTGTAGTGGTGTGTTTTAAGAATTACAACTAGACAGAGGGGAAGGATGTCTATATAAACACTGAGAAGCAGTGAGAGGCTCTCTTTTACTTTCCATCCAAGTTTCGAGTAATATTAGTAAGCCAATGATTTTAATAAATTCAGGTTAATTAAAACATGCACAAGTTGGTGTATTGTTGCACAAGCAGTTCAACAATTGTATACAGTACTTTTGAGTATGCGAAGATTGCTTTAGAACGGTAAGTAGAGATTGCACGCGTTAGTTGCAGATGCTTGTGAGGTGGTATTTACCAGGTAAAATTTTTGCTAAACTTTATTCTGTTGTGTGCATTTGGTGCGTTATGACATTTTGGTGCCGGATTGGCATAATTTTAGAAATATTAGGGACAAAAGAGTTTACTTTTGAACTGCTTTAGTGTACTTTTGAACATATTTGTATGTAAGAACTTATATTTATAAAATAATTTTTTAGTATCTGTTTATGTACAAAGTAAAAGGGTCTATTGGCCATTTCAGTGCAAAAATTCGCACTTGTGTACAAAAAGGATTTTCCCTATAAGCTCGTATTAGACCTGGGGTTAAAGTAAGGGCATGGTTAAGCCCAGTTATTTTACTAAGTTTATTGATGAGTAAAGTTGTAGCGCTAATGTTGGATTGAAAATGAATTATTGTGAAATGAGGATGGATGTAGTTTAATCTATGTGTAAAATGATTGTACATAAAAAATTTTTTTGTTGTATAGAAGTTTCTGTTGGAATAAATTGTGGTGAATGTTTGGTAGTCGAGTTTCCTTTGGTAGAAAATAGGGTAATATTTTTAGGTATAAGTAGCTGAACAGCCGTGGCGAACTTCACTAAAGAAGATAAGTATTGGCGACCAGGAAGGTAGGTCATCTTCAGCTCAAGATTAGGAGCTTTTTCCAGGTAGACTTCAGAGTATATATGTCGACCCAAACGCGGGGCACGAATTTACCACCTTGTTTTCAGGAGTACCTCGTAGTAATAATATATATATATATATATATATATATATATATATCTGGTATATTACTGGTATGCACTGTAATGAAGTAACTAGGGTTATCAAACCGAAAGCTTTTTCAAGACGTTTTTAGGGTCGAATGTGTGCCTACCATCAAATTCCCATGCGCTTCTATAGAACAGACCTAGGAAAAAGGTAAGAAAATATACAGAAAGGAAAAGGCATTTTTTACCGCTGCACGTATTCTAGCTTTTCACAACTTCAACGTAACTGTAAAAATTTCTTAACCGCTGAAAAAGTTGTTTTATTCACACTTGTAAACAGTTCATTACCATTCACTTACCATAGGCGCGCGTCCGCTCACAGCTAACCGCACAATTCCCATCAGGAAATCTCGTGTCAATTCAGAAAAGGCACTTAATTTAAATATAAGTTATGATAAAATTACACTTAAAAATTAAGTACGACAGGAAATTTGGGATTCGTTCAAATGACACGTAGCAATGCGAAGATGACGCACTTTAGTTCGCATACTTTTCCTGAGTTTAACTTAGCTTCCGCGAGCTATACCAGCTATTTGAATTATAGGTTCAATATATTTAAACATACGACTTAAATATATGGTAGAGCTCACGCAAGTAAAGATGACAAATATTAACCAATGGTGAGAAAAATATATGATTTATCTCTGTATAGCAGACGAGAACCAATATTTTAAATAAGATATGCTCTATCTGTATAAGGATGCGTAAGATTTTAGTCGTGTCTATTCAGAGCGGGTAAATCTCACTTCAGTTAGATCTAAAAAAGACGATAGCCCTCATATCCTATTATGCAGCGCATAAAATTGCCAATAACTCAAAAGCGGCAAAATACTAGTTTAAAGGATTAATAGATGTAGTTTTATGAAGTTTCGCAGAAAAGGGTATGAGTGTTGCTGACTTTCAAGAAAGCGATATTCAGAGAATTTTCTTATGAGTAATGGAAAAAGTTAAATTACAAGTCATGTAGGTAGGTAGTAAACTTTAAAGGTTTTGAAACAAAATTAAAGTTGTTTCCTTAAAACGGCGCATTTCTCATAACCCTCTTCATTGACTTCCTGACTAGGTTTTATATTTGTCTGTTAAATTCTGCCCTCTGCTAATAAACGCAAAAGCGACATATTCTGAATATATCAACAAATTTCGTAGTTTTATTAAAAGGTTCCAGCTAATTTGACTCACCCATTAATCGATCTTTACACGATAGAGAGTATTTATATAAATATATCGAATTTCAGAATTCCATCAAATAAAGTTTCATTTAGGTTGACAGCAATTTGCCAATTAAAGGAGTAAACGAAAGTTATTAATTGAAAGAGGATTTATGTGTAGTTCAAGTAGGGTACCACATATTTAAAGTCTCGACTGCCTGAAGAGAAGCTAACAGTGGACAGACAGGGCGTGTTTTTTTGCGGAAATTAAAAGTTTAGCCAACCCCTTGTCAGAATAAACAAGCTGTAAATTTTAAACGTGCGTGGTAACATAAAGACATACATTTAGCTATTCACCGTACAAGGGTATATTTTTCTGAAAAATACAGCTAAGAATAATTTGGTGCTCCGTGTTTGAAATCGGACCTGAAACCTTAGTTTTGTTCGATACACCTAATCAATAAATGTTAAATTTCTATTGGAACCTTTTATTATAAAATTCATACATAGTACGCCCTCTACATTAGAATAGCAAAAGTACACATCAAGTGACTTCTAGTTGTTTGTGTCTTGTGTCAATATGCCCCTTTCCCGCACATCCGAGTAGAAGGAAGGCTGCCTCGTGGAATAAGCCATTTTTAATATCAGATGTAGTCCGTAGACACGTATTTTTCGGAGCTTGCACGTTTTTAATCAAACATGCCGCTCGACCAGTTATTTAAGTGGAGTCAACATGTTCCATAAGTTAGTCTTAGTTTTGGTAGCATCGGCCTAAAATGGTGATGAAAATATTTTTACGGTAAGAAAGATTGCACAAGCTTACCCCAAATTTTTATTCTTTCGTTTCATTTCAGCGCAAGTTTTTGAAGTTCTTGAGATCTTCAAGTTTTTATTCATTTTTTAGTTTAGCGTTTTAAGGATTAAACTAACTATTATTAAATATGGAGATAATTATAATTCCAAATTTTTAAAATATTAAATTCAAGTTACAAGTAAAGAAGTTATGGAAATTTAAAAGCAGTTTCAATTGTTACTAAGCAAGAATCTAGAAACCCGCACATGTTATTGGTTAATACGAAGATTAAATCCGGACCCCTGTGTCAGCTACGCTCAACTAAAAGAGTAAGGACGCAGATATAGCAGATGGTTAGCGGTGAGTCACCCTCCATCTTTATTCTTATTTTTTTTTTCAAGAAACTTTCAATTAAATGCTCAGCTAAATTTTCGAAGAAGCTATACCTAAGATTGTTTAAAATTAATTATCCAAATTTTTACTAAAGTTAATAGTTCAATTAATTTGTTTCATTTAAAATTTAATTTAAAAATTTAGTATTTGAATAAGGCATAATTGACCTTAACTTTTTTAAGATCTTGGTGCAATGTTATGTTTGAAGTTACAAAGTTGTATTAAAGGATTTGCTTTATCGAACATGTGATAGGATAAGAATTGTTTGCCGAATTATAATGTATAACACATGGTAATAATACACCTAATGTATAATTCAATGTCGTCAATAAGTACTTTCTTTGACCTTTGATTTTATTAAAGATAACTATTAAAAATGTTCAACCATAACCAGAGAAATTATTTTTGAATATGTAATTTCTTTGTGAACTGAAAAGGATCCTATTCTAGTAGCATGAAGTCACTGTAACATAAAGTAAAAGTAATATATTTTTAAAGTGAACTGAAATAATTTATGCAGTTAATAAAACAATATTCTAAGAATGCTTAGAGATCAATATTAAATAGTGAAAACGGAACTGTTTCGAAAGTCTCCGTATAAATAAGTTGTATAAACAATGTATATAAATATTTTTTTTAAAAAAAAAATTAATAGAAAAATATTTAGTTGTCTCAAAATTTTCTTTCTTTGAAGTCTACAGTAACTATCCTACAGAAGCAAACTGTTTATTATTAAGAAACTTTAGTACTGAAGAAAGGTATTATTGGTGTTAAAGTTAAAAGTTTTTCTTGAAAGTATAATTTTGACTAGTGGATTTACATATAATTATTTTTGTGATAAAGTGACTAGACTCTAATGAAGCCCTAGTTTGAAAATGTTTAGGTGTGATTAAAATTTTTAAGTTGTCTCAAAATTTTCTTTCTTTGAAGCTTGTCCTACAGAAACAAACTGTTAATAATTTAGAAGCTTTAGTACTGAAGGAAGGTATTATTGGTGTTAATGTTAAAAGTTTTTCTTGAAGGTATAATTTTGATTAGTAATTTACATATAATTACTTTTGTGATAAAGTGACTAGGCTCTCATGTAGCCCTAGTTGGAAAATGTCTAGGTATGATTAAATTTTCAGATAGCCCGAGATTGTCGTTCCTATTCCAGGTTGCAGAAACCACAGTAAGTATTGTTGTATATGTTGCTTGTCGTAAATTTTTTTTCTCTTTCGAAGATTTCCGTATCTGATCTTCGAATACTCCTTATAAAACACTCATTAAGATACGGTGGCGTCCAATAAAACTCTTTTTGTTTTTTTTCGTATACCATCCTACGACCCTAGCTCATAGCTCTGCCCTAAGTTGAAGAAACTTAGCTGGCTGGAAGAACTCTTTAGAGGGATCCTTTTCTCTCAAAGCCATTCAACATCCTTTTACACTAGGCTTGTCCATCAAACAGGAACCCCTCGTAATCTATCGGGGCTCTGCCGCTTGTATGGTAGAGCAGTCATATTTAATAAAAACTCGAATGTTACAGTATTAGGATTTAAAATTGCACATACTTGGTTAATTGTTTTTGCTATGCTTCTCAATGGACGTAATCTACAATATGTGGCAAATTTATATCACTTGAAAGGAAATGAACTAGTTACTATCAGCAGCCCTCCTTTAAAAAAAGGTTATTTTCAAGCTCTTCATTGATGGCACTGAGAAGAAAAACGCCTTATAGGATTCGATTTTTTAGATAACGTCGACTCTACTCAGACAAACTCATTACGTTTGCCGTAATTACGTCAACCGCGAACAATTATGCATTCAAAGATTCAATGCTAAGAACATATTCTTTATTTGGAAATTATTATAGTGTTGACGAAGTTTCCATTCCGAATGGACCTGCACCTTCAAGAAGTTTTAGATTATTTGAAGAGGTGGAATGGTCTCTGCGTTCCAGTGATCTAAAGAGCCAAACTACAGGTCCAACCAAAGTAATAGGGTCATTAGCGAGGAACCAGACGAAGACAGGTCCCCGAAAGAGGGCAGCGGATCTTTCGGTTCTCGGATTGGCAGATACCATAGGGGTCGGTATGGCATTCTAAGACACACGACCGCGATGTGGAAGGCAACGGGGAATCACCACAGTACCTCCCAAGTACAAAGCGTACTTAAGTTGTATTTAAAACGATAGCATCCTCTTAGGTAAAAGATTCCAGAGGTAAAATAATCCCCAATTCGGCTCTCGGAGGGGGAGAGGTCTACTTCGGAGACTATCAGCGGAAAACTTAGAAAAATAATCGGGAACATTCTGCAAGTAGAAGCGTGGAATGTCAGGTTAGGTTAACACTAGACATAGTAAGAAACAGCGAAGTTTGGTGGCTAGAGGCGGGGGTTTTTTGGAGTGGAGACTTTACCGTAATTCATACAGGATCAGAGGAAGAAAATTTGGATGTGGGTGATAGCTATGGCGGAAAAAAATTGAGCGCTGGGTGAAAAACTACTTACAAAATAACGATAGGGTACTCATGGTTAGATAAGAATTTAAACCTGTAAATACAGTAATAATACAAGTATACATGCCCACCTCCAGACACATTGAGAAAGAGGTAGAAACGATCTACAAAGTTATCAAAGATATGCTAATATACGTAAAAGGACATGAAAATTTAATAATTACGGGGAATTTTTATGTAATGGTAGGTGAGGGTAGGGAAGGAGCAGTAGTAGGATTATTTGGTTTAGGCACGAGAAACGACAGGGGAAATAGGCTGGTGGAATTTTGCGACAAAAATAATTTAACCATCACAAACACATTATTCGAACATCATGCTAGAAGACGATACACGTGAAAGATGCCAGGGTATAGGAAGATATCAAATAAATTACATTCTTATTAGGCAACGGTTTAGGAATCAAGAAAAAAACTAAACTAAGAAATTAAACTTGACCGAAAACGCGCAGGACTTAAAAGTAATAGTGATTATCCCCCCCCCCCCCAGTATATTTAGTTCATATTCACCAGGACTTCAATAGTGCATCCCACCTTTCTTTAGCAGTAAGGAATAAATAGATATAGGCAGACGACCAAATCTTCGGATCCATAATAAATTTGTATGCGAGGTATGTATAAATTTTGTGGCAGCTGTACTCGTATAAACATTGATTTGTATTAATTAGTAGGTTTTGCAATATTTTTGAACGATTACGTTAGTAGTGTGATTGTGCTAGCCGACATAATGCTTATGTGAGTGCACCTAATAATTTGGGTAATGCTTTTTTGCTATTCTATGCACCCTTACATGCTTAATGCTTGATTTACATATTTATATATTTATATTTTGTACCTGTAGTGTATTTTTATAAATTTTATTACTTTATGGCTTGATTTGTTTTGTTTAGCATTTTTTTGCCTATTTTTGGTCGTAATTTCGATAGAAAAAATAGAAAACAGAATATATCAGTAAGCGAACGGTAGAGAACGATAGGGACTTATTTAGAATGAACTTAGAACAAAATGCTTAGACTAGGAAAGACCATGTTGTAAATTTATAGTGCAGGAACCAATAGCTGGATTGGCTATTCGTAAATTTGGCATATGCTAGGATATTCGAATCCATTGGCAAATATTAGTTAGCTAAATTTGGATAGTTTTAAGTCGATGCTTCAGATCGGACCGGTAGGCAGAGCTGGTGGGCTCTATATGTATTACAGATCTTCCGCTTTTGCTTTTTGCTATTTAAATTCATATTTAAACTGTTTGGCGATTTAGATTTAGATACTCAATGTTTGCGTAGACAGGGATATGATAATTGGGGCAACATGAAAGAAAAAAGTATTAGTTTGCAAAAAAAATATTGGCCATGAATCCTAGGCCTTTTTTGTTCCTTGTTCCACTCATACCTTAAATCTGGTTGTCAACGATACTGCCAAAGATTCCTATGAAACAACAAACTTTTTTGATATTATACAAGAAATTTATGTCTTTCTCTCAACCTGAGGCATAATCAAGAGGCATGTGCCTAATTTAAATACTAAGACTTTAAGTGATACAAAGTGTTATAGTAGGATAGATGCCGTAACTTCTTTAAAGCTTTATTTACCAAACATCTTTGGAGCACTAATAGAGATTAGTAAACATCAAAATTTTGATCGTGATACTCAACACAAGGCTTACTCATTAGTATTGAAAATTTAGAATTTCAAATTTATCTGTTGACTGCTAATCTGGTTTGATATTTTATCTAAAATAAATGTTGTTTGTAAAATTCTCCAAGCCCCAAAATTGAACGTAACAGAATGTTCCAACCAACTTAAAAGTTTAATGGACTTTGTGAAAAACTGGATATCCGATCACAGTTTTGAAAATATCTTAAGGGAAGCCAAAATTATTGCTAAAATATTTGAAGCTGATTCAAATTTTCCAAGTATCCAAGCAGTTCGGATTCGTAGAAATCCGAAAAATGTTGACTACAAACACCGAGATGGAATGCTTGAAGAGCCAAAGCAAAATTTTAAACTAAACTTCTTTTATACAATAATTGATCAAACACTTACGTCCTTTCAAAATAGATTCACCGATTTAAAAAGCTTTGATAACACATTTGGCTATTTGTCAAATTTTAATACCTACAGTGATGACATTTTATTAAAATGTTGTGCTAACTTAGTCCAAAACCTTACTGATGAATCAATCCATGAACGAATGTGATACTAACCGTTCAGAACTCATTTCAGAACTGAAAACATTAAGATTTTTTCATTGGCATCGTTTCAGCCATTGGGTGTTTTACAATTTCTTTTGCCAATTGATCCCGTATTTTCATTTCCTAACTTAGCAGTAGCTTTAAGAATTAATCTGACTTTACCAGTGGCTGTTGCATCTGAGAAAGATCGTTTTCGAAATTAAAAATTATTAATAATTTCACACGAGGAGTACAGTGAGACAAGAAAGGTTCTCAAATTTAGTTATATTACCTATAGAATTTGACCTAGTAGAAAAAATCTAATATGATGATGCCATAAGAGAATTTGCAATAGTAAAAACAAGAAAAATAGATTTTTGATCATACGTAGTCTATCGACATTTAAAAAGTAGGTTTTTCAAGGTTACGTTTTTATTTTAGTTTGTTACTATAATATACCCAAGTTTATATATTTTTTTTGTTACGTATCATATCTATGGCGTTTGGTTTTTGATGTTTTGTGTTATTACTGCTATGTATCTGATACACAAGAAATATTGTTAGTAGCTGATACCATACATACATGAAAATTGAATTTGCTATTTATTTGTCTAATTTTTAGTTTAAGCTCATTTTCTTTATTATTTAGTGAATGTTTAGGTTCGGTACACACGTCCTGTGTTTGGACGTGCGGCACCGTGAGCGAAATAAAGTACATTGATTTTAATTGGGTAGTGTATTCTACACATACCTCCGACCCCGTCGCCGCGAAGTAAGCCGCACTTGCGTTGGTTTTGGATAACATTTTGTAAGGGTGCCGAATTCGTACTTAAAAAATATACAGTTTAATATAGCTATTTTTTCAAATGACCGATTTCTTCGGTAGATAAATTGTTTAACAAAAAGCACTTCTGAAAATATTGCCAAATTAAGGTAATCGAAACAGTAAGGGGCGCTACTTTCTGCTCTTGCACTCGGGCGATCAATACCCTATCGGCGGGTCTGGGTTAGGCACTACTAAAAGAAATCGTAAAGAAAAAACATTAAATCTATCAATAATACTATCACAACATTGTTCCCGTTTCGAATTTAATACACATGTTATTTTAAATCCATTTCTGGAAATTCCCTTTTCAGTAATACACAGAAATAGATTAAATACCAACTTTATCGTTTATCGTTCCATTGTCCATTAAAAATACTAAATGTTTACTATTCATCTAACACTCACCAATGAAGCCTGCATTTAAAATCATTTCACACATATATCTTAATATTTTAAAATGTTCCACACTTTATTCACAATTATATCATGCTTAAATTTAACTGGAAGTAATTCCATCGCTAATTACACCCCACAAAGTTATTACTTTCAGATTTCGTTAATTTCCTACTGCATAGATGAAGCCCCATTTACATTCAAAACACGCATTTACATGATTATAAATTACAAACATAATAGCGCATTTTATACTCAGGGTTTAATTTTCAACTCATCTTAAAACCCAAAGAAGAACTATACATTTTTTTCCATCGAACAACAGCTTCCCTAATATAGGGCAGAATCTAAAACATTTGTGCGGTAAATTCTTCAGTTCCTATTCCCTATTCCAGGTCATCACGATATTAAATTCACGAACACGTGCATGAAATCTACCTTGCACTTGCAAGCGTAGCTCGAAAAACAAAAACTACGCTCGCTGCGCTTTTTTCCTGCGTGGAAGTCTATACTCACATCTTGAAGCTGTGATACTTTCCACTTTCAACGTCCCTCCCACTTTCATGCTTAGTCTCTATATCCTTTCTTGTAATTAGTGTTAACCACGGTCAAAATTTCCTTCATATTTCACATCAATTACATAAAAGTCACGTACTTTGTATGTAATTTGTACTATTGTTGTATATAGTATTATTTTAACATCCTTGATAGCATGAAAGACTATCACTGCCGTATTGTAAATTATATTTTTCTGAAAAGTGCACACGTATTGTCTTGTAATTCTAAAATCGGTTTTCAATAGAGGTTCCAAACTAAGTCAACGTCCAGAATTATTACATTTCCAACGTATTTAAAAGAAATAATGTTATATCTTATTATCTGAATTACCTCTATAGAAGCAAAATATTGAAACGTCATGCTTAATTAACATTTATTTTTCGTAAAATCTTACTATACAAGGTGAATCCATATTTATTCTGTCTTTCCACAATTGAATTTTTACTTTCTCATCTGATTTATCTTTAAAATATTGCGAACTTGTTAAAAATTCTCAAATCCTCAACTTTAAAAACCTTACTTAGACTGCAACAATTTAAATACTAGGCCAAAGATTTAAGAAGCTATCTCTTTTTGGAAGTTTCGTGCTTGAGCAGTAACTCATTTAGGCTGAAAATCTTTAGAGTCAGTTTTTAAAACCCTAGGGAAACCCATTTTGCAATAAGAAGGATTAGACTTAATAGGTGTTATCAACTACTTAATTCAAAAGTCTATGAACGAAAGATGGCATTCAAAATAATGACATTAACTGGGTTAATACACATGTAACTTTTAAAAGCTTTTAAAAGTTCCAGCATCTTCCAGAAGACAAAATTATACCGATTTGTGAAAAATAGGGTGTTACTTTGGTGCTTAGGGGGTGAAACTACTTATTGTTTACCATTAAGTTGTAAAGCTTAATATGTAGGTCGTTCATTTTCTATGCCTATACGTAGCATATCCATTTTAAAGCGCAATTCTAGTGGAATCCCTAAGGAACATTTTCCAGCATCCACTTTCTAGCTGACTACAATCTCTATGTTAATTTTGTATGTCAGGTAATTTTACAGAACGCGATCTAGGAATTTAAAGTATTAGAATACACTATTTTAAAATTTTTCTAGCATTTACGCTAGAAGAAAACACTACTAAGCCGCAAAATTGAAACTGGTGCCTTCATTATACCCAATGTAAAATGTATTAGAATGAAGAATATGTGCGTATTGACAATATTTTGCACCATTGTATGTACTTCAATTTACACATATTTATTCGGCCCAATACAAGTGTAATTATTTACACAGAATCCTTAGTTTACTGGAGGTCACTATACAACTCTCAATAATTACTAGTAATGTTTAGGACCTTTCCTAACTATATTTGTAAGTAATTTAGCACATACACTGGTGCATTCTTGATTTACTTAAACATGCGCCAGTGGACTAACTGATATATCTTAATTCACGTATAAATTAATCGTCTTTATTTTAACAATTTGAACAACATTTCATATGATTTGTAGATTAAAACCAGACTGCACTGAACTATCGATCAGCAGCGATGGTATTTATACAGAGTGGTAGAAAAGTCCCGGAACGGTCAAATATTTTGGGAAATACTCATAGCATCAAAAAAAGAAAAAAATACGTGTTCAATATTTTTTTAAAAGCTATACAATGACACCAAAATTGAACCCCCACCCCTGAGGCTAGGGGTGGGGCAACTTTAAAAGTTTAAGTGGAAACCCCCATTTGTTATTACAGATTCGGATTCCGCAGAATAAATTACCCCAAATTGACCTACGATACAAGCCATTTTGAATGATAGAAGGCGTTGTAATTGACAAAACCAAAATAGGGTACAAAAACATTTGAAATCGAAAAATGTCAGAATTACATTCATTTTTAGTATTCATTTCGTTACTAGCTTTTGATATTATTTCGTTATGTCTCTGTCTGAAAGAGAAAGAATAATTGTCCTGATGATGCGGGGGTATGGAGATAAAGAAAGATCATTGCAGCAAGTCGCAGATTTATTCAATGAAGTCGATGCGGAACGTCAACCGATTTCTAAATCTACTGTGAGTCGAACAGTGAATCGTTTTGAGCGAACTGGTTCGGTGAAGGATGAACCAAGATCTGGAAGACCTAAAAGCGCGACGAGAGGTGGTCAATTTGAACACCTTCGGCGGTAATTTCGTTATGTATGAAATAAATAATTTATTATTTTACTTCTTTTATTTTCTGATCCATCAATTCTTCTAGAAATAGTTAATTTTTGTCGATTGCAGCGCCATCTGCAAAAAACCTAAAAAAATTATGACTAACATTTTGTGGCGAATCCAAATCTGCAATAACAAATGGGGGTTTCCACTTAAACTTTTAAACTTGCTCCACCCCTACCCCCAGGGGGTGGGGGTGGGGTTCAATTTTGGTGTCATTGGATAGCTATTAAAAAAATATTGAACACGTATTTTTTCTTTTTTTGATGCGATGAGTATTTCCCAAAATATTTGACCGTTCCGGGACTTTTCTACCACTCTGTATATCACTACATGCTTTCTATACTTTTATATTTCTAGAAATTACTAAATGATTCTGAAATCTGCCCCGTTATTTGCTTTGTAGCAATTCCTTAAATATTAGCCGGTAGTCACTCCATTCCGTTTAATAATTTGGCGTCAATGATACAGTAGTATATTTCACTGAAAAGCTATAGTTACTGTTGCACACATTATTTTTAGTATTTTCAATAACATCGACAGGTCTGTATGAAGATTCTGTCACAAATAAGTTTAAAGTAGTAAACAAGAATACTAGTAATGTTTTGCCAAATCGAGTTGGGAGTTAGCTTTAACTGGAGGTCAACTAACCTATAGACCCAAAAGGCGCTCGAACTCTCATATGACATAGATCAATGCATCTAACACATTTATTATCACCATTGCGCAAATTCGACATACCCCATATACAACACGGTCCTCAATTAAATCTAACATACATGCAAAGTAATAATCCTTAGAGTTGTGTTTTTGTCTATGGGGTAGTGCTTACTCAAATCATTACTCTACCTATATTATATTTTGTAAAGAAATAGAATATTCTTTAGAATTTTACAACAATTGTGTTGGCCAAAAAGTTTGCTAGTATTAAATCAAAGATAGAAATTATCAAAGGTGCGTTTGACAGTAAAAAAAATTATGAAATTTTGTTAGGAAGAGATTACCTATGCTAGTAATGGAATACATTAATCTTGGTGTAACGCCACCTACACGCGCCAGACGTTTAACGACATAGAAGTCTCCTGCGTCTCCTCTTTAACCAAACTCATACTCTTTCTTTTTAAAATTCTTTTATCGCCCAAAAGTCGGCTACTAAAATTGGTTTATCTCGACTTCAACCATTTATTTTATCAGCTAACCTATCCGTGGTTAAATTTTTTGTAGTCTTTTACTTGGGCATATATGTTTGGCTGAATTGTGCCCACTGATTAACCCTATGCCCTAAAAACCCGACCGTAGAATATTTTAACGGTTTGGTATATTTTAAAAATTGTAGGCTTATAATTAATTTCTAGGGTAACATTAGAGAAAAGTTATGTTTGAGTACGTAAACCATTCTTTTGGACCCATACTGCTATGTATCAATTTTGCGCTACAAGAATTATGTTCACAAGAACAACTAATCCCAGGTGACCACAAAATCAGGTAGTTGGATTATTTGCATTAATACCACGAAATAATTCACTTCAAACTCCGTTACAATCTTTCAGCTAAACATCGCCAAAAACAATTATAGAAGGTGGTGCAAAGAAAGGGTAAACTCGAAAACGCAAAGCTTAGTAAGTTGCTCGTGTCAAAAATTGCTAACGTTTAAATAAAAATTGAACGGATGATAAAAGCAATAAACTTCAACAGTAGTCTCCGAAAAAAAATTTCCGCAATTGGTGAAGTTAGAAACACCAGGTAGTCGGGTTGAATAATTCAGGAAAACTACCAAAAGTAGGTATTCAAGCAGGTAGAAAAATTGCTAGAACATGAGAGATACAAAGAGAATAAAAATGTCTATAGGAATATCCCATTCCAAAGAAAGGAAGTACTCTACCGTTTGGATATTTGAGGAATTAAGTTTGCCTATGCCCACAAATAAAACGGAACCAATACCAATAGAATACACTAGAAATTTGTAATAATGTTTGAGCAAAATCCAAAAGTAAATATGAACCAATTGTCGTATGGAGGTGGAGAAAAGAATCGATGGCTTTTGGAGCAAAAACGGTCAAGTATGAAACCTTGTAATATCTATATAATGTTAAATGTGTCTGTAAAGTTGATTGAGATATAAAAATTCGACCATAAAGTTTATGATTTTACAATGAAATGAATCTTGAAAAATCTGTTTGTATATGGTATGAAGTGCATTGGTCTTCAAAAACAGACAAGGAGGGATATCCGTTAGCGGAGTGTAGTTTAAGAAATATATGCGCAAGTTCATAACCAATCTTACATCTGATATCCCAAATGAGTTTATAAACCTTCGCAGACCTAGGAGGTATCAAAACTGAGGTGGCATGTTCAGTCGTTTGTTCAAAACGGTAAGTGTTATCATTACATATATCGTACACCACAGTGTTAAATAAGAAAATATATAGTATGGTACGTAGGATTTATGTAAACAAATAATTACATACTATTTCAGACTCCGCTATACATTACGTACTTCGAATTTTAGTCAACCGTTGTCTCGTTCTATTAATTTCCTGTAAGTACCTTTCCCTTCCCAGATGATTACTTTATTTTAAATTTCATTACACTCTTTGTATTGTGATATGGCTTAATTTTCTTTTATTATTTACGTATTCTTATAGGAAGACGAATGTTTTGACTTTAAATGATGTAAAAGGGTACTATGAAATCAATCTATAGGACGACATAAGCAGTTCTTACTAAAATACATGATGTGGCAACATTAATCAATATCATACTTGTGGTCATAAATCAGTTCCTTCATTTTGTTTTATGCTGTAGGGTAGTAAACAGTATCCCCCTCTGAAGGTACTAAATTTTAGTATGTTTTGTATGTTGTCCTTAGTAAAATCATTATTAAAGTAAGTTGGCTATAAATATCTATGGTTCCGGGTTGGGACCGTGTCATTTTATAAACTAAGGTCGACATTACGTCCACAATTGTAAGGGGCATCACCAGGACAAGAAAAGAAAAAGAAATATAAATATAAAATAATAATAATAAAGATAGGAATGATAAAATATAAGTAGGAAGCGTAAAAAGTATAAAAAAATGAAAAGTTACTTCTGAACTAGCAAACTGGTCGGCCCATTTAAGCCAAAAGGTGTCTTGTAGCAAAGTAACTGATGAAAGTAGCGAAAGTAATAGTTTGTATAGGGCGAGAGCTTGATGCTTGAGTGATTATGAATAGAGAGGAGTGTGTAGGCGATCGGTGAACGTCATGGTTCTGCTTTTGTTAACATAGGGTCGTTTTTCAAATGGGAGAAGGGTAGTAGCCACCGTCTTTGTTTTAGAGTGTTAGAATTTTTAGTGATTTCTACGGATTCTCTGATTTTTCTAAAGTAGAAAAATGGAATTCTGCCAATTAGCTTCGTTTTGTCAAAGTTAATGGTATGGCTTGTTTCATGTTAGTCTTCGATCACCGCTCAGTAATTGTACTGACTTGTTCTTAAGCATCGCTTATGCTCGTTTAGTCTGTTCTGTACTGACCGTCTTGGGCTTTAAGACTGTTTGCGGGATCTTTTTAGGGTGGCTAATATTTTTGAAATTTTATTAGCGGGTTTATAGATTGTTTTGATGTTGTGTTTACGTAGAATTTTGCCATTTCGGTCTGTTTCTCTGCGCATGTATGGAGGATTGCTAAAAATTGTGTGTCGGAATTACAGCATGGTTTGGTGGTTCGTGTTGGGTGAAGATGCTGACTTATTACTCTACAGATATCTGAGTTGCGGTAACCGTTTTTTATAAGACTAGTTTTCAGATGGGTCGGTTCCTTAAATAAACGTTCTGGTTGTGAAATCTTAATTGCACGATGGACTAGAGAGTTGAATACCGATGACTTTTGTGACGGATTATGATGTGACGACGCATGTAGGTATATATCTGTGTGTGTGAATGACGTAGCCGTCCGTTGGGTTGGCGCTCCACCAGAACGTCAAGGAATGGCAGAGTTACTTTGTTTTCAATTTTTATAGTGAATTTAGTGTCTCTAAGTTCATTGTTTATTTGATCTAGAAAATTATTAAGCGTTTGGTGCCCATGGGGTCATATTACAAGAGTGTTATCTACATAACGGAGCCAAGTTTTTGGTTTAAGGTCTGCGGATCCCAGAGCCATGAATTCCAAAGGCTCCATGAATATATTGGCCACAATAGGGGATAGAGGTGAGCCCATGAGTGTGCCAGAAGTTTGTTTGTAAAATTGACCGTCGAAGACAAAATAGGTAGAAATTAAGTATTTTTCAATGAGCTTGTTCAAGTAGTCAAATCCGTTTTCTTGAGGTAGGAGTTGTTTAGTAATGCAGACAGTGTCTATGACAGGTACGATAGTAAATAGGGATGCTACGTCAAAATTGACTAGTATTTCATTTGGGTCTAGTTCAATATTTGTAATTTATTCTATAAAATGTGTGAAGTTTAAAACATCAGTAGGGCTGTTGTCGGAATACGGCTTTAAGAAATTTGCTAGGTATTTTGCCAGATGGTATATTGATGAGTCAATTGTGCTCACTATCGGACGGAGGGAGACATCAAGTTTATAGACTTTAGAAAGCCGTACAAGCGAGGTGGTTTAGATTCGCTAGGTGTTATGTGTTTTTGGTTAGCTTTGGGAATATTAGAGGATTTGATTAGCGCTGAAATTTCCCGTTTAAGTTTTGAAGTGAGGTTTTTGGTTAGAGGAGTGTAGGAACCGTCTTGTATTAATTGGTTAATCTGTTTTTTAGTATTCTGTACGGTTTAGAATTACAGTCGCATTACCTTTGTCTGCAGGAAGTATAACAATTTGCTTGTTTGTTCGTAGGTGATTTAAAACTGTCATCACTTGCTTTGTCACGTTTTTGTTGGGAGCTTTGCATATCGGAGACATTTAGTTGTTTCAATACGAATTAGGTTGACATCGTCATGAGGTAGAGATCGGATCGATGATTCTACAGAGCTGACAATTTCCTCTGCGAAATATTTTCTAAGTGCAATTGAAAGGTTTAGTCCTTTGAAAGGCTATGAAGTTTATTTTCGGATAGGATATATTCTGATCGGTTTATGACGGTGTTTGAGGACAGAGTTTTCTGGTAAGATGTTTTTAAGGTGTGAAAGGTTCTTGGAAAGTAATGTTGAAAGAGCCGTTTTAAATTTTATAAAATTTATTTTGAAAAAGGGAAGCATGCTGAACTGTAAATAGAGACTACTATATTATTTTGGTTGTTGGTGCTTGTTGAGCACTTAAATGGAGTAGTGGATGTTGTTGGAACGTAGCATATGTATGGAGGATTGGCGTTACCGTAGATTGGATGAATAGAAATTTGGGTAGAGAGAAATTGCTGTCCCAGATGGTGCGAGTCAAATTGGGGTGATTTCTTTACCTGCAGTCGTTGATGGGGGCTACATCAGCGATGGTTTAATGGCAAATACATGTTTGTGCTACATTCCAGGTAAGTGATTTTTGTAAAAATATATGTCTTTTGTATTTATTTGGTGTTATGACATTCGGTGCTTTTTGGGGTATATTTTGTTGAATTCTCTGGACAAAAAATTGATTATTTAATATTTATAATGAATTATTTGAAAATATGTTGGTGAAGAAATTTGTACTATAAAATAATTATGTAATATTTCCTAACGTAAAAAGTAAACGGTTTTAGGTGATATTCAGTGCAAAAAGTTAGCACATGTACAAAAAGGTTTACTATGAGCTCTTATTAGACCAGGGATTTAACGTAAGGTTTATGGTTATGCCCAGTTACTTTCAATAGTTAGTGCTGAAAATATGGAAATCTCGAAATATGTGTCTTAAAATGAATTATTTTAAAGTGAGGATGGTTGTTGTGTAATCTATGGATGAATCAATAATAATAAGACGCAAATATTTTTTTGGTATTGAGCTTTCTGTTAGAATAAATTGTGATAACATTTTGTAGTAGAGTTTTCTTTCATCGAATAGTAGCGTAATATTTTTAGATAAAAATAGCAGAGCAGCCGTGGCGAACTTCACTGAAGAAGAGAAGTTTTGGCGACCAGGAAGTTAGGAGATCCAGCTTAGCTTCAGAGAATTTTATGACGCCCAAAGTGTGGGGCACGAGTTAGCGTTCCGGTCTATTTCTGGAAACTTCAGAGAACACAGAGAAATATATATAATATATATATATATATATATATATATATATATATATATATAACAATTAATTAAAAGTGACGACCACCAGTGTATTCAATGAATAATAACTGGTTATTTGGTCTTTTAGTAATAAAACTTTTATTTGTTTTTTACCGAGCTTTCAATTTATTTGAAATCTACTTCAGGGTGCTGCAAAGTAACTGTGATTGTCACTGTCATAAGAACTATAAAATATTACTTACAAGAACTGGAATTTAAATACTATCATGATATTGAAAAATATCATTTAAATTTAAAATAAATAAATTAAATAAAACATTTGTATAAAATCACAAGTAACAACTAATCACGTCACACACATTATTCCTTACAAATTAAAATAAGATTTGGCTTTTAAAATATGAAGTTGAATGAGAACCAAAACATGATGATTATTAAAAGAATTAGTACGCTAACATTGTTGAAGTGTATGGTTGATTATCTGTATTTATGTTGTTTGATTTCCTGTACTTGAGTGAATACACATACACAGCGTTCAAATTGCTTGTATCTGGTTTGAAGTTAAAAGCATTTTTATTGTTTACTAATGAGCCATTTCAAGAAAAAGTCTGCTCTTGTATAAATTTTCTTTATTCAAAACTTTTACATTATTAAAATCCGGATAATAGTTAGTACCGTTTGTATGGCCAGTTAATGCACATGAATTCTTTTTTATTTTGCAATCGCCCATATACTATACAATTCTAGAGCGCTGCCATTGTGATGACTGTCCTATATAAATTATGTCACATCCTTGGCAAGGAATGGAATACACAAGTTTTCTTAGGCACAAAAGATAAAACTCCTATGTCGCATCATTACAATATTGTGACAAAATTTATATAGGACAGTCATCACAATGGCTGCTCTCTAGATATACAGGGTTATTACAAATGAAATAGACAGTTTGGATAGGTTATAGAAAGTTTATTTTTGAAAAGTTAAGATTATTACTTATATGATTATAAAGAAGAAATGATTAAGTTTTTATTTAAAATTTTTACAAATGTTCAATGTGTGCACCTTTGGTAACACGACAGATATCAACACGGTACTCGAATTCTTGCCACACGCTATTAAGCATGTAACGGTCAACTGTAGCAAGAGCATTTGTGATACGTTGTTTAAGTTCGTCGATATCAACAGGAAGCGTTGGTATGAAAACTTTGTCTTTTACATAACCCCATAAGAAATAGTCGCAGGGCGTTAAATCTGGACTACGAGGTGGCCACGGCTTAAGCACAAGGTTTTCCTCACTTGCACGGCCGATCCATCGTCTAGGAAGATGTTCATCCAGATATTTTCTGACCTGTAAGTGCCAGTTAGGCGGAGCTACATTTTGTACAAAAACGAAGTTATCACTATCTTTCTGTAGTTGAGGCATTAACCATTCGTGTAACATGTCCAGAAAAATTACTCCGGTTATTGACACTTCGTGAAAGAAGAACGGCCCGTAAACCTTTTCACGAGATAAAGCGCAAAACACGTTAACTTTAGGGGAATCGCGTATATGTTGTAAAGTCGCTCTTGGGTTTTCTGTGCCCCATATCCTTACATTATGTCTATTAACTTTTCCACTAATGTGAAAGGTACATTCGTCACTGAAAATTAGGCGATTAAAGAATGTGTCATCATTTTCGAGACATTGTTGCATTTCCAGACAAAAATTGTTACGTACGACTTTATCACCGGCATTTAAACTTTGTACTAACTGCAATTTATACGGTTTCATTTTCAAACGTTTCCGCATAATTTTCCACACAGTAGGTTGAGGAATTTGCAATTCTAAACTTGCTGATGTAGTCGATTGTCTTGGACTTCGTAAATAAACATCACGAACACTATCAATTTGTTCTTTTGTAACAGGAGGTCTTCCAGAACTCTTTCTTTTACACAGACATCCACTATTTTCAAAACGTTTATACCAGTCATAGATTGATTGCCTTGTTGGTGGTGTTTTACCGTATTGTGTTCTGAAATGACGCTGCACAACAGTAACAGACTATGTTTTGACTAATTCAAGAACACAATAAGCTTTCTCCAATTTAGTAGCGGCAATTTTGCTAGACTGGTCGTTGTTTTAACAGCAGTACCGACCTAACAGTTGTACCAACATAAACTTTAAGAAATTCCCTATAAACCTATCTCGCTTACTAGATTCAAATACACCAGTCTGATTTTTTAAAGGCTATCCAAACTGTCTATTTCATTTGTAATAACCCTGTATACTGCTATGATATCGCTTATACGTTTATGTGCCCTTAAGATTGCTATGAAATAGCCGTTTTCAGGATTTAAGCACAATGGGTGCTATTCTTTTTGCTGTAATATCAAAAGCCCCTACAATTTTCACGATTGGTGCGCAATTCTTTTTGCTATGATATTGCCCTTACGATTGGGCGTTATTAATATTGGTGTGATATCCCTTATTATACGACGATAAAGATTGTTTAACCGTTACTCTTTCTACTGTTTAAATAAATTTATATGAATTTAAATGAAGCAATCCAAAGATTACACAATATAATGGTTGATAATAGTATGTACAATTTTATAAATTCAAAATTTAGCCCCTGAATAGAACATTAACATTTACCAAATTTATGATTTCCTGAAAGCCAGCAAAAATATCTTTTTAATTACTTTTAAGTACCTTCGAACGTTCTAAGATACTTTCCCTGTTTTCAAATTCTCAAATGACCTTCTTGTTGACTCTTACAGACATACAATATATAGCAAATATTAAAATTGAAACAGTCTTTAACTAATAAAGTAGTTAATATCGCTAACCTGCGTTTTTCTTTCCTTGTCACTGGAATTGCCTCAGAGTATCTATGTTCAGCATCCCTTGCTACACTCGTTCTACTTATTGCTTGTAGTTTTCCCCGGATTCCATGAGTGTCCTCACTTTTGCTTAATTGGTTCTATTTTCAGACGTATTTTTATGTTTTCCTTTTAGAGGTAATTTTAAAATATTAGATGTGGGACAATATTGACTTCGATCAGTATCAAGATATTAACTTAGATCTGTATCAAGAGATTGATTTAGATAAGTATAGATTTAGATCAGTATCGATTTAGATCAGTACCGATTTAGAGCCCTAAATTGTAAAATATTAGAATAAATTTTATTTAGTAGTTTAACTTACGTCTATGTGAATGTCGGCTATTATTCGTTGCACAAATTTGGCACTTTCAAATTTTTACTTATACTAAATTATAACCTTTTCACTAATTAAAAGTGGAACGTAAATTTCTACTTCATACTGACGTGATTCGTGCCTTGTTATAGATAACCTGAATGTTTATTCATTCCCCATTGTATAATAATCATAAGTGAATAAAAACTGGTAAACCATCTATGGAAAGTAATATATGCTTTGTTCTAGATACTGCTCAATCAAGCGTTTACCTATATCTTGCGGATTGTTGCTCTGTCGGTGAAGCCATTTAGGTTGATTGCCAACACAGACTTCCATATTTAACCTGTTATTAGGTTATTGCGTCGGCTAGAGCAAACACCTTTTAACCGTGCTTTGCTGGTTAGTTAGGGATGTATTGTCAACGTGTTCTCTCTCCGCTGGTTCTTAATTTTTGGTCAACGTTTAGGAGCACCATAGTATGTTGCAGTAGGTGCTAACTTGTCACCCTTTCTGCGTAAGTCTCTATTTTGTACATTATCAAACCGCAAACATAATAACAAGAAATAAAATCTCTGTACAAAGATTGTTGTGCAAAACATGCTCATGCAATTTTTATCGGTATTATAAAGGTATGCGATATTTTGCCAGTTTGCTATACACAAACCGCTTAAATAGACCTTTTGTTTCCTTGTATCGGTTTTTTTACTAAGTGCTGATAACCTTCCCCATACACAACTGCTTCGGTTCACAATTAAATATTTGTGAAATGAACAATGTCGCCTAACATTTCTTCCGTAATAGATGGTGAGTTAAGGTTTTGCCGTGGTTCTACCTTCACTCACCTAAATGAACAATTATGTTATCAACCCTCGTTCCCAGGCTTATTCCTAGATGCTCTAACACCTTGATTTATCTCTATGTATATAATAGAGCATAGTGCTGCTTTTTACAGATAAATCAGCTTCCTCATTTTCAAAAAGTTCAACACCTAACTGACACCTAACTTCAGATTTACTTCTTTCTTCAACTTCTACCGCAGCTTCTCCTTCAGATTCCCTGTTCATAAATGCATCCCGGTCACCAGCATCTTTTACAAAATTCATCGTGTAACTTTGTATGCTATTCTTGCTCTTTTTCCTAAGACCTAGAGAGTGTATACTGTCAAATACAAGAAAATGTGATTTCACTTTTAAACAATTAGTACTACATCACTCAATAAGTCCGTAGGATGATACATAGATGGCGTTGCTATGTAATAATCCATATGATTTGTAGGAAGTACTAACCTTAAAAAGATATCTGTCAAAATTTCATGACAATCCGACGATTAGTTTACAAGTTACAGAGGTTCAAGTGACGATACTCTTGAGTTTTTCAAAAAAATGAATTCCAAGCAATTTCGCTTGTTGATTTATCATTGCTTTTTGATGGGTAAAAATACCATCGCAGCCAAAGCATGGCTTGGTAAGTGTTATCCGGGCTCTGCTCCATCGAGGCAAACGGTGGAGAAGTGGTTTGCTGATTTTAAACGTGGCCGTACAGACACTGACGATGCTGAACGCTCTGGAAGGCCAATTGAGGTGGCTACACCGGAAAACATCAAAAAAGTCCACCGAATCGTTTTGGAAAACAGAAAAGTGAAATTGCGTGAGATATCTGACACCTTGAAGATATCAGAAGGCAGTGTGCACACTATTTTGCATGAACATTTGTCCATGAGAAAGCTGTTCTCAAAGTGGGTGCCGCGTTTGCTCACAGTGGACAAAAAACAACAACGTGTCGATGATTCTGAGAGCTGTTTGGAGCTGTTCAACCGGAATAAAAAGGACTTTTTGCGTCTGTATGTGACAATGGATGAAACAAGGATCCACCACCACACTCCAGAGTCTAATCAGCAGTCAGCTGAGTGGACTGCAGCCGGAGAACCATGTCCAAAGCGGCCAAAACCGCAAAAGTCGGCTGGTAAGGTTTTGGCGTCTGTATTTTGGGATGCGCACGGAATTTTGTACATCGACTATCTTCAGAAAGGAAGAAGAATCAACAGCGAATACTACATGGCATTATTAGTGCGTTTGAAGGAAGAAATTGCCAAAAAACGGCCACACATGAAGAAGAAAAAAATTCTCTTTCACCAAGACAATGCACCGTGTCACAAGTCGATCGCAACGATGGCCAAATTGCACCAATTGGGCTTCGAATTGCTTCCGCACCCACCGTATTCTCCAGATTTGGCCCCCAGCGACTACTACCTGTTCGCAGACCTGAAAAAAATGCTCGCCGGAAAAAATTTGGCTCGGATGAAGAGGTGATCGCTGAAACTGAAGCTTATTTTGAGGCCAAAGACGAATTGTTTTACAAAAAAGGTATCGAAATGCTAGAACGGCGTTGGACTGATTGTATCACTCTTGAAGGAATGTATGTTGATGAATAAAATCGAATTTCGCCAAAAAAATGTGTTTTTCTTAGTTATCCTACGGACTTATTGAGTGATGTGTTATATGCAATAATATCAGTAGCGTCTGGGGTGTTGAATTTTACTTCGAACTGAAAGCTTTCCAGTGATCTACAATCAGCAGACTCTGTTAAACTGTATAATCTTAACCTACTGAACGCTAGAGGGCACTAGCTCAATTAACTTAGTTTTCACGGCAGTAAGTGGTAGCACTAAGATTTAGCAAACCCCGTCATACTAACAAAGGGTTAAAGGCCTATATTATAAGAGTAGTAAATGTGATAACTTTAACCATTTAGTCCTAAGTAAAGAATTTCATTTTAATCTTCGCTACAGTACTTTTGAATTGTGAGTGTGAATTGATGTGATGCTCGGGGTGCAAATTGTCAGACATATGCTACATTCAACTGTATTGTATAATTTTCTGTAAAGTGGCTAAATGGTTTTTTATTTGATGCGACCATATGCTGTGACATTATCTAAAGCTAGCAATTATTTATTATGTAAGATGTTTCGAACAAGTTCAACCACAAGACTTTTGAGCTGAAAGTTTACAGAATATTGGCTCATCCTGATTAGTGAGTAATTCGTCTTGCACCGATTCTTGTGTTATCTCAACATGCGGCTGCAACTATAAGAGTACCCTTCCTCATACATCTTTTAATAAATTCGTCTTGCACCCGATTCTTGTGTTATCTCAACACGCGGCTGCAACTACAAGAGTACCCTTCCTCATACATCTTTTAATAAACTGCGTGTTAATTATCAAATACCGATATTTTTGTTATCCATTGGAACTATCATATTTGATATAGACAAATAAGCTTCATTTGTAATTTTTTGCTATATTGCAGAGATCTATTACTACCCTTTAAAATCAGATAGAATCCATCATATGACTGATAAATCCTTATACCAGATAATATGAAGGATTTGCTGTATAAGAAAGCCTTGCGGCTTACGAATGTACAGTGGTTTCCTAGTTCCTTTTGCGTTCCTCCGTATTAGAAAGGATTTGTTCAATACAAGAGGTTTTCTTTCTTTGTAGTCAAAGGGTCAGTTTAAGAACAACAATCGGATTTCGTTAAAACTTTCTTAATGTAAGACAAAGGTCTTCTAAGTCCGTTATATACACGTAATTGTTCTCCGTCGTGAATTACAATTTTCGCTAGTAAAAGAATACTCGAGAATCTAATTAATTAAGGATTGTTTGATATATGTTGCTCCACTGCTAAGCTTATCTGGCATGAAAAATGCGAGTTTCTAAGTACAAATATTATTACGTCGTTCCCTTAATATCTATAGGCAGATAATAATCTTATGCTCAGAAATTCAAAGAATGCCTATATACAGTATTTCATCTGTAGTTTCTAAAGTTTCAGTAAAGTTTTGACAAAGAAGCCACAAAAATTTCTTATCTGAGTCTTGATTTACTAAGGAAATCGCTTGCTTTACCAGCTTGGCCGAAATAAATTTTAATTAGATATCCTGAATGCTAGGCATAACTTGTGAACTCTGTGCCAACAAATAACTTCGAGAATGCTAATACTAATACCAAATTGTGGTATTTTAAGATTGCAATGTAAGCTACCATTATAATATATCAATAAAACTGACTATAGCATATTTATTAATTTTTGTACGTTGAATATCTGATATCCTGCAAGTGGTACGGTAAGGTTTTAACGAGCACAAAAACAATCACATTTATACATGAAAACCTCTATAGGAAAGTCAAAATTTCATTCTGGTCATTTTTCAGTTAACACTATAACCATTTCCATTTCCTGTTAATTTAAAATTTCTTTTACTTAACCCTTATATATTACGCCTACACCGATAGGAATGTTTAATAGTTTTGATTTTTCTTATGAAATTGCTGACAAGAAACGATGTATCATAAGTGAAAAAAGTGGACTTTCGTAAGATTAAGCCAATGCTTTGCCAATTATAGAACCAATACCTTAACCAACGGTGGCTTGTACCTTCGCATTATATACCATAATGTTGACCTACGTATACTTCTTAATTATAATTCAATACAATTTAATTTAAGATACTTATTTATGTAGAATTTTAGTTTTTATTTTAGCATTATAGTAGCATTATATTAGGATGTGTATTTTAGTTCCGTTGATTTCGTAAATTCAGTAAGGTCTCGGTCTATTTCAAAAGTTAACCTTCAACAAATAGAACACTAGCTACCTAGCGACAGCGGACAAAGAAGGGGTCACCCTTTATGGGGTGAAATAAGAAATTGCAGTCAGTTATACTAAAGACGCGGTGGAGAGTGGGTTAACCCGAGATAGACGCGCGGGAATTAATCAAGCTGCCCCTAGTTAACGTGGCTATAATTATTAGACGTGTATTGACGAAGCCGGCCTCAGTACTAAATTGCAAATACGGAAAATATCATGTTGAGACTCAATCTGTTATTTTCAATGTGAAGCTTTGATACTGTCGAGTCGTTAATTGTATGTATTGAATTGACGAAATTATACTTATTACTTAATTGTCTGCAGTGTAATGATTGTAGATATAAACCCACCCCCTAGACAACGAAAAAAAGTCTACATTTAATTATGTGCATACAAACACATACCATAATCAGGTTGCTTACATGGTGATTACGGATAATCTATTATATTTCCTTTTACTATCTAAGAACAACGAACAACTTAAAGTTTAACAACAATAACAATAGTAAGAATAACATTAATTACGTGTGCCTACTTTCAAGGTAAATTTCGTATAACTAGGCAATTTAAACGATATTAAATAATGAAGATTTCAAAGATGGAATAGAAACTATAAAACGCCAAACTGAAACTATATAACGTAAAGCAAGCATTTGTTTTCTGTTTGAAAGTTTGTAAAACTTAATTATGTAGAAAATAAGACGCAGGAGTTATAGTAATTAATTATACTTAATATTATCGTATGAGTATAGTTAAAGGGTTAGCTAATATTTTTATTATATTAGTCCTACTTGATCTCTTGTAACATATAAATTTTCCTGTAAATTTATTTGTTGACATTACCGCTGTGCATCTATTATTTAGTCTTTACTCAACACCGTTTATATTATTGATTCATTCGATATTGCATATTTAATAACCAACAAACTTCAAGGCACACTACAATTTCAATTACAATTACAATCTACTACGCATCACGTCGTCTTTACTAATAACATGTATACAAATCTATTCGCGTGATCCTACTTCTTTGTAATATCTAAGATGTTCAATTTGTCCCGACGATTCGTAACAGATAGTCACTTTTCGTTTCCTCGTTGAACAGAAAGGTCACTTGGTGTGTTTAAAAAAAAACACTCAGGATGGTGAGGGAAATTAAGTTTTCCTGGCAGAGACGCCGTAATAAAGGCACAGAATTTTAAAAGTTGTCTGTGACAACTTGCATGTAAGTGTAGTGTACAAACTCATCTTGGCGACGGTTTGTTTAAATGTGTAATTATATTAAAATTAATTATGAAATTTATTACAGTGCAACTCCGATATAACTCCGATGTAACTCCGATATAACTCCGATACAACTTTAGGTTATCTTGAACATATTCAATTTGGTTTGGTTCAAGCAAATTTTATGGAACTCGTTCAAAATATAAATGTGTAAGCAATTTTGTTGGACAAATGGTGGATTTCGCTATGCAGCTACACCTGGCGTGTTTAGTTGATGAACGACATGTCATTTGAAGGTTATAGGTCATTGCTGCTATGGGTAAGACTGTTTAAGTTTCTGAGACAAGGCTGCCGTAGCAAAGTTCATTACGGATCTAAGCACGTAATGAATTCTTTTTTTGAAAGCTTGCACTACTTCATGTTGTTGTATCCAATTCATTAAGGGTCGTCACGAATAATTTTGTTAATTAATTTGCTAAAAGCTTATTCTGTTAAAATGTAAAGTTACAATGAGTACAACAATTTTTTGTAATTAATGATGTGTTCAACCTGGAAAATTGTACCTTACCGGTTGTATATAAGACAATAGTAATATATGCAGACAAATAATCATGATATGTTTGCTACATGTTTAATAGTTATCTTGTTTATCACAATTTAAAATACCAACATGTTGATTTAATAGGGCTTAAGTCCAGAAAAGTGAAGTTTAAACTCAGATTTATTAATTAATTAATAATTTTTGCCACAAGTTAAGTAAATTTTTTAAAGAACTGTAAAGTCTTAGTAGCGCTACCCCAGACTATTAGTTATAAAAAATAATGTCCAAAAGTTAAGTATCCAATACAAAAAACTACATTTATAAGAATATTATTTTTTTACTAAGTACACTTATAATTTAAGATGTTCATTACTTATCTTAAAAAAGAATATAGAATTAATTTTGACTTCAGTTCATTACTCTATAATCATTAAACTTCTCCAAAGTTTGTTAAGTATTTAAAAGGTTAAACTTACACGAATGTGTATCACGATAGAATGAGAACTAATTGAAACTAAAACAAAGATTTCATGCTTATACTGGTTCGTAAGATATATAGGGTATCTATGTTGGTGGTATTTATGCTTCAGAGCCGCCCTAATCACCGTTAGTTCAGTGAAGAAGACGACCAAATGTAAGTAACATATTTGTGACAATCAAACTTTGTATTTAAAGTGGTTAGTGATAATCTAGGTTTCCAAATTCTCCTTTTCTCGCAAATTAATTCTGTCAGTTGCATTAAAAAAAAATTTAGGTGGCGTCCATTATTTTATTTTCCAACTTTAATAAACCCATTGAGCCAATTTCATGCGATCGTGGATAAAAATTCAGTTAGCTAAAAATTCTTAAGAGCTTTCTTTTACTAAAAGCCATTTTCTATCCTAACCTTACCCTGGGCTTGTTACTGTTACATAAGAATTCTCGATAGGTAAAGTAAAAATCTACTACGATTTATTTTATTGTGGATTAGATTTAATATACATCACACTTGCGCCCAGAACGTGGGGCTCGATTGTTTGCACTTCGATACAACTACACTGGCTCCGTAACGTGGGTGCGACTTTGGTTGTCTCAATTTTGTTTGTTCATTTGTGATTCCCTCGTTTGATTTAAAGATTTTATATCTCACTGATTTATGTAGCGTCCGCAGTCAGTTGACAGATTGGAATTCTTTGGTCGCTAAGTTAAAGAAAGATTTTTTACCAGCACATCCCGAAGATGAGGTGTGGGAAACCATTAAATCTCGTTGTCAGAAAAAAGGAGAATCCGTTGTTTTACATGTAGCAAATATGGAAAGCTTGTTTAATAGACTACCCGTTTGTCCCGCTGAAAGCTCAAGGGTTAGAATTTGTTACCTGAATTTGTTCAGCATCTCGCTCTGCTCGATATAGAGAAAATGACTACTCTAGCTAAGTTGTGTAGGAAACTAGAAGACGCATTTCCTAAACAAAAGGTTGTTTCTGTCATGTCTTGTAGCAACTACCAAACTAATAACAATCATAAAGCCCAGTTCAAAGATAATAAATCAGTTTCGTCTGAAAGTGTTTCGAAATTTGGCAGTCGAATTTTTAGGAAGAAGACTTCTCAACGTCAAATCCCTAATTCATCTAATCCCGTATCAGTTGCTAGTGGTTTAGTTAACCCTTCATCAAAATATAAACTTGTCTGTTGGAATTGTACTCGAATAGGACACTCATTTAGAAATTGTAGAGCTCCTAGAAGAATCTTTTGTTTTAGTTGCGGTCACAGAGGAGTGACGCGCTTTCCTTGTCCATCCTATACAAAAAACGAATAAAGAAGCAGAAACTATGTAGCCAACTTCATGTTTCTAGTCGACAGTCTACCGTTATGGCAAGTAACAAAATTCAATTATTAAATAAAGACGAGTGGTCAGAATGGCTTCTCATTGTCAAAAAATCTTGTAGGAATAACGTTTTACCTAATACTAGTGCTTGATTTGAGAAAAGATTTATGACAATCGCCCTTATATATTAGTTAAATTGCTTGATAACGATATATCAGGTTTATTAAATTCTGGTTGTACTACTTCTATTGTTGGATCTCTTGCTATCCCATTAATAAAAAAGTTAAATTTGACTATTTTTAAATCCAACCGGAAAGGAGTGTCCACTGCAGACGGATCGTTAAAGTTAGTAGAAGGATCAGTTGACCTACCTATTTGTATAGGGACAGACTGCCGTGTTTTAAATGCATTAGTTGTACCTTCGTTGCCTCATCCATTCATTTTTGGAAGCGACTTTGCAAAATTATTTGGTGTGATAGCAGACTTTAAAAATGATTCTTGGTTTGTTCAGAATGAGATAGGAAACAACATCCCTTATGTAGGTCAATCCGAAGTAGCCTTGAGTTGCAACGATTATTTGTTTGGTATAGATGACTTGTCGCCAGTCCAGAGAAATCAAGCTAAAGTCATGATTAATTCATTTAATGAGATTAGTAGCAAAAATAGATTAGGATGTACTAATAAGATAGAGATGGTTATTAATACCGGAGACGCTAAGCCAGTTCGCAAAAGGCCATACGTTATGTCACCCTATATGAGTGATAATTTGAATCAGGAATTGGATGAAATACTTCGTCTAGGAGTGGTTGAACCATGCCAATCCCCCTGGTCTTCTCCTGTGCTCCTCGTGAAAAAAATCTAGTGACGAGTATAGGTTTTGCGTCAACGGTAGAATGTTAAACGACATCACTGAACATGATAGTTATCCATTGCCTAATGTAAATCATATTTTAAACATGCTTAGAGGCGCGAGTTCTATCTCTAGCCTAGATTTAAAAAAAAGTTTTTGGCAAATTCCTCTTTCAGACGATTCCAAAGATAAGACTGCATTTAGTATTGTGTCTAGAGGACAGTATCGATTCACCCGAGTACCGTTTGGCTTACGTAATAGTGCTCAGACTCAACAAAAGCTTGTTGATAGTATTTTTGGAGCTCGGTATGAACCCTTCGTGTTCTGTTATTTGGACGATATGATATTGACGTCACCTACATTTGAAGAGCATTTGAAACTTCTTGAAAACGTTAGAGAACGTCTCAAAGAAGCAAATTTGACGATAAACTTAAACAAATGTGCATTTTTTAAGAGATCCTTAAAATTTCTAGGATATATTATAGGCTCTAATTCCCTCCGTACTGACCCTGATAAAGTATCAGTAATGACAATGGTGATTTGCAGAGCGGCTGTTGCCGAAAAGACTTCGATACCTATATATATTATCGTGTGATTTATAGATTGATTGCAGTTACATAAGGTCATAAGTCAAACTAGGATATATAGTTACAATCTACGAGAAAGTAATTAGGTATTCTAGACAATTAAGATTGCACATATTCAACTGAAGGTAGGAATCTAATTTTGGTTAATTTAATTTTAGTAAGCAGTTTTGCATTCACTCATTTAGTAGCATAATATTTATAGAGTAGAGGACTAAGGTTTAATATAACACGATGCAAATACCGCTTTTATTCTAATTTCAGATAAGGTACCTGAATATAAGAGCGTTATTAGTTAAGAATAGGATCGACATTTTTAAGGACAAACTTGAAACGTCTTAATATAGCATGTCAAATAAAAGCTTGTTTGGTTAGGGTAGAAAAGCAATAACTTCTCAGAATGTAAACGTACGTTACAAGCAGACATGGATCGATATTACAGACAAAAAAGGATTTTAGTAAAGAATATGTAAGACGAGAATGCAAAGGTAAATATCTGTTAGGCTTCATAATAAACACGTGAACAAAGACTGTTCTATAGCCTGTAGATAGAGTAAGACGGACGATGTTTGTATCGATCGAAAAACTAGGAGAGAAATGCAGCAATGTGATTGGACGTTTCAGATATGCCCGCAACAGCTTCAAAGTTAGGTTGGGTGATATACAACTGGGGATTTGTACGAAGGCGAGCACAAGTAAGAAAAAGCAATATATAGGCAAAAGACAGACGGAATATGTTTTGTTTAGTTTGGAAGGCGTGAATGTAGTTAAAACTAAAGTTCGTTGAGGCTAGTTTCGCCGAAAAGCTCGGACGGTTGACAATTTTCGAAAGGTGTTCCATGTAATTTTACCTGTTTGTACATCGTGTTTCAAGAAAACTGAGGGCCGTTGGATGTTTACGTCGAAATTAGCGACGATTTGGCCGATAATTTTACAAAACGAGTTGTCCATTGTAGTTCAACATGCTAAAACCTGGAAAACAGAGGGGTATATAGGCCATATATAACCAACTTGGTGGAGGGTGACGTTCTCTTATTCTTACGTTCTTCGTTTGCTTACGAAGTTACTTCTAGTGAATGTATTAAGTGATTTTATATAATTAATAGTAATTGCACACAAGTTAGTGTGGTGTGATGATGAGTTTACTTATTTAACATCTTAAAATAAATAGAGAATTCTAAGCAAAGCGTATTCGTAGTATGTAAGTACAAGCGACTACTATTTTGGGTATTGGAATATATGAAAATTGGTAAAAATTGGAATTTAATGGTGAAGGCAGCAATTATTGATTGTTCGTTGTAAATGGCAATATGGTGTGGACATTTTGGAAGTTGGATGCATTTAGTTAATTGTAAATGAAGAAAGATTTTGGGATAGCAGCAGGCAGAGAAGAATGGTGATTCAAGCGAGGAGCTGTTCCATAGGATAGAGCCATTCTAGACGTCATCATCTGCAAGGGCTGGTTTGCGAATACCTGCTGGAGAATAGCTATCAGGTAACAAATTTTATATAAACATTTTGTGACGGTTATTGGTGGTGTTTCTTTTAATTTTTTTGTGCCTTGGAGTGTTTATATTTTTATTAATCAATGAACTGAAATTTTTTTATGGGACTTTAGATATAGACGAAATTTATTTAGGTAGAAAAAGATAATTAATTTACAGATAACCGGATTATGTTGTACAAAGTAAAGGAGACTTATTTTATTTTGTAGTGCTGCAAATTTGCACTCACGTTTAAAGAGTTTTACAGTTTTACAGCTTATATTAAGACAAAATGGTTTAACGTCAGGTATAAGGATAGCCCTCTTACTTTAATAGGGTATTTGTTTAATTAGGTTATCGAATCCAATTACATTTTGAAAAAAGGAATTGTTGATAATGCAAGTAATACAATTATACTTAATGAAACAAGTTTTGACTAATATAATAGATATTTCGTGTAAATAGAATGTGATGTACTTTGTGAATTGCGTTATTTTGAGTATGAGTGTAAGGAATGAATGGCTTCTAGGTTACAGCTTAGAGGCAATTAGCGGGAGTTATTAGATTGAGCAGTCCAGGTAAGCTTCAGATGTAGTTTCAATAGCGTATTTTAGGGGTGTTATACAGGAGCAGCCGAGTAAACATCCACTAACCGGGTGGTTTCAGCTTCCTTAAGCATCTTCAGAGTAAATTAGTTGCCAACCCTATGACGTAATCGACGCCATTATAATGATATAATTTCGAAGCAAGCTCTGTACTATGGCAAAAGTAAATAATGCCGTCATCAGGTGGTAGAACACCAACACTACTAAGCGTGGAAGAACAAAAATTGAATCGAAACTACATCGTGATTCTATAGTATAATAGCGTCGATTACTGCATAGGGTTGGAAACTAGTTCACTCTGAAGATGCTTAAGGAAGCTGAAACCGGCCGGTTGGTGGATGTTTCCTCCCCTGTGAAGTAATAAAGCTATTGTTTTGTTAATAGCTATACAACTATGAGCCCGATTTGTATTCGTTAATAAGCTCTTATTTTATATATTGTACAACGCAATTTCTTATTGCGGACTGCAAATAACTTGTCTTTTATCGATTTTATATCGGTTGTTTATTGTTTTACTTCCAAAGCGACTCCTGCAGCGGCACATGTAGAGGAGCACAACGTGCCAATGCTCAATGCGTTGCCTACGACCCTTATTGTGGAAGCTGGAGTAAAGTGCGTTATTTTATTGTAGCAAATACCATACCTATCTATATATTTTTAGGGTTGACTTAATTTCACTCGCTCCGGACGCCCACGAAGTGAAGCTAGTAGATCTCCTAACGCTGTATGCTATTGCACCTTTTTTTAACAACTTTTACATGAACCTTGTACGAATAAAGAACCACCACCACTTCAGCCTGCGTCTCCGTTCACTCCAGAGATCGATATAGTGAATCCGATAACGTAGTACATCCTAACACATTTTTAAAACTGATTTACATTTAATTTGTAGGGTTGAACAACCACCTCAACCTGTATCTTCGGCGTCATAGGCTTGTCGAGTTTTCCCCATTTTTCGCGGACGATTCAAATGTGGCGTTGCCGTGGATCAATGTAGTAAGCGTAAGACTACGGATCCCAAGGTCCTGGGTTCGAATCCCGACCCGGCCGACTGCCTGAAAAATGGCAGGTGAGCATTTTTCACAAAAATTATGCCCTTATTCGGATGAAAGGTTAAATGTAGGTCCCGTGTGTGAGTGTTGTCACGTACGTTAAAGATCCCTACTTTGCCTGCAACGGCAAGGGTTCGGCAAAATTCTAAATTTTCAGATAACAAAAAACTCGCTTCCTAGCCAATGTAGTACCTTCTGGTGGAGCATTGGAAATGTATATGCACGGACGGTTCAGATGTAAATTTGAAATGAGCACGAGCAGGTAAATTGGGAACACTAGAACCACGTATTAATTAATGTGTTTTTGGAGACACCGTCTCCAATATCGATACGCGGACCTGACGTCGCGTGAGTATTATTTTTTGGTGTTACATAGTTTTTTCAACATTACATGTTACTTATATTGCAGGATGATTATTCCATCGTCGCAACCAGGTTTGCCGATCCATAATGTGGGAGAAGACTTGAATAATGTTATCGTCGCAGAGTAGATTTCGACCGTTAGTATCTCTATCATTAGTTGTGCTATTTACTTTAGACTTTGACATGTAACTCCTCCTCGACCACCAATTATGTCACTTGTGGTTGTTTCGCAAGTCGTTTGTTGATGCTTTGTTTCAATGTAACATAAATATATTCTTACATCTGCCAACCACATTTTTTCCATTGTTTCTGAGTATTACAAGCACGAACTTTTTTCAGAACCAGATGATTTTATTCCATGGAAATTCCTGTAAATATGAACATACCTGTTATGCAAACTATATTCGAACATTTGATTCTCTTTATTGTTACAGAAACACTCAGGTGTTCTAAAAGCTCATCGATTTTAAGGTCTTACAGTCACCTTGCAACAAGTAACATTGAGTGGAAGTCAAGGAGTCATTTTCTAGTTTTTTTTAATTTGTTATCTTAGTTTTTCTTATTTATTAGTTTAAGTTCATTTATTTTACTTTATTTGTTAATATTTTGTTTTATCAAATACTAATATACTTTTCTGTTTCTTTTCTTCTTGTATTTATTTACAAAAGATATCTGCGCAATCAACAGCAGCAACAGCAGTTTTAATCACTTTTATTTTTACAACAATAGATTATACAACAGACAATCAGGGTACTAATGCCTTACATCCACCTACTTACATAACCAAACACTGCGGCTGTCTCTAGAACCATATAAATTTTTTGGCTCATGTAGAAGCTTTTCAACGTCAATGACGCCCAGTACGCAAGCTAAGGTTTGAGTCTCGGGAGCTGCGTTTTTAAAAAACACTTCCAAACTTCTTAACAAATTTATTTACTTAAACAGAAATTAATGTAGAATTTTGACAAACTGGTATTAATTATTCGAAATAAATTGATTTAACTGAATTATTATTTGTCGCCTAAACAAACTGCAATGCTAAAGCTGAATACTTTGACTGACTGCCGGGCCTTGGGGCTCCCGAGCCATTTATGATGTTCCGGCTCCTCACAATTTTGTGGGAACTTGCAAAGCTTATGTCTGCTTATTCTTAATTCTATACTTTGTTACATTGTTACAATCTTACTTTCTAGGTAATTGCGATATCTTAACCGCCTGGGACGTGCTACCTGCAGTATCACTATCGTCTGGAATACATTGTATTGCATTCGTTCTCATGGACTGTTAATAACCTGTCTGGTTTATCCTTGTATTACATTGTAGCATTTTACTTTATAATTTCTTTAACAATTTCTAATAATTCCTAATTACTTCTATTTCGTTATACATACATAAATTGGGGGATAAATAACTCGCATAGATCGCATAGGTGTGGTGTGGACTTGTATTGCGCAATTCCAGAGTCTTCATTACACACTCCGAAAGCACCAGCATTGCCAGTCTCGTTGGGCGTCATGCATTTTGTCTAAACACACATGCTCAAAAATCAGCATAAGTTATATAGTTGTGTTGCGTAAGAAAAACATGACAGAAATGAGTCACTCTTGAATACAAATTACAAGTTGAGCATAAGCAATATAGCAGTGCCGCGTAAGTGAAATGATACAATACCAATGTCTCGCACTAAGAAGACAAGCTTAGTACTAAGAGACTATGGATAAATTAATATTAAGCAATTTTAATATACATGTAACTGAGGCTTGAAATATAAATACCTAAACCTATTAGTCAGTGTTTATTTGCTTACAAGTAGAGTTGCTAGTTAATATAAGTGATTTTTCGTTAAAGTTACGAACTTGGCTGGTCCAAATAACATTTTAACAGTATTTATTGGATGCAGTAGTAAACGATGATTAGTTGAGATATTGTGTATTATTTCTAAATAATCATATATTTCTGACACATGTCTAACACGTTACCACAATGAAACAGTGTAACTGTGTGATTTTGGTATACGCCTGTATATTGTATTATTGCATAAACGTATGAAGGAAACTAGTATACATAGCAAATGCATTGGTCCAAGGATTCGACCTTGAGCGTCACCTACATTCGTTAAAGTTCCAAAAATTGACCATGTAACCATACATCCTGTACTCTATTATGCCTTGCTTGTCGAGTCTGATCCTTTCAGAGTCAACTTCCCTAAACAGCATGAATCTTAGAATTTTTGCTGCTTGAATGTTATTGAGCTTAAATTTTCTTTATTGTTTAGGGATGTATCGTTGGTCTCGGTCTTCGTTTAACTCGTTGTGGAACGCTGTCTGTCGAGTACGATGTTTCGTATGGTCGGATGTTCAGAGTTGTGAATCTTTTCAAATGTGTTCGCTGCCAGCGCCGCACAGTGGTCGTGGAATATCGTGATCTGGAGGTCGTTCTGTATGATGACGTTTCTGACGCATCATGGAGCACCTGTGATTAGTCAAAGTGTGTTGTTTTGGAAAGTTTCCAGTCTAGATTTGTTTGCTCTTGTTAGGTATGTATGACAGGCCTCCGACGCATAGCTTAGGATTGGTCGAGTGTACATTAGGTATATCTGTAGTCGTAGGTCCAGTGGAATTTTGTTTCTGCTATTTAAAGTTGGATGTAATAGTCCTTTTATCCGCCGTTCTTCGGATAAAATGTGTTTTGTGTGTTGATTGAAGTTGAGTTTTCTGTCGAAGTAGACGCCCAAGTATCGGATGTTCGTTTGTCACCGTAGTCTTCTGTCCATTAATGTCGGAGGTTGGAGAATAAAATTGTTTCAGTTTTGTCTACGTTGAGTTTCATTCCCCAAGTGTCAAACCATTGCGGCAGAGAGTCCAGTTGTTTCTGAATTCTGGATGTTGCGGTTGCAGGGAGAAGGGCATTCGCCAGCAGAATGGTGTCGTCAGCGTAGAAGGCGTATTTCACATTCCTCTTAGTAGGGAAGTGATAAAGGTATGCGGTGAACGGGGTGGGTGGTAAACAACCGCCCACTTGGACTTGTAGCGACCTTCCAGTTAGATAGCTAGCCAGTAGTCTCAGGTAGCTGGATGGAACTTGATGTATAATTTTGAGCTTGCAAAGCAGTCCAGTATTCCAAATTTTCTCGAAGGCCTTCTCCATGTCTAAGGAAACCGCTAATGTGGCTTTTCTTCTGTTGTAATTGTCGGCAACGTAGTCGATCAGCTTGATGATCTGATGCGTCGTGGAGTGGTGTTCCCTACATTCAAACTGTTCCTCTCTGATCTTCAAGTGTGGTTTCAGACAATGCAAAAGGAGCCTTTCAAAGATCTTCGCCATAGAGTTCAGCAAGGATATAGGACGGTAGTTTTTTGCTTCTGTTTTGGTTTTCCCCGGTTTGGGGATCATCTCAACTGTTGCGTGTTTCCATGTCAGTGGGAAGTATTTTAGGTGTAGGATGCTGTTGTATATTCGTGCCAGTGTGGGTTTGGTTGATGTTGCGTAGCGCTTCATTGGTGATGCCGTCAGGTACATTTTTGCGGTTCTGTGATGTAATCCTCAGTTTTAATTCCTTTGGGCTGATAAAAGGAATGTCATTGTCGGAATTTTCCTGCAGAATTCGAACGATGGTTGTTCAAATAGTGTTTGTTTCATCTGTGTTTGTTGTGCGATTCGTTGTGAACGTTTCTTGTAGTGGCCATAGCGAAACCCTTTGCCTTTTCGTTAGCGGCATACAGCAGTCTTGTTGGCCCTTGAAGTGGAATCGGAAGTCGTTCATCTCTGTTTTTGAGCATCTTGTTCGGTTGGAATAAGTTTTGTTGTTTGTCTAAGGTGGTTTCAACGTGTGTGATCCAAAAACCTTCGGAGAACTCTCCTAGTGAAATTTTTAACGCTTGCAGTTTGTTGTTCAGTCTTGTCTTCGTCGCTGGGTCTCTCGTAAGTTGCCATCTTTTCACAAGTTGGCGCTTCTCTTTGATCAAGCCTTTTATGTAGTGTGGTAACTCGTTATTTCTGTACTGTAGAGGGATTGTCCTTGTACTGTGTTGTAGGACTGTTTTCAGCGTGCTTGTTAGTTCTGTTACTGCTGAGTGCAGGTCTGCTATTGGAACGATGTTGGGGGGTCTTGGTGTGGAATGTGTATTTGTGCTCCTTGTGCAAAAGCACGTTTATCTACTCGCTTCTTAAGTAGGCCGTTGATTGCCTTGGCGTGGTTTAAAAAATTTGGAAATTTCTCCACATATATGGGCGGAATCGTAAGTGTGCTGGCTTTCGTCGTCGTCGTGGAATCTTGCGGCGCTGAAGCAGTCGATGAGGTTGGGTCTGGGCGATAACGTTTGTTGAAGTGGGAGGCGCTATCTTCTTCTAGTGAGTTGGCGTTTTTGAAGGTTTTCAGTAGCTGTTCTTTAGACGTGTTAATGGTTGCTCGTGTGCGATTTCTGGGTTTGTCGTTGGTCGCGATCATGCCCGTAGCGGTGTTTGATGACTGAAAGTCCATTTCTGCATCGGTGTCTTGTATCTGCGTAGCGGTCGTCGTAAGGTACTGGTGCGGATGTGGTCGGATTTTGCTCGTCCATAGCTGTACCAGAATAACAAATGCTTCGCAAGGAGTAACCTAGCGTTGCACATAAAACCGAAGCCCTTATTGTACACCGCCTTTTTGTAATGCTAGAAATTGTTCTCTGTACAGCAGTTGTAGATAAACGTTGTAAAATCTTCTAACTCGAAAGTTGCAACGCAAATCAAAACGTGATGCCGTCTCTTCCGATGCTGAAGTAATAATGCTTTATTATGTAAGATCTTTGTTGACTATATCACCACTTGCAGAGCACTGAATGGACTGAGGATTTGCAGTTGACTATATCAGAGTTCACGAGCTGGAAATAGAACAAACCAAAAAATCTCGAGAAATTCCAACTGAGTTTTTGTACTACCCAAAAATCTGTACTTTCATTCGTTAAACTAAATTTGGAGATTCTTTTACAATCAAAAACTCGAAAAACGCATTTCATTTTGTAAAGACATCATTAACGTTTTTCAACACAAGAAGAATAGGAAATGGAAGTGTATAAATATTATTTTAAATTCTGCAGAAGACATTCGTAGTGCTCACCATAGTCTAGGAATCAATCCTCTTGCAATGCTCCCCATAGTCTGCAAAACTTTCACAAGCAGCGCTCTCCATAGCCTGCCATACTTCGAAACGCAGCGCTCACTATAGCCTGCGTACTCTCCAAACGTTACGCTTTCCGCCGCCAGACCTGGGGCAGGTCGCTACAATTATACTGCATAAACTACGTATGGGTGGTAAAATTCGTTCCGTACACAAGGCGAGTCGAAAACAAGCACAGAACGCCCTTCGACGTGCGATCCGTTTCATCCAATCGCATCCAAGGCTTTTGTCGCCTCTGCTACCATCGCCGAAGATACACATTCAGACCACCTTTACAGCCAGTACGTCCCGAGAAGTGGATTATTGTAATGTCGTCGACTGTATCTGCCAAGTTCACCTCCGTGACAACACCCCCGTATAGTTTAACGGAGACGTACTCTATGAGGCTTAAGGCACCACGTCCACGACGTCTACCGAAGGGTACCGATGATCACTAAAGACGTCTGGGCCTCCAAACCTGGCGATATTCTCTCATCACCGCCGTTCAAGTTATTATTGGACTTCAGAATTCAAGCCCGAAACCTTCCGAAGTGTTCCGAAGACAACCGAAAACATCCGAACCCTCTATACTTGAAAATATTGTAAATTAGTAGTTTTTAATTTTAAATCATAACTCTTTGTGAACTAACGTTGTCCCTGAAGGAAGAAACGAAACCTTTCGAAGAGGTCTGAAGACAACCGAAGACTTCTGAACCCTCTATACTTGTAAACATTGTAAATTAGTAGTTTTTAATTTCAAATCATAACTCTTTGTGACAACACGAAACCTTCCGAAGAGTTCGGAAGACCACCGAAGCCGTTTTCACCGCCTTCAAGCTATATAGACATTCATTTTATAAGTGTTTGAGTTTATTTTGGTTTCACAAGCAAGCACCACGCCTTCCGAAGATTACCGAAAACTTCCGAACTACTTCAACAATTAAAATTCATGCAATTTTAACGAATACACTTTATTTTATGTATTTATTAACTTATAATTAATTTTATTGTTATACTTATTAAACAAATAATCAAGCCAAGTCTACTTGCTTTCAGACGCCTCCCACTCGAACGATAACATCTTTGAGTTTAAATACTTCTGTATTGCTAACAGTAGCTTGTGATTTGTGTAACCTTAGCAATACCAGCACCCTGATTGGTTAGTAGCTTCTTACCAGAATCAAAATTCATTTATAAGGTTTAAAGTTGTAGCTGTGCAGCTGATGAGTTATGAGTTGAAGAGGACTTTAGACAAGCCAAATAAAAGAGTGATTGGACGCGCATTCTTAAAGGCAGTAGCATATCTGTATTAGGAATAGATACGACAACCACACGTTTCGAGTCGCCTAGAAACATACGTAGTTTTAAGTACTAAGTAATAAAATAGCTAAATTAAGGTAAAATCTGAGAACAATACATTTTTCTCATAATAATATTTAAATTATTTACTAAAACGCGAGAGTTTTAATTTGATTAATTAGTTTGCAGCAAAACCAACATCAACGGTATCAAATTTTAATTTGGGTATAGTGAGAAATACTTTGTTGTATCTGCAAAAGTTTAAAGAATTTTAATTAAAATCCAAATTGAAAATGTCGTTTAGAAACGAGTTACCTATTTCATTCCTGCATATCTCTGCTTTTTTTACATGTAATTTTTTTAATTGCTTTTATATAGCGTGCGAAAAATCCCGTAACATGCAATTTTTTATATTATTTGAAAAGCTTTCTGTCTAACGTTTTAAAATTTTACTTAAGAAAATACGGCGAAATCAAAGTGATTATAAAAAATTTTAACAACTGCTGGTTATATTGAAACATGACCTCAACTTTGTTATTTTAAATAATTCTCCATAATAAGCTGATTTCGACGAAGTTCCACTTAAAAGGATTCAAGCTACTGGTTCAAAATATGCAGCTATTAAAAAAAAATCCAACTAGCCATGATTCCACAGTAAAGTAAAGTGAAGGAATTAAAGCACAGATTACTCAAGTTGTTCTTGATTAGCTAGTAAACAATGATCGAACGTATTTTTTTAATTGTTCAAAAACTAAACCAACTATATGGCTGTTATTTTGCAGCCTAGTGTTGAAAGTTATTGGCAAGGTTGAAGGGTCACTTACATTAGTTCAACTCCAAACCCATTTAAGGGATGGTTAATGGCTATAGTGGTCCGAGAGAAAAGTCTAAGAGATCCTAGGGGCATATGCAAAAAGTATGATAGATTAGTTTACAGAAATGCCTAATGCTCAAAATTGTTAAACGTACGAAACTTTTGGCAAACGCTGTGAGCTTCATTGTAGTTTTTAAGCTTGAACAGCAATTTGTTAAAACTTTCTCCCTCACTATTTCAGAAAGTGCTTGTAGAAATCCCTATAGTGCTACAAAAGTAACACCTTCTAGTATGTATATTAAACAAACAGTATCTCTCAAAGTGTAGAAAAAAATTACAAAGACATGTTTTAAAACGAATTGTTTTTATAGAAGGTTTTGAAATTTCGCCTCCTTTTTGATCAAAGGATAACCAAATCATTATTGACTGTAGTCGATCCTAGACAGAATTCTAAATACTACTTTATAAATTGTACATTTAAAGAACGGCACACATTATAATACACTAACGCATTAACTATTAGGTCAAATACTCATTAACACCCATGTGGATTAAGAATCCTAAAATTTACACAAATACAACCAAATCAACTACTGAAACCTACTAAACCGGTATGCTAGTCACCTTACATTTCGCACGTATGTCGCAATTAATCTTCATATTTTTGCACTCAATTTTTAGTTCGACATCTGTTACGATACCCTTTTGAAAATCAGTCAAGTGCACAAAATTTAAATGACCCAAACGACGTTGCTAAGTGATGGTGCTTGTTAATTAACATTTGGCGGTCGATTTACAGCAAAATTTGAAACATTTTTTAATTTACTCGTGTAATATAATTCACGTATGCGTTCAACAGTTATTTTTGAGGTTCCATCTTTCACGCGAATAGATGCACGATCTCGTTTAAACGATACATTAAAACCATTGTTAGTAATTTGTAACGTTTTGGCGCTCCGTTAAATAGTAACTGGATACAAAAAGAGGAAAATCAACCTCAAACAGAATAACTTAATACTGACATACCCTGTATATTCTAATTTCATATATACCAGTGTCCAGCAAGCAAAACATTGCAGTAAAATTGTTAGTTCTTTTAAAATCATAAACTCAAAAACCACGAAATGGGCATATTGTCTGTGTTAAATACATATTGGAAGGATTCATAAATTATTTTGAACCACAAAAAGATAACGCAATATTTAATTTAATTGTTTTTTGTAGTGGAATTTGGCAAATTTTTTCAGAAAGCTTTAGTGTTATAAGGAAAAGCTCAAAAAGTTTATTAATATACCTCTCAAATATAGGAAAGCTTTTTTTAGAAATTTTAGATAGGTAAATTAAATGTTGCATAGTTTCAGTACAAAGTTGCATTACAATTTTAAAAAACATAGATGCAGAATAGGAAAAATTTAAGCATATCAGATTGCTGATATAATTTATTCATTTCATACAACAGGTTACAATGTATTCATAACACACTGTTGAAGCTAAGGAAGCACAAATGGTAACCTAAGTAAATCACATAGTTCCCCTTTATTTGACTTTTTAATGCTCTACCCGAAAATACTACAATAGCTAGGAAGCGAGTTTTTTAACCTGGAAATTTTGAATTTTGATGAAACCTTACAAGCTAGGGATTTTTAATGTGGGTGACGACATCCATACACAGGACCTACATTTTACCTCTCACCCGAATGAGGACAAAAATTTGCGGAAAATGCTCGCCCAACACTTTTCAAGTGGAGTTGGTAGTCATACGCTAACTAACGAAGCCACGAAGCCACATAAACGAGTGATACCTTACATTCGATTTTTTTCCAATGCTCCACCCGAAAGTACTACTTTGGCCAGGAAGCGAGTTTTTCTACATAAAAATTTTGAATTTTGCCGAACCCGTACTGTTCCAAGCAAGGTAGGGATCTTTAACGTGCGTGACAACACTCACACACGGGACCTCCATTTTACCTCTCATCCGAACGAGGGTGTATTTTTGTAAAAAATGCTCGCCTAACATTTTTCAAGCGGACCGTGTCGGGATTCGAACCCGGGACCTTGCGCGTAGTAGTCACACACATACCACTACGCCACGGAGCCGCCTCAATCGAGTGATACCGCAAGTTCTTTCCTTGGAATTCGTTACATATACCCAATAGGAAGACTAAACCATGTCAGAAACCCTCGACAATATAAGAGGGGGAATTAAATGACAGTAATTGCATTAGACAGAAGGACAACTTGATTATTCGTGAGTCGGTAATAAGAAAACATCTACAATGCAGACGTACGAAGACTTGACAAGGCAAAAGTAATCGCGATATGAAGCAAAGTTAAAAGTAACGTTGAACAAAACCAGCATCAAGTATATAACGTGGCCTCCTTTCCCTGAACAAATTTTAAAAATATGCGAGCTTTTGTAAAACTTCGCCTGCAGCTTTGGCAAGAAATATTTTTTCCGTTCGCGAAATTTTTAAAACTCACGCGTGTCGTAACAAAAGAGCTATCTGCGAGGTTAGCCAAGCAAGTGGGTTGTGTGCGTTAAAGGAGCTGTGTTTTTTGGAAAGCGAGTAAGAAATGGACGCACTAATGATTATTGGAATCCTCAACCGGTTTAAAAGTAATAGAAACTAGAACGGTGAGTATTATTACGAACTTGTATGTTTAGAATTATCAATTATACATTTTTCGGTTCATAGTGTGTACTGTTTGTATTTATACAGTACGAAATTAATTAAAGCGAAAGTGATTATTTTGTTGAACGATGAATTTGCGATAGAGGAGTGTTGGTGAAATATAAGCATGGATATTAAAAGATATGGATGTATTGATTTTAAATTATTTGGAAAGGACCATGTGAGAATAGAACGTAAGACTGTTCTTAATCTTCTTTGGGAATGAAACCACTCATAGTTTTTAAAATCTATTTTATTTACGATTCGATCCATGACCTAGGATCGTTGTCAAAATAATAAAAACTTCAAGGTCATGGATCGAAACGTAAATAAAATAGATTTTAAAAACTATTAGTGGTTTCATTCCCAAAGAAGATTAAGAAGAATGCTAAACAAACCACAACAAACATACAGGGAGTATTTATTAACGTAAGACTGGTATTTTACGGTTTGATGTATTTGTTATTAACGACAATTCTCAATACCTGGCCAGGGTGAGAGTAACAAATTTAGGTTTTTCTTTTATCGAAAGTATATCTGTATTTTTTTATTGAAATTATTTTATGTTAATAGAGTTTAAGTTTAGTTTAAATTTTATTTGCATATATTTAAAAACTACGTAAGTAGACACATCTGTAAAGGATGTCCAACTACCCTAGTGATGGAATCGTATTTGGAAGAGGCAATTTTCTTCCGTTTGACACGAATTTGGGCCTTTTTAAGATACTTTAGCGAGTAAATATTAGGGGAAACTTAGAAACCCGACGCAAGCGTGGTCTATGCAGAATAACAGTCTTTCGTGTAGTGATACTGTTCAAGGGATTACTGTGATAGAAGGTTTGGTACCCTTCCATTATGACAAGCGTAAATGATAATGTAAAGTAGTTTATTTTATTTCAACCATTTTAGTTATTATCTCTATTTCTTTCTTTTCTATTTTCTTTTATAATTTCCTCCATATAAACCCCCTGCCGATTCACTACCCTTATATTGTTACGAGGTCCCAGGTCCTTCAGGGCAAATCAAAGTTTATTGACGTAACGCTCATTTTACCAGTAATAAATATTATCAACATGCAATAAATTTGTACGGAGATCCGGTACATGCAAAGCGTCAGCTAAAGCAATATTTTTGTTCTCACCTTGCACATCCCTAAGCGTTACTATACGTTTAGCTGCAATACTTGCAGAAATGTTGTTGGCTAAATTAAGATTCTCGTGTGGGCATTTCATTAATCTATTGAAATCTCAACACCCTTGCATAAATGTGATGTAGCGACACTGTCCAAGCAGAGTCTGGCATTTTGATCTGAATTTAGTAAGTGGCACATTTCCAAAACAAATAAACTCAATTTCTCATTTGCGCTTTCTCTACACCCGCACAAAACGCTTGATTAAAATTTTTGTTTCTGTAGCAATTTAACGCTCTATGCCCGTTCCTTTTAAATTTGCAACAATGAAATTTAAATAAATTATCGACCTATTACTTTTAAACACAGAAACAGTGTCAGCATTTTATTGCTCGCGATTTTACCATCCTGTAGCCGCTGTTGATATGTATTCTTCTTTGTAAACAAGGCATCCTGCGATATATTTTATGACCGTTACTTTCTCTTGTTTTGCTTTCTCTAATTATTTGTATTCTTGATGTGTGTTCCCGGCTACCTAGTTTCAGCTACTTTTCCAAGGTCACGATGACGTCACGGTCTTCTAAAAAACAAAAATCACGGCATTGCTATCCTAAAGCTTTATTTTAACGTTATATAAATAGCGTAGTTTAAAAACACGTCCAGCTAAGCATGGGCCCAATAAAACAATTTTAGTACCTAGTTGTACACACAAACTGTCCTTTCTTTATGTTTGATCAGGGTAATTTTATTTTATCTAGGTTTATCCGTGGTTTAAAATTCAAATCGATGCCCGCCTTCTTTCTTATTTTCTAGCCAACAATTGAAAACATAGAGACCGTCTAATTTTTTATGTTTATTTTTATACATAAAGCCTTTGATGCCATAAACAACCAGATCCATTTCTTGGTGTAATTTTTGAAACTTCTGGTAATCTTTTAGTCGTGCCCACCAACTATTTCCTGTATTCGTATATTGTTGGCTTGCTCAATTTTCTCTTATTAGTCTTGAAAGACAATCCTGATTCTCCGATACACTATTGTGTAGTTGTATGTCCAACACTTTTGGAAATATATGACGCTTATAGGTTGTAAGATCCTCGGTTTTAAATGATCCGAAAAGTTCTTTACTAGGCAAATATACAGAGTTTAGCCGAACCCCTTTTTGAGTGGTGTATGCCAATGTTACAAACCGCACCTCCTTTAGATAATCTGTCATCTGCTATTTTGATAAATACTTTCTTGGAAAACTCTTTTAAATAGTATACCAATTTAGTACCATCCTTTTCCGCAAGTACCACCGAGTACACTGGTAGTTTTAGGAAGTATAACTTAATAAACTCTGTCAATAAGACTAAACGGTGTTTTAATGGATTACAGACCTAGTCCACGCCGACATAATTCCTAATCGTACAGTTGTAAATTGTTGCCCGAAATCGCGTAATACCATGTTCCTTAGCCGAAGTAAACGTGAATGTTTCACTTAAACGTACATATGTTTTTTAACACCAGGACTTGTTATTCGACATAATTCATACAATAGCTGTTAGCCATTTAAACCAATCGACTCCCGCAGTTTTATCAATGTCAATTATAATATTGCAGTTCTCTTCATATTCGCCCTTGTAGCAAACGTTAAGGTTTGTAGTTAAGTAATTACACATCTCCGTCTTGCTAAAAATGCCAGCAAACTCCTATGTTATGTCCACCACAAAGAGACAGTAAAGGTGGAGTCCGTCTAATATATCTGAAAGTTCGTTAAATAAAGTTTCCAACTTAACATCTTGTAGTTCCATTTTGTACCGAACACATATAGGATTGTTAAATTTCTCATTAACGTTCTCGAAACCTCCTTTTCCTATAATTTCTTTTAGTCCGCGAATTACATATTCCCCATGTTAAAGATACATATAAGAATAAATGTAATTATTATGTTATATTATGTTACATTGTATTAAATGAAGGTTATAATTAAAGGTCAATCAGAGCTCATGTCAGAAATAAGAAAGGAAACAACTGCTTTGTATTCCAGACGCAACCAGATACTGCAGGTGCAGAAACAATAAACTGCAATAAAGCAGTCTTAATTAAAATTACTTAGAATAGGACATTGGAGGAGTATCAAGAAACTGCAGGCAGCTGTACTTTCCCACAAGATGAAGTGAGACGAGAGGTTTCACAAATACTGTGAGGAGCCACTGATAGTCAACCAGTCAGTCCTCGAACTTCATAACTTTAACGTTGTTGGTAGTTCAAGCTATTCATTGGTAATTATTGATTGTTAAAATATTAACTTTGGTTATTTTTTTGTAACTAGATTATGTCACTGTAATGAACATAACGTACAAGTTGTTATAGAAGAGATAAACCATTTTTGTAATTACTGCATTAAAATAAATTTGATAGAAATGTTTTTGGAAATAAATGTTTCTAAAAAGAAGCTCCCAAAGGTCCAAAATCTATTTCGCGCCTCATCTTGTTTCATGCTTCATCGTGCTTCACTTTAACAAATCTGTCCAACTTTTCTCGTAGATAGCTGTTGAATGCACCACAAATTTCTCTTTTTGGGATAAAAATCCTTTTGTTTACAGATGTTTACTCGGCGCCAGAAAGGTCGCAAATTTTAACTAGCATTATCTTGTCACAAAATGGTCTTGTAATTAGCGTGCGTAGTCCACGAAACAGCACCTGTTCACCTTTGACATCACAAATATTACCAATATTAATAACCAAATCATTGTTGTACAAATTTTCTGCTAACAACCACAATCCAAATCGCTCGTGTGTTGGTTTTACATTATTTCCAAGAAGCTGAGGAATATTAATCACCTAGAAGGATCTCATGTTTACCGTTCGAGCTACTGCCGAATACTAAATTATTTGAGAAAAATTCTCCATTATATATACAATAGAACGCGAACCGACGGTCGGCGAGACACCCGAACGAAGTGAGAGAGTAGGAAAGATTAAACAAAATAAGAGGTAAATCCAAAAGAGAGCAATCGCATATTGAAAAGATCTAGCGTGAGCACTTTTTAGAATTAACCGAAAGTTGTCGAGAACACCTCCAAGGTCGCTGACCGCCTGAAGTGCGACAGACACTAACCCCAGCGCGTACTCCGGTATGACCCGGCGCCTGCCCCCGACAAATGTGCAATAAAACTTTCATTTCAGCATGGCAATTGACATGTCAAAACCTCATTTCGACATGCCGACAATAATATTTCAATATTTTGCGATGACTTAAACTGTAATTGCGTAGCTATACCAAATAAATAGACACATTTCGGAGGTAAAATCTTCCAACTTCCAACAGAAGTCATTCTAATGGGCAAATCACGTTTTCTGTCATACAACAGCTTTTGACCGGCATAGCTGTCTGTTTTAAGTGTCAAACATGACACATTATTTAACAAATGTCTTTCATTAAGAGACGCATGCTTGCGATTCTGAAAAGCTTATATGAAAGGCTTTATTGCCTAAAACTCGCCTTAAAAAAATTTCTGTAAAAAAATTATTAAGCAAATATATAAAGTTATACAAAAAAATTAACTATGTTGAGGGTGTTCATCAAGTTTTCACTATTAAAAAATTATTTAGCTTCAGGTCCTAGCTAAGATAGATGTTTTCAATTCGTAGGCACCTCTGACTAAGGTAGTTTTCAGTATCATGATATAAACCACAAAATTCATCAACTAATTGATTTATAAGAAATTATACTGAAGGGCGTTTGGCAAAAATTGATATATCTTTCTAAAAAAATATGAATTGCATCTGATAGTTGTGCAAGAATGCACTCGCATTTCTTCAATTAAATGTTCTATAATATTCTACAATCCCGAAAGATAACTATTTCGTAATCGGGGTTGAGAAATACACCCAACATTTGCCCCAAGGTTGTACGACAAGTGTAAATATTAGTAGCAAACTCTATCCCTTTACGCTAACAGGAATTGCCTCATTTTGCGCGCCATACGCTGCACGTGGTTGAAAAAGACAGTTAGAATTAAAGGAAGGGGATGTAAAAAGCAAAAGTTAGACTACATAGAAAAAACTGCGACGATACGAGAACAACACAAAGATGTGTTAGAAAAAATGACAAAAAATTAGAAGGTTATTTTAGGTATGGGTGGACCGATTTAGTTACATCTGGGTTTTATTAACTGTATGCATTTGTGGCTAGTAAGAGGAACCCTTTTAGTTATATAAGTGTTCTTTCTGAAAAGGATGGTATCAAATTGGTATACTGTTTAAAATGTTTTTCTAAGAACATATTTATCAAAATGATAAATGACTTACACGAACTAAGGAAAGTGGGGTTCGTAACCTTGGAGTACACTACACATAAAGTTGTACATTTAAACATTGTATATTTGCTTAGTGATTTAAAGCCGAGAGTAATACAACCCATAAGGATCATACATTCCCAAAAATGCTGGATATACAACTACACAATAGTGTGTGGGGAAATCAGGATTGCCTCAAATAAAGATTGCCACCAGTTGCAAGAGTTACACAAAGAAGTGGATCCGGTGGTATATGGAATCAAAAAACCTTATTTATGAAAACAAACTTCGGTCATTTGACAATTCGGAAAACTCGGCGCTCCCTATGTATTTATTATTGGCTCGAGAAGGAGATAGTAGACTTGGGCATTTTATTTTAAAGTACAAATAAAGATTGATAGAATTAGAACTACTCCCAGCAAACATAAAGAAAGGACAGTTTACGGTGTACAACTTAGTGCTACAATTAAGTTTTTTCGGGCCCGTGCTTCCCCAGATAAGGGTTTTTTAAATTATGTTATTTATCTAATGCTTAACTATAGCTTTAGAATAATATTATCCTACTTTTTATTTTTTTAAAAGACTGTTACGTCACAGTGTCTTATAAAAAAAAACTCAAACTGAGTAGTCGAGTGCGAGAGCAATGGCGTTATAGGTTTCCTTCCTATATGATTCCAGATGTTCGACCAGTACTTTTATCGATTGATTCGGTGGTCTAGTAGATAAGGCATTCATTCACTTTACATACAAGCAGCCTGGGTTCAAACCGATCTTCAATAAATTCTTTTTCTAGGAACTGCGTGACGTGGTTATGTGGAAACATATATACAGGAGCAAAAGTGGGTATATACAGAATTAGTAAAAAATTGCGACGTAAGAAGAAGGCGATTGTTAAAGCAACATCGGAGAACTTGTCAAAGTGAGAGCTGTGGAGAACGGATAGTGTTGGAGGAAGACGTAGGAGTACGGAGGAAGTTGGAGGAGGGCGGCGGATGTTGGAGGAGGTCAAATGAAGTTGAAAGAGGGGAAATGTTGGAAGAGGATAGAGTATGTTTGCAGACGTAGGATGTTGAAGGAAAATGGAAAAGGTTGGAAAAGGGCGGCGAAGTTGGAGGAAGGTGGGAGAGAAGGATGATATAGAATAGATGACGACACAAGTCATGGTATTGGTGCATAGGGGCTAATCCATTTGTAAATAGATGGTATCTAAGAATTCTCTATCATCTAAGAATGTGCAGAACACCAATCCTGCGGAAACATTGATTTGGTTCCAAACTCTAAATTTTTATAATATATAATTCTATATAACGTTTTTGATTAAGGGTCTGTGCAATAGGAAAGAACCCACTATTCGATGTTTATTAGTATACCGCACCAAACATTTACTTTCCTAAAATTCTTGGCTCCTAATTGTGAATTGAAAAATTTAAATTTACTTGAGCGTAGAATAGGTAGTTTTGCGGAAAAGCGATTCTATTTTTCATAAAAGTTACCTCCTCTGAATACAAAATGTTTTTATAATAGGAGTAGATCTTTTTGTTATCGACGTCTGGGACTTTCGTCTACCGAATCGTGCACTAACAAGGTAGCAGCATTAACTTCATTTAGTGCTTTTTGCTTTCTTTATATTTTGAACACAATTAGAGGTGTTGAATTTTTTGATTAATCTACTATAACTCACGTTAACGTCTGGATATTTTTGCTTAATCATTTGGATTTCATATATATGAATACGAAACAATTGCAATTTCATAATATTTCACGGTGTAAATGTCTTGTTCCAGGATTAACTAAACAATTACCTCTTTTCTTAACATGATACAAAATAAAAAATAGTATTAGTGACTAGTAAAGATCTTTAACTGATATTGGCAGAACACCATAACCATAATCAAGTTCCCGTTAATTGTGATATTAGCTGTATGTTAATAAAGCTGTTATAAATTTTTAAGATAAACTTAGTTAATAAATTGTTACACGAAATATATAAGTAGCAGCGGTACTTTGTTTGAGGTCAATTTTAATTTTTTGGATTTCCTCCTTCCTTTCCTTCTGTACGTCATATCACATATATGACCATTGCTTGTGACTTCTTAATACCAGCAACAGGTTTAATAAAGAACGATTTTCTGTCAAAATATCACAAATAAGAGAGTTTATAGGAGCGTGGACCCAGTATACACTCCATAACATCTGGACTAGGAAATAGTTGCAAAAATTTGACCGGAATACTATAACGCGACAAAACAAAAAGGTGGTAACGCAACTTGCTGCTAAGTAGCTACGTACAGGAACAGGTTGCATAGCACATTTCCGCTTTTATTTTGATGTTATCTTTCTTCGCTTCAGCCACCAGTAAGTTCTCTTTCAGCCTATAGCTATCGTAACCGTCTCCATCGCACCATAATTACGAGGAGTGACATACACGGACTACGGAAAGAGTAAACTCTTGAGTAAAATGTTTCTGAGAAAATTGTTTATACATAAGGTGTTAACCATTTCGAATGGACCTGCACCTTGCCAAAGTTCTAAATTACTAGAACAGGTAAAATGGCTTGCGTGTTCTAATGAGCTAAAGCGCCAAACTACAGGTCCAACCAAAGTAGTAGGGTCGTTAGTGAGGAACCAGACTAAGACAGGTCCCCGAAAGAGGGCAGCGGCTCTTACGGTACTTAGATTGGCAGAGACCATAGGGGTCGGTATGGCAGTCTAAGACACACTACCGCGATGTGGAAGGCAACGGCAAACCACCACATTACCTCCCAAGTACATAGCGTACTTAAATTGTAACAAACATGATGGCATTCTCTGGGGTAAAAGATTCCGGAGAGAGAACCTAAAAATCGAAATGAATAGGTTATCACTAGACATAGTAGGGATCAGCGAAGTTAGGTGCCCAGAGGGGGGGGGAATTTTTGGAGTGGAGACTTCAGGGTAATTCATAGAGGAGCAGAGGAAGGAAATTTGGGTGTGAGGATAGTTATGCGGAAAAAGATAGGCTACTGTGTAGAAAATTACTTACAAAAGAACGAAAGAGTACTCATCGTTAGATTAGAGACTAAACCGGTAAACACAGTAATAATACAGGTATACATGCCCACCTCTAGCTACAGTGACGAAGAGGTAGAAGCCATCTACAAAGATATCGAAGACATATTAAGATACGTAAAAGGACATGAAAATATAATAATTACGGGGGATTTTAGTGCAGTGGTAGGTGAGGGTAGGGAAGGAGCGGTAGTAGGTTTATTTGGTTTAGGCACGAGAAACGACAGGGGAAATAGGCTGGTAGAATTTTGCGACAAGAACAATTTAATCATCACAAACACATTGTTTCAACATCATGCTAGAAGACGATATACGTGGAAGATGGCAGAAGATATAGGAAGATATCAAATAGATTACATTCTTGTTAGACAACAGTTTAGGAATCAAGTGAAAGACTATAGAAGCTACCCAGAAGCAGATATAGATACTGACCACAACATCGTAATTATGAAGGCCGCACTTAAATTTAAGAATGTCAAAAAAAAGAAACGGGAAAAAGGCACTTGGACTTAGAGAAACTAAAAGATAAAGATATTCAAGAAAGATTCGAAAAAAAGTCAAATGAATTGCTCAAAGATATCGGGAAAATATCTGATACTAAGGAAGTAGAAACAGATTTGAATAACATTAAATCCAGCCTAGACATGGCGGCCAGAGATATTCTGGGGTATACACAAAAAGAAAATAAGGAACCATGGATAACAAAGGATATCCTGAATTTAATAGAAGAAAGACGAGTATACAAAAATAAACCAGACGAAACAGGAAAACAGAGATACAAAACCATAAAATGGGAAATTATTCGAAAATGCAGGAAAGCTAAAGAACAATGGATTGATAAAAAGTGCAAAGAGGTATAAACGAAGATGGAAATAGGAAAGACAGATGAAGCATACAAATTAATTAGAATGAATTTTAGGGATATAAAGCCGTATATCAAAAATATAAGGGACGCACAAGGAAACGTCATTATAGAAAACGTAGAGAAAGTGGGTAGATGGCAGGAATATCTAGGGAATTTATATGCAGGAGAGGAACTAATTGCATTAAAACAGGAATCAGACATTGGAAATTATGACTTGGGATATCCTATACTTAGAGATGAGTTTGAATTAGCATTAAAGAGTCTGAAAATGGTAAGACGCCGGGCACAGAGAAGGTGCAAGCAGAAACTCTAAAAGCCGCTGGACAAGCAGTAACAGAACGTCTCTTCCAACTTGTAAGCTATATGTATGAGACAAGCGAGATACCCAAAGATTTCAAACGTAGCATCATAGTAACTATACCAGAAAAGAAAGGCGCGGATAGATGTGAAAATTTTCGAACAATAAGTTTCACAGCACACGTGTCAAAAATATTAACTAGAATTGCACAAAGACAAATGGAAAAACGGGCGGAAGAAACACTAGGAGAAGACCAATTTGGGTTTAGGCGAAACAGGGGAATACGGGAGGTTATTTTAGCTCTGAGAGTGATAATGGAGAAAACAATAGAAAAAGGGGAAAGCGTGTATATAGGGTTTGCATATCTGGAAAAAGCATTCGACAATGTAAATTGGAAAAAAATGTTTGAAATACTCAAAAAGATTGGAATGAGTTATAGGGATAGACTACTAGTACATAGCTTATACAAAGAGCAAACAGCAGTAATATAATTAGAGCAGGAACGTAGAGAAGTAAACATTAGGAAAGGGGTGAGACAGGGATGTGCCCTATCCCCATTGATTTTTAACTTGTACATAGAAGAGGCAATGAATACTGTCAAATGCAGGAAGACATTTGGAACTACTATGCTGGGACAAAAAATTGATATGCTTAGATTTGCAGATGATATAGCGGTATTAGCGTATAGCAAGCAAGAGTTAGAAGCTGCTCTTAATGAAATGGAAACGGTTCTAACAGAGATATACGGTATGAAAATTAACAAAACTAAAACTAAAGTTCTAGTATGCAAAGGTGGGGAAAATAAATCAAAAACAAGGATACAAGTATGTAACACGAACTTACAAAAGGTTAAGGATTTCTGCTACCTAAGAAGCCAAATAATGCAAGATGGGAAAAGCACATAAGATATAAAACAAAGATTAGCACAAGGTCGTGCTACATTTAACAAGAAAAAGCAACTACTGTGCTCAAAGGCTACAAGCATAGAAACAAGAAAAAGATTGCTCAAAACATATTTGTGGAGCACAGCACTGTACGGCTGTGAAGCCTGGACAGTAGGAGAAGCGGACAAGAAAAAGGTAGAAGCCGTTGAAATGTGGTGCTACACACGAATGATGAAGATATCATGGACAGACAAAGTTAAGAACGAAAAGGTACTAAAAATGGTAGGAGAAGAAAGAAATATGTGGAAAACGGTAAAAAAATAGGAGAGATGGGATGATAGGCCACATACTACGGCTTGAGGAAATAGTGCGGAATATATTAGAAGCAGAGATAGGAAAAAAGAGTAGAAGAGGCAGACCTAGGTTAGAAAACTGCACACATATAGTAAAACATGTAGGCTGTAGGAGTTTCAGGGAGATGTGTAGGATAGCCCAGAATAGAAATCAATGGAGGTACGCATCCAACCAATCCCAAGATGGATAAACTAATGACAAAAAAATAACAGTGCTTAAACATGATTATTATTATAAGTAACTACAAGAATTGGTTGGGCAATATTCTCGAATAATGTTAAGTGTGTGAAAGGATTTACTGAAAAACCATTATTTCGGCAAATGTCTAAGTGTTGGGGGATCTTGGTAGCCACAGGTAGCTTAACCCCCTTCACCGAATCTCGGTGAAATAAGGCATAAAATTAGAAAACAATAGAAGGGGAACGAGCTGTATATACATGATGTGTGAGAATTTCAGGGAACTATGTAGGCTAGCTCAGAATATAAATAAGTGAAGGTACGTGTCCAACCAGTTTTGAGACTCAAAACCTAATGACGAAAAAATAAGCGCAGATAAATCTGATGATTAGTATAAACAACTAGTTGTTGGTTGCGAAATATCTGCAATTAATGTTGACTGTGTGAAAAGATATATTGGAAAATATTGTAAATCGGTAAATGGTTAAGTGTTGGGGGAACTTGGCAACCACAGGCTGCTTACCTCCCTTCACAACCACTGAAGGTCGGAGAAATAGGGTATATAACTGTAAAACAATAGAAAGTGACCGAACTGCATCTAACAAGAAAGAACAGCGCCTATGAGGAAGGACAACAAACATAGAACAAGAAGAAAATTGTTAAAAGCATATGTGTGGAGCACAGCACAGTATGCCTATGAAATACAGGCAGTCTGAAACGCAGACAGAAAAAACCTTTTGAAATGCTGTGGTTCAGATGTATGAGGACGATAGCAGGGACAGACAAAGATAATAACAAATAGGTTATAGAAATAGAAGGGGAACAAGGATATCTGGGGAAAAAAAGAAATAGAAGGGCGGAATACGTTCTAAGGCATTTTTGGGATATATTATAAGCAGAGATAGGAAAAAAGAGGTAGATGTAGACCTAGATCATATAGTGATAGATGCAGGCTGTGCAAATTTTAGGGAAATGTGTAGGTTAGTTCAGAATAGGAAACAATGATGGTACGCGTCTGACCAGTTCTAGCACCAAAGCGAAGTCAACTAACTTAATTTCTTTAAATGGAAAAATCATTTCTTCATGAAGTAGTATTAAAGTTGGCTACACAACGTTTCCAATATACTTGAGATTTTTGTAAGTTAGGAGCTATAGAATTAAAATCGTCGTCAGTATCCTTCGACAAGGAAGGTGATGCGTTTTCCATTAATAACATGACAATGAAAGAAAAATGGCATCCGTTTAAAATAAAATTTACTCTATAGCAAGAGGAATGTGATTCTGGTTGAAGAAATAAGCTTTATCATGGAATTATGTGTCGTTGTAACGTCTTTACTCATGGTCCAACGGATACGATTATTGCCTAAAACTTTTAAAATTTTATAGCTTTGCTTGGAAACATTTTCCCAAAATCGTCGTTTGAGATATATTTGGCCGTTTCCAGACTTTTCACAACCTTGTTTTCCGGAATATCATCGTAACCGCTTAGAAAATCTCCGTAGTTGTTAAGAATCTCTGGCAAGATAGTATTTGGAAACTAAATATGTAGAGTTCAGGAAGTCGGTAATATCCCATTGCAATTTAACAAGAAATGATGCAATGTTTACAGTCTACTGCTATTTTTTACGTAGTAGGTATAAAAAACTTTTTTTATAAGAACGACAACGGTTTATATTTTTTTGTGACAAGAACGTATTTACTCACGAAACGTTCTTATTTTTCCACAGCTCGGTTCATTTTTCTTAACAGGTTCGTAACACTGACAACTTTACATACACCTACCGAACTTATAGTGCACGTGGATGAAATGGTAAGTTTCTACTTGCATCAGTGTGCTTGTATTAATGAATCATGAGCACTAAATCGTTACTCATTAACAAGCTCTCTGGCATAAATGGGTTTAGTGATTCCACTTTTTCTCCACTCCCTTAATTGTTCTTGTTTATTTAAATTTTTTATGTATGTAACGCTATCGCATTATTTTAATTAAATATATAGGTTTATGAATTTACTCATTAGTGTAGGTCAGGCAGTTTAAAATATTAGTGAGATTACACTCTATATATCAACGGTTTGATGCAATTAATGTTTAGGGCTCAATGAGATCATATTTCTTTTTGTATAAGGACATTTTTCCATAAGAATAGGGTAACAATTGACGACCAGTTGAAATTATTTTATAAGTTCTATTAAGAACGATTCATTTATGAAAACACATTGAAGCATGGAGAGATAACCTAAATCATTTTAGTTATAACCGGAATTAATAAGACCATTCTCCTTACAATTCATCAATACGCGTAATAAAAACTAAATTTTTTGCTACTGTTTTGACATATAAATTATTGTAAGCAAATCCCGCGACACGGATGATTACAATAAGCACGTACCAGATAGCAGACACGCAAAGATAAGACAGTGCACGGCCACTATAAGACAAAAATGTAAAAAAGATATTACCGTTGCCACATATTCAAATTAACAGTAAGCAAAGCCCTCGAAAAGAATGACTAGAATAACACACGTACGGACGTATTAGAATTATAAACAGAAAAATAAAACAGTGCTGCATAACTCTTATATGCCATTATGAGATAATACACGAGCATTGGTTTAGCACAGGAAGGTACAAGCATCTGTGGAAAAGATTAGATAAGCCTTAATATACAGGTGTACGTTATGGGAAGAAAGAATTTGCCATAAACCGATAGAGAAAACGCGTTCGGTCATGAGAATGGCTTAACCACGGATAAATACACGTAACGTGGAGAGGGGGCTTAATACAAAATCAGTTAACCAAAGATAGAGGAAGGAATTAGTTGTTTATTCTTAAACACAACGGTGACGTTAGGAAAGTGTTGAAAACCAAGGGTAATCAGTGTAGTGTAGGGGTACTGAAAAAACGTAAACCCCACTATTCTGGTAAATCAAAATTCAAACGCGGAGACACCCTTAGAAGTAAAATGACAGGACTGACCTAATGGAATACGAGCACGTGGATGACGAACTCACTTGATCCCAGCGTTGGGGTTTGATGTTGATTACCTACAACGACATACTTAACCACTCCTCGTACTGTAAGTCCAACATAGTAGGAAGCTTGTAGAACTGAATGTCGCTTTATATTGTAACATTAACTAAGAGGTTCATTTCGCCGAATTCTGTAAAAAGGGCATTTGAAAGCACATTATAGTGAAATTGCTTAAAATTTCGGCTTTTAGAATATTATTTTGGAAGCGCATTATAGGAAAGATTGATTAAAATTTAGGCATTATTCAATATTATTTTGGAAGTGCATTATAGAAAAATTGTTTAAAATTTAGAAATTATTAAAACATTATTTTGAAATCACATTACAGAAAAATTGCTTAATATTTAAATAGTCATAAATATTATTTTAGAATCGGATTATAAACAAACTTCCTCAAAATTTAGACCGTGGTAAATATTAGTTTGAAAGCAGCCGCTTGGCAAATTAGAAAAGGGCAGATGTTAAGTTCTTACTCTCGTTACGATTGACCATTGTAACGATATTAGGTTGTAGTGTAGGATAGGTGAGTTTAGTGAGTTGTTTTATTTTTCCTTTTTCGGCTGTCACAGATAGAGGGCGGCTCTTTGGCGTAGCTGGTATGCGTGAAACTACTATGCCCAAGGTCCCGGGTACAAATCCCGACACGGTCCGCTTGAAAAATGTTAGGCGAACAATTATCATAAAAATATGCCTCCGTTCGGATGAGAGGTAAAATGGAAGACCCTTGTGTAAGTGTTGTCATGCACGCTAAAGATCCCTACTTTGCTTGGAAAAGCAAAGGTTGGGTAAAAATTCAAAATTTTCCAGGTAAACTAAACTCGCTTCCTAGCCAATGCAGTACCTTTGGTTTGAGAGGTGGAAAATGTCAAATGTAGTGTTACAGGTAGGGTTAGGGTTTCAATTTTTGTAAAAGAGACTCCTTCGAACGCCGTTATCAAAAATTAATAAGAGAAATCCACGAGAAACGTCCATGTTTCGAGTGACAGAAATTTTTATACAGTAGGTAGGTGCCCAACGATTTGATGTAGACAGAGAGACGTCGAAAAAGTCTTTCTAGGTAAGTGGAGTGAAATTAGACAGAGGTGTTTTGCAAACAATATACCCCCAGGTAACCATTTACTTACCTCTCGTAGAATTTACTCCGCATCACTATAGTTGGTGCACCGTTTTAGCTGTTACGTCATTCCGCCTCTTTAGACTAATAATCAGAACAAGAACCTAACGTCAATTAAACCCATATATGTCTTTGGTAAAATTCGCGAAAAACGTAAAAACAACACATGGCATTATGTAAATCCCTTTATCCCGTCTCAAAATCTTACCCTTTTCTGGCTATACAGTTTTATGTTATCTCCAAAAGAGTCTTTCCACTGTAAACGAGGTACATCCCAAACAAGCGAATTAAATGCTTCCACGGCCTGCCCCTTCAGCCGATGAAAAGCACTGGCTATGCGTTTTATTTTTGATACATTGGAATAAGGAGAAGTCATTTGGCGATAAGTTTGACAGGTATGGGCAATAAGTCACTATTTCAATGCTGTTACTGGTTAAAACACTACAATTCGTTATGTTGTGTGCGTGCTACCATTGTCATGACGAGGATTGAATCGTTACATTAAGTCTTTTTTTTATTTTACCGTTTTTTTCCGGTAAACTCCTTCGATCTTATAGTTCAATAGTTGAAATATAATCAGTTTTTTCCGAAGAAACAAGCAACCGATTTTTTTGGAGCGCTTCGTATACCCAAAACTTTTGTTGATTTAGGTTCACTTAGAATCACCTATACAGTTGATTGTATTTTAGTTCAGGAATATGCGTATAAATTTATGGTTCGTCATATGTTGCAATGTTATGTACAGAATTAGAACGACAATGATTGATCTTTTGTTATTTTTCAAACCACTTGACACGTGCCTGATTTTGCGGGTTTTACAAATTGTGGTCGGTCGACTGTGAAGCCCCTTGACATACAACTTATCATACAAAATCTTACACATTTGTTTTGCTCTGATGCGTAAGGGTGCCTATATCTCCCTATGCATCCCGTGCCGATTTGGCAGGTCATGTACAGCATCGATATACTTCGTGACAAAAGAGGTGCATGGACTACCTTTGCCAAGACCATCATCACACGTTGGTCTTCTATGCTTGATTTTACGAACCATTTGTAAACCATAATTTTAGATGATACTTAATTTCCAAATATCTGGCTACCTGTTTCCGCACATTGCTGTGGTGTTTTCGTATAAATTATCACTCGAAAATCACGAGTTGGTGTTTCCATTTTTACTCACAAATACAACTTGGTTAAATTTTGATGAAATGAAAGTGCTAGGTTCGAAATAGAATTGTCAACTGATTTATAGATTAAGAACATAACATTTTGCGAATATGATTATTACAGAACGTCGGCAATACAAGGTATACTAGATTCCGCAAATTTTAGCAGTAATCCTCGTATACGCTGTCAAGTATTATAAATTTACAACTTGCCGAAATATATTTTTCTTTGAAAATAGACCTCGCGTAATTTCACGATTCCAACAAGTATTAGCAATAAGAAAAGTTGGCTATATTCAAAAAACTTTTTAATTTAAGTTGAACTGAGTACACTTGAAATCTGCACAAACTTCTATACTTATAATTTAAATTCGCATCAACTTCCAAAGTCAATTAAAATAACATAAAAGCCCTATAATTATTAAAAGAACGACTCTGGAAATCCGTAAAACTTTCTTGCTTGATTACAAAGTTAAAGTTAAGCAAACATAATATTGCGTCTTGCTGCTAAAAAGAGATCTAATAATACACCACGAGTGGAATGAACTCAAGGAAAGAAAATATAAGTAAAACCTTCTAGCTTAATGAAAAACGAACGAAATACAGCTGGTGAAACTTCTTCGACCGTGAAGCGTTTATCAAAGGAAATCTAAAGAAATAAGCAATATTTGATTGAAATAAGGGCGTGCTTTGAATATGATAAAAATTCGGGTGGGTTGTTTATATACAATTGTTTTTGCCTGCATAATCAAAGCCTGAAAGGCTCATCTGATGATACGATGTTAGTGTTTGCTTTAGATTACAAAATGCATTAACATAAAGTGCATAATTTCATACTTAGATCTTTGTATACTAAGACATTCTTACCGGAATGGTGGCTTTCTCCTCGGAGGTGGTTCCCCCATTAGGTGGCACATGACCGGTTTTGGCAACAAGCCCCGCCGGAACCCGCACCGTGAAGCAGTTTAGTGCTGACTTCTACAAAAATCGGTCCTTTCGAAGAACCATTTATGAAGACGTAATCACTTACTTCACTATTGCACTTTTGCACGCAAATCTGTTAAATAACAATCACCCACACATGAAAATTACGAAATGAAACACCTGTAGTGTAAGAATGAGCGTCGGGTTTTGTGAAAACTGAAATTTACAGAACTATTTGAACTGATAAGCAGATTTTCGCAATTTGGCATGGGATATCTTAAAGCTTAGTAGTAAAGCGCAGCTGTTTGAGATGTTTAAACGGGATCGCGTGGTCGCATGTTTATTATCAACAGCTGAGTACACGATGCTGTGAAAGGTATTGCAGTACTGTTATACATTGGAGCTATTGAACGACGCCGCCGACAGAGCGCAGGAGCGTCGCGCCGTCGCTACGCTTCTACTACCTGCTGCTTGTTTGCATCGTTTGTGCTTTACATACATTTACTCGTTAATAAATGATCACGCTTTCAAGTATTTTTATCGAATCTGACAGTATGAACTATAAATTCATGCCATTTTGTAATAATGATGTATGGCTAAGCGCAACCATTTATAGTTCAAAATGAATGCTCCGAAGTAGGTCAATTTATCATACTTCACGAGCAGCATATGCATAATTTTTTTCCATATTACTACTACAAAAAAAGTTGAGCGTGAGTATAGTTAACGGAAAAATCTTCAACAACATTCCGATTATAAATACCAATCAGTTTGCTTGGAATATTACGACACGCTATTTCAAAGCGCAATGAAAATGAAGTTTAGTGTTACTGTTCGTACAACTGCATAAAAGATCTTTATGACCGAAAAGAACGCCTCACGTTGTTAGAAGAATTTTATTCTTCATAATTGTAAATCTCAGTAAACCAGGGCTTTAAGCTATTATAAAAATTTTATTTACTTTCACCACTTTGGATTTAAGTCGAGTTCATGCTAGAACGCTTTGGGAGATAGAAAAGATGCTTTTTGTTAGGGACACAAGCTTAAACCGTTTCGTCATCATATTGTTTTCGACCTTACTTAAGGTCGGTTTAACGCAGCTCTAACTCCTTTTTTGCTATTCTGTGCTAATCTAAAAAGTTCTACATACCCTTAACATAAATTTCTAATAATTTGTATAATATAACTTGGTCTAGGTCTTCCTATACTCTTCTATCTTTTTTCTATCTACCTGTCTCTACATAGATATTAGCTACCTGATGGTTGTTGAAGAACTCCAACATGTATACATGATTCCCATTTATAAAGAAATGAAATATTACCTGGTTATCCCCTAAAAAAAAGGAAAAGTGTTAAAGTATATGTTATGCCAACGTGCCAGACCACTACCTAATTGTGAGTTATGTCATGGAGAAGTTTATTAAGTTATATGTTATGGTAAGGTAAACCTCCTCTAACTCGATATTACCTATTTTTAATTTTGATTTAGAACTAAGCTGTAACTCACTTGTCATTAACTTTGTTTTTCCTGAGTTAATTCTCTGTAGTATATCATCTAAAATATTTAAAAACTCACCTAACTCTTTTCTAGACTCTGCCATAATGGCTATATCATCTGTAAAACGTAACATGTCTATTTTCTGTCCCTCTACACTAATACCTATCTCTTTTCTCTCTCTAGCTAAGTTTAAAACTTCCTCAATATAAACATTAAAAATCAAGGGAAATAGTATACAGCCCTGGTCTAACACCATTTCTAATCTTAGCTTCCTTTTCTATTTCATCAAATCTAATTACTACGCTACGGGTCTTTGGAGCGGTGTTTTTAAAAACAATTCCGAAGACTTAACAAATTTATTTTAACTTGAAACAGAAATTACAATGAAATTTTGAATAACTAGTATCATAATAACTTTAACCAAAAAATATAATAATTGTACTATGGCGAGTAGTCTAAGTAGACAACAATGCAAAAGCTGTAATATTCAGACTGACTGCCGGGCCTTGAGCTCCCAGGCTTTTTATAATAACCTGCCCCTCACAAGGCTGTGAGAACTTGCAGATCTCATGTCTGCTTTACGCTTTGTTACAATGTAACAATCTTATTTCTAAGTAATAGCGGTATGTTGACCGCCTGTGACCTGTCACCTGCAGTATCACTGCCCTCTTGGATGCAAAGTTGCATGTCCGTTCACATGAACTGTCGATAACCTCTCTGGGTTATCCTTGTATTACAATGTTGCAATGAACTTATACTTTATTTAACAATTTCTAATAATTGCTATTAGATTCAATATATTCAATATATATATATATATATATATATATAGATAATTGGGGGATACATAACTCCTCCCACCTTAAATGAAAAATTAAGGTTTCACTTAATTTTTAAATACATAAAATTCGTTATTCAATTTCATTTAAAATTTATTATTTCTAAGGATATACTTATCGTTTCTTTATTTCTCTTTGTTTCCTTAAATCTAGAACTGTTTCCTTCATTCTTATAGCTAAGGTACATTTTGTAAAATACATATATAATTACAAAAATTATTAAAATGATTAACACAATTGTCCAAACACTTATGTTATCATAATGTAACTTTGGCGTTTTGAGTTCACTTAAATGTTCTATGTAACTTTCCACTAATTTCATGGCGTGGTTTAGGTCGTCTAAGTCTAGATGCTCTAGCTTCATGGGTTTCTTGACTATTTCTTCGTCTTCTTGTTCTATCTTGAACTGTAGTTCCGGTAGGTTTGCAAGTTTCTTTGTTGCTATGGGATCTTGATAAACTCTGATTACTTCGTCTTTCAATTTCACATAACAGTCTTCTTTGAGGGTAGTTAATTTGCTTCCGATTAATGCTTGGGAATTTTCATCTTGATAGCAGTGGATCGTTGCTACTACTTCTGTTGGGAAAATGGCTATCTATTTGTTTTCTGTAACTTTTTGGATTTTTATGTTGTTTATTTGCACTTGTTTGGCTTCGCAGTTTTCGTAATGATTTGAGAATTTTAATAGTTGTACTTCACAAGGGCTGTCTTCTTGAATGGTTGTTGTCGTCATTGATTGGCATAAGTATTGGTTTGGTGTTACTTCAGTACATTTTTCGTTTGTATAACCATATCTCACTTCATCTAGGGATGAAGGTTGAAGGATGAAGGTTTTGGGTATGATTACTTGGTATGTGCTAGTAACTTTCGTTAGAAAAGCAAATAAATGATAGTAATTATAATTGTTACTTTCTACTATCGGGATTTCTATTAAAAATATTATTTCGTTATTCTTAGTGTAGCCTTTTACTATAGCTATCTTTTCAAATATTAGAATGTTTGTTTCTGTTACATCGAATGGTAATTTACTGTTAATTATAAGTGATCTAATTCTTATTAATTCTTTTAATAAATCGGTTCGTTCAATAATACTAGAGTGCAGGGTATTTAATTTTGTAAATGTTAATTGGGATTTGCATACTGCCTAATTTAATTGGTAGTATACCGGGGTTGTTTTTTATTTTTATTATTACTTGGTTGTCCGTTCTACCTGGCGGGAGATGACGGTAATGGTGATGATTGTCCATCTGAAGTGACAGTGTGTCTTAGGTTTTTCAAATGAATGTACTTTGTTATTTTGCCGTTGTCTACTACTGCTATGTTTTTATCTGATATTTTCTTAATTTTAAATGGTCCTAAATTTCTGGGTGCTGTTTTATGTCGCTTGCTTTGAAAGTTTTTCTCATACACGGTTTGTCCTATTGAAAATTTATTTGCGTCGGCATTTTTATTTCGGGTTGTGGTGATACGTTCATTATCGTTCTTTAATTTATCTTTTACCTCGTCGTAAGTTATTTTTAGTTTTTCTTTGTGGTCTTTCGCATATTGTTGATATACTTCCTTGTTGTAGTGTATGTCATAGGGATTTCGTGAATCTGAATGTCCTAAGGCCATTTTTTTTTGAATTGAGGTTTATTTCGCTATGTATATCGTTATTTTTGCTTCGAATTTATTAATTTTCCGTTTGGGTTGGGTAATTTCGAATTTTGTAAAAAATTGGGGTTGATTTTCTATTTGTAACGTTATTTTTGCTTTGGTTCTATTAGTTTTTCGTTTGGATTGGATAATTTCGAATTTTGTAAAAATGGGGTTAATTTTGCTATTTGAAACGTTAATTTTGGTTTGGTTTTATTAATTTTCCTTTTAGATTGGATAATTTCAAATTTTGTAAAAATTGGGGTTGTTTTTGCTATTTGTGATGTTAATTTTGCTTTGGTTTTATTAATTTTCCATTTAGATTGGGTAATTTGAAATTTTGTAAAAATTGGGGTTGGTTTTTGTTATTTGAAACGTTATTTTTGATCTAGATTTTTAATTTTTTATTTAGGTTGGGTAAATTCAAATTTTGTAAAAATTGAGATTAATTTTTCTATTTGTAGCAATAATTTTGGTTTGGATTTGTTAGTTTTAAGTTTAGACTGCGTCGGGTTATTTTTAGAATCGTAATTGCTGTTACTTGTGCTTAGTTACACAATGTGTGGAATTTATACTCGATAATGTTGATTTAATTACCGTAGTCTTGAATTTGCTTGTTTCTATCTCGCGGCTTTTAATTTGTCTTGAGTTTCTGTTTTTTGAAGAATCTGGAGTCAATCTATTGCTCTCATGATATTTACGTAGCTTTGTCTTAGTTTAATTATGTTAATTTGTAATTAATACTCTTTTTGTGGGTTTTAATTGAGTTGCATAAATGTATAGTTTGTCTGTCTTGAATTCTAATTATAACTTGCAGGTTAATTACTTTTGCACTTTATCGTTGTAATTTAAATACTAAAAGATGTAGTCTTGGTTATTTAATCGCGTACACTTATAAACGTTGAGGTAATTAACACTTACACAACGGTGTTCGTTTTCAGTATATAAGAATTAAATAATTTGTTCTGTACCCGCTAGTTGCTTTGCATAAATGTTACGTTATCAGGTTGCAATTATGGGCGTTTTTAATTAAAGCTTTTTACGATGACCGTTTAACTTTACTCAGTATTTGTACTGGGATTTATTTATAGATTGCTGTGGTGAATGCTGGGTGTAATTTCATGCGCTTTTATTATTCCGTGATGGATTTAATAATGCAAATTGCATTACTTTAGTACTGTACAAAGATTCTGAAAGTTGTAGCAATTCTCTGAGGTTTTTAAGTGTGTAATAAAGGATGCTTCCTTTGCGAATTTTGCTTAACATAGGTAAAGATTGCACGCTAGTTTTAGGTTACAGTAGTTTTCAGTTACTGCAGAGTGTTTTGCTGTAATTTATAAGTTCAATGTTTTAAATAGTCGTTCCGTAATTGCTTCTGTGAGGAATTACCTTTATTTTTGGAATTAATTTGCGTTACGTCTTTTTAGTTTACCGGATTAAACGTGCGTTTTGTTTCGCGGTAGTTAAATTTTTTTTTATTTCGGTATTAGTGGATGTGCGTCAGTTATTTTTGGTTTTTTTTTGAGTTTGTTCTAATATTTGTGGTAAGAATTAAATATCAAGTCTCTTTTGCTTTTTTTAAAAAGAAAATCTCTTTTACTCTTAACATTCGTCTCATAAAATTTTATACCGTCTCGTTTTGAAAATAATTCACTTTGTTACTATTTTCAAGAAAATATTGGCATAAAATAAAATTTATAACATAATAATAAATGGTAATCAATAAAATAATAAAACTAGCATATATCAATTATAGTTTGTGGTATAAATTGGTATAAATGGAATGAACTTACATTAATTTCTTTATCTGTTTCTTTTGTGGGCTCGATCGATGCTGTATCTTGTCCACGTTGATTTGTTTGTTGGATTTAGACAATTTTTGTTCTTCCTCCAACCTGGTATGTTGCTGGATTTAGACTATTTTTGTTATTCCTCCAACCTGGTTTGGGTTCTGTCAAAATTGCGAATTAGAATTCTTGGTCACAAATCTTCCGATTTTTGGATTGCTAGTGCCCTTTTGACATCCGTTACGACTGCGCCAGTTAAGGTTCGGGCCTTTGGAGCGGTGTTTTTAAAAACAATTCCGAAGACTTAACAAATTTATTTTAACTTGAAACAGAAATTACAATGAAATTTTGAATAACTAGTAACATAATAACTTTAACCAAAAAATATAATAATTGTACTATGGCGAGTAGTCTAGGTAGACAACAATGCAAAAGCTGTAATACTCTGACTGACTGCCGGGCCTTGAGCTCCCGGGCTTTTTATAATAACCTGCCCCTCACACGGCTGTGGGAACTTGCAGATCTCATGTCTGCTTTACACTTTGTTACAATGTAACAACCTTATTTCTAAGTAATTGCGGTATATTGACCGCCTGTGACCTGCCACCCGCAGTATCACTGCCCTCTTGGATGCAAAGTTGCATGTCCGTTTAGATGAACTGTCGGTAACCTCTCTGGGTTATCCTTGTATTACAATGTTGCAATGAACTTATACTTTATTTAACAATTTCTAATAATTCTTATTAGATTCAATATATTCAATATATATATATATATATATATATATATATATATATATATATAGATAATTGGGAGATACATAACTCGCTTTGGTTTTTATATAGACTGCAAATTATTTTTTTATCCGTATGAGAGATTTCTATTTTTCGCAAAACCCTGAACATGACATTCCAATTAACCCTATCAAGTGCTTTTTCTAAATCTAGACACGCGAAATGCGTTTTTTATTTTTGTAACCTTTTTTCGATAATTACCCTGATCATTAGTATCGGTTCTCTAGTTGTTCTGTATTTACGAAAACCACATTGGTCTTTGTCTAAATAATTCTCAGTCAAAGCTTCTACTCTATTTTTAATTATTATTGTTAGTATTTTGGAAGCGCGGGAAGTTAAACTAATCGTTCTAAAATTCTCACACCTATCAGTTCCTGACTTTTTTGGAATTGGGATAATAATATTTTTTTAGAAATCTATTAGAATCTTACTTGTGTCATATATTACTTTTACTAGTTCATATAATCTCTCTAAAAATTTTTGACTTGCATATTTTATTAATTCTGCAGGTATATCATCTATCCCCAGCGCTTTATTTAGTTTAAGATTCTATACAGCTCTATCAAATTCCTCTCTTAAAATTGAGAAAACGACCAAGAAGAGGATGTAAAAATAGGGTTATTTTTACATCCTTTTCTTGGTCGTTTTCTAACTCATCCATATCGTCTCCCTTATATAAGTCTTCTAAATATCTTTTCCATCTATCTGCTACCTTAACTTTATTTATTAGAAGCTCATTATTCTCATCTTTAATACCATTATATTTTTTTCTATATTCCCCAAAAAACTTTTTAACTGCCCAGTAAGTCTGTCTTATCTACTCTCAATCATCTTGTATTCCCTTACAATTCTCCTCCATCCATTTATTTCTAGATTTTCTACACTCATCTTATTTCTAATTATTTCTATTTCTATCTTATTTCCAACTCTATTATATTTTTGCTTACTTTCACTATCTAATTCTCTAAAAGTTTTACGCTTTCTTAAACTTTTTTAAAATGTTTAAGATTAGCAAAATTAAGTTGCAAGAAAAATTATATACTAAATAACACTGTTTGGAAGTATTTTGGTATACGGTTGAGGTATGTTACTGAATGTCAAACGTGACAAACTTTTATACATATTGTTATAATATATCAATATATTAATAACTACTAAGTGGTTGCCTCCTTCATTCAGTTTGAACAATTTTATTGAAATCCTACATAATCGAACGAGAACAGTACATACATGTTCTAGATTGTATTTTCTCATGCTAAGTTGCTATTTATTGACTATTGTGTTATTCTTAAGTCAATTAGGGTAAATTCTACATGTAGCCATTCTATCGTCTTTTACTTTACTTTTACAATGATAATAAATGTATAAAAACAACAGTTTTCATTGCTGAACATTACAACAGGGAGCGGTGACTCCGTAACAATATAAAGCTGTGTCGGCTAACGTCTGTGACTCGGCCGTGGGTTCTTATGGAAGAAACTATAAAAGAAAATAGAAAACACAAGATATAGAAATGTTAACTAAATTGGCTGAAATCAAAGAAATTACATTACATTATCACTTACCCTGAAAGGCTTTTTCTACTAGTCATAATGGAAGGGTGCCCAACTGCCTGTCACAGTAATCCCTTTGACATAATCTCTACACGGAAAGCGACCATTCCGCATAGACCTCCTTGCTTCGGGGTCCCTAAATTTTTCCCTAATATTTACTCGCTAAAGTATCTTAAAGACGCTCAAATTCGTGTCAAAATAAATAAAATCGAAAACAAAAATAAAATGCCTCTTTCAAATACGATTCCATCACTGAGGTAGCTGGATATCCTTTACAGATGTGTCTGCTTACCTAGTTTTGATACATATACAAATAAAATTTAACTGAAACTTAAGTTCTATTAACATAAAATTATTTCAATAAAAAAACACAAATATACTTTTCTTAAAAGAAAAACCTAAATTTCTTACCCTCGCCCTGGCCAGGTATTGCTAAAAAAAATCCTGAAAGGACATTATATATAATTCATCAACAATGCTTACTCCAAATTTATCCATTTTTTATATTAAATTACATGATATCTATAAATCCTAATTTCTAAAATTATCGTTAATGACAAATACAACAAATTGTAAAATACCAGTAATACGTTCTATCCTCTCATTGAGCTTTCCAACAAATTTAAAATCAACACATACCTATTTTTTTAATATTTTAAACTGATTACGTTATTCTTATATTTCACCAACACACCTCCGTCGCCCATTTATCGTTCAACAAAATAATCAAATTCGCATTAATTAATTTCATTCTGTATGAATACAAACAATTCACACTATCAACCCAAAAATACATAATCGATTATTCTAAACATAAAAGTTGGTAATATCACTATCTGTTCTAGTTTCCGTTATTTTTAAACCGGTTGAGGATTTTAGCAACCATTAGTATGTCCATTTTTTACTCGCTTTCAAAAAAATAACACAGTTTCCTTAACGCACAGAACCTACCTGCTTAGCTAACCTCGCAGGTAACCCTTTTATTACGACACGCATGAGCATTAAAAATATTTCTTGCCAAAGCTGCAGGCGAAGTTTTACAAAAGTTCGCACTCTTATAAAATTTGTTCAAGGAAAGAACGCCACGTTACATTCTTGATGCTGGTTTTATTTAATGTTATTTTTAACTTTACCTCACATCGACCCCCAAACCCCGCTCAAACTTTGCCTAGTCAAGTCTTCGTACGTCTGCATTTTAGATGTTTTCTTGTTACCAACTCATAAATAATTTAGACGTTCTTCCGTCGAACGCAATTACTGTCATTAAATTTCCTCTTGCTTATGTTGTCGAAGGCATCTGACATGGTAGTCTTCCTATTAGGTATATGTAACGAATCCCAGGGAAACAACTTGCGGTATTATTCGATTCCGACACGGTTCGCTTGAAAAATGTTAGACAAGCATTTTTCACAAAAATACACCCCCCGTTCGGACGAGAGATAAGATGGAGGTTCCGTATGTGATGTTGTGACGCACTTTAAAAATCCTTACCTTGCTTGGAACAGTAAGGGTTCGGCAAAATTCCAAATTACCCAGGTAAAAAAAACTCGCTTCCTGGCCAATGTAGTACCTTCGGGTGGAGCATTGGAAAATCAGATGTAAGGTATCACTCGATTAGGCGGCTCCGTAGCGTAGTTGGTATGCGTGTGACTACTACGTCCAAGTTTCCGGGTTCGAATCCCGACACGGTCAGCTTGAAAAATGTTAGGCGAGCATTTTTCCTAAAAATACGCTCTCGTTCGGATTAGAGGCAAAATGCAGGTCCGTGTGTGAGTGTTGTCACGTACGTTTAAGATTTCTACCTTTTTTGGAATAGCAAGGGTTCGGCAAAATTCCAAATCTTTCAGGTAAAGAAACTCCCTTCCTGGCCAATGTAGTACCTTCGGGTAAAGCATTAAGAAATCACATGGAAAGTATCACTCGGTTGGTCAATGTAGTACCTTCGGGTGGAGCATTGGAAAAGCACATGTAGGGTATCACTCGATTATGTGGCTCCGTGGCTTCGTTGGTTAGCGTATGACTACCAACTCCAATTGAAAAATGTTGGGCGAGCGAGCATGTTTCACAAATTTTCGCCCTCAATTGGGTGAGAGGTATAGTGTAGGTCCTGTGTGTGGGTGTCGTCACTCACGTTAAAAATTCCTACCTTGCAAGGTTTTGGCAAAATTCAAAATTTCTATGTTAAAAAAACTCGCTTCCTAGCTAGTGTAGTACCTTTGGGTAGAGCATTAAAAAGTCAAATAAAGGGGTACTATGTGATTTACTTAGGTTTCCATTTGTGCTTCCTTATCTGCAGCAGTATGTAATGAATACATTGTAACCTATTGTATGAAATGAATAAAATACATATGCAATTTGATATGCATGAATTTTCCCTACTCTGCATCTATGTTTTTTAAAATTGTATTGCAACTTTGTATTGAAACTATGTAACATTGAATTTAATTTACCTATCTAAAATTTGTAATAAACGCTTTCCTATATTTGAAAGGTATATTAATAAACTTATTGAACTTTTTCTTATAATACTAAAGCTTTCCGAAAAAATTTGCCGAATTCCAGTACAAAAGACATCTGAATTAAATATTATGTTCTCTTTTTGTGGTTCAAAATAATTTATGATTCCTTTAAATATGTTTTTAAAAAAGACAAAATGCCGATTTTATGGTTTTGAGTTTATGATTTTAAAAGAACTAAGAATTTTACTGCAATGTTTTGCTTACTGGACACTGCTATTGTAACAAATGGCTTATCACAATATTTTTGTATCAAAGTTTTATTATAAATATTTTTAGCCAATGTAGCAATTTGAGTTTTGAAACCTTATTTCAACTATTTGCACAATTCAAAACTTACAATAAATTTCTTATAAATTATTAATAGTAAGGGTTGCTAATTATTTCCTAAGAATTTAACTACATTGTTGCAATCGTGCATAGCAAGGAAGTTGGTCAACCCAAACACTCATAACGCAGGATGTGCAGTATCATAATTGCATCACCTTGTACTTTCCATGAAGGAAACATGATTTAATTTGAGCATTATAGAGGGTGATCCAAAAGGACCACTCTTGGCAGTAGTTAGTGTACTTTAGCCGCGAGTGGTTGGGGCACTGATCAGCTCTCTTGACATGATGTAAGTACTTGCTTGTTTTTTTAATTTAAATGTAACTTCATGTATTATTTCATATGTAACAATGTAATCTTTACACTTATTTCTTATGTAACACTTGACATGCCGCTCACTTGCTTAGAGTACAATAAATTGGATAAATTTGATTGTTTAGTCATTATTGTGCTGTCTGCTCTGATTTTGATGTATACAATGGCAATAGTAGCATACGCTTTAAGATCCCATGACTAGGACATTTTATTGTCCCTAGTCTCAGCACGTAGGTCCTCTCGTTCTACGCTACCCCCTTCTCTACCTAAAAAACCCCTACGTTGCACTATATATGAAATTAGAATATACAGGGAATAGCAGTATTAAGTTAGTCGGTTTGAGGTTGATTTTCTTCTTGTTTCTTCCAGTTTTTGTTTAACGGAGCACCAAATTGTTACAAATTACTAACAATGGTTTTGATGTATTGTTTAAACGAGATCGTGCATCTATTTTCGGGAAAGATGGAACCTTAAAAATAACCGTTAGACGCATAGGTGAGTTATATTACACAAGTGAATCACAAAATGTTTTGAATTTTGCTGTAAATTGACCACCAAATGTTAATTAACAAGTACCTAACACTTAGCAATGTCGTTTGGGTCATAAATTTCGTGGACTTGACTGATTTTATTCGAAAGGGTATTGTAACGGATGTCGAACTAAAAATTGAGTGCAAAAATGTGAACGTTAATTGCGACATTCGTACAAAATGTAAGATGACTAGGATGCCGGTTTAGTAGGTTTGAGTAGTTGATTTGGTTGTATTTGTGTAAATATGGCAAAATATGGCTATCATTTTTTTTAGGATTCTTAATCCATTCGGATGCTAATGACCATTTGACCTAACAGACAATGCGTGAGTGTATTACAATGTGTGCCGTTCTTTAAATGTACAATTTGTCAAGTAGTATTTCAAATTCTATGTAGGATCAATTGCTTGTTCGCTTTTGAACGAATATTTTTTATTAGTTTCCGCTTTCCAAAACAAAATTGGCGCAGCTGTTAAATCCAAAGGGCACTGGCTGTGAAAAACAAATGCATTCGAGATATTGGGTTCAACCATTAACTTTGGACGTAACACATACCATACATGAAGAAGGAAAACCTAGAGCAGTAGGTTTTGAGTTCTTATTCCTTCCTATCATTTTGTATGAATATTAAATAAAAATCAAGTGAGCAATTTAATATTTTTGAATATTATGTGTCAATAGACATAGCAATCGAATCTCTAATAGAATATTTTAATTAAATAAACATAATCTATATGGCATCAGTACAAGCTGCAAAAGAAATTGCTAGTACAATTAGACCCTTTTTCAGATGCAGCAAACGTATAGAATGTTTTATTAACGCAGTAGATAAATACTATAAGACGAAGAAGTACGGATAATAATTTAAGTGAAAATGTTTTTGCCTCAATATGCTCAAAAGTTTCCAAGAGATTTTGTTTTAAGGCGGCCAGATTTAGCGACTTGACCAGAAATTAAAAAGGTATTAATACAAAAATTGATGACAGATTAGCAAAAATTTATATATTTAACGAAACAAAAAGGGGAAATCATTATCGACTTTCTGGACAGACTAAAATTAATAAATATGCGGGTACTATTAACCCTTTATTTGGCAAAGTGTAATAAAAAAATGTCAAATTTGTTTTATTGTGTTTTACTGATAAAATGGGCCTAGTTTAGGTTATATTTCACTTAGGAGTTTCAAAAAAGCTTTAGAAAATTTTTTTTTTATAATGTTAATTGCAGTTTACATCACCAGGTTCAGCAGCATTCAACATTGTTCTGCAGGCGTGAATTACAGTTCACATTGTCAATAAGTGACAAATTATCAATGAGAAAGAAAATGGAAATATATATTCTAAATAACTTAAAAATAAATTTCTAACGGTAAGTAAAACATAAATACGTCAAAAACATATATGCAGTCAGTGCAGAAAAAAGTAGTCCATATAAAAAAACCTAATCTTTTGGAACATGGAAGTTATGAAAACAATTTTTCTTGGTGGTAAAACACAAGTTTAATTTACTTTTACTACATACAACTGTAGGTACACCTGTTTGACAATTTCTACACCTCCTTTTTTTCACAACAAACGGAAAAATGACCGATCTGATCGAGTCTCACCTCATCTGGTGGTCTTGGTCTGACTGGAGTGCTTTTTTATTAATTACAGGCGGGGTCGTTGATGGTCCACCTCTTCGATTTATGTTATAAACTACATTTGCAATTCTTTACCTAAATTTTTTTAGGGCCAAATATTTTGTATTGGGGCTGGTCGATTCTAGATCTCGACGATAAAGTAACCCTCTGTTGTTTACATAAATGTCAAGTAGTTGGGAGAACACACACATATAATATTTTTTTGTTTTGCATCCTGTGCGATAAATTGCCACAAACATGTCCGCAAGGTTAACTCCACCCATATGCTAATTGTATGGGATGTTAAGGTGATCTAGATATGTTAATTATAGGAAAGGACCAATTGCTTTTTGTAGCAATACCGATGGCAGTAGAGCGGTTATGTAATAAATAAAGCAACTACAACAAACTACTTAACGAAGGGTATAAATACCTTAAAGCCTGTGCCGCTGTGGGCAATAAAAGTCACACACAAAAGGTTCGTGGACAACCAAGAACACGCACGTTGGGTGTCGGTGTCGCTTCCAAAAGCTCTCGTGCAACTGTCTTTTGTAACGGTTCCAGTACGACTGTCACTTCACGCACTCCCACTGCCGGTATCAATGTTTCACTAAACTGTAGGGTACCCGCACTAATGGTATTTATTGCCACCAATACCAAATTGTTCGATGATGACGTAACATACCGCCCACCAAATTCATAGAATTTTGAAAAGGAGGGAAGTAGGTTGGGTGAAGGAAATCACATGGGATTTGACCTTGCTAGGAAAACAGGTAACGAAAGATAGGGTAGTACACTACAGCGAGCGATATTACTAATTATGCAAAATATAAAAATATATATATATGAAAATAAACAAATATTTAAAAATAATATACTACCATACATGTAAGAAATGTGTATATACATCTAAACATAAAATAAAATTAAAATACCGGTAGCGGCGCTAGTTTGACCAAAGGTCGTTTTAATGTGCTATGTGCAGTTTGATCTCAGCGACACGTATAATACCGTCCGCACCGGGAAAGGTATTAATAATACGACCAAACTTCCATTGAAGTGGAGAAAGCTGGTCGTCCTTGATGAGGACAATAGTGTCCTTTTCAACTTGTCGGACACCTACCTTAGAGTGCCATTTAACTTTCTGATTCAGAGTATGTAAGTACTCATGGCTCCAGCAAGCCCAAAAATCTTGATGGAGTTTTTGCAGGAGTTTCCACCTGCTCTTTAATGATAAAACGTTGGTTGAATGGTCCTCATCTGGAGGTGCAGAAAGAGGCTCCATAGTTAGGAAATGACCTGGTGTTAAGCAACGCAAGTCATTTGGATCCAAACTCAAAGCGCAGAGTGGCCTTGAATTTAAAACAGATTCAATTTGAGTAAGAACTGTGTAAAGGTCCTCAAAGGTAAGTTTTTGTTCGCCGATTACGCGAGCTAGGTGTGTCTTTACCAACTTAACACCGCTTTCCCACAAGCCACCGAAGTGAGGGGTGCTAGGTGGATTAAACGACCACTTTATCTTTTCTGAGGTTACTGCACTATGCAGATAACTCGTAAGCTGATGATAGGCACTTACAAAATTAGTACCGCAATCACTAAATACTTGAGAACAGCGTCCTCGACGTGCTATAAATCGTCGCAAAGCGGCAAGAAACGCGTCTGCCGACAAATCCAAAACAAGTTCAATATGTGCTGTCTTAGTGGCAAAACAAACAAAAATGCAAATATAGGCCTTAAGAGTTTTAGAGCCTCGTAGGCGGTTGGCCTTTATAAAAAGAGGGCCAGCAAAATCAACACCAACAATACTGAACGGTTTGATTTGGGTAATACGTGCTGCCGGTAGGTCTCCCATAGGAGGAGTTACCAGGACCGGTTTGGTACGAAAACATCTATGACATGATGATAAATAATTTCGGATTGAATTTTTAATAGAAAGGATCCAGAACTTCTGTTGGATAAGATACGCTGTGGTATTAACACCGGGATGGCGATACCTTTCATGAGTTGACCGAATGATAAGTTCGGTTAATCGGTGCCGCTGAGGCAATAACGCAGGAAACTTTTCGAAATAGGAAAGCGAAGAATGTGTCAAGCGCCCAGCTACTCTTAAGATATTTTGTGGATCAACAAATGGAGAAAGTTTTCGCAAGATTTTAGGTAATTTACGGTTTGCCTTGATCGAAGCTATTTCCTTTGAAAATGTAACATTTTGTACATGCCGAACGATAATCATGAGAGCATTGTGTAATTCAATGTCTGTTAAGGGACCCGTATGACGTTGAGCCATGGGTTTAGAAAATCTATAAATGTAAGCCACGATGCCTTGGATTTTATATAACGATAAAAAGCGACTTAGTAAGACGTCAATGACGTTTGGATCTGTTTGAGCGACAAATGTTAGGATCTTCTTTTCCGTAGTTACCTCAGCAATTGAGGTTGACAATGTTGGTTGAGGCGGCCACGAGTCACTAGGGTAGTGAAACCATTCAGGCCCCGCCCACCATAGCGAACATGAAATAACCGCGCTTGGCATTAATCCCCGAGATGCTGAATCAGCCGGTTATGCGAAGATTTATTATAAAACCATCGACTAGGTGCAATGATTTCTTGAATGTGGCTAACACGGTTTGCCACAAAAGTTTTCCAACGAAAAGGTGGAGAACGTATCCAAGTGAGAGCGACCGTAGAATCACTCCACGCTGAAACATCGGAGATTTCAATCAAGCCTTGATAAGACCGAATGGTAAAGGAAAGTAAATCGGTTAACAAAACGGCGGCACTTAATTCCAAACGTGGAATGGAAATGCGCTTAATTGGAGCTACTTTTGTTTTAGCGGTTACAAATTGTACAGTTATTTCTCCAGTAGTTTGATTTATGAACTGGAAATATACTACCGCTGCATACCCTATCTCGCTAGCATCGCAAAACCCATGCAAATTACAAGTAAAAGGATCCGAAGGGGGTAAACAACGTGGTAACTTTAATGACGATAATAACGGCAACTCTTCTTGATACTGCTGCCATTGAGACGAAATATCTGCTGGTGGGATGTCATCCCAATTTAAACCTAACATCCACAGATGCTGGATTAGGCGTTTCGCAAAAAGTGTTAATGGGGCTAAAAACCCTAATGGATCATATATTCTGGCCACTTGCAAAAGTATGTTGCGCTTTGTACATATTGGGTTTAATGGTTTAACCCGAAATGAGAAAATATCTTCTGCAGGTGACCATTGAAGACCTAATATTTCTATTGATTCGTCAGAATCGAAATCGAGAGAAATATATCGGCAAAAATCTGACGGAATGCTTTCCAAAATAGAAGCTGAATTAGAACTCCATTTTTGAAGTTCAAAACCAGCCGAATGTAAAAGTCGGATAAGTTGATCTTTGATTTCTCTGGCCGATTGTATAGAATCTCCACCGGCGACGAAATCGTCAATATATAGATTTGACCGTATAGCCTCAGCGGCTAACGGAAACCTTTTGCCTTCGTCAATGGCTAATTGCTGAAGAGTTTTTAATGCTAGATAAGGCGATGACTTAATACCATAGGTCACTGTATTAAGCTGATAAGTCTGAATGTGTTCTTCTGCGGAGAACCGCCAAACAATTAATTGAAACCTTCGATGTTCTTCGCTAACCAAAATTTGCCGATACATTTGGCGAACATCACAAGTAAAAACGAAACGATGAGAGCAAAATTTAAGTAAGATTGACGAAATGTCATTTTGGAGACTAGGTCCAGCCAATTGAGTGTCATTAAGTGACACGTTGTTTTTAGCCTTTGCAGAGGCGTCAATAACCACACGAATTTTAGAAATATGACCTTACTCTTTAAACACAGGGTGATGGGGTAAAAAATAATTATCGTTCCCAACGGGCGGAGAATCGAGTAATGCCATATGACCCGCATCAAGATAGTCCTGCATGAAATTGTTGTATTGGGCGCGTAGCTCCGGTTGGGCATGCAATTTGCGCTCCAACGAAAATAGTCTTTTTTTAGCCATCTCAAAGGACTTATCAAAAATGGGCAGAGTATCGTTGAACGGTAACGCAACAATAAAACGACCGCTAGGGTCACGAGAAAATGTGTTTTTAAAAATCAAATCTGCCTTTTCTTCTTCCGGAGAAGTATAAGGCTTGGATGGCAACTCTTCTATCTCCCAAAACCGCCTTAGGGTCTGGTCGATAGGATCTTCTACAGAAGTAAAAAATGCTTGGACAGTATCAGACTGCAAGCTTTTTGTGGGACCAATAATAGTCCAACCAAAAATTGTATTTATGGCGGCAGGCTGAAGAAATTTGCCATGTATAACACCGCCATTGATGATGAACGGATAAACATCTGCTCCTAGGAGCATGTCAATAGTTCCTGGTGAGTTCCAGGTCGGGTCTGCAAGGTGCAGGCCGCATAAGTGTTCCCAATTATTAGGAACATCAACGCTGGGTAATTTGCCAGATATTGACGAAAGCACAAAAGTTGTGACTTCTAGAGATTTTTCAGAGTCTAAAATAGAGCGAATGGTGCAGCTGACGGCACCCCTATTGACTGCTGAAGTTGTCTGCCCAAGTCCATAAATCGGAACTTGAGAACGTATGCGTGGAAGCCAAAGTTTGCTCACGCAATCGTCTCGAATAAAGCTAGCTTGAGAGCCAGGGTCTAAGAGTACCCTGATCGGTTTGTATCTACCAGAACGATCTTGAACTTCCACAACAGCAGTGGAGAGTAAGACAGTAACCCCAAGATTTGAATTCGTCTGCGAAGACAAAACATTTGCCGGAATAGGAGAGGCTGACTGCGTCCTATTGGCATTTTTATGCATGTGTGTAGCGGTCGGTTCAGCTGAACGGCTAGAAGCAGGTTGCGGTTCAAAATGTAGCAAGGTATGATGCGGCTTGGCGCAAGTTCGACAAGAGTTATAGGATTTGCATTGCACGGACGCATGGTCTGTTCGTAAGCAATTTAAACAAAGGCGTAAGCGTTTGACAATGTCGAAACCTTCTGTCGGAGTTTTCTTTAGAAACGATTGACATCTGTAAATTAAGTGATTGCCTTTGCAAGAAGGACAATGGTGCGAAAATGAATTCTTTGAGTCACTGGAGCTACTTGGTGTATCCAGTGAAACTAAGTTAGAAGAAACCTTTGGTTTAAATTGAAACGCTGAGGATTTCTTAGGCACTGATGTGTGAGATGTATGGACAGTCGTCGAATAATAAACAGGTGCGGTTGAAGAAAAGGTTTCCAACGCTGCACATTGTTGAGTTAAAAAATATCTCAAATCCTCGAAATTAGGTATTTACTTCGGATCGGATTGGAGTTCAAAGCGTTTTCTAGTAAACGGATCGAGTTTTTCTAAAAGAAAATCGACCAGAATAAAGTTCCAATGTTTAGTGGGAAACTTTAAGTTAGTTAGAACAGCAAGGTTCTCTGAAAAACAATCAATAAGTGCCCTAAGTTTCTTAGGGTCTTCTGATTTTAAAGATGGAAAGTCTTTCATAGCTTTCCAATGCAAAGTTGCTAATAAACGCGGATTGCTAAATCGCTCACGCAAGGCATTATATGAGATAATAAAATTTTCCCCCGAAATGGGTACCGATTTAATAATTTTCAACGACTCCCCGCTACAGCAATTGATAAGGTGATTTAATTTCTCGATATTGGACAGCGACGCATTATTATAAACCAGACTGTCAAATAAATCGATAAAGATGAAAAATTCCATTACCTCATTATTAAAATGTGGGAGCTTTAACGGTAACAATTTTGATCCCGTGCTGCTTGGAGCATTTTCCGTAATTTGTGCCCGCATTTCTTGCATCGTTTCAAAATGCAGCAGTATGCAATAATAAGCGGAATACACTTCCTTCTGTAAAGCGTCGTAATTCAATAATTCTACATCGTTACCCGAAGCTAAGTCATCAATTAAAATCCTATTAAAATTGGAGTAAATGTCATTTACTCCTTGTTTGAATATGGAACAACGTTTTAAAACTTGAATCACTTTGTATAGCGTTGCCCAGTTCCAACATCTACATAATGCGTCATTTAAGTAATTCGAGTTCTGCTAAATGTGTTTTCTTCGGAACCATGGTGCTGTTATTCTGAAAGACCTACAATAAAATGCTGTAAAACGGTAACCGCTCAGATGTGCGCTGAGAAATATTAAAATATTATGAGTTGTTCAAGGCACGAAAAATGTAAAATAGCGCATAAATGGATAAATCACGTTTATGACTATTAGCCTGCAATGGGTCTTAAGCAACACGTCGAAAACCTAGCGGTTTGTCAAATTCTTACAAAGCGTTTAGATAAAATTTACAGTTTAAAACCGGGCGGCTTTACATCAAGCTCAGAGGGTCCACCAACTTCTAACATGTGGTTATCATATTTGCAAGAAAGATGCAGCTTTTACAATTTATTACTCCTGCAAATGTGTTCAATATTTTAGGTTTACAAACCGAGCGGGTTTGTGTGTAATACAAAACGTGCAATGGCTTTTAAATACAAAGCAATCCCTTTACCTTTCTTATTTGAGAAGTATAAAGCGAATTATAATTTTCAGGTTGCTGTGTGTTTTATATGCCGCTAAAATAAATTTAAGACTGAAAACTAACAAATTTGATGCTAAAGGATTTGTTTGTAACTAAACGCTTGTTGGTTTAATTACGGCGAAATCGCTTAATTTAACTTAACGAAAGTATGTAGCTAATATTGTACATATTTTAACCCGCTAAATATGGGGTTTCAACACAAATTTAAAGCTAAAATAATTGATTAAAAAACACGCTCGCTGATGTGCAAAATAATATTTAATTTAGGACATGCGTATAAAACCATAAGACTAGTTAAATTCGGATCGTATGGACCAATAAATGTATGGGATGTTAAGGTGATCTAGATATGTTAATTATAGGGAAGGACCAATTGTTTTTTGTAGCAATACCGATGGCAGTGGAGCGGTTATGTAATAAATAAAGCAACTACAGCAAACTACTTAATGAAGGGTATAAATACCTTAAAGCCTGTGCCGCTGTGGGCAATAAAAGTCACACACAAAAGGTTCGCGGACAACCAAGAACACGCACGTTGGGTGTCGGTGTCGCTTCCAAAAGCTCTCGGGCAACTGTCTATTGTAACGGTTCGAGTATGACTGTCACTTCACGCACTCCCACTGCCGGTATCAATGTTTCACTAAACTGTAGGGTACCCGCAGTAATGGTATTTATTGCCACCAATACCAAATTGTTCGATGATGACGTAACACTAATTATACTTCTTTATAATTTGTGGGCACCGAATGTCGATCTTCTGCTTGACCTCTTTGGAATATCGTTTTACTGTACTTATAGGTTCAGCACCAGTATATGAAATAGCGATGGTAACACATTTCCTGTCCGAAAATTTCACTATAACTACTTTAGTTTTGTTGTCAGATTGTTCTTCAGATAACCCCCTCCCATTATTCAAAAGCTCCTTATCCTCAACTAATTTGCATCCACTAAGTCGATTGGATCTTGGCAATCCCAATGATAGGATTCCGTAATTATCTCTCAAATGTGATATCAGATGGACCGATGAGAAAAAAATATCAAAGTATACAACACTCGACGGTTTATTTGTTATGGTCTGATACAAGGCTAAAACTAATCTTGCGGCCATTCCAAATGCTTGTACATTATCAGGAAAAGTGTGATAAAGAAATGTTTTGTAACCCTGATGGAACAGAAAATCATATACCAATCTTGTCGCTCTGGCTTTGATAAAAAATGCTATACCCCATTTGTTTGGCTTCTTAGGCATGTACTGCCTGAGTGTGCCAGTCCTTGTCTTTTTATATGGCACCAACATTTCATCTATGCTCATTCGCTTTTCTTACTCTACTTTCAAGAAATTCGATCTAATAATTTTTGAGAGAGCTCTTACATTATACAATCTATCACTCCCATCATTATCTAAATTATTAGTGACATGAAGATACCGTCTAATCTGCTGATACCTTTTCAAGCTAAGCTTTCGGGATACTAGTGGGTACTGCAAGGTTGTACTTCAGTAATCCATACAAGCCGACAATTTTATTACCTCCATATATAATTCAATTGAAATAAACGCTTTTATCTAACTTTTATTTGTATTCATAGATTTTCCAGACATTTGTACTGAATAGTTATGTGTGTTTTCAACTATCAGTTCATAAATTTTTTCTGTAAAAAATGACTGAAAATACTCAAGCGGAGACTTAACTTGTACGTTTTTAGAAAAATTATTATTTGGTATGTTGTCTACACAACGAAAAATGTTTCCTTTTTCATTTATAATCTACTAAAGTTATTTCTTTACGTTTTTTACTAATGGATTTTGAATTGCGTATTAGTTTACTGGTAGTCATCCTCTTTGATCTTCTAGGAGTTACAAGCGAATTCTCAATAACGATGGGAATATCTTGAATTATGATTTTCTGTTAAAATACATGGTGCGATTTCCCCATTTGATTGGTTCATGTTATTCTCATCATTCTGATCAATATAATCATATGATTCAGAAAAAGCAACATTATCTTCATATTCCATGGAAGAATAATGTAATTTTAAGATATCGTCTGGAATTGATGCAGCCTCTGACACATTATCTGGAAATTCTTCACCATCGTCTGACTCGTCACTTTCAGATTCCAAAGGTGGTATCAACGCGAGTGATTTAATCTTTGAAGATCTTTGACTAGTGAAAAATCTGTTAGGCATCTGAAGCAATTCATTACTTATAACTAGATAATTCAATAGAATATTTAAATGCAAATTTATAGAAATAAAAATGAATAAATAAAAACCACAGACTAAATTTCCAAAAGAGCAATTGTTTGTTATGTTTGCATCTAGACTAGACTAGTTGCATTTCTTTACTTAGCAATTTACATATATATTCAACTTGAGTAGTGAGCAGTTGTAGCAAAATATATGTATTTATTACATTTATAATACAATGATTTGTCCCTGGAGCACATGTATCACTGCAACAAAATGGCGAATCGACCAATACTGATTGAATAACAATGGATTTTTAGTTCCACCACTCACCACAACGTGGAATATTTCTTGTTATTTTCAATTGGGATGTAAACTGAAATTAACATTGCCAAAATTGAAGTTATTGCTTTAATAGTCATGGTAAAACTTTATTTAAGTGCATATAAACTACAGTTTATAAAATCAAATAAAGGGTTCAGGATAAACTTGGATACGTCGCTATCTAAAAACACGAAAGCCATATTAAATTCAAAAAAACGATGAGACAGCTTTGCAGTTTTAAAATCAAATACTAACACAGAATTAAGAACGCTTTTATTGCTACAAAAACCTGATACAATCGATGAAGCAACATCATTAGTTGTTAACCACATTTCTATGGAACAACAAATTAATAGTAAATATCAATTTTAGCATAATACCCAAAGCAGCAAAAATCAAAAATACGACAACAATAATAAATCATTTCAAAATTCTCAAAATGGTCAAATACTTTAAAACTAGCAATATCCACAACGAATGTATAATCCAACAGACACTTCAATCAGTTTCAAGAAAACGCACGAAGAACGCATGGTCCTTATTATCCTCATAATAATAAAACTACATTTCCATAAACCTAAAAAACATATAGATTCTCTGCAAATAAACAAGTATTTGAAAAACCAACTTAGGTACTCACACTACAAAATTCAAATAAATCCCAAGGTATACAAAAACAATGTCAATAAGTTCAAGTCTCACAAGCAATAGTCGGGTTCAATGTTAAAATCCATTTCAACCTTATACTAGACCTAGAAAGGAAGAAATGATAAATGTGGAAATCTTTTTATACGAACAGAATGCACTGAAGAGTTTCAAGACGACACGATTTTCAATAATAATAACTATGACGAGGAACAGGATGCTCATACAGCAACCAACATAAATAATAACTTTAACGAACAACTTAATGAAAACAATTTTCTTGATGAACGTTTTGGTTTAAGTAATTTAATTCCAAATTTGTTACCTTATAATGAGACACACAAACCCCCAATAAAATTGTTCGTCGATAGAGGTCGTCATCTTTCACTACTCAGATATTTTGCTGAAAGTGGAGAAAACGAAGCTAAATTCAAGGCACATATCCTTATATTTGAAGAATTTACTTTCTTGCGAGGAAAAACTAGAATTAGTTTTTTTAACTTCAATAATTAGTTTGATGGAATAATCACCATCCGTTACTTACGCAGATTACATCTGAACATTAACTTAAAAGATAAAATATTGTTTAACAATGAAATCCAAATCCCTTTAAAATTTAGAGAAGATTTTACAACAAATAAAATCGAAATATCACTGCCTATAAGAAAGATTAAGCAATTAAAAGTAAAATTACATAATGAATAAATAATTATTCCGGAATTACAATTGCAGACGGACTTTTAACAATACAAAAGTTGTAACCACTTAAGAATGTAGTAACACATCTGTTAAACCTGAATTATTATAGATAGACCTTAACTTTTTAAATGCACATATTCTAAATATTCCCAAACTGCTTTTGAATACCGTAAGCTAGATTCAATTATTTCCACACACGATTCCAATAACTACGATTGTGACTTCTCAAAAATTAGAATTGACCATTTAAATAAAAAGAAAAGAGAGGTTTGAAAAATCTTTTAATTACGTATAAAGACATAATGTACCACCCTAACAAAAAATTAACTTTCACTAATAAAATAAAACACAAAAAGAAAACTACTGACGAAGTACCAATCCACTCAAAGTCTTATAGATATCCCCATATACACAAAACTAAAGCACAACAATAAATAACCAAAATGCTTGACGATGACATAACAAGACGCCCACAATCTCCATAGAGCGCACCGATATGGATCGTCGGGAAAAAATTACATCATACTGGAAAGCAAAAATGGCGTATTGTCTGTCACAGATTATTGGAAATTAATCGAAAAACCATAGATGAGCGTTACCTTATGCCCAATATTACGGATATTCTAGATCGCCTAGAAGGAGCACAATATTTTTCACAGTTGAACTTATTTCAGGATTTTTTTTTTCAAATTCAGTTACACCCTAACGCAATTCCCAAAGCAGACACTACGAATACTTGAGATTACCTTTCGGAATAAAAGGTGCACCAGCCACATTCCAAAGAGACATGACAATATTGTAAGGGACCTAATATATAAGATTTGCCTAATGTACATGGACGATATAATTGTCTATTCAACCTTGCTATAGAAACACGCCAATAATTTAAAGCAAGTATTTGACAAAGTCAAAGAAGCCGAACTAGAAATTTAATTGAACATCTGATTCCTCTGCAAACATGTAGAATTTTTAGGACACGTAATAACACCTGAAGGCATCAAATTAAACTCAAAAAAAGTGACAGCGCTAAAAAGTTTTTTAATACCACAAACAGCAAAGCAAATTAAATCTTTTCCAGGACTAATTGGCGATAATAGAAAAGTCATAAAAAACTTTGCAAACTTAACAATATCATTAATTCAAGGTTCGAAAATTAATATCAAAATACAACATAACCAAGAATTTTTAGTGATTTAACATCTAGTAAAAATCTTACTTAACGAACGCATCCTTCTAAAAGAAAAATTTAATTTGAGAACGGACGCTTATTTTATATTATTACAAGGACCTACAGGAACTGATTTCCCGATAGCCTATGCAAGGCGGCTTCGTGGCGTAGTAGGTTCAGGTGTGACTACCTAACATAGGTTCACAGATTCGATTTCATACACGTGTCACATGAAAAATGTTAGGCAAGCATTTTTCAAAAAAATGACTTCGCTCGGATGAGAGATGAAACGTAGGTCCTGTGTGTGAGTATTGTCAAGCACGTTTAAGATGCCTACCTTGCTAGAAGTAGCAAGGTTTCGACAAAATTCAAAATTTGCAGTTAAGAAGAAACACGCTTCTTATAAGGGTAGTCTACCTACAAAGATGGCTCCGTGGGCTATGTCGGTTTCCGTGTGGCTACTAATTCTAAGGTCCACTTGAAAAATGATAAGCGAGCATTCTTCACAAAAATACGCCCTTTTTCGGATGAGAGGTAAAACCTGGATCTCATGTTTGAATGGTCTCCCGCACTATAAAGACCCCTCTTGCTTGGAACAGCAAGGGTTTGGCAAAATTTAAAATTTGCGGGTAGAAAATATTCGCTTCCTGGTCAAAGTAGTACTTTCCGGTTGAGCATTGAAAAGTCAAATGGAGGGTAGCATATGCGTCAAGAATTTTGAACCCAGCAGAATGTTATTGCAGCGAAATTGAAAGAGAACTTTTAGCAATAATATGAGTAGTCAAATATTTTTGCGATTATAAACCATTACAATAACCACTTTCTCTCAATGAATCCAACTCCAAGTTCTTTAGTGACGTAACCTGGAAGAATGCGAATGTGACTTAATTTATACAAAGGGTAAATTGAATACCAAAGCGGACGCACTTTCACTAGTTGAAATCAATCCCATAACTACCGAAACAGATGATAATGCTTATATGTGTGCAAATTTCCCAAACCCTAATGACGCAAAAGAGCAAAACGTAGAACATTTATTAGAAGAGTTAGACCAAGAAATTAATAGACACAGTCAAAACCCCACCTCTTTTGATGACGAATTTTCAAAATTTATATTACAGGAAACTGACGACATTACCATCCATAGTAGCCACGAAAACCCAACATTGCAAATACCGTATACAGAAAAAGCATTAAATATATTTAAAAATCAAATTATAGCCTGCCCTTCAGAAACTGTCAAATCTTCTGTGACCTTCGGTTAGAAATATTTATATGTACATTTCATTGTAGTAGTTTCTGTTTAAGAAGCCAGACACGTGTATTTGAACAAAAATACCCGGAAAGAAAACAACTTGGCAAGTCTATTTTTAGGTGTTTAGTTTTTAATCTAAAGGAATACGGTTTATTTGAAAAACCTGTGCTATCCCGACAAAAAATACTAGCGAGGAAAAACGATACCAAGTTTTACAATGCGTTATTCAAAATCCAGTAACATCAACAAGAATAATAGAAAATCAGACAGGGATAGCCAAATCTACAGTCCAATTCGTTTTAAAAAGAAATCAATTTAAGCTTTATAAATTTCGAATTTGTCTAGGATTAAGACAAGGTGATAACGAACGACGTAGAAATTTCTGCGAATGGTATATCAGAATGTGTGAGGACATGTAGATTTTCCATTTAAAGTTATTTGGTCCGACGATAGTATGGTAACAAATAATGGTATTTTCAACAGACGCAACACGCATCGTTGGTCACAAAGCAATCCACCCAATCATCGCTTTGAATTAATATTTGGTGTGGTATTTTTGGCACAAGGATAATAGGTCCTTTAATCTATCGCGGTTCCCTAAATTCACGCCGTAACCATGACCTTTTGCGACACGATCTGGAAGATGCATTAGACAATTAGCCGTTGGGTGTTGTACACAATTGCTGTTTGCAATAAGATGGTGCTTCAGCACATAACTCCAGAGATGTTCGTCATTATTTAAATGACCGATTTTCAACACAATTACTGGTACTCATAGTGAAACACAGTGGCCTGAAAGGTCACCGAATTTAACTCCTTGGACTTTTTTGTGGGGTTACATAAAAAATGTTGTACTAGGGGAAAATTTTGAAAATGTAAAACAATTACTTCGATCTGTACGAACAGCGTTCAATAAAATATCTCCTAAAATGTTAAGCTGTGTGTTGGATTGTACTGCGAGACGAGCATACCGCTGTCTAGAAAATGAAGGATTGGTTGCATTAAAATAATTCAATTACTAAAATAACACCAAAACCTTAGAAATTTATTAAGAAGCCTTTTTTTGAAAATAAAAACACATAGCGGCCATACCGTGTCAAACAGCGTTGAACTTGTAATTGAAAATACTACGAGTATTTAATAGAGAACGTATATTTTACGCGCCATATAAAAAAGTAAAGTTGATTTCTTCGAAACGAAACGTTTTATAGAAAATTTGCAAACGCTGTTTTGCACATCTAAAATAGTGGCAATGACAAAGTGCCTTTCGTTTTTTTATACATTTTCAAATAATTTTAAAAAAATAAAAACAAAATTGCGATGTTTCGGATATTTCCGAATTTTTCCGAAAGTTATCCGAATTTTGAGATTTTCTCAACAACATATTATTGACTCCCAAATTGCACAACTTTTTTGTAATTTAACCGTTTTTGTAAATTTTATAGTTTACGCGGGGGCAGTTCTTGCTTTTATTATTCTAGTAATTAATAAAATACATATCGCTGATAAAATGTTCTCTAACCTTATCGAAGAATACAATAAAATTTTACTTTTTGTGGCGACTTGATACCGAAAGATAGAACATTATATATACAGAAGCTGCGGATGTCACATTTAATTAAAGTAAATACGTTTTCATTTCTTTTTTACGTCAAAACTTTATTTAATCCCAGTTTATTAAACTTCAAGAGATCAAAGCTTTCATGAGGCGCGGTAGGACGCTGTATATGTATACAAATAAGTAGCTCGCGGATAATGGCTTTGAACCTTATTTAAGTCTTGATGGAAACAAAATATCTCTTCCTAACTAAATACAGAATTTGGTAAACTTAATTTAATTTGCTCTCGCTTAAACATATAATTTAGAATTTCGTGCGAATTATTTAATTTGGATCCACTCAATATAATGTGCAGAAAAGGTGAATGTGAAACTTTATGTAGGGCTTCAGTTAACACAAAACCACTTCGAGTTACGAAATTATACTCATTAATTTCGAGGAATAAAACGTATAGTAACAGGGCTCAGTATTTAAACTTATTTCCTATTCAAACCATTGTTAAAGCATTAACAATGCCTCGTTCGAAGCAATAGCTTTTTAGTAGGTACTTTGTTTATTGTATCAGAAGAGTGTTTGAAAATTTTTTCCTCCGTCAATTTGTGAGATGCTTCAGAAAATTCGTTCCAAATACTGTCTGTCAATTATATGGAGCTTATCTTTATCTTGCAAACAATGAAACTGAATTCTTTAAGGCCCTATTTATAAAAATCTCTCATACACGGACTAAACCGAGCATAAATAAATAGACATATTATTTAAGCATTAAACACTTGATATCTACGAAGTAATAGACATATTCTACCAAAAATCTTCAAAAACTACGTGGAATAGCAGGTGAAAGCTGCATTCCACTTAAACAAATTGTTACTTTCCATATCGCAGTTTAAATATTTTCTGCATTTTTACACTCTATACCCTGTTTCTAATAAATGTTTGTCTCCACATTAGGTAAAATTGCTCAATTATACGAACCGACTATGATACGTTAGTATTTGATATTTATTACAGTTAAATGATCTTGTGTAATTGTAGTTAAATAGAAAATCTTTCTCAACTTTGAACCCTAGAAATATATTAAAAGTTGTTGCTATTCTATAATGGATTTTCCATGATTATTGTCAACCAAACTTACGAGGTAAGTTAGGTTAAAAGGATCGCTACGTCGCCGTCATCGCCGCCGTCGTCCGTTGCACGTTTTTTTCGTTTTACAAACATTTGATATATGGATCTTGTTCAGTTTTTTACGCTGATTAAGAATATGCTATCCATTTTTCGATATCTCATTTAGTTTTCGAGTTATTCGACTTTAAAGTCGAAATTTTGACTATGATAAACTTCACTCCAGCAAAAAATAAATAAAGTTTTAGGTTAATATCGACCTCTTAAGCATATTTTCTTATAGCTCTCATAGCTCCATACCTCCTGAACATATTTTCTCAAAGCACCAATGCTCTAAGTCGAAAGGTTTTCGAGTTAATCGACATCTTGTTTTTAATGTATATGAAATATTTATATTTTTGATAACAACATATCTGTAAGTTTGGTTAGAAGTTCTGCACATGAGAACTTAGATTTTTTTTACAATTTAATAATACGTTCGTTGTAGTAATTCACTATATCATGAGTGCTTGTTTGCGTGGTTTCTTTTGTGATAAATACTATAAACTCGACCGGATAAGTGAAAGGTTATGTTTGTTTAATAAAAATTTTAATACTTTTAGTCCGGATTTTAACTCACATTTTAAATCCTTTGAAACAATACTTACTTGGTTGTTAACACATAAATCTCACTTTATTGTTACAAAACATTTTGGTTGACTGCCGTTTGTACTCAGGTGAAGCCATGATGAGATTAGTACCTTGCAGTTACTACAAACCTTTCAACGCTAATGCGAAGAAATGTCATCGTACTCAACAGGTAACGATAGCTTTACGCGGGTTTTCACTTGTGTTATAAAAATGTTAAGATGAACAAATAATTTTTGCTCATTTAATGCTATATTTGTTTGAATAAGGATATTAATGTAGGTGATGTTATTATTGATGGAAACGTGATTGAATTAGTTCCGAAAATAAATATATATTTATATATATATATATATATATATATATATATTGCTGTGGATTGTTAAGTTAAAGCTGCCCAAACGTTGGGAGCCACTAATTGTGTGTAGCTATTGAAAATGTGCCGCATTATGATGGGATTCAACAAAAAAAAACAAAATTGATCCGATATGTTGTATTGCCTGAAGATGCGCGTACCAGCTGACCCGGATGAAACGAAACAAAGATGTTTAAACATGGCAATTATAACAAAATATTTATAATCAATCTTTTTGATTATATTAATCGCTACATTCACTAACCTCTTAGTTCAGCACACATCATACACAAAAATTACATACACACAAGCACTTAACTTGGAAATGCAATTTACAACTTAAGTATAAACACAACATTTCATAACTACTAAGCTTTAATATAGAATTTGCCGAGTTGTAGTTTATACTAAGTAATTCCAAAGCTTTCTTATTTAAGAAACAAGAGTTTTCGTTTATAAAGGGGTATGGATAATTTGTATACTCTTAAATTAACCCGTCTAAGTGTAATGGTCAATGACTTTTAAAAAAAATTTGTATAGAACAAATTACTCGAAATTTCATCTCAGAACATCGGGGTATTATCCATTCACAAACAACATCTACACACTAAAATCTTATACAAGTTCAACCTACTTAAAGGAGAGCTATATCGCACAAAATAACTTTCTAAAGATGTAAACAAGAATATACTTGCGTTTTCGACCACTACATTATGCAGGTTTCCTATTTACTTGAACCAAGTGCTTTATCAAGAAAATGAATGCAGCGGGATCGTTGAGACGATGGTTATGAAATAGGAAAAGAGACAAAATGGTTTAAGTTAATATAAGCGTAATAGGTTTAAGCAGGTATGGGCAGGTTAATTAACTAGGTTAAGGTCTATATCCGTCGATCTGGTATCCAGCTGCCTACTGCTAATAACCCGATATAGTAGGTTAAGTCGTTCGTTCACTCCTCAATTTTTGGCTACTGTTACTCAGGTTCTAAGCAGAAAGCAAGAGTAGATTATTTAGATTAAGTGGTTAAGTTAGATTAAGCTGCGAATGAGAAAATAACGCTTAGTTGGATAAGGGAATTTTGCTATCTACACTAATATTAAGCTATCAAAATGGATAGGTTAGGTTCAGAAACAACGCATGCTTGTTTATTGCAAGTGTAGATTATGGCATGGAAACTGTTGCCCGCAAACATAATTGCATGCTTGTTCGTGCAGTTCCACTATTTAAATATCATCAGAAATTTTAAATACATTTTTATCTACAGAACGATCTCCAAAGGTGTTGTTCACTTTCAATGACAATATTTGAAATTTATCAAGCAAGAAAGTGAGCTGTACCTGTTGAGTGGTTTCTCACATTTTAAGTGACGTAAATGATCTATTGTCAGTGTCATTTGTTAGTATTAATAACAAGTTAATACAATACAGAAAAGAATTTAACAAAATGTAACTTGATTTGTTAACTGGCAGAAATGAAACGAAAACTTCAAAATCACTTTGGAAACTTAAAGTAATGCTTATTTAAAATGACTGCAAACACATAGTATTAAAATAATACGACAAATTCAATTTACACGTTTAATAATTAAAGTCGAAATTAAATTGAACCGAATTACACAATATTAATCACATTTTGGCTCCAGAAAATCTAGCCGACAACCTATAAAGAAAACTAGTTGAAATACCTTGCTATAAATTTGGTTTCTCAATAAAGTACCAAAAAGCCTCATCTGTAACTCAGTAAATAAGGTGGTATTAGTGCTCGAAGAGGGTCCCGGAATGCTATTATTTGAGAAATACCAGTCTTAATGGGGAATTGACCTGCCCCCACCTAATCTTGCAATATAAGAATTTTTTGGAAAAATCCCTTGAAGGAATAACTAGAAGACACTAAAACTTGAAATTAGGAAAGTGATTTTGGCCCAAAATTTACACGAGGAATATTCGAGTACACTAATGCTAAAACTAACCTGAAATACACATTATCAATAAGAACACTGATATACCTAATTAGAAACTGTTAGTTGAAAAGGTTTCCAAAATCAAATGCTAAACTACCATAATATTAATCACGCCTCTAGGTAATTACAACGTACTTCATTACATCAAGGCCGAAACTGTTTCCTTTACATTTGTTGTAAAAACCATCTCTGGTAGGGTATTATTTCGAATTTTTTGTCTTACAGTTACTGTAGGTTATAGTTTTAGAAGTTTTATCATAAATACCTGGAGTACCTAATTTGTCTGTAGATACTTTATAAAACAATTATAATCAATAATATTCTGTACTCTAAATCGATCTAACTAGATCCAACGAAATTTCTAGGATTTCGTTAAAAAGTTTAAAGTTCCTAATTAATATGCCTTTTTCGCAACATAGAACATTCTATTTATAAGAAACAATTGCTTCTAAAATTAAAAGTCTTCCACCTGATAGGATATTATTCCGAATTTCATTAACTAATCGCAGTAACCAATCTGACACCTTATTCAAAAGTTAACCGCACTTACTTAAGTTTGCATGTTATGTCTTTCAGTGGCAGTAACGGCGTGTCTTCACAAAAAATTATCTTCCCTACATACATGTGAAAATTATCTTCGGTAAAGTTCGGACAAATTAATTAAGACTACAAATTAAAACTACTCTTGGCGTTTTTTTTTTATCTGACGTATGTATAATTATTTTACTGAAAGATTAACTTGAACCAGAGAAAGATTTTTTTAAGTTTTTAATCAGCATAATTTAGTGTGTGGGCCTTTTTCGTACAATAAAGATGGGGTTGTAGACGTCGGCGTTATACATTATTAATCAAAATGCATAAATCATAAAACTGCTCTACGTTAGAATACAAAGTAACAAAAATGTCATTCTTAATTTTAAATCCGTCACAATGTATTTGACAACTTTTAGTATGGACAATTTAAGATACAAAAATAATATATCCTTAGATCAAGAATGCATTTAAACTGAAATTGTATTTTTTAAAAGAAATTACGCTAACCTTAGCTGTGGAATTTATCAATACAGAAATTATCAATGTGAATTATGATTATATACATTTTAAAGAAATGGTACGTATGTTACTTACAGATACATTCGCATTGCTGAAAATTGTTTATTGAATAAAAATGTATAGTTTGTTCAGAGAAGAAATTGTAAAGTTGTAAACCAGTATTGCTGGTAGTGAAAAGTAATGTATACAAGTAGGACATATACAGGGCGTCTGGATGACGCCATCGCCAACCTCCATTTGCCACGTTCTTCCAATGCCTGCATCACACCATCCAGCTCACTCCACCTCTCACCTCACTCCACTTCAGCACTTACCACTTCACACATCCACTTCAGCAGTTACCACCTCACACGACCCTCCTCACCCCAACCTATCACCACCCACCGCACACCGCACACTTCTAACCTCAAAACTTATACCTTCCACCTCGATTATACCCTACATTTAGATCTAGTTTGGTTAACGATTGCGTATTAAGATGTGGCGGTGGAGGTGGTGTATGGAGGCGTAGGTGGAAGTTTGTGGAGATCAAGGTGTACGTAGGTACAATTAACAGTAAACGTAAGGAATTTGCAGCTGTATGTGGCTAAATTTTGATTTGTTGGAGTGGTAAAATGAAAATAAAGGTACGTGTTATTTGTTGTGGGGTTTCCCAAAAAATTAATTTGAGTGGGTATTCCCCATACAGAATGAAAACAGGATGCTACTAAAATTGCCAAGAATTACCTCATATTCTGGGCCTAAGCTCTAAATCCTGGCCCTATACCTAAGTGTAAGCCTAATTCGTATACATTTATTTTATAATGTTGGAAGATGGGAAAATATGCTCCAGGAATGCGACTATATATTTGTAAAAGCTCCAAAGACTTAGCAGCTTCTTGCTATTGTAGTACCTGCGCTAGTAAATTAAGAGCAATCGACTTAGTTAGCAAATGCAGTTCTTACGTATTGTTTTATTGCGTTAAGTACAGATTTTTTGAAAATGCAATTAGCCGGTTTTTAGTAGAAGGTACGGGTCAGTGGCATGCATGTAATATAGGCAAAAAGGCAATGCCTACCCTAGAGAGATACGAATATATATGTATATTTTAAATTTTTTTATTTTAATAACACATTATCAAATTTAATTTAAATACAGTAACCGCTTTCACTGATCTTTAAGATCATCAGACGAACGCATTTCTTTTTGCAAAACAACCATAAGTTCTGGCATAATACACAAATTAAAGTGTATTTATTGTGCAAATGCTTCTCATGCGCCCTCTATACTCGAATATAAGCAACTAACATCGATGACTGTTTCCAGTCTCCGACGTGATAGTGAGATGGCATTGCCAGACAAAATTTCAAAAGATGAAAAATGAAATAAACAAATGATCTGTTACCTACTTAACACTGGCGGACCTTCTAAGGAGATATTGCACCCGGTGCTAAACGACGAAGTTGGTCGACGGAAACCAATGCGTTTCTAATTACACTATCACATCGGAAACTGGAAACAGTCATCAATGTTAGTTGCTTATATTCGAGTATAGAGGACGCATGAGAAGCATTTGCACTATAAATACACCATAATTTGTGTATTATGCCAGAACTTAGTTGATTAGTTGAAAATTAATGAGAAATTTAGCAATCCGATATGTGTTCTGAACAAAATGATAACTTCTGCTATATCGGCGTATACAAAAAGAACTGCAATATTATAGTTGATAGCGACAATACCGCAGAAATCGATTGTTTAACATGACTAACAGCTAACGCAGAAATTAAAATATTCAAGAAATTTGTTTGTCAAATAACAAGTCCGACTGTTAATAAACAACTTGGTAATCATATACTAGATATTCTGCATTGTCCAAACGTACGCCTAAGGGTAACATTCACGTCTATTGCGACACTATTCAACTGCACAACTGGAAATTATGGCAGTGCGGACCAGGTCTATAATTTCTTAAAATACTGTTTAGACTTATTTAGACTTATTGGGAGAATGTAAATTATACTTTCCAAGGGCGCCATGTTCTCGGTGCCACTTGTGGAGTATGCTGTCGGGCAAACTACAAAATAGCTGCTGTTTAGTGCATAATTACCTCCAACAGTACCTATAGGAAGGAGAGGAAGAGTATTAAAACGCAAAAACTTCTATTGGCTGTATATGGAACCTCAAGTACACAAACAAGGTTCGATACATTTTACAGTTAAAAAACATATCCAATTCTCGATTACAACGGGAGATTGATGACTTGGATATCGGTTTGAATTTCAAACATTTTGGAGATTTTATAGTTTAACTTTTCTCTTGAGCTCTTAGTATTGTAGGAAAACGCTGTCAAATTGGCCATTAATGAGTTTAAACGTCATTTAGTAAACGAGTGTTATATTTTTTTCATACTTATACTAAGAGAAAGTATGAGTAATTTTTTCTACATTCACCTGAGTTAAACCACAATCGTTAAATTGCCGATAACACATTTATAAACGTCAGTTTTCCTGTCAAGACTTCTAGATAACACCAATCACCACAATAAGAAACTGTGCAAGCCTGACTACTTGCATATCAGACAAGAAAGCCATTTTCCAGAGCATTAGTTGTCAAGGTTGTGTCGATTTCATTAAAATTACAAGTTAAACATGGATTTTTCTGGTGTAGTCGCAATTAGATCTCAACGATCTAGTAGTTGAGACCACGTATGCGTTAGGTAATTTTTTTTTCAAATTTTCACCATCATAACGTGGAAGTTCGGTTTGATTTATAGGATGGTATGCGGCCAGTCATACAAATTATTTGCGATAGTAGAATATTTCAAAGCTATACTACAAAAAAGGCTACTTTGAATGGAGAGAGTTTTACAATTATTTTAAATTAGAGCTTAGGATCAGACAATTTGCTCAAAGAGCAGCAAACGCAAAATTGATTGGTTTATCTGGTGGTGTTTTAGAATTACAACTGGATCGTGAATTCAAATTGAAACTGGCAAACGATTCATTTAAAGTGTATGCGAGTTGCATATCCTCAAAATCAAATATATGTATAATTAAATGGAATTTCTGAATCTTAAGTTAACTTGCAACATTGTATAATTCAAGAATAGATAATAAAAGCTTAATAGAAGTCAGACAGAAGACATGAAAACGGATGTGAATACATTGTATTTTAGACACAACGTGACACTGCAGGTGCAGGTCACATTAAGTTATAAAACCGCAATTATTAGAAATAAGATTGTTACTTTGTATTGTATAAATAAATAAAGAAATAAGCAGACATGAGCTCTGCAGTTCCCACCAGCAATGTGAGGGGCAGGGACAACATAAATACCCTGGAGAGCCCAAGGTGGCCACTCAGTCTTGAGCATCACAACTTTAGCATTGTTCGTTATTCAGGCTACTCGCCCCAATTAAGGTCATTTAATAGTAATTTCAACTTAGAATATTTTTGATACAGTACTTGTAAATTAAATTTCCGCTGGCAATTTCTGTTTAAATAAATTTGTTAGAAGAGCTTTCGGAAGAAGACTTTAAAAAAGCAGCTTTCAAAGCTCAAAACTTAACCGGCGCAGCGGAACGGATCCAGAAGGGCACTAGAAAATCCAAATTTGAGGAACTGGTGGTCTGGAATACCAATTCTTACTCTGGAAGAACAAACGACAAAATTTTGACAAGGTACAAAATCGAACAAACAAACTTGGACAAGATACAAAAACGACCAAGCCCAAAGAAGAAAACATGAAATTGGCAATGAAAATAATGTACGTTCATTTTTCCTAAACCGTTTCTTTTTCAAATAATTGATATTAGCCAGTAAGAATTTTTATGTACAATTTTCCTATCGCAGTTTATTATTTTTCCATCTCTGAAAAAATTTACTCAGGGAACCTATTTTAACTAAGGAATTATAAAGACGCATTTATATGCACAACTATTACAATCTATCACGATAAATAAAAATATTATTCAGCGAGTTTGAAACCTTAGTATACATAAATAGAATGCAATCCTGTGTTACAACAATTATTACTGAAACGATTCGAATTACTCATCACATTTTTATAAAGCTCTATAATTAAATACTTTCAGCACAACAAATTAACGAAAGTATATAATTATAAAAAACGTTTATGCACTTTATTATAACAAAACAAATTACTCATCACAGAAATAAAAATCATTCAAAAAACCTAAAATTTATAATTAGACATTTTCAAGGCAACGGAGGTGAGTAATTGTAAAGAAGCATTTCACGCACTTATTATTACAACACTTAATTAAGCATTACAAGTCTGATCAAAAACATATACTTATAGCGCAGTTATTACGAAAAACCATTTAGAAAATAGAAACTCAACTCACAACAATTTGTAACTACTGTAAAGTTAACAATATACAATTCAATGCGACAGTAATTGATAAGTTGATTACCAAGCAGAAATTCTTTAATAAAATTATAACAATTTGTAATTGCATATACGTAAAAGATAAGTGATTTTTTAAATAACTAGATACCAACTTAATTTAATCGCAATACAAACTCGACTGGAAAATTATTATAGAATTAATTTATATTCAAAACACGCAACATGAAGAATACGCGCTTGTACCTCGAATCAATCCCCGGAGTCGACGGGAATCAAACAATACTAGGTATTTTTATAACTGCTCTTTTTACAATGTAGGCGACATTGATCGTAATGTCATGCTTGCACGCCTAATTATTAATAAACTAACCGGAAGAGCTTTAACATTAATTGCAAGTCACGATGACTTTGAATAATGAGAGGATTTTAAACGGTTGCTTATAGCGTATTTTGTCGAACAGAGAAATATCAAATGTCTAATCCGCGATTTAATAAACCTTCGAAGGAAACCCAACCAATCACCCTACCAATTTGGTATGAGATGCCAAGATGTAAGGAACTTGATCTTAACGAAACTAAAAATCGAAGAACCGAACCAAAATATCCACTTTTTGAAAACAAAAATGTACGACGAAATAGAACTAGACACTTACATAAACGCATTACCTGAACGGTTATCAGACAAAATAAGATTCCAACATCCCCAAAATATAGAGAAGGCAATGAACATGATTATAGAGGAAGAAAAAGTTATGTATTACCGAAACAGACTATATAACCCTAACGCAAATAAAAACTACTCACCTATGAAAACCACACAAGCCGCGAGACAAATACCCACACAACCGAAAATTGCACCATTTAATGCGCAAGTGAATCAACCACGAACTAGCAACTCGAACTCTAATAACATAAATTTCAACAACCAATTTAGACAATCTCTGAGACTAATTTTACAAAACCCACATTTCCACCAAGGTTTAACCAAAACGTAAACTAGCCAAGGCAAACATTCGGCTCGAACCCCAACAGAAGCAGACCGATTACAAATAACAATAACAACCCCAATAGTTATTACAAACCAACTCCTATGGCCACTTCGTCTGGTAACACAAGACAAAACACAAAAATATCGCAAATCATACCAAATTATAATCAAAAACAAAACTTCACCTCTGAAGAACTATTCCACCAACAAGTGAAAGAATTTAATAATAGTCATTGCAAGAATAATTACACAAACTCTAGTAGAGACGATGAACCAAATCATTTAGAAAACTAGGAACATGACGACCCATGTGAAAATTATGAAGAAGACGATGAAAAAACGCGTGCTCAACTTTTCAAATACTACCAAACGTAATTAATCAACAAATCTTACCTTACATAGAAATACCCACGCAGAACTTAAGTTATTAATTGACACCGGATCTTCAAAAATATGAATTAGTCCCCGAACCGTTCAAAAACATTATTTAGATTTTGTAGAAAGAAAACTTTTTAAAATCAAAACCCCACAAAACAACATTACATCAATTTATAGCGAACATACCTTTACCAAAAACTTTTAACGTAAAAACGAAACAAATTTTGCATTTTTGAATTTAACGACAAATACGACGAATTACAAGGCATGGATCTTCTAAGAAAATTAGGTGCAAACATCAATATAAAAAAAACGCTTAATAAGAACAAAACACGGTCAAATCCTCATTAAATTCCAAAACAGTGATATACGAACAGAAAAAATACACCATCGAACCCAGGACAGAATACGAATAAAAATTTTAGTAAATTTGAAAAACGACGTAGGAATTATAAACCACATGTCATTCCAACCCGGAATAGAAACACCCACGAGATGGAAATCGACGAAGAAAATGAACACGATTCAAACCCTACAAGACACGAAAGAATGTTAAAAGGAAACTTAATTAACATCCGTTTTAATGAAAATATTAATAGCGAAGAAGAGAGAGCAATAATGGAATTATGTTTCGAATACCGAGATATATTCCACTGTGAAAGAATACCTTTAACCTTTACTAACACCGTCAAACATAACATAGATTTAACAGATAACAAACCAATTTTTACCAAAGCATATAGACTACCTCAGGCAAGTCAAGAAAAAGCAGATACACAGGTATCACATCTATTGAAGCAGGACATATTCCAACACTCAAACTCACCATGGAGCAGCCCCGTATTAGGAGTACCAAAGAAATTAGACGCCTCAGGCAAACGTAAATATCGAATGGTTATAGACTATAGAAAACTTAACGGGAAAACGGTAGACGACAAATACCCACTACCCAATATCACCCAGATTTTAGATAAATTAAAAGGTGTCAATATCATCAAGTAGAGATGGGCAAAAAGGAAACAACAAAAACAGCATTTAGTACACCTAGAGGACACTACGAGTACAAACGTATGCGGTTTGGATTAAAAACGCACCCGCCACTTTTCAAAGAGTCATGGATAACATTTTAAGAAGAATACACAACGAAAAACGTCTTGTGTACCTAGACGATATACTAGTATATTCGACATCACTAGTAGAACACGTTGAAAGATTAAGAGAAGTTTTCGAAAGATTGAGAAAAGCTCATTTTAAGGTTCAATTAGACAATAGCGAATTCTTACAAAGAGAAGTATCATTTTTAGGACACACAATAACCCCACAAGGTGTTATGCCCAACCCAGACAAAACGAACGCGGTACTAAACTACCCCTTACACAAAATAATAAAGAAATTAAAGGATTTTAAAGACTCAATGGTTATTACCGAAAATTCATCAAAGACTACTCACAGATAACCAAACCACTAACAAACTGTCTAAAACAGGGAAATAAGATTGAACACACTCCAGAATTTATTAAAGCCGTAGAGAAAATTAAATGCATACTTACGAATCACCCTGTATTAGAATATCCAGATTTTTCAAAATTACTTATATTGACAACAGACGCATCAAATGCAGTATTGAGCCAAGGAAAAGTAGGTAGCGATAAACCAATCAGCTACGCATCTAAAATACTAAACGAGACGGAACAAAAGTACAGCACAATCGAGAAAGAACGAAACAGATATAAGAGAAGACCCAGAAGAAATAGGCACTATTCACTCGACACAAAACGAAAAACCAAAAACCGTGATTAAAATATTAAATGAAGGTATAGACATAAAACCAAATCAATTCATAATTACCAAAGTTTTAACCAACCCCAACCCAGTAAAATATACAAAAATGAATAATAAGGAAATATAACAAATTCAAATAACTAAAGAATAACGAAGAGCAAATAATTAACATTTTAAAAGAATATACTCCAGAAAAGAAACGTATTTACTTTTATTTCACCACCAAACATTTATACAAGAGATTCTCAGAATTATATATCAGATTATTTAATAACTCGGGCCCTGAAATTATTAGATGTACAAGAAAATTAATCACTTTCCCAGACGAAATAAATGACGAAATCAGAAACCAACACGTAGGCAAAACCGACCATCGTGGAATGAAGGAAACTCTAAAGCAACTCATAAGGAGATATTACTTTAAAGATATGAAAGAATTAAGCACGGATTTTATTAACCAATGCGAATTATGCAACAAATCGAAATACGACATAACACCTCTAAAAGTACCATTAATGTTAACTAAAACACCCGACAAACCTGTTCAAAAATTACATGCAGGCACTTTGGTGATAGAAGCACAACACTTTTTAACAATTGTAAACGCATTCATCAAAGTAGGCCAAGCGATACCCATCACATCAAAAAATAGTATCGACGTAACCCAAGGATTCTTACAATATTTTACATTTTATGGCACACCCGAAACAATAACTTTAGATAATGGCAGCGAATTTAGAAATAAAACGATACAAAATACCTTAGAACTCCATAAAATAAAAATTCATTTTATAACCGAAAATTATCCAGAATCAAATGGATTAATTGAAAGATTACACGTAACACTATTAGAACAGATCGGATTATTAAGATTAACTTATAAGAACGAAGACATCACTAATTTAATGTCATACGCACTAATTGATTACAATAACACAATCCACTCATTGACAAACTTTACACCCCTCGAATTAACATAAGGACATTCAGATTCCCGTAACGCTTACGATATACATTACAACAAAGGAGTATACCAACAGTATGCTAAAGACCATAAAGAAAAATTAAAAATAACTTATGATAATGTAAAAAATAGATTAGCTAACGACAAAAGCGTATTACTACAACTCGCAATTGGAATGCCAATATAAATAAATTTTCAGTAGGACAAACCGTATATGAGAAAAACTTTCAAAGTAAGAGACCCAAAAGAGCCCCCAGAAATTTAGGTCCGTTTAAAATCAAAAAGATATCAGACAAAAATGTAGCCATAGTAGACAACTGAAAAAAGAAAAATATATTTATTTAAAAAATCTAAGACACCATGTAATTTCAGATGGACCGCCATCACCCTTGCCGTCAGCCTCTACCCAGGTAGGAGTCAAAGACATTAAGAACAATTCCGGTATACTACAAGTAAAATTGGGAAGTATGCAAAACACAATAGACTATTTGACATTCGCACAGAAATTTGATTTAACGGAATTAAAACAAGAATTTCAGTCAACAATAATAAAGTTTAATAATACGTTAAGAGAGCTAGTAAAAAACCAAGACAGTATAGCCAATAGAATACAAACCCTTGAAGGTAACATGCAAACCCCAATGTTAGGAATGCGAGATTTAATCAGATTTAACACAATATTTACTCAAATAATATCAACTCTTACTATAATCCAACAAATTTTAGCTACATTAGAAACCGCTGCAACGTTAGCAAAACTAAACACATTGCACTCTAGTATTATAGAGTGGGCGGTGGAAGGTGGGAGGTTTGAGGAGGGCGGTGGTTGGTGGGAGGTGCGAGGAGGGAAGTGGGATGTGGAGGTTGGAGGTTAGAGGTGGGAGGTGGAAGATGGGAGTAAGTAAGTAGTAAGTCTTGAGTTGTAAGTTAGTAGGTGATGACGTAAAGTGAGGTGGGAGGTGGCAAGTGGTGAGGTTAAGTGAGGTGTGAGATGGAGTGATTTTGGAGTGAGGTGAAGTGAGAGATGGAGTGAGGTATGAGGTGGGAAGCAGAGTGAGGTAAGAATAGAGTGAGGTAATGAGGTGAGAGCTGGTGGCGACGGGGTCATCCAGAAGCCCCGCATATGACATACTTATACACCATTGTTGATAAGGTAAGTACAGCCCTTTTACATCCCTCGGCGGTTAAGAGTGGGATATAATCTAGGTACTTGTGCTTTAATGCATACCTCTCAAACTTGATATATAATATACTATTTTTTAAATTCGCGTGGTAATAAATGAGGTATTTGAATTAACCTCTAATCACATTCGACAAAATATCGTTTTAGCTATGGAACAAGTCTTGAGTTTTCTTAAAGATTGATTTAATCCCTTTATTACACAGCAAAGCGTAGGTACCCTCTAAACTTCAAAATTGATGAAAATAATTGTTGGAGGTTAACTTCAGACAGTTTTCCGTTGTGGAGTCGTAGACTAATGATCGATATCTCGATGTTTTCCGACTGAAGATTTATACAATGTTATTCCGGTCGTACGATAACTAATGACAAACGCGCTACTTGGGGGCTTCAAGACCGCAGTCGCATCTGTTTTTACTAGAACCCATTTTCTAGTACTTGATATGTATGTTTTCGTTTTCATCGAATTCTATGCAAACTATATAGTAATCAATTCCTATTGTATAAAAATAGGTAATATATTAAATTAATAATGGAATTCTGTTCGGTTTTGCTTGAGTACAGATTATCAACATTACGTACAGGTTCAATCTTGGGTTCTCGCTGCGTTATTGAGCTATAAATTAGTGGCACAATGCTGGCCATTACCGGCCCTACAGCAATGTTACGAGATAAAAGCACAACGTGCCCGTTTTGATTGTAGATTTAGTATAATTGACGAGGTAGGGATTGTATAATTATGACTAGGCATTAATTCCTCCTTCCTAAAAAGATCAAAACTAAATAGGACCTCGTCATTAGTTTAATTAATAATGGAAATGTTCCGAACAGCGTAAATTTACGCTTTCTATGCATTAAGGAAGGTGTGAAACTTATATAAAAGTTAGATACTCATAGATTCCATAAATTACAAAGGAAGTAGCTGCAGTTTTCATTTCTATAACAACGAATGTTATAAAACTTTTGAGCAAAATAGCGTATTTTTGTCTTTTGAAAAACATTCATGATTTATCTTGACAATGGTGAATGTGTTTGCATTAGACACCTCCAATGGCCCGTCCCATGGCACTATGATGAGTTACGACTCAATTTTAAAACTTTTGCTGCAAGTCTCTAGCGTGATACAGCTTTCCAGTATTATGTTATTCTCAGAAATACCAAAAGAGCAAGGGAGTGGTATTTTGTAAAGGTATTTAGTACATATATATTGAAAACTTAGTATTCTTTCAAAATTTGATGTTAAAACAGCATTTTTAATCATGTTTTAGTATACCGCAAAGAAAATGTTTACTAATAATCGAAAGCATTGCATTTTAAGGTTCCGAATATAAAAGTGGAAATAGGAAGACACGGTTTTTGCTAAGTGTTGGAGGCGACAATGCAATTGACGTTTCTCTTGCAATAAAGGCTTGTAAAGATAAAGATTTCCGGAATAAGCTCAGGGGTACAAGGAAAGTTATCTTCCTAATGCGTTGGTGATGTAAGAGTAAATTAATCAATGCTTTAAATTTAAATACTATATGCCTTTTAGGATATTTATAACCAGCGCAAATGTCTTTACTGACTCTTTTACGATCACTTTACGCGCGACCCTTTGTAATCATATACTTTAGTAGATGGAGATCCTGACCGATTCAGAGCTACGCCCCATTTTTAAGATTTATCCTAAATTCCTGCTTGTCATTAGCTATGCCAATATTCAACACATAATGTTGTGACTGATTCCTCGTCCGAAATTTATTATTTTAACCGCACAAGGAATTAACTCACATGAAAAAATATATTAGTACCGTCGGTTAATTATCAAGAACGTTGTAACTGAATTTTTTAATTTAGGTGTTATTATTTAAGCGATTCTCCATTACCCCGGATTATCCGTATAACACGGAAAATAACTTTGGACCTGAATAATCCCGTAAGATAGTATATCAATCACAATTTTGATCAATATAGTATTAACCTAAAATAAGATTAATATAGAATATTCATCAAACCAAGATAAATATAGTAAACAAATTCGATCACAGAAAGATTTTTATTACCAACAATAAGAATTAAATAAAGTTCATTTAATATATGTTCTATATTTTCTTCACTGTAGCAACTAGTAAGATTGTATTCACTTTTATGTGCTAATTTGACGCTAGCAACTTGAATTTATGTTACCCTGAAACACGTAACAGAAGCAATTATTCCGGCTAGCTACAGTGACGAAAGGTAAGTTCAATAATAACAAACAAATCTCTTCAACGTGTTCAACCTACCTAGAAAAGCTCTCTGTCAGCCAAATCATAAAATATTGAGCGACAACTTATCAAACACTTTTGTTTCTAGGCCTTAAATGGATGTAAGTAATGTATACGGCGACTAAATGATTATTATTTTGGAGCTGACATGCTGGTGGAACCCTGTCCGCATAGACTTGTTCTACAACGCTAAGCTAAAACAAACAAAGAAAGAAAACTGCAAGATTTTCACTTAAAATATATTCATAAGCATGAAACCTATGAGTTTTAACAATCACCACCAACATAGAATACCTAGATTCTAGCCCTTTTTGGCCAAATTGCGTATATCTAAAAAAGAAGATCTTAGATTTATTTAATTATTCAACAAATTGATTGTCTCTATAAATTTTTATGAACACAGTTGAAGTGCTTAGTTTTAATATATATCGCCGTGTATTCGGCGTTTTCCACTTAAAGCCCGACTACTACTAAAATAGGTGGAATAATACAATATATCGACAAAATATAAGCAGACAAAGAGCTTAAGGTTTTTCACTTACGGCGTGCTAGTTTGCAGGCACAGTTTGACCACCTTTCTTTGAAGCCATACCTGGTGTAAAGAAAGCAGTGATCCATTAAACCAACAAATGTTGCTGAAAGCTTCCACTGACGCAAGTCATTTAGTTCCGGTAGGTTATTTAGATCAGCACCTTCAAACGCGTTCGGAAACGTTTACCAGAAAATCCGCATTAAAGAAGAATACCGAACTTTTAATCATTTAACACTTGTATTCGCTCAAATTGGCTGATGATCAATTGGTAACTGCTAGGAGAGCACGGCTGATTGTATTCGATGGTATTTACAGTGTGACACCATTTAAACGGGGAACACTTCTTTAAGATCATAGTTTTCAACAGATTTCAAAAAATTTTGTTATGTTATATAAAGTATCGCAAACTCTTTCCTGACAAAAATTACATACATATATTTTAATTTTCAAGGCATGCTAGAATACACAAATTCTGGTTACAGGTGGTGAAATCTTGTGAAATATAAAATAATAGTATCAAGAGTTGTTAAATTTGATGAGGGTACATTTTATTTTCATAAAAGTACTGTTGAGGTTGTTTAAAGATTCTGAATTAAATGGGGACCAATCAAGAGAAATTGAGCAAAGGTATTTATATGAAACGGGAGAAGATAGTATCCATGGGGAAGATAAAAGTGGCAGTATTTATATGACTAACAAACATAGAACAATGGCACCGTCCAAATATGACAATTATGAGCTTTATATGGCATTTGATGCAGAACGATTTGCGAACTACGTTCCCCAATGTTATAAAAAAGTAGAAAATTGGTCGGATAAAATTATGTGAAAAGGTGCAATAAGCAGGGAATTAAAATCGATAAATAAAAACAATTGGAGAATTATAGCAAAATCCAAAGATAAACACAATTCAGACACTAAAATGGTATATACACTTAAGTCAAAAGAGGACGCAGAAGAACATATAAGGCAAGGTTAGTAGATACAGGATTTGCTTAACAAAAGTTAGATTACAAGGAGATTTTTTCGCCATTGCTAAAAATGACTACCCTCAGTACCAGTAATCAACATGGTTTTCAGATTGGGCAACTAGATGTCAGGACAGCCTATTTAAATGTAAAATTAAACGTGGATATTTACATACATGCATTAGAGGAGTTAAAAATTAATAGTGGTCGTGTATTAAAGTTAGAAGAATCATTACATGAATCGAAACAATCCTCAAAGTTTTGAAATACTGAAATAAATAGTTTTCTTGTTTGCTTAGGATTTACTCGTTCAGAAAATGACTATTCTTTTTATGTCTTAAATTTTTAAGGGGATAAGATATGTTTGTCTTTCTATGTCGACGACATCTTGCTAGCAGAACTAAATTTCCAAAAACTAAATGATATTATAGAAATTTTGACGAAGAAATTTGAAATAAAAAATTAAGGAGAGCTCAAACATTTTTTAGGCATTGAAATAAGCTACGATAAATACTTAAGTACCTAGAAATTAAGCCTATCCAAATATATATCAAAAGTTTTAACAAAGGTAGGAGTGGCGGAGTGTTAAAGTAGTGATACGCCAATTGAACAAAAATTAAAATTCCAAAAATCTTTCAAAGAGAGTCCTACAGAAACACCTTTTTGGTAGTTAATAGGGTGCCTCATGTATTTAATTCAGTACACTAGACCCTATATTTGTTCAGCGCGGACTTTTTTGGTATATATCAGGATAGAGCAACCGATGAAGTCTGTAATTATTTAAATAGAATTTCGAGGCATTTGAGGTAAAAGTAACATGGAACTGGAATTTTGTTAGAAGTAGCAATTTAAATTTAATATGTTATGTTGGCGCTGATTGAGGCGGCGATGTATTAGATCGAAAATTTGTTACAGATATTTTGCTCAAAGTGTTTGGAAACACTATTCATAGGGTAACTAGAAAACAAAATTGTTTATTACTATCCACAAAAAAATCTGAATCAGTGGCATTATGTAGTTCTGTTGCTGATGGTGTTTGGTTAAACAGCAATTGCTTGATTTTGATTTTTAGTATAAACAGAATTGTATTTTTGAGAAAAATCGAGGTTGTATTGCTTTGGTTAAAAATCCAGACAATAATAAGAAAGTTAAACATTTAGGTTTAAAATTCAATTTTATACATGATCACTTGGAAAGGAAGTATATTGTATACAAATCCGTCCATTTTCATTTAGCATAAAAATACACCTTCCGAGTATGGAACACGTTTTGTTTACCGTGAAAACAATTCTTTTACTACAATTGTTGGGATGCGAATCTTTTTGCATTTGCAAAACCGTAAATAAAGGAATTAAAGCTTTAATTAATCATATGAGTTGACTTCCGTGTGCATCGAAATATCATTCAACTTCATTTTAAAGGTTTTTAAACAAACTCATATTCTAGAATTCTCTGGCAAATTATTAATAGAGACGAATGTGTCACTAAGAAACACTTCAAAACTCAAATATCTTTTTTAGTAGATAAACATATATTTAAAGAACTCTCTTTATCGTTAAAAAGCAATAGAAATGTTCAATTGATAATGAAAAATTTATTGCCTTTTGGATTTCAATATGAAAGAGGGAGACAGCGGATCAACTCCATGAATTGGACAAGTCAAACAGCACGTTTTACTACATAAATAGATTACGTCATTTGACACTAATTAGGTAAGAAAGCCCGTCCTTTTCGATAATATGACATCATTGCGGTATGCTATGTTCCATACGGAACAAGGAAATTTAGAATTGAGATAATTTTATATGTAAACAGAAGAAATTGACACCAAGTTCATTCGGTCCGAAATCAAGCACGATGTATCAATGTGATCGATAATGTAAGATTCATTCCTTCATAAAACGAACAGAATGTAACGTTGACTATAAGGCCAAAATAACATGCAGAGTTTAAGATATAAAATTTATAAGTTTCAATAGTTTGAAAAAATTAAAATGAAAGTTGTTAATTGCAGTTATTTAATTTTGTAATATACAATAAAAATGAAACATTCTTTGATACAAACAGTCCCTTTAAATCAAATCTTGTGAACTGGGACTTTGACGTCAATTTAAAAATAGAAGCAGAAGGTATTTACTGTTAATTACGAGGTTTGGATATGTGTTATTGGATTTTGCAAGTATTAATTATAGATTCTTTCGTCGGTAACTGATATTTGTTTATTTGTCATTTAAATTTAAATAGGAATAAAATCTATTGTTTATTATTTGGGAAGCGGGTAGTTTGCTTCAAATTTAAAGGCCGAAGTTCAAAGCCTTTTGACCTTTAAAAATATTTTTATCTGTTTGCAGTTTTTAGCCAAACACACTTACAAGCGTGGTAATAAGAAATAGGCAAATTAACCAGTTATTAATTAAGGAATATTTTACAAAGGTAAAATAAGGATAATATTAGTAATGATTTAATACTAACGGCAAATTTTCACTAACTCGTACTTCAAGCATATTCACTACTGTTTGCTTGAATCCTTTAAGTCACTTTTGACTTCACTTTCAGATTCACGTAATAAATTCGTTTAGACAGGTACAGACGTGCGTCGATAGGGAAGGAATGCATTTTATCAATTTATGTTCCTTATATAGAACAAACTCATTCCCTCCTATCTCTTAATCTGTTGGGTTTATTCAAAATTGCTTACTCTATGCATTTAACTTTGCACGTAAACATAATTATGTATTGGAATTTGTTAACAACTGTTGTAATTTTGTGCTCGGGACATCATGTAAACATAATTTTGTGGAGGAATTAATTAAATTTTCTATTTAATTCCGCACATATACCTAACCTCATATTTCCATATTTTATTTACCCATGTCAGGTTTTACAAAAATGTATCGATTTCTACATTTTTAATGTCATGTACGCGAGTTAAGGTTCGGGCTTTGGGAGCTGCCTTTTTAAAAACCAGTTCCAAAACTTTTTAACAAATTTATTTTAAAACAGACATTAATTATAGAATTTTACAAAACTAGATTTGATTTTACTCTAAGTTTAAAAACAATTATTAGATGTACTATTTTGAATAGTCTAAGCAAACTGCAATGCTAAAGCTGAATACTTTGACTGACTCACTTGAGAAGCTTGAACAACTAAGTATGGAGTTTGAAGACTGACTGCCGGGTCCTTGAGCTCCCGGGCTTTTTATAATGTTCCTACCTCCTCACATGGCTGTGGGAACTTGCAATTCTCATGTCTACTTATTCCTAATACTATTCATAATTAAAATGTTGTAATCTTAATTTCTAAGTAATCACGGTACCTGATCGTCTGTGACCTGACATCTGCAGTATCACAATCGTTTGCGATACAAAGTAGCGCATCCGTTCTCATGAACGTTAATAAACTTTATTAATTGTCCTTGTATTTACTTTGTTGCACTTCACTTAACATTTTCTTTACACTTTCTAATAATTTCCTAATTATTCTATTTCTTTATACATATATCAATTGGGGGATACATAACTCGCGTTTGGCCTCAATATATATATATATATATATATATATATATATATATATATATATATATATATATATATATATATATATATATATATATATATATATCTTATTGCGTTATGAAATATGCTTGTTTTTCAAAAGTTTGTTTTATTCGTATATTGCCTCTATTTCGAAGAAGAGCAACAGAGTCTGCTTAAACAAGCGAAACAAAGTTATGAGTACACATACCCCTTCTAATACAGTTTAAAAGAGAAAACTTGTATTTAAAGTCAATACTCAAAACCAAAATGAAGGTATTAAGTAAAAGATATTTTTGTCCGGTTCTGTAGCTACCGATAGTGTAACAACGTAAACGTTGCAAACAACTACGACACGAGTTTTTCTTAAGCTTGCCAGGCAGGTACATTATTTTTATTTATAGGTCCATTACAATCACTGATACTGCCGGGCTGCAATGAACTTGTGGCAATATGCAATGTGGCATGCCAATTCTTAAATAACTGAGAGATATCCAAAACATTTGGTGCAAGGATAAACTCCCGCCCTCACCCCCACGCATCTCTTACTCTCTCTCTCACAAACACACGCACATACGCACACGGTACACACACACACACACATCTCTTAAAATGTATATGAAATATCATAGATTAAGCAACATTAAATTGACGAAATGGTCACAAGTCAGTGGAATATATATCGAGAAAAGCTAGAAACTGGTAGCAGTCGCAGTAAAATAACTTGTGATATAGAAAACTAGCGAAGAAGAAAAATGACGTTATATAAATGTTAATTAATGTATATCACCAAAACATACCTAAATAGTACAAGAAGACATGTTAGTAGGTTATCCACACTGGAAAAATAACCTAAGATGTTAGGAAAAATGCTCTTGCAAGGACATTAAAAAAAGACAAAGCAGACCATTGTGAATATTTCAGAACAATAAATTTAACGTCGCAGCTTCAAAGATTTTAACAAACATGTTCCTCGGAAAAACGAAAGAAAAAAAGAAAACAGCTTAGCAACACACCATTTTCGTTTCATAAAACTAAGGATCTAAGAAGATCAGTCCCCCGTGTAGAATTACGAGGGCCATTTTTTTTTCAACCTCCGATAGGCTATAAATAAAAGACAAGTTCATATAAAACAATAATTTTATTACCAAAAGATTTGTACACTTACGGTTACTTTTCGACATAATCACCGAAGAGATTAAGACATTTGTCATATCTGTGGACAAGCTTTTCAATAGCCTGTTCAATGAAAGTTGCCGCCAATGAATTCAAGTAGTACTAGACATTAGTTTGAAGGTCCTCATTGGTATGAATGCGCTTCCCACCAAGCCACGTCTTCAGGTCAGGAGCAAGATAAAAATCGCTTGGTGCTAAGTCAGGACTGTATGGCGGATGAGCGAAAATGTCCCATCCAAATTGTTCGTGAAGCCGTTGAGTTGCTCCAGCAGTGTATGGACGGGCATTGTCGTGGATCAGAACAACTCCAGCGGTCAACTTTCCTCTTCGTTTGTTCTGAATGGCTCTACGCAACCGTCGTAAAGTTTCACAATAAACAGCTGCGGTGATTGTGGTTCCGGACTCCATAAACTCCACAAGCAACACACCTTGTTGGTCCCAAAACACAGTAGACATGGGTTTTTCTGTTGTTGAAGGTTTGATTGAATTTTTTTGGTAAAGTTGAATGCATCCATTGTTGTGATTGTCGTTTTGTTTCAGGTGGGTTTTCTACAGCACTATGGCCTTCAGCCTGTAGAAAACAAACCACACTTCGCACTTGGCGGGAGCATCAATTATAGCGGACATGTTTACGTGGCTGTAGCACAACGCCGACTGCGCCTGAATATCAACAATAGCGGAGTGTGTAGTGCAAGAGCTGCGCAGTCGCCTACAGCGCATGCCCGCTTTCTGCTACCCGCGTAGCGTGTGCAAGAGCGATCGGAGGTTGAAAAAAAGGCCCTCGTACTAATTGAAGATAGAATACTGAAAAATCAACCTGCATATTGATAACATGAAATTGAATAAGAGGTTCGAAATATTGTAAAAAATACGTTTATAATTAAAGAGAGAAAAGTAGTTGCAAATATCTGCGAAAAAAATAAAATTTAAATCATAGTAGATGATCAAGGCAACAATACCCACCTAAAGAAGAATATCAAGCAACGTTTTACATTAGCTCTCCTGACGGAGTACGTCAGTAGTAAAATCAAAGAATAAAAGAATATGAAAGTAAACGTACATACTCGTAAAAGGTAAAAACAGAACATACTAACGCTAAGATTTGCGGATTACATAGAAATTTTACCGAAGCACAACTACGCGTATTATTCAGAATCGACCAAGTTCTAGAAAAAGCTATAACATGAAAATAAAAATATGAAACAGACGTCACGATAATACATTTGAGCTTTCCAATGTACAAATAAGAACTATAGATACGTTCACCATAAAGATTTTTTGTTATTTATGATGTAGTATTGCAAAGAATAAACATAAAGTGCAAGTACGCTACCAAATATAATTCGCTCACTTTACATTGATACGAATTTCTGAAGTTGGCTGGCCTCACGTTGTGACGCCAGTGTAACTATTTTTGCTAGGCCTTACGTTGGATGGGTGCCACTGAAACGACTTCTGTTTTACAAAAGACTGGAACGTCTTTTTTTTATATTAAGGCGCTAGAGTACAAAGTCTTCCGACAAAGCTAGGGGTCTATTCCTGGGTAGAGCAGTGAGAAGTGGGGGGGTAAGTCGAATTCTGTTTGCAAACCAAAGTTAAACTAAATCAAATAGGCGCCACCATGTCCTGAGACAATGACGATAATTGCAAAGCACAGTTCTAAGGGCGGACGTGGAAACCCAAAGAACAAATGATCGCCTTCGATAACAAAAACCTGTCTTAACAAAATAAGACGCAGTTCCTGTACGAAATTGCAATGGTTAAAGAAATAAAAAAGTAGAACACCATTTGTGTCATATAAACATATACAAGAAATAATAAAAAAAATATTTCCAATATAATATTGGCATCAAATTATTACTCAGAAAAATTTTGGTTTTATGTAATTAGATTTGATCCCTCTGGACCACAATAAAAGTCTTAGATTTTGAACTAAATGTTTACTAACAAAACTCTTTTAAAATATCGGAACTTGTAACAAAAAATGGTCATAATCAACTACATAAAAATTAAAGTTTTAACTTTCCTTTTTTTCTTTCATTAATCAACCGACTTTACTTTAAACATGAACTTGTTATACAAATTAAAGTGATAATGATTGGTAAGCATAACACAGTGAATTAAATTCTAACCTGGGCAGATCTTTTCAGGTAGATAACAAACTACTAGAACCTAACACAATGAGAATTTGAACTTTTAAATTTACGTCTAATAATCTATGTATAGATAAAGCTGATCACAAAAATAGGCATGTTTGTTTAAATTGCATTACAGCTGCTCAAAGCATTTGCTTTCAAGACAGCATCTGTCAACTGTACAAATTAGAAAAATATGACGTCGAAAACACATGTTGAACTTATCGACGGTTCATATGGAACAAAGCATGTTATTTTAGAAAGCTAATTCAACAAAATTTTGTTTTACAGCTTGTAAAACCAGCTCAACAATTAATTGAAGTTTACACAATTTACGTGTACTAAACATAAAAGCAAGTTAACGTGTTCTAAAGTTTGAAACACATGCAAAAAAAGATCCTATAGCTAATTACGAACCAAAAACTGCATTAGCCGCTTCACAACAACCTGAGACGGGATTTCCGTTCTTTAAGCAAAGTTAACAGCGTTTCTAATTTGAAACGAGTCCATCCAAATTAATTTCTATAATTCCTTATCAGACAAATTTCTTATTAGGCAAAGTTTAAATCGACTGTTCCTAAATAACGGTAATCCTTTGGATCCTAGATGTCGAATTATATTAGTTCCATTCTTAATTGTCGAATTATATTTGCTGCATTCCACATTGTCGAATCATATCTCGTCGCATTATATTTTGTTGCATTATATTTTGTCGTTATCGTGTTCTAAAGGTCGCGCTAAATAAAATTACCTCAAATTACATTAGTTCGTATAATATATACTTTACCAACCGTTATTAGAAGATATCTCCACAATTAATAATTGATACGAAGGTTGCCGGCCTCTAGCCAAAAATACATCTTAATAAAGCTGTTGCGCGTGGCCGACTGTTCATCGAAACCAGAGCCGAGCGGTCGCGCCGTTGGAGGGGGGAACACGAAAAAATCAAATAGATATTTACTTGGAAATAGCTTTATGCGACACAGATATATCATAACAACTAGATCCCTAAGGAACAATACACGCTTAGCGTGCTTAGCGTGTAATTCAATGCAATTAAATTACGACTGGAAAAATAAAATGTTACAACATTACATTAATTTGTGTTTTATGTGACTACCAGAATTGAGGATACAAATTAGGTTGAGGTGACTGAGCAGTTTATTAATGATTGTTTCAAAGACCTTTTATACTGTGTAAATCCTCCGGAATATATTGGATAAATATTGTCTTCACCGGGGTTGATTTTCGTTTTGCAACATGTTTTTCTATTAAAAGTTTGGTAAATAAATTTTCTCTACTGATGTTTTTTTCCTCTTTTTGGTTGTGACCCAACCCACTCTAGGGCTTTTCAGCTAGCATAACATTCTTGCGGTACTCGGTGCGGCCAGTTTTCGTTGCGTACGTTACTTGTTTCCTTGTTCACACGGAATACCGTAAAAAAGACCTTATTAGGCACTGAGAGCCAATTGAAAATATTTAAGGGTACACGTATTCGCCTACAGCTTCATTTGCATATTTTTGCAACTTTGTCTATTTGAACATCTTAGTTTCTATTTTTTACATTTACAATAAACGAATTGTTCAGTATAACAATAGGTTGTGTTAAAATTTCTGATTTTTAGCAATGTATTTTCCCGCAGTTACTATAGTGCGCAGGAATAGTTTCTATTGGGTTTTATATTCAACTTTGATCTCATATTATCCAAAGTTTAGTACAAAAGCAATGACGGACATATTAAAGTTCGTCATGTGCTTACAGAATTTCATAATGTAGCTTTGTATTCTAAAAGGAATTCCAAATTCATCTTTCTAAACGTTTATATTAAGCGATGTATTAAACTACAAAATAACAAGTGAAAATCATATAGCGGAATAAAGCCCATGGGAATATTCTTCTAAACATGATATTTTTCAAGTGCTATCTTGGATGTTATTTCAGACGACCTAGCAGGTTAACCATCAAACCTACTGTGAATTTTCGCCATGTACAAAAAAGTCCTTTCCTAATAATGCTTTTGTGTAGTCATATAAAGCTATATAGGTTTCAATAACAAGTTTATAATTTTCTATAGTGACATTTTCTCAAAATTTCCTTTGTCATTATAGAGAAGTACAAAAACGGTAAAATTGTTAATTAGCAAAATATTTATGCGAACATCACAAAAGCTTATGCAAATAAAACGGACAATAATGAAAAGTTTGAATTTTTAAAGTTCTTGCAGATGCGACCAAACACATTAAAATTCGTTTCGTTATTAAAATGCGTGGTGATTCGCGTAAGCAGGAAGGTCCACAAAACATGATAAAAGTGCTACAAGGGGTTTGTTTGCGCTTCTGTGCATAGTCTATTACAGCTTTAAAAAAAGTATATAGGTTTATTATTACAAATACAACTACGGAGCTTATAATATAATGAAAGCTACTTAATGATTATGCATAATTTAGGTGCATAACATTTTTTGATTATAGCCTTATGAAATAGAAGCTTTTCTATCATTAGTAGAGTAATGCCGTAAACAATCACGTATACAAATATTAGTCGCGTATTTGGATTTAAATTAATAATGTTGACTTATTGTACGAGGATTGCTTGATATGTATCGAGAAGAAGTAACAAAACAAAACTTTAGGTGTGAAAACTTCTTTACTGTTTTTCAAAATACTCTCCACTTTTGCATACGTTGCAACCAATTTCAAAGCAATTTTTCCATTCCGATTGAGATGGGTTTTGAACGCATCAACAGTCTCTGCTGGTGTCAAAAATCGTTGTCTATGCAGTTTGTTCTACACGCGTGAGAACTAGAAGAAATTATTAGGTTCCAAATCAGGAATATACGGCGGTTGACTCATCAATTCGATGTTTTGAGTGCGCAATTAGTCACTTGTTTGAGCCAATGTGTGAGAGCTCGCATTGTCATAATAGAGAATGATTCGGCGTCGTCGGTTTATTTGTATTTTCTCCGAAAACTTGTGGCCAACAAATGGTTGTATACCAAGCAGAATTACCTTTTCTACGATTCTCTTAAGCAACGGTCGTAACTGTCCATTTATTCCAAAAAACAGGCAACCATCTGCTGCGAAGTGCTTCGAGCGCAGACAGCTTTTGTTGAATTTCGTTCATCTAGGAATACTCATACAGTCGACTTCTGTTTACTTTCGGGTTCATACAAATAAATCCAAGATTCTTCACCTGAGTATATGCTATACACTGCGTTTAATGCACCGCAATCGTATTTTTGAGCATTTCTTTGCAGCAATCGGCACGAAGCTTTTTCGAGAGATTGTCAAATTATGTGGGATCCAACACGCACACAGCTTCTTCACAGCTTAATGTTCATTTAATATAGAATGTATACTTGTCATACTAATGTCTAGGGGTGCCTGAATTTCACGATAAGTCACATGACGATCTTGCATTATCAATTTGCGCACACTGTCGATGTTTTATGACACAACAGCCGATTTTGGACAACTTTTTTAAAATTCATTCCCTAGCGAACTACGACCCCGATTGAATTCACTATACTAACGATATACAGTGGTTTTAGCTGGAATTTCTTCCCAAAAGCCGAAAGAAGTCGATTCAGGCACTGTTGTGAAGTCGTCGGAAGTCTTCGGAATTCGTAAAAATCATCGCACGAACATGTTCACGAGATAATTTAATTTTTTGGCCGAGACGAAATTTTCAACTCAAGCAAAAAATACAAATAGTGTTTATAAAGCAAAATGGTATAAGTATGTACCGTCAAAAAAGTCAGACTTCAGGTTAGAAACGTCAGTTCGCACCTAGCAATATTAGTGTTGTCAGGTCCCGATATTTATATCGAGCACCCCTCGCAATTACATAAATTACAAAAATTTTATATATTCTGGCAACGGTTGTTCAAAATAACAGAGCTGTCGTACAAAATAATAAATATAACTTAGATGAGATTAGAATTGACAAACACTGCAACGACGTGGAAGAACAGTATACAGATCAAAATTAGGAATTAGCATCTGGTATAAAGACGGACATGAAGAGGAAATATCTCTAGCAGAAAACAATACGCAATTATTACAATGCCCGAACTAGGTATAATTGTTAATATTTTAAAACGGACAAACTTTCTAATGCAGTAAGACGCATGTTTGGCAAGAAGAAAATTAAGAATCATAATGGTTTTTATAAGAGCAATTATCTTTATGCCAGTTTCCAATGGTTTTTCGGGAGAAAAGCTATTTTATTCGAAAAAAGTGTTTAAAATAATCCCTAAATTAACATAGACGATAAATTAACTAATCGACATTTGAAAAAATGTTTCAAGTCAGATCCACAACACAAATCGTCGACTAGTTTTGTCACAAATCTTGGTGTACTCTGTTCTCCAGTATCTTCATTACTTTGAAACTTTATGTTTATTTTTATACAATTTTTAACATATTCTAGATAACACAAGCACTTAGAAACTTTTGCTTTAATTAGTATTTACTTGCGTGCTTTGAAAATATTTTCTATTTCACATCTTTGCCAACTCTTTGTAGGAGAAACAGTAGTTTTGGCTTTAACCATTAAGGTTTCTGGTAGCCATATCTACCAGCAACAAATGAAGTCGTTATACCGTTTACCAGTTGCATTGTTGTAATTCAGATCATCCCAATTGTCAAGTTAAATAATATGTGGTTAGTAAAAGTTACAGGTGCGCGCATATTATAACATAAAATTCGTTTCTGGTAATTTTTTGGATACTGAACCACCAATGTCCATTTCTCAATGTGATGATCCATTCATTCCATGTATCGGGTGGAAACTGTTGTTGTGTTTTAAACGTAACTCGAGCAAACCATTTTATTTGGTTTATTTTGTTTCGAATAACTCATTTCAGCAAATAGAAATAACGTCTATTTGATTGCATTTGTAGTTTTATTTTTCATTTTACTTGAAGATTCAAATAAATTTAATTAATACTGTAAGAATGACCATAATGAATATATGTGATTTCTTTTCTACCATTTGGTATGACACAACACATCTTTAAAGTAATAGAAAAATAAAAAGAGTGGCTAAAAATTTGGTTATTGAAGGTGACGGCAATTACTGCGACTCTCAATATAGTCTAGATAAAATTCTGTGATTGTTTGTCCACTGCGGTTCCATCTTCATCCAATCGGGATCTCCATTTTCATCACCATCTGTGTGAAGTCGATTTTCGTCTATACCATCGCTGCTGATGCTCTTAATATTTGATACGTACAGTTTTCGCCACATAGAATCTACCCAAACTCGGTGAACTACCTCACTAATCTCTGTATTTCGATAAATTATTGGAAACATCGACTGTACCAACAACAATGGTTGTTAACTAATTCAGTGGAAGAGGTGGTGTTAGTGTTCGAAGAGAATTCCGAGATACTATTGTATGGGAAGTACCGGTCTTAATCGGAATCTATTTTAGATGCCACCTCATCTCAAAATACGGGAATACTATGGGAATGTCCCAGAAAAATAACAGAGGTATGCCGAAACCCCACATAAGGAAAGTGATATTAGCCTAAAACTCTCACGAAGAATTATCGATTACACTGATTTAAAACAAACAAAAATTAAACGTAATGATCAGCACACTAATATAATTCCATAAAACGGATAACTAAAAGAAAATGGGTTTTCAAAGTCAAATGTTAAATTACCCGTATATCTAGGTATTTGCAATATCTTTCATTATATCGAAACTGGTAACTATTACCATTACATTAGGTGTAAAAAACCAGTGTATGAAACTTTACTTTATTGCTCAATTTCGTTTTAAGCACAAGTACATAGAAACATTCCTAAACAAAAGCTAAATATATATCAAAATTTCCTTATCTTAATGGAAAACGTTTTCTACGAACAAAATTAGTTTTCAGTTTCTTAAGACTACGTAACTGACTACGTACTATGGGTGTATTTATAGGACTATAGAGTTAAGAAAAATATTTATTAATATACGGTTACGGTAAGTGTTAGTTTTAGAAGAATTTGGCTATAGATATATTCTTGAAATAACTAAAATTAATTATTTCCTGGGTTCAATTCGTTTTAACAAGATTTTACTGGAAGATCTGATTTCGTGAAAAATTAAATGTTTTTAACTAACAAGACTTTCTAACACGAAAGTTGTATCCTAAAGAAAGCAAATTTGTTCTAAAGTAAAATTTACCAACATGATACGTATTTCTGAACTCTATTGACTAATCTCATCAGTACGATACCTAGTTATCATAGGTTAATTCGATCTGCTCTAGTCTCCTTGTTATCTGTTTCAATGGTCTAGACAAAGCGCTCTACAAAAAACCCTTCCTTCATCTACGATTCTCTGACAACATTAGGAAAAATTAATGAAGACTACAAATTAAAAATGCTTTGGTTAGTTTTTTCCATCTAATGTATGTAAAATTATCTTACTGAAACGTCAACTTTAAGCAGAGAAATGGCTTTACCATTTTCTGAATCAACATTATTCAAAGTGCGAACCTTCTTCGTTTAAAAACGATGCTCTCATAGCTATCACCGTTATACATTACTAATCAAAACAAATGAATCAGACAACTGCAGTAATTCAGGATTCACGGTAGTGATGACATCATTCTTAATTTAAAACTGCCAAAATGAATTCAACAACTTTTGAGTATAAACAATCAATGATTACAAAAATTATCCTTTCTAAGATCAAGAATAAATATAACTTAAATATATTTTTTAAGGGGAATAACCAAAACCTTATTGGCGGGATTTGCCAATACAGGAACTATTATAATGAAACGAAAAGAAAAGAGTTAAACGAAACAGATTTGAAACCAATACGAAAGTACAATGTTAGCGATGAAGGTGATGTTGACAAATCTAAATGTAACCAACCAATCGCTCAATAACCTAATGTGGTTGGTTACCCATCGAGCGCGTCTCCAGGTGGCGAAAAGGAGAAATCCCAGGATGTAGCCAAGGGATTGGCTATCTACTCTAAGAAGGATCGCGATAAGCTTATCTCTCTCAGTGACCCAGTGACCTGAGTGGCATAAGACCCACAACATAGTGGAGAGCAAGAGACTGTGCTGATGCAGGATAAAATCCGCTCCCAAGCCAACTGAAAACGACCCCGCGGACCAAACACCTCAACCCAAGCTGTAGTTTCGTGGCTAATGGACCTGCACTGAGGTAAACGAAGCCCGTGGGGCAATTCTACCACATCGTCATACCGTGCCTTCTCTGCCGTGATGTCCCACGAGCAAGAGGGTGTGGGGTCTTGGCTTAACCGCCCGGACCAAAAGGAGACAACCTTGTTAAAAATTTCTATATTCCGTGGTGTAAGACCGAGCTCAGGGGATGCGTGTCTGGATAGTTGACCAGTCTCAATCAGTCCAAAACTCGGGGAACAGGGCGACACCCTGTTTTATTTACGCCTTCCATGCTAACAGGGGACATCTGGCATGGCGGCCATTTATACCCTCCATACTTGTGGAAACAATCATGAATAATCTTGGTACCACTAGTAAAACTGAACCAGCAATAGGGGATTCCTCAGGTAACCAAAATGTAACCATGTAAATGGAGCAGACCCGGGATGCAAGTCCGCTTGCAAGACCGATGTCTGAAACGCCAGACATGGAGAATACTATAAAGAAACTTGCAAGCACTGGACTGCAAGCAAAGAGGCTTTCTGGAGCACTGCCTAGAAAGCTGAGGAAAACCAAGAAAGTCGAATCTGGGACTTGGACGGAGTCACACCCGTCCACTATGTAAGTTGATGCGGGACTGCGATATAGCTTTTATCCAGAAACCTTGGATTTGCCAGGGAAAGGTGCTAGGACTGAGTTCAATCGGTGGGGCACTTGTGTATAGTAGATCCACTGATAGACCCAGGACTTGTATACTAATCAACCAAACCAGGGTCAGTACAATAGGCCTTCTATGTTGCAGTGCGGCGGAGCCGTTTGGCAGACGCACCCGCCAGGGGGAGTGGTTTTAGTGGGTATGCCGCAAGGAAAGTCCCACACTTTGGCTATAAAAGCTACCACTCCATCGGGTTTGAATAACTATCGAAAAAAAAATCGCTCCATAGACGTGCACAATAGTTTCCTTTAGAAAATGAAAAATTATCAGGTGGTGAAATGTGTACAAGGAGAATTAAAGGACAGAACTAAACCGGAGAAGGCTAGGCTATTTGATATCTACTTTTCGTCAAAAAAATATAATCAGATACTAGTCAGAATATCTTAATTACATAGTAATTTAGGCTAATAACTAGTGTGAGATATGTAAATACATTTTTTATTTGTTAATGTAGTTGGAACGGTAGTATCTTCTCTATACTATAACTAAAGGACTAAGTGTCAGAATGTGACATGTAACTTGCAATTAAGTAATTGAATTAACATATTGTTAATAACTAGCCAGAGCCATTAAATCTGTTTTTTGTGCAAGTATACTTCCGTCTCTCATATGAATATAGATAGGGGGTTGAATCGAAAACATTATCATGTAGTTTATTATTCAGAAACTGATAAAACTCACTTTCTTTATGATGCTGACGAAATTGTATTATTAACCCTGGCGCAAAGTGGTGTAATAAAACGACAATCAGGTGTTTAACTAAGGCTAGAAAATGTCGGTTGAAGTATTTTATTCAGCTGTTTAATTAACTAACCCCTACATTTGACTTTTCAATGCTCCACCCGAAGGTATTACATTGGCCAGGAAGCGAGTTTTCTTTGCCTGAAAATTTTGAATTCTGCCAAATCCTTGCTACTCCAAGCAAGGTAGGGATCTTTAACATACGTGACAACACCCACTCAAGGGACCTACATTTTATCTCCCATCCGAACGACGGCCTATTTTTGTGAAAAATACTCTACGAATGTTTCTTGAGCGGTCGTGTCGAAAATCGAACCCAGTACATTGGGATCAGCAGTTATGCGCGAACCTGCCTGATCCCTGGAACTTTCAGTTTAATTCATTAAACCCTACATTTGATTTTTCCAATGCTCTACCCGAAGGCACTACATTGGCTAAGAACCGCGTTTTTTTATACATGGAAATTTTGGCCCGAGCCCTAGCTGTTCCCAGTAAGGTAGGGATCTTTAAAGTACGTGATAACACCGATACATGGGACCTATACTTCACCTCTTATCCAACCGAAGGAGTATTTTTGTAAAAAAATGTTTGCCTGACGTTCTTCCTGCAGTTTGTGCAGGGAATCGAACCCGAGGCCTTGAGCTTAATAGTCATATGAACCAACTAAGCCACAGAATACCCTTAATTTATTAACCACTATTCGCGTTACGATCTTTCTTAGTTTCTTATTTACATCGGTCTATATAAACGTGTTACGGTATTCCTCGCAAACATGAAAGAAAACAGTAAAAGTCATTAAAGAAATCGTTTATGCCGAATACAGCAACAAAACAGAAACAAAATGGTAAAATTGAAATTTAATAGTATTAAATTTTGGGGCTAGCTCAACAACGTCCTAGAGTGGGGGTTGGTAATATAGAAAGAACACATTAGAAACCTCAGTAAAACTATATTATAAACATACAATCTCAAAAAACTATTTACAAAACAACAGAGAAACTAATAATTTGTGTAATCGTTCGTTACAGCGTGATGGTAAACAGAGCGTCATAACATAAAAATATAAAATCGGTAAGCATATATAACATCTTAGGATCTAGATACTTACTTAATGTTTCAAACCTTAAATATATACAAAAGAAAATTAAACATAAACTTAACAGTAATTCTAGGAAAAAAAATATACAGAATTAATATATTCTGCATTGTGAAGTGCACCTCCTCAAGAAATAGTGTAACATTAAACTTATACATCTTAACTTAAATTAATAAACTGTTAACTACTTTTAAATTAATGCGCAAATTGTTGACGTTAATATCTATGCAAAAAGACATAAAAAACAGTAAAACTGGCTCTAACACAAACTTTGATTGACTAATTTTTAACATGAGGAATGATTACATAGTCGCTCGTGCTTTGTGAACTTGAGTTTTGTAACGTGGCGTTGGAAATTTACTTGGATAGTCATGAGTAGTAACATTATGAACAGCAAATGGAATGTTCATTCTTTACAGCAGCATCAAAAAATAACGAAAACAGAAAACTGTACCTTGAGCTATCGGCTTCGTGTTGGTATCATCTTATTGTTGGGAAAATGCGGCCGTATTTTTCTATGATCTGGACGCTGGAACCACCAACTTAACTCATACTAGCACATAAAGCATCGTAAAAGCGCGACCTTATACATGTCTCTTTGCTAAGAGGATGTTGTATTCAAATGTACTGCTTTCAAAGCACGGTCTCTATTTTATAAGGAAAGAACCATATATGGGGCTAGACATCTGGCTCTCAAAAATATCGCTGAAGAATCAAATGTGCAGATTATCAGATGGTGGCTGCAAAAACCTACAGGTTGCCAACAAGGAGATAACGCAATTAACAAAAGATTTTTAAACAAGGGAAAGCAATTTAATTACTTTGAAACATCTTCACAGCTGCAGGATAACAGAAAACAAACCCGTTGCAAGTGTTCATGTACTAGATATATGGTTAAGTGGCTTTACCTTTTAGAAGAAAGCTGCGCATTTATGTGCAACTATAATTAAAATGCAGCCACTAGAGGTGGCAGAATTTATTTGTAGCGACTTTGTAATGTGGAGTTTTCTAAGCAGCTGTTTGATTTTATAAAGCAAAATTATATAGACCATAGACAACTAACAGTAAGAAAACCAGCAGAAGGAACGGGAAAGGAAAGTGTTACGTTCAGTTTATACTGTTATGACTTTTATGTATTCCCAAATAGAATATCACATTACCACTACTTTTCTCGCTTATCCTAACTTCAGAAAGCATTGTAATTAGGCAACCCATGTTACTCGGTAAATGCATAAATACTAAAATTTGTTATATCTAGTTAGCGGTGCTGAACATTTGACAATTGTCATAAGAAAATAATTTCGATACCGTTGTTAGGGTTTTACTTTATATTTCGCCTTGTGTTTGAAATTTAAGCGAGCAATTACCAATTTCTATTCGAATTTCTTCCTTTTGGTTAATTGGTAAGTAACCGCCATTTAGTTGTATAGTTTCAAAAGTTAGTGCCTGATTTTTAGCTCGCTTATGGATGGATTTCTGTTGTATTATACAGAAAGTGGATAATTCACTTTATACTGGTACTGTTTCTACTTACCTGAGGTCTACCTTTTGGTTTCTACTCTCCTGCTGTACTGGAGTACTGGTTACTGTTTGTGCGGATTTGTTACCGTACTAATGGCTGATGACTGGTCACATTTGGACTGTCCGCAGAGCAACTCGAATTGGGAATTGGTGGTGCTGCATCTGTTCTACATCACTTTTGGTGAGATCCTTCTAGAATATCTCTTTTTATAACGTTTATATGTACCATGTACTACTCCAATCGTTAAATACACTACTGTATAGTGCTGCTAGGAGTCCGAACTCCGTTACTGATACTTTTGGGATTTGTTCGTGTTAACATAGTTCCAGTCTTCCGCTATACGTCCATGAATTTAAGATTATACTATATGTTAGATCTTAAAAACTATAGAAAACAGAGTTTAATATAAATATTTCTTTTCTACATTATTACTTTAAATTTCAATTAGAGATTGTAAAGCTGGTGCGTATCTGGAAACGTTTCTACATGTGTATAAATCTCTTGCAGTAAATTGTAAATTACGAATTATTAGTGATAGGGTTACATAATTATGGTAACCTATTTCTTTGAGTTAAGCATTAATTGTCCTTTAAAATTGTAAAGAAAACTGTCATACGTACTGTACCTATAAATAATTGTTATTAACAAACCCCACTCAACCTTCCATGAATAAACTATCTCGTCAGGCTATTTTACTTGTATTATTATAAATACTGATATCAGACCGAACTTAGCATTGAAATGACGTGAAGCGTCGGACAAAGTGAAATTAAAAAACGTAATTCAAACGCCAAACGGAATCGCCTAATTGAAAAGACACACGGCGACGACGGAGGTTATAGTGGTTATAGGTGTTACGATGGGGCTGTAGATAGTTTCTCGAGGACATGAGAGCGAATATTTTTAAGTGTTCTGGATCAGGGGAAGGATGTTCGGGATCAGGTATAGACATGTCGTTTATTTCAGACTGTTGTCCGAAATAATCGCTGGAGAGGATATATTCACGATCAAACAGTGCAGACAAAGGAGTGCAACCAAGGATCTCATGTTTGGACGTGCGGATGGCGCAGGAAACTTGTGGAAGAGTAACATCCCAGTGGCGCTGATTGTCACGGACGTATGAAGCAAGCATTGTCTTAGAGAGCGGTTAACACTTTCAGCATGAAGTACCTTGGGGATGGTAACGAGCGGCCAAAGGGATTTTTAAATGATACCGGGGACACAAGGACTGACAACAACAAAACTGCACGAAAAGATATTGGAGAACACCGAAAAGTAGGAAGAACTAGTCTTCAAGAATTTTGCATACGGATACAGCAGTGGCACTACGCATATAACAGAACAAAGGACACTTAGTAAAGTAGTCAGCCACTACAAAGATATAGGAATGACTACGAGTGGAACGAAGAAGAGGACCTACTATGTAACAGGAAATGACTTGCCAGGGATAAGATGGTATGCCCCTAAGAGCGAAACAACCAGGGGAGGTAACTGTTCAACTATGTGAGCAGCACAAACCGGACAACGTCGGATGTAACAAGTGACGTCAGCTCTGAGACAGGACCAGTAATATTTTAGAAAGAGACGAGCAGAAGTTTTGGTAACGCGACAATGACCGAAAGTGGGAGCATCGTGATGGAGGGATATCAGATTTTTACGCTGTTCAGAAGGTACGACGATTTTCTAATCGTCCGGAGAATCGGCGGCGATAGAAATTTTGTGGCGATGGAAAAGGTTATTGTCAACCACGGACCATGAAGGATAACGTTTGGAGGAGTTAGAAATTTTTTGGATCATTGAACTGTATCACGGATCAGGAGTAGGAAGGGCGACTTTGAAGGAGATAATTGCAGAAATAGAAATTGAATCAAGGACCGGCACAGACCGAGCAAGGGCACCAGGAACAACATGATCTTTGCCTTTCCGGTGAATTATGGCAAAGTCATATTGTTAGACGCGAACAGATCAGCGGTCTAGGTGGCCCGAAAAACGTTGGGGTTTATTGTGCCAAACGAGGGAATGACGATCAGTGATAATAGAAAAATGGGAACCCTCGACGTAAGGACGGAACTTTTCAATCGCCCACATGACTGCCAGGCACTCCTTATCGTGAGATTCAGGCATCCCTATGCACTAGTATGACAAGTATACATTCTATATTACATGAACGTTCAGCTATTAAGAAGCTATGTGCGCGTTGGATCCCACATAATTTGACAATCGCTCGAAAAAGACTCGCGCCGATTAGTGCAAAGAAATGCTCAAAAATACGACTGCGGTGAATCAAACACAGTGTATAACATCTACACAGGTGACAAATCTTGGATTTATTCGTATGAACCCAAAAGTAAACAGCAATCTACTGCATGGGTATTCCACGATGAACAAAACTCAACAAAAGCTGCCTGCGCTCGAAGCACTTCGAAGAAAGTGGTTGTCTGTTTTATCGGAATAAATAGACATTTCACAACCGTTGCTTTAGAACATCGTAGAACAGCTAATTCTGCTTGGTATACAACCATTTGTTTGCCACAAGTTTTCGGAGAAATAAGAAAAATAAACCAACGATGCCAAACTATTCTCTATCATAGCAATGCGAGCACTCACACATCGGCTCAAACAAGTGACTATTTGAGCACTCAAAACATCGAACTGATGAATCATCCGCCGCATAATCCTGATTTGGAACCTAATAATTTCTTTTTGTTCCCACGCGTGAACAACAAACTGCGTAGACACCGATTTTCGACACCAGAAGAATCGGTTTATGCTTTCAAAACCCATGTTTTGGAGATACCTCAATCGGAATGGAAAAAATGCTATGAAATTGGTTGCAACGTATGCAAAAGTGTATTAGCCATCGTCGAGAATATTTGAAAAACAGTAAAGATGTTTTCACACATAAAGTTTTGTTTATGTTACTTGTTCCCGATACATATCGAGCACACCTCGTACAATAAGTCAACATTACTAATTTAAATCTAAATATACGACTGATATTTGTATACGTGATTGTTTACGGCATAACTCTCCTACTGATAGAAAAGCTTCTATTTCATAAGGTTATAATCAAAAAATGTTATCCATCTAAATTATAGATAATAATAAAGTAGCTTTCATTATATTATAAGCTCCATAGTTGTGTTTGTAATAATAAACCTATATACCTTTTGAAAAGCTGTAATAGACTATGCACAGAAGCGCAAATAAACCCCTTATAGCACTTTTATCCTGTTCTGTGGACCTTCCTGCTTACGCGAATCACCACACATTTTAATAATGGAACGAATTTTAATGTGTTTGGTCGCATCTGCAAGAGCTTTAAAAAATTTAAACTTTTCATTATTGTCCGTTTTATTTGCATAAGCTTTTGTGATGTTCGCATAAATATTTTACAAATTAACAATTTTACTGTTTTTGTACTTCTCTATAATGACAGAGGTAATTTTGAGAAAATGTCATTATAGAAAATTATAAACTTGTTATTGAAACCTATATAGCTTTATCTTACTACACAAAGGTATTATTAGGAAAGGACTTTTCTGTACATGGCGAAAATTCCCAGTAGGTTTGATGGTTAACCTGCTAGGTCGTCTGAAATAACATCCAAGATAGCACTTGAAAAATATCATGTTTTGAAGAATATTCCCATGGGCTTTATTCCGCTATATGACTTTCACTTGTTATTTTGTACTTTAATACATCGCTTAATATAAACGTTTAGAAAGATAAATTTGGAATTTCTTTTAGTATACAAGGCTACATTATGAAATTCTGTAAGCATGTGACGAACTTTGATACGTTCGTCATTGCTTTTCTATTAAACTTTGGATAATATGAGATCAAAGTTGAATATAAAACCCAATAGAAACTATTCCTGCGCTCTATAGTAACTGCGGGGAAAATAAATTGCTAACAATCTGGAATTTTATAACAACCTATTGTTTTACTGAACAATCCGTTTATTGTGCATGTGAAAAATACAAACTGAGATGTTCAAACAGATAAAGTTGCACAAATATGCAAATGGAGCTGTAGGCGAATATCTGTATCCTTAAATATTCTCTATTGGATCTTAGAGCCTAATAAGAACTTTGTTACGGTATTCCGTGACTACAAGGAAACAAGAAACGTAAGCAACAAAAATAGGTGGCACCGAGTACCGCCAACAAGAAAAGGAATCGAAAGAATGTCGTGCTAGTTGGAAAGTCGTTGAGAGGGTTGGGTCACGACCAAAAAAAAAGGAAACGAATACCTCAATAGAGAAAATTTATTTACACATTTACAAAACGAAAATCAGCCGTCGGAGAACACAATATTTATCCAATATATCCAGGAGGATTTACATAGTATAAAAGCCTTTGAAACAATCACTAATAAACTCCTTAGTCACCTCAACGTAATTTATATCCTCAATTTCAGTAGTCACATAAAATAAATATATATATATATATATATATATATATATATATATATATATATATATATATATATATAATTAATAGAGAATAATCCACATTTGGAATGCAAATGAATGCTTAATATATATTAATAGTTATTAAGATGAAATGAAAACCCAACTTTGTATTTAAAGTTGAATTACCATTTCAAATCGAACTAGTAATTGAAAACCACTAAAAGAACGGCTACAGCAGGATTTGAACCAGCAACCTCTGATTCACCGGATCAGTGCTCTAACCAATTGAGCTATCTAGCCTAATTGTTTAGATGATGTTATACTTAATACTACTGAAGCTTGGCTCTTGTTAACGATTTTCAATTACGTCTTGCATTTAAGGAAATTTAATCTAGGGATATACATAATTCATGTACTAATAACTTGATCATCCCATTTTTGCAACGTTCGGAATAATACAAACATGTAATTATATTATTATTAATAGAGAATAATCCACATTTGGAATGCAAATGAATGCTTAATATATATTAATAGTTATTAAAATGAAATGAAAACCCAACTTTGTATTTAAAGTTGAATTACCATTCCAAATCGAACTAGTAATTGAAAACCACTAAAAGAACGGCTACAGCAGGATTTGAACCTGCAACCTCTGATTCACCGGATCAGTGCTCTAACCAATTGAGCTATCTAGTCTATCTATCTATCAAACCATCAACACCTACAAAAGATAAAATAAACTGCATTTATAAAATAAACTGCAAATATTGCAATGGATTAAATATTGGTAACACAAAACAGTATTTAAATAGAAGAATTTATGAACATCAGTATTCAATTAGAACCCATAAACAAAATACATCACTATCTAACCATGCACTAAAACACCTACATAATTTTGATTTTGATAACACCAATATTATACAATGTGAACAAAACGATAATAAACGCAATACTTTAGAGATTATACACATTCAAAGTCATTCAATAGTATTAATAATAAAACAGATATAGAAAACTTCACAAAATTTTACAATAACCTTATACATATACAGTAACATTTATGATTTTTTTTAATATCTCCTTATTATAATAGTTATAATTCACTACTACTATTTTTTACATATTTATGTATTTTCACTATTCATTTTTCATCTTTGTCCTATGATTATCAGTTTTATTTATTTATTTTTGTTTTATATATATACAAACATAGTAATCATATTATAATAAATTGAAAGTTATATTATGTTTTAAAATATCTCTAAAATTGTCTACTAAAAATTCTAACTACTTACGAATCACCCAGTATTATAGTTCTTACACAAATAGTTACTTTTAAAAATAGATATATATATATATATATATATATATATATATATATATATAATATAAGTAGTGGGTTTTAGGTCTGCTGGAGGATTAATAAGACTCTTTTTTATTACCTAAATTTTCGAATATATTTATATTCTTCTTCAGAGGTACTATAAAATATACAAACGCATTAACAATAAATAATTACATTTAAGATGTACTTACTAAATTGAGGTTTAAAATATATGTAATGGCATCAGATATATAAATAAAAATAAAAAAATGTAAAAGGTTGTTGAAACATATATATTAAGATGTTCTTTTTTGAAGTATATCATTTAAATTTTGGCAGTTATTTTGTATACCTTTTGTTATTTTTAATATCATAGTTGTATGCATGTACATCATGCTGTACGTATTGATAAATATACAACCGTCAGCAATATGTATACATACATCTACACATACATATATCTTAGTAAATATTAATATATTCAAATATTCAAACATATCATTAATGTTTCAATAACCTTTGTATATCACTTAAATTTAATGTTGGTAATAAAACAAACAACCTATAATTGATCATTTTTCTTTTTTGTGCTAAATTTATTATTTATATATTCATAATTTAGAAGGTATGTATAGATAGAGCTTAGATCATCAACATCCGTCATCTTATTCATTGTATATGGGGTTTTGTAAATATAACACATTTCTAAAAATTTTCTTTTATTTTCGTTTTATCTCTATCAATAATTTTGACATTTTGAAAATCTACATGATGGTCTTTATTTATGATGTGCATTGATAAAGAACATGCATTAGGCTTTACCCGAACATCACTTTTGTGTTGGGTAACACGTTGTTTTAAATTTTGTGACGTTTGGCCTATGTAACTTTGATTGCAATCAATACAATTAATTTTATATATAACATGTCTATCACTAAGAGCCTCTGATGGATCTTTGATTTTTGAAAAGATTTTTCCAATTGATAAAATATTTTTATTCGCTATTTTGATATTAAATTTCTTAAAAATGTTGCATAATTTAGGTGTTAGTTGTTTTATGAAAGGAAGAGGTTTGTATGAAGAATCATGTTTATTTGTATTTACATCAGTTTCAGTAATTGAATCTATAGATTCATTGCAATGACTGAATAGAAGTTTATTTACGAGTGATTTGGGGTAGTTGTTATTTTGAAGAATTTTGCTTAATTTGTATAAATTTTGATTATAAAGGGTAGGATGACATATTCTCTTGATTCTGTTTTTTTGTCCTAATATAAAGTTAATTTTGTCTTATATGGGTGATATGAATGATAGTTAAGAAGTCTACCAGAATTTGAAGGTTTTTGATACCAGTTTAAAATGATTTTATTGTTACTGTTTCTAATTAGTAAAGTATCTAAAAATGGAACACTACAATTTGTTTCCTCTTCGATAGTAAACTGAATACTTTTATTGTAGTTATTAAATAATTGTAATATTTCATTCAATTTATCTTTCGGAATAGATGTTATGATATCATCTGCAAATTTTTAACAAAAGGTAAACGAAATGATAGCATGGGAATTACTGTTATATATATATATATATATATATATATATATATATATAAGTTAGACATATGTGCAACATTTTATTTTACTTGATTACAATTTCTCTTAACAAATTATGATAGTGTAACTAGTTTAATATTAAATATAAAGAGCTCAAGCACTCAAACATATAATGTTAAGAATCTAGTTTAACATAACAAGTTGTGAACTTTATTAGGATTTTGTCATGTAATTTAATTTTAATTTTAATTTTAAGATGTTTTTTACAGAATACTATTTTATTCATGTGACCAATGTTGCTTGATCAACCGAAACGTCTTATGTACAAAAAATAAAAAATCTTATAGATGATTTTAATAAATGACCTCTTTCCCAAGAGTTTTATATACTATATATATATATATATATATATATATATATATATATATATTACTCAAATTTAGACCAGGGTAGAAAAATTAATAAACGACATCAAATAATTTTAATCACCATGTATAAGAAAGCTTTGGGTAATAATACGCTTCATTTAAAGGCATATTGGATAAATTCGTCATTTACTTTTAAACATAGGGTTTATGTTGTTTAGATAATGTTAAACACCATGTATATTAAAGCAGTGGAAAATAGGACGCTTAATTAAAGGCCTACTGTGTAGATTTAAATCATTCAATTAGAATGTAGGGTTTTTGTATATAATCATAATCAACGTTTAGAAGGAAGTAATGTAGAATGTCATTAGATAATACGCATTATTAAAACCGTGGAGCATAAAAACTTATTCGTTTCGTTAAAAATAAGGGATTTAGATTATTCACTAGACGCTTTCTATAAAAAGAAACAGAGTTAAAAGGTTCAATTTGTATTTAATTTAATCGTTCCAAGCACTAAAGCTATCGAGAATTTATAAAAGACATGGGAAAGTCACGTAAGACTTCGGCGTATTAGAACGCAGAACACTTGCAAGAATAATGATGTATATGTTAGTCGATAAACTTCAAGCGTTATGAGTGCAAGTAAGAAAGCGAGTTTGTGGTATAAAGACAAGCGAGATGGAAAGCATTAGCAGTTAAATGAGGGGAAAAATGTGAAACAAGCGCACAGGTTTTAGATAGAACGAACAGACTAGATTGGCGATTAAGGTTAAAATAAGATGCAAACATGAGAGGGGAAAGCATATCAGTTGGTGTGTAAAATTAATTAGTTGTTCTCGGACGTGTTGCGAGGCGTGTGGAAAATTCTTAGATTTCAACTTGGACGTGTGCAAATTTTTAGTAGAATCGCTGTGCCGAGCCGTCGGAAGGGAAAATAGAATGCGAAATTCTAAAAATTGTCCGTCGCGAGACAAATTCGACTTGCAAGCGGACCATTATATAAACCCGGGATAATAGGAGCTTCGCTCTCTTATATTTTTGATTTTATTCCATACTTTAAACAGTTTTGCTCTTTATTTTTTTGATTATTCGATACATTAAGTAGAATACGTGGTGATTACGTGCTACAATAAAAGTTACTATTACACTTGAGAAGATATATAAAAGTAACAAAGTCTAGTTATATTTGCGGGTATTACTGTACCAATTATCCAAATTAATACCGATAAATAAATAAATAGAAGTAGGCAGTTTTTGGTATAGCGTGAAAGAATTACGAATTTCAGTGCTATGTATCGGGAGTGTTAGTAATCAAATGTTATTCGTAAACGTGATTGGATCCACAAAACAAGATTTCGATATACTTAGATGAGTTCCTGAGAAACCCTGAAACCTTTTAGACGAATGGTGGTGTAGAAAAATTTTAAAGGCGGCCAGAAAGCCGAAGAAGTAAACATAAACCAGCTGGAATGGTGGGATTAGCAAGTCCGATGTACATTGAAGCCACGAGTGCATTAACTTTCAGGTAAATTATGTATCTTGTTCGATCTTAGATGTTTTGGTGTGTGTTGAATATCTTTATAATTTGTTTGATAAAAATGGACAGTAGTAAATTTGTATAAACAACAAATTTTTAATTTTAAGGTAAAATTTTCTTGTATAAGTAGAAAGGAGTATTTATCAGGTTTATGTTTTTGATTATGATGAAAATGTGGGTCTGTCTTTGAGCTCAATTAGACTAACCTGTTAAATTAACGTAAAGGGGTGGGAGATGCTCTCTTTTATTCAGACTCAGGTCTGCAAATATTGTTTATTTAATTAGTATGCATCCTACAAGGACTCTATTTCCGGATGCAAATTAAAATGATGACAAATTTGAACTTGAAATTTTATAATGCTGAAATTTATGCAGAAATTTAATTTTGAAATTTTAATGTATTGTGAATATTGGTGTAAATAGAGTTAACGTTGATGTTTGTGGTAGTAATGTGTTTTTTTTTTATGAATGAGGATGGAAGTTTTATCTAGGTGAGCTGCCGAGGCGGAAAGAGTCAAGAGACGATTATCAGAAGGAAATCAACGGACCAGTTAATTTTGAGGGGATCACAGCAAATCTTGACGCCCAATCTGTGGGGCTCGAATGTTCTTTAGAAAGGACCAGTTAATGTTGACGAGGATCACAGCAAATCTTGACGCCCAATTCGTGAGGCTCGATTCTTATAGGGAATCACAGCAATCTTGGCGACCCGAACGTGAGGGCTCGAATTTCAGATAGTGTGTAACTGTTTCAGGAAACTGACGACCCTGAAATTAAGAGCTGAGTGTAAATATTTTTGTAGGTGTGTGAAAGAAGTGTGTATCCGTGTGTGGGGGTGAAAAGTGTGACGGATGCAGAGAAAAAAGTGGCTTCGAAGTCAAGGGGTGGAAATAGGAAGCAGTGATAGGGCTTTATTTAAGACGACAGAAGCAGAAATGGAAGAAGAAGCAGGAGGTAGTAGGGATCAGTCTAAGACGGAGTCAGGAGAAACACGAAATGAGTTAATAATGATAATGTTAGAGGAAATGCGATTAGCTAGGGAGGAATCTAATACAAAATTAGAACAGCTAAGCGATGAATCGAATAGAGCGAGGAAGGAGTCCAACAGAAAATTAGAACAGCTAAGCGATGAATCTAATAGAGCTAGGGAAGAATCGAAGAGAGCGAGGGAGGAGTCCAACCAAAAATTAGAGCAGATAAGCGGGAAAATTGAGTAATCTACTAAAGAATTTACAGAGTTTAAAAATAGTTTTACCGTGAAAATGGGGGAAGTAGAAAGTAGGGTTGATAGAAATGAGAAGAACATTACAGGTCTTCGACAGGAAATGGGACATTTAAGGTCCGAAGTACGTATTTTTTGTGAAGAAGAGATAAATATAAAAATGACTGAAGTAACGTACTCATGTAGGGGTCAGTTAGGCAGGGTAGAACGCGAAGTTGGTAGTATTAAACACAACATGTTCAGTTTAACGGGGGATGGTCCCAGATTTTATACAGGTGGCGCATCATTGGACCAACATATGAAATTTTATGGCGATAACAGGGTAAAACCACAAATTTTTATTAATAGCGTAAGAAATCTAGTGGGAAATTTATTTGATGAACAGACTAAACTAAATACGATAAAAGCTTTATTGAAAGACAATGCGGAAGCATGGTATATTTTAGTAGCACAGGACATAGAGACATATCAGGACTTTGAAAACAAATTTTTACAACATTACTGGAGTGATCACAAACAGGATCAGATTAGGGACGACTTGACTACAGGAAAATTTAAGGGAGAGTTTGCAGGTTCTAGGGAACAATATGCCATACGCAGATACAGTGTGGCCAAACAACTTAATCCACCATTGACGTACAGACAAATAATCAAGTACTTATCACGACATTTTGAACTGGAAATCAGACAACACGTGGGCTTACAAAACATTACAGAACGGGAGACATTTTTAGAATACTTACAGAGATATGACGATGTATGTGTAGGACGGACAAGAGAGATACGTGAACGAAACATTAACACGGTTAGGTTTGACAACAGGACACAAAATTTTTCGAGACGGCCTGACTGCAATAGGAATTTTCGACCGAATTGGGAACGATAAGGACCGGAATACAGAAGAAATAGTGCGACTAGAGGACCGACACCAAGACCTAGTTACACAAGACAGAACAGTTTACCGGAAGTATACAGGACAGTGACGAGAACGCCGAATAGAGACAGGGACACGGATATTAATACGAGGAGGACGTACGCACAGGTTGTAGAAAGACTGCCAGGACCAAGCACGGAAAACAGGACGAGACAGGATTTTTAGAACGCGACAGACCACTAGATTTCTGTGTAAATGTGTATGAACATCCACGTGAATTTTTCAAAATTGAGGAGGAAATAGAGCCAGAAACTGAGGAAAAATTATGTTTGCCAATCATTAATATAGGAATTTTTGAGAATAATGTAGAAGTATTACTTGATACAGGGGCAGAGGCGAGTTTAATATCGGAGGAATTCGTCAGCAAAATTAGGGATAAGGTTTGTGATAGAATTATGCCTATAAAGCGTAGCCATTTAGTAGCTCCAAATAAAAAGAAGTTTGCTGTAGTAAATAGTGTTGTGGTGCTTAGGATAAATATAGGAGGTTTAAGATGTGGACAGGAGTTTGTAATTGTACCTGGACTGAAGTTTCAGAGCATTTTAGGTGTTGACTGTATGATGAAGTTAGGGGTTTTGATAGATATGGAAAGGAAGGTAGTAAGGATTAAGGATAGGGTAGTGCCATGGAAGGGCAGTTATGAAGTCACAGAGGATGACACCAGGTTGAGTATTATTGTAGTAGAGGTAGAGGATGATGGAGTTAAACAGATCAGCACAATAAGATGTCCAGAGGATAGGATAGTAGAGGTTCAAGCTTTATTACAAAAACATGCAGAATTAGTGGGGGTAGAAGCAAGAGCAGCATATCGGGAGCCGGTGAAGGCAGAATTAAATAAAGATACACGAAAAATTAACCAACGGACCAAACCGCAATTCCATTGTCCACCATCCATGGACACACTTTTGACGAGGTTAAGTGGCAAGTTTGTTTTTAGTAAATTAGATTTAAGGAATTTATTCTGGCTGATTCCATTACACAAGGATTCTAGAAGGTACACTGGATTTTCCGTAGAGGGAAAAATCTATAATTGTAAGGTAGTATCGTTTGGTTTGTCCGCAGAAAAGGAAATAATAATAAATGAGAAACAGACAAGTATAGGGACTGAAGAAGAAGCAATATGTAAGAGTCAGGATAATAGGGATGAGTTTATTGTATGTGAGATAATAGGGATAATAAGTATAGATATAGAAGGAGGAGAAATAAGATGAAGAGTATTAGGATGGTGAGAAGAATGACTTGGAGGATCAAGAAAAGAGTCAGATTTAAATAAGAAATGAAGATTAAATGAACAAAATATAGGGATAGAATAGGTGTATAGAGAAGAGTAGAAGTAAGTGTTTATAGAAAATAAAGCTAGGTATATGATAAATATGGGAGATAGTTAGATATAGGATGTATACAGGATGGGAATGAAAATTAGATGTAGGAAGAAAATAAGATAGGTTAAGTGTAGATATTTCTTATAAGATTAGTGGAGAGTCAGGAATAGAATAAGAATAGGATAGGTATATAGGATGTATATAGGATTAGATGGATAAGTAGGATGAAGTTAGGGATAATTTCAGTTTGTAAAATTAGGTGAGAATTAGGAATAGGATAGGGATATAGGATAGGTGTAAATATTTTTAGGATTGGATATAAGTTAGGTAAGTTAGAAAGATAAGTGTATAGGGAAATAGACAATTTTTTTATAATTTTTTTTTTGCAGTCTAGATATTTCATATTTGAATTCATATAAGTGGGATTATTTGTATTCAAATAGGGGGAAAATACTCAAATTTAGACCAGGGTAGAAAAATTAATAAACGACATCAAATAATTTTAATCACCATGTATAAGAAAGCTTTGGGTAATAATACGCTATATTTAAGGCATATTGGATAAATTCGTCATTTACTTTTAAACATAGGGTTTATATTGTTTAGATAATGTTAAACACCATGTATATTAAAGCAGTGGAAAATAGGACGCTTAATTAAAGGCCTACTGTGTAGATTTAAATCATTCATTTAGAATGTAGGGTTTTTGTATATAATCATAATCAACGTTTAGAAGAAAGTAATGTAGAATGTCATTAGATAATACGCATTATTAAAACCGTGGAGCATACGAATTTATTCGTTTCGTTAAAAATAAGAGATTTAAATTATTCACTAGACGCTTTCTATAAAAAGAAACAGAGTTAAAAGGTTCAATTTGTATTTAATTTAATCGTTCCAAGCACTAAAGCTATCGAGAATTTATAAAAGACATGGGAAAGTCACGTAAGACTTCGGCGTATTAGAACGCAGAACACTTGCAAGAATAATGATGTATATGTTAGTCGATAAACTTCAAGCGTTATGAGTGCAAGTAAGAAAGCGAGTTTGTGGTATAAAGACAAGCGAGATGGAAAGCATTAGCAGTTAAATGAGGGGAAAAATGTGAAACAAGCGCACAGGTTTTAGATAGAACGAACAGACTAGATTGGCGATTGAGGTTAAAATAAGATGCAAACATGAGAGGGGAAAGCATATCAGTTGGTGTGTAAAATTAATTAGTTGTTCTCGGACGTGTTGCGAGGCGTGTGGAAAATTCTTAGATTTCAACTTGGACGTGTGCAAATTTTTAGTAGAATCGCTGTGCCGAGCCGTCGGAAGGGAAAATAGAATGCGAAATTCTAAAAATTGTCCGTCGCGGGACAAATTTGACTTGCAAGCGGGCCATTATATAAACCCGGGCTAATAAGAGTTTGGCTCTCTTATATTTTTGATTTTATTCGATACTTTAAACAGTTTTGCTTTTTATTTTGTGATTATTCGATACTTTAAGTAGAATACGTGGTGATTACGTGCTACAATAAAAGTTATTAGTACACTTGAGAAGATAAATAAAGGTAACAAAGTCTAGTTATATTTGCGGGTATTACTGTACCAATTATCCAAATTAATAACGATAAATAAATAAATAGAAGTAAGCAGTTTTTGGTATAGCGTGAAAGAATTACGAATTTCAGTGCTATGTATCGGGAGTGTTAGTAATCAAATGTTATTCGTGAACGTGATTGGATCCACAAAACAAGATTTCGATATACTTAGATGAGTTCTTGAGAAACCCTGAAACCTTTTAGACGAATGGTGGTGTAGAAAAATTTTAAAGGCGGTCAGAAAGCCGAAGAAGTAAACATAAACCAGCTGGAATGGTGGGATTAGCAAGTCCGATGTGCATTGAAGCCACGAGTGCATTAACCTTCAGGTAAATTATGCATCTTGTTCGATCTTAGATGTTTTGGTGTGTGTTGAATATCTTTATAATTTGTTTGATAAAAATGGACAGTAGTAAATTTGTATAAACAACAAATTTTTAATTTTAAGGTAAAATTTTCTTGTATAAGTAGAAAGGAGTATTTATCAAGTTTATGTTTTTGATTATCATGAAAATGTGGGTCTGTCTTTGAGCTCAATTAGACTAACCTGTTAAATTAACGTAAAGGGGTGGGAGATGCTCCCTTTTATTCAGACTCAGGTCTGCAAATATTGTTTATTTAATTAGTATGCATCCTGCAAGGACTCTAAATCCGGATGCAAATTAAATTGATGACAAATTTGAACTTGAAATTTTATAATGCTGAAATTTATGCAGAAATTTAATTTTGAAATTTTAATGTATTGTGAATATTAGTGTAAATAGAGTAAACGTTGATGTTTGTGGTAGGAATGTGTTTTTTTTTTATTAATGAGGATGGAAGTTTTATCTAGGTGAGCTGCCGAGGCGGAAAGAGTCAAGAGGCGATTATCAGAAGAAAGTCAACGGACCAGTTAATTTTGAGGGGATCACAGCAAATCTTGACGCCCAATCTGTGGGGCTCGAATGTTTTTTAGAAAGGACCAGTTAATGTTGACGAGGATCACAGCAAATCTTGACGCCCAATTCGTGAGGCTCGATTCTTATGGGGAATCACAGCAATATATATTAACCTGCAAAATCACTGGAATAACTGATAAAAAATATTTACGATTTTCGCATTCACTGTTGGAGAGAAGCGATACGCCACAATAATAGTAAATGTGAGAGCAGGACGAACCGCGTTCGTCAAGGATAATCGGAACCAGATAACAAGGAAATAATAAACCGCGATCTTAGATGCTATTGAATTTTTGTGGGAAGCCTTGCATCACAATGTTTCATATTATTTTAGTAACATTCTAGAAAATAGATAATTTGTATATATGGAAGCGTTTATTAAAAACAGGAATCAGTCAATTCTATTCAGTAAATTCATTCGTTAGATGCAGTCGATCCTTAACTTCGATTGCAAAATGGTATTTTAAGTCGCGGGCTGTTGCTTTGCGAAGTGATGTTTGAAGTATACAGTAAGCACCCATAAATCTAATAATTATTGAGTTACAATGTATAAAGAAGCGATGTTTTAAACGTAAGTTACAAAGAGAACTGGAAGTTATAAATTACAAAGAATAATGGAAATTCTTCAAGGTGACGCTTTTTAAAAATTTTATTAAATAATCGAAAGGAAGACTTAACCAGAAATATACTATGGTAATTGCTTTTTGAAATTAGGATTTAAATATAAAAAATCTTGTAAGCTGATTTGACATCAATTTACAATAAGAAGATATTTTATTACGAGGTACGTTCTCGTGGATTCTGGAAGTATTACTTTCAGATTTAATTTTAACGGATTGGATTAATTATATCTAATTTAAGAAATAATAAGTGTTAATCATATAATTTTTTTTTGTAAAGGATTTTTACCAGGAAAATTTGTGATCGGAGTTCGAAAATTTTTAAAATAGCGTTATGTTAAAGAACTTTACCTCTTCATTGTAATTTCTTAACTTCCATTTCTTTGTGTAAGGTACGTTTAAAACATCGCTTTTTATTCATTGCAACCTTGTAATTATTCAATTACAGTATGCTTGCTGCATACTTCACATATTATCTTCGCAAAACCACAGCCCGCGGCTTAAATCAAAATAACATTTCGCGATCGAATTTACGAATCGATTGAATCTTCGTTTTTAATAAACGCTTCCTTATATTTCCAAATTATCTATATGTAGAAGGTAGTATAATAGTATGGAACATTATGATGCAAGGTGTCCCAGAAAAACTCATTAGCGTTTAGTACCTCATAATCCCGTTCCACTTATTCGTGACGCGTGCTGCTTCGTTTTTATTTAATACCTAAAGTTAATGCTCGCGGTCCTCTTATATCCTACAGTGAATTCAAAGATCATAAATATTTATTATCAGTTTTTATTACGCTAGAAAACTCTAGATAATCAAAGTGTTACAAGGACGAAGTATTGTAATACGCCACGAGGAACACTCAAAAAATTTATCGGTAATCAACTTACCATTCTTGAACATTCTGAATGAGTTATTCAGGTCAGGTTTCTTTGTATACATAATACTAATATTCTAAAACGATATTTTTGTATTTCAACAAGAATAAAAGAAAAGACATCTTTTACATACCAGGTTCGGCATCTTAGCCTTATAAGGAACTTGTTTATCGCACAAGAAGGCAGTCAGATTCAAGAGAACGAAAGTTTATTCTGGTTCGAAGATAATCACACATTTTGAGAGAGGGACAAATCAGAAAACCATCCTGAATGACAAATTCATGTAAACACCAGTTGTGTATTGATGGACATAATTCAGAGGTTTACCAATTAGAAAATTACACCCGATCATAACTATTTATATTATTTATACCAAAGGAGAAATATTAAATTAAAACTAAGGATCAACGTAATTAGTGTATTATATTATAATAATAAAAGGAAATGTTACATAAATCAAGACTAACTTGTGATTGTAAAGGGTATTAATATAAAGGTAAAAATAAGAATACTTTTTTATGCAAAGAGGTGGGACGTTTAATGTAACATGGCAAGGCGACGGCGAATTAACATGTTTCAGTACAAAAAGAAGTTATGATGCTTGTACTCAATTAGATTTAGATGATGCAATAAGCTGAAAGTAGTTGCTCTCTTTGTTTAAACATATAGTTTAGAATTTTGTAAAAGAAGTGCCTAAATAAGCAGGATCCACTAGAAATACGTGTCTTCCGGAGAATCATCCCTAGTCCCGACGAGTTAGCGCCCATTAACTTAATACCTACGAAACGCTTCAAAGTAGGTGTTTTAATAACGTAGTTTTTATTGCACCTACTTATTGTTACATTTGGTAAATTTCTTTCCATCTGTATAATTGTTTCTGCAGGAATCCACTTTTACACAACTGTAGTTAACAATGCTCCTTCAGTTTGTTACAAAATTTCCGCCCCTTATGGGCAATTCAAAATTTAAAAATTGAACGTTTTATTCCCCAGGAACATATACCTATGCTCGAAGGGCTGTAGGTTGGTCTTACAGACCTTTTGCAAATATAATAATTATATGCGCTCTAAATCTATATATGAAATGCATAAAAAATATCTCGAATAGAAAAAACAAAGTACTCGTCCAAGACATCTATTTTTATTACAATTTGGTGACGATTTAGCACTAGGAAATACGAAAATTCGTGCTAACGATAAAAGCCTTCGTGTACTCATAGAAGTGTTCTAAAAGATTACAATATTGAAATAACCTGTCCTACACGTAATTAAGTTGTAGAACCAAGAAAATGAAGTGGATGTTATGAGTGCTAACGAAAGGATGACAAACAAAATAACAAAGCTGTGGCGTTTGCAAAAATTTTGTTTGTGAGAGGCATTGAAGAAGGATTACCACAGTTGCTTACCTGGATTATGCTTCCAGTGATTAGAACTAAATAATTTTTTCATTTATGACTGTGAGTGTGAATTATTAATTCCATTTCTTCTTTCTTAAGCATTTGGACCGTTTATTTTGAAAGTGGCGTAAGCCCATTTTCTCTTATTTCGAGAAAATTAAAGGTTTACATATCTGCTATTTAAAAGATTTAGGCAAATTATATGAAGTCTGGAAATGTTTCTACTGTTTTTTCAATATGTAATTTGGTTATATAAATTTGCTTTAGGTGTATTTTACTAAACTGATGCATACTTATGGACTGCAAATCGACTTAACGCAACCTTCAAAATTAGACAATTGTTAAATTCTTTAATGTCAATTTTGAAAATCAAATATCACTTTAAAATATTTCATATTAATCCAATTTTGTTTATAAATAATTACACGCTTTTAGGATACGATCAATTCGTCCAGTAGATATTTGGAAAGTATCAATGCAAAACTTCTTACATGCTAAAATGTTTCCACCAAAAATGACCAGGTAAAATTTATAAGCATATGCCCTTATAGTGCCCCAATTATTTCTAGGCCTTCTTCTACTATTGACAGCTTCACGTTGAACATTATAATAGAAAAATACATTTTGATTATTAAAGTCATCCGTATTCCAGAACTTACCAAAAATTTCTATACGTTGTGTTTTATTAATACGTTCTATACATTTCTTCGAGCAATTACAATTTTTGGATTCAAATTTTTGCTGGAATAGGTTTTCCTGTTTTTGTATAGTGCTTTTGTCCAGTATTTCCCTTAACTTTGTTTATTTGTTGCATGCATTTTCTTTATTTTGTTCTGCTAAGTTCTCAGTAACAACATCCTCATCTGTTGAAGATTCTACCTCTATTATTCTTCTTGTCTTTTAACGATTCGTTAATTTGTTGCTCATTGCAGAATTATCTTCATCATCTGAATCTAAGATTATTCTTCTGTTTATATTCATGGGCTTTATTTCTGTGTGAATTTATTTAAAATTAAATAAAACAAATATTTTTAATTGTCATAAAATAATATTGATTTACCATTTGTTCTTACCTATATCACTTATCTGATGTTAATATGAAGTTATCCATTTTAGGAAAAAAGTAGAATAAGTAGCAGGAACCCCTGACACATAATATGACACAATATAAAACAAAATTTACATTTGATATAAAGTAACAGGTTACTGATTGCCAGCCATCTGTTAAGCCAGCTAGATCTGTCAATTGGACTTACACCACCTTCATTATAGATGAGTTTGCAATTTCATTTACGGGCCAATTTTAAATTATTGTACAAAACATGGGAATTTTTAAGAAATTAAATAAGGACAAGTTATACATAAAACTTTACATTAAACTAAGCGTGAATTACGTGATATCTCATTTTCTCAAAAATTGACTTACACCACTTTCAAAATTAACGGTCTATTTATATTTCATATTTAGTACTATCATTTTTAATAAAATTCCGCTTTGACGTTCTTTATTTCACTATTACTATTAATAAAATAATGGTAGACCATCGCGACCCCCACTTTGGCACTTACATTGTTGTAGAGGACTCGCAGTACTATGGGTTAATAACCATAGAAGTTTACAAACACGAAAATAACATCTTCTTACGAACAACCAAATATATTAATTAAATAATAGTAGTATCATCTGCTTTCACATTGACATCTGTACACAAAGAACCACAGACAAGAGAGATCTGTCAAGAGTATTAGAGTGTTGCCATGTTTATTATAATTCAGTGCATTATACAGCACATTTGAAATTTCAATTCATCTTTGGAGGATTAAACATTTGTCTTGAAGCTCATGGTAATCGCATTACACCTTGATATTTACTTTCTTAGTGTTTGCTAAGATAACTATACTTTACATAGAAAATCTTGAATTAGAATAAATATGTCTAATATTCATAATGAAATCCACACCGTATGTATAAGTTGCAGTGTATTTTACTAGAAAGTGCACTTTCATTTATTCCGTTGCAGTTTTTCAAGGTGGTTTTCAAAACAACCTATATTAATGGCATAGTTCTGCTTAGCTTCCAACTTTTATATTATGTTGTCATTGTAATATCAATACACACTTGAAGTGTATGTCAGATACCCGAATCTTACATCATGTCCAATGTAGATGTGATATAAAAATTCCTCCAGAATTTAAGCGGAAACTCCAGTCTGATATAAATTTAAATCAAATCTAACGATTGGCATTTGTGATTACTTCGAATAAACGAAATCGACCATTAACCAGTTCCTCTCGACTAATCTTGGCTCTTATCCAGCACATGCATTGCAAACTGAAGATCAAGGATGTGGTTGCAGCGCCCACATTTAGTTTATAGCAGCAAACATGCTTTCACGAAAAGTTCTTGCGTTCCTATATGAAATAGAAGCCTTGCAGCTTATACGCCTCTTTCAACTTAAAATTGGAATAGCCTAAGGTATTAAGTTAACATTGATCTTCTGGTATATTTTTTTATAGTCCAGGTAAATTTCATCTTATATATGAATTGCAGGTTGCTTTCGTTCTTTAAAACTGTGGTCATAATTGTGAGCGTTTTAGAATTTATATAATTTTCATTATATGCTTTTTACTTTCCCGAAGATTCTGATAAAAACATGAATCTTAAAGATATTGAATTTTAACAGCAATTAGAAGTGCTTGTAGATTTTGATTTGGATATGTTCTAAGGCATTTTTGGAGAATAGTATGGGATACATTACATAGGAAAAAGAGGTAGATGTCGACCTAGATCAGATAGTGGTAGATGCAGACTGTGCAAATTTCAGGGAAACCTGTAGGTTAGTTCAGAATAGGAAACAATAATGGTACGCGTCTAACCAGTTTCACGACTAAAGATCTAATGATGATGACATATAAAATATACTTATATACAAAATTAGCTTATCTTATTTTTCGTCGTTCATTTGTTACGTAACTTTCAAAGCTACGCTGAGCCCTCGTTACAACGTTAAAAAATGCTTGTTTATTATAAACTGCTATGATTTTTAAATAAATAAATATACTTCCCCTTTTTATAATGGATTACTGCTGTTAAACGTATAAAAGCTCTTCTGCAATATAGACTTCCAACGTTGCCTGAAATGATTTTATCCCCTTTACCTGTTAATTATTTTTGCTCTAATAGCGTTCCACGGTCTTGGACTATACCTCTAATTCAAATATCTAGGGTTCGTTGTTATTTAAACTGTTTGATATATATCCACATTTTAGAGGGTTTTGTAAAGATATGGACTTGCTTATTAAATTTAAACACTATTTATGCCCTCTATCGAAATCTCGCAATACTTGTAAAAACCAACTAACCTAAGCTTTACTGTATATGATTTTAACTACAACAAAATGTCTGTCTATGATAATGTTATATGAAACCACAGTCTCGATATAGAAATCATTCTTATACAAACATTACTATTTAAACGAACTTTTACCTTCTAACTTTGCCTGGAGTTGTTGAGTCCTCCTTACAGCGTGTAGGATGTAACGTAAAACTTTTCTCTCACAGATTAATACCTGCAAGGGACACTAGGATCTTACCTGCGACATGACCTGTGCTATTTTACAAAAATAATGGTAAGTTCTTATTTAACCCCTTAAAAATAAATTACGTACAATTTGCATTCCTGACGAATAGGGCAATCTGTAACAAAAATGCATGTTAAGTAATACAAACTTACCAACTATCACTTTATGCACCTAAACTAAACTCCGATCTACACACTTTGAGATGCAGAAAAGAATCTGTAAAGAAGATGTGAAGAACTGATTTCAAAATTTGACGTTTCTATTTCCTGGCTATAACGTCAAGGGATCACTATTTTTACGTTTTTATGACAAAAAATTTAAGACTGTCAGAAAACAAAGTGATATATTTGCAGCCACATTTGAGGTGTGGAATATATTTGTGAGTAACTCTAGACGGTTTTTATAGTTCGTTGAATATTTTACCGTTAACAAAGAGTTAGTTTCCTTCAGAGGACGGCGCTCCTTTAGCCAATATAGAGGTGAAACCAGTCAAATATTGCATTAAACTTCAGGTTACTGCCGATGTTTCAACGTCTTAACTTTTTAACTGACAGGTATACATTCGCAAACTTCTTGGTGCTGCAAGAGAACAAACTCAAAGGCTTTGTGTGATAAAAGATTTAGTTGCAGCTTATAATTATGATTCATATAGATAGTTTTTTCGAGTTTGTTCCCTTGACTATCTTTTTGCTAATCAAAATCTTACTCGACTGGGGACAATGCGCAAAAATAAAATTAGATAACGTCATATAAATTAAAAATAACTTTTCTTTACGAAAATCAAAGACAAAAAAGGTAAAATGGTTCATTTATTATCTACACAACACTACGACGATATGTATTTCGAGAGGTCGAGAAAAGTGACTAATTATTTTAGACAACAACGACACTAAAGGGGTATTACTAATGAAGATAAATTTGTGAGAGAATATATGTAACACGTCCGCATTATATTAGATAGAAATCAGGTGCCAAAATAGAGAATTAATCTTAAACGGGCAAAATAAATATGAATGTACCCTGTCTATCATGATTTCACAAACAGCAATGTTTAATGATTTTTAGACAGTATTAAACTACAATGCCATCATTATATTTTTTGTATAATACATAGTTGAACGTAACTCAGGTCAACAAATTTTTCCAAAACAGCAAAGAATAACTGTTTCAGTATTACGTTTTGCGAATTCGTATTCAAAGATGCAAGCTTAAGTAATTATCAGAGTTAGTTGTGTTAACAAAATGGTTACAATAGTAAGTCTTCATAGCGTGATTACGTTGTCTTAAGAAAGCTATTTAAAAATTTAAAAAAGTAACAGTGGGATTATTAATATTCGTGTTTCATACACTAATTACCCCAATAATTAGAGAGCTTTTTAAAAATTAAAAAATAAGTTGAAGAAAATTAACCCTACCGAGAAACAAATGTGGTTGCAATACAAAGTAATCTTCCAGACTAGATAACAGTAATATAATTACAATGTAATTAAATCACTTAAATGCAGCGTTAATTTGGTAAGGCTCCTAAATATTAGGTTACAAATGTTGTTATTTCACATACTAATCAAATACCATATAATAAAGAAGATTACAATGTATCCAATTGTAGGATTGCCCAATACATACGACAGAAGTAATCACGCAATTTTCTGGTCATTTTATACAAGCTCAATATTTAGACAGTACAACAATGACATACCCCTCGATGTATTGGAGAAGTGGAAAAAATGGCAGGTGCGAGACACCCGACAGAATCAATTATTTGCAAGCGAATGACGAAAACGCATAAGTGGGTGACCGTGGGAGGGTAGTCGGGTACACAACGGGAGTCAAACGGAGTGATGTCCACGGCTTTCCAACGGAATCAACAATACTAAGGTAACTTGGACGGACTGATTCCAAAGCAGCAGAGGGTGCAGATCATAAGACCATCGGAATATTTACTTAATTCTGGCTTCATAAAATTCTTTATGCACATTAAAGCTCAACTATACGCTTAGTAGCTAATTAGAAACTTTTTCTATTGCATGTTAATGTTTCTTCCGTGAAATATTGATGAAACTGTAGAACGTCCACAATTAGTCTATGTGTGGTGTAATTGTTTTAGATGTACAAAACGTGATAATGCAATAAGCTAAAGCTAGTTGCTTTTACTGTTTAAACATACAGTCTAGCATTCTTTAAAAAGAAGTATACTGCAACGAGATGCTTAAATAAGCATCATCCACTAGAAATATGTGTCCTCCGGAGAATCATCCCTAGTTCCGGCGAGTTGGCGCCCATTAATTTAATACCTAAAAAACGCTTCAAAGTAGGTGTTTTGATAACGTAGTTTTTAATGCACCTACTTATTCTTACATTTGGCAAATTTCTTTCCATTTCTGTAATTGTTACTGCAGGAACCCACTTCCACACCACTGTAGTTAGCAGTGCTCCTTCGCCTTGTTACAAAATTTCCGCCCCTTATGGGTAACTCAAAATTTAAAAAATTAACGTTTTATTCTCCCTATGCTCGAAGGGCTGGTTTTACAAACTTTTTACAAATATAATAACTATATTCGCTCTTATATGAAATGCATACAAAAACATCCTCGAATAGAAAAAACAGAGTTCTCGTTCAAGGCATCTATTTTTATTATAATTTGGGACGATCTAGAATTAGGAAATACGAAAATTCGTGCTACCGATAAAAGATTTCGTATACTCATAAAAAGGGTTGTAAAAGATTGCAATATTGAAATAACCTGTCCTACACGTAATTAAGTTGTAGATCCGAGAAAATGAGGTGGATGCTATGAGTGTTCACGAAAGGATGATAAACAAACTAACATAACCTGTGGCGCTTGCAAAATTTTGTTTATGACAGGCATCGAAGAAGGATTACCACAGTTGCTTACCTGGATTATGCTTCCAGTGATTAGAATTAGAGAATTTTTTTATTTATAACTGGGAGTGTGAATTATTAATTCCATTTCTTCTTTCTTAAGCATTTGGACAGTTTATTTTGAAGTGGTGTAAGTCCATTTTCTCTTATTTCGAGAAAATTAAAGTTAACATATCTGTTAATTAAAAGATTTAGGCAAATTATATGAAGTCTGGCAATGTTTCTACTGATTTATCAATATGTAATTTGGTTTTATAAATTTGTTTTAGGTGTATTTTACTAAACTGATGCATACTTATGGGCTGCAAATGGACTTCAAAATTAGACAATTGTTAAAATCGTTTAATTTCAATTTTGAAAAATCAAATATCACTTAAAAATATTTCATATTAATCCAATTTTGTTTATAAATAATTACACGCGTTTAGGATACGATCAATTCGTCCAGTAGATATTTGGAAAATAGCAATGCAAAACTTCTTACATACTAAAATGTTTCCACCAGAAGTGACCAGGTAAAATTTATAAGCATGTGCCCTCATAGTGCCCCAATTATTTCTAGACCTTCTACTATTGACAGTTTCACGTTGAACATTATAATAGAGAAATACATTTTGATTATTAAAGAAATCCATATTCCAGAACTTACCAAAAATTTCTATACGTTGTGTTTCACTAATACGTTCAATACATTTCTTCGAGCAATTACAATTTTTGAATTCAAATTTTTTGTTGGAATAGGTTTTCCTGTTTTTGTATAGTACTTTTGTCCAGTATTTTGTTTAATTTTGTTTATTTGTTGCATGTATTTTCCTTTATTTTGTTCTGTTAAGTTCTCAGTAACAACATCCTCATCTGTTAAAGATTCTAGCTCTATTATTCTTCTTGTCTTTTAACGATTCGTTAATTTGTTGTTCATTGCAGAATTATCTTCATCATATGAATCTAAGATTATTCTTCTCTTTATATTCATGGGCTTTATTTCTGTGTGAATTTATTTAAAATTAAATAAAACAAATATTTTTAATTGTCATAAAATAATATTGATTTACCATTTGTTCTTACCTATATCACCTATTTGATGTTAATATGAAGTAATCCATTTTAGTAAAAAAGTAGAATAAGTAACAGGAACCCTTGACACATAATATGACACAATATAAAACAAAATTTACATTTGATATAAAGTAACAGGTTACTGATTGCCAACCATCTGCTAAGCCAGCTAGATCTGTCAATTGGACTTACACCACCTTCATTATAGATGAGTATGCAATTTCATTTACCGACCAATTTTAAATTATTGTACAAAACATGGGAATTTTTAAGAAATTAAATAAGGACAAGTTATACATAAAACTTTACATTAAATTAAACGTGAATTAAGTGATATCTCATTTTTTCAAAAATTGACTTACACCACTTTCAAAATTAACGGTCTATTTATATTTCATATTTAGTACTTTCATTTTTAATAAAATTCCGCTTTGACGTTCTTTATTTCACTATTACTATTAATAAAATAATGGTAGACCATCGCGACCCTACTTTGGCACTAACATTGTTGTAGAGGACTCGCAGTACTATGGGTTAGTAACCATAGAAGTTTACAAACACGAAAATAACATCTTCTTACGAACAACCAAATATATTAATTAAATAATAGTAGTATCATCTGCTTTCACATTGACATCTGTGCACAAAGAACCATAGACAAGAGATCTGTCAAGAGTATTAGAGTGTTGCCATGTTTATTATAATTCAGTGCATTATACAGCACATTTGAAATTTCAATTCATCTTTGGAGGATTAAACATTTGTCTTGAAGCTCATGGTAATCGCTTTACACCTTGATATTTACTTTCTTAGTGTTTGTTAAGATAACTATACTTTACATAAAAATCTTGAATTAGAATAAATATGTCTAATATTCACAATGAAATCCACGCCGTATGTATAAGTTGCAGTGTATTTTTACTAGAAAGTGCACTTTCATTTATTCCGTTGCGGTTATTCAAGGTGGTTTTCAAAACAACCTATATTAATGGCATAGTTCTGCTTAGCTTCCAACTTTTATATTATGTTGCCATTGGGATATCAATACACGCTTGAAGTGTATGTCACATACCTAAACCTTTCATCATTGGACCGAAGAGAGCATCATGTCCAATGTAGCTAGCTGTGACATGAACATTCCTCCAGAATTTATGCAGAAACTCCAGTCTGATATAAATTTAAATCAAATCTAACGATTGACATTTGTGATTACTTCGAATAAACGAAATCGACCATTAACCAGTTCCTCTCGACTAATCTTGGCTCTTATCCAGCACATCCATTGCAAACTGATGATCAAGGATGTGGTTGCAGCACCCACATGTAGTTTATAGCAGCAAACATGCTTTGACGAAAAGTTCTTGCGTTCTTATTTGAAATAGAAGCCTTGCAGCTTATACGCCTTTCTCAACTTAAAATTAGAATAGCCTCAGATATTAAGTTAACATATAGATCTTCTGGTATATTTTATGATATTCTATGTAAATTAGAGCTTACATATGAAGTGCAGGTTGCTTTCGTAATTTAAAACTGTTTGGTCGGAATTATGAGCGTTTTAGAATTTATATAATTTTCATTATATACTTTTTACTTTCCCGAAGATTCTGATAAAAACATGAAACTTAAAGATATTGAATTCTAACAGCAATTAGATGTGCTTGTAGATTTTGATTTGGATATGTTCTAAGGCGTTTTTGGGGAATAGTATGGGATATATTACATAGGAAAAAAGAGGTAGATGTAGACCTATATCAGAGAGTGGTAGATGCAGACTGTGCAAATTTCAGGGAAACCTGTAGGTTACTTTAGAATAGGAAACAATGATGGTACGCGTCTAACCAGTTCCAGGACTAAAGACCTAACGATGATGACATATAAAATATACTTATATACAAAATTAGCTTATCTTATTTTTCGTCGTTCATTTGTTACGTTACTGTCAAAGCTACACTGAGCCCTCGTTACAACGTTAAAAATGCTTGTTTGTTATAAACTGCTATGATTTTTAAATAAATAAATATACTTCCCCTTTTTATTATGGATTACTGCTGTTAAACGTATAAAAGCTCTTCTGCAAGCTCTTCTTCCAACGCTGCTTGAAATGATTTTAATCCCCATTACCTGTTAATTATTTTTGCTCTAATAGCGTTCCACGGTAATGTACTATACCTTTAATTCAAATATCTAGGGTTCGTTGTTATTTAAACTGTTTGATATATATCCACATTTTAGAGGGTTTTGTAAAGATATGGACTAGCTTATTAAATTTAAACACTATTTATACCCACTATCGAAATCTCGCAATACTTGTAAAAACCAACTAACCTTAGCTTTACTGTATATAATTTTAACTACAACAACATGCCTGTCTATGCGAATGTTATATGAAACCACAGTCTCGATTCAGAAATCATTCTTATACAAACATTACTATTTAAACGAAGTTTGACCTTCTAATTTTGCCTAGAGTTGTTGAGTCTTTCTTACAGCGTGTAGGACGTTACGTAAAACACCTCTCTCACAGATTAATACCTGCAAGGAACACTAGGATCTTACCTGCGACATGAACTGTGCTATTTTACAAAAATAATGGTAAGTTCTTATTTAACCCCTTAAAAATAAATTCCGTACAATTTGCATTCCTGGTAGATAGGACAATCTGTAACAAAAATGCATGTTAAGTAATACAAATTCACCTAACTATCACTTTAGGTACCTAAACTAAACTCCAATCTACACACTTTGAGATGCAGAAAAGAATCTGTAAAGAAGATGGGAAAAACTGATTCCAAAATTTGACGTTTCCATTTCCTGGTTATAACGGCGAGGGATCAATATTTTTACGTTTTTATGACAAAAAATCTAAGACTGTCAGAAAACAAAGTAAAATATTGGCAGCCACATTTGAGGTCTGGAATATATTTGTGAGCAACTCTGGTCAGTCATTATAGATAGTCCTTTGAATATTTTACCGTTAACGAACAGTTAGTTTACGTCAGAGGACGGCGCTCCTTTAGACAAATATAGAGGCGAAACCAGCAAATATTGCTTTCAGCTTCAGGTTACTGCCGATGCTTCAACGTCTTACCCTTTTACCTGAAAAGTATACATTCGCAAACTTCTTGGTGCTGCAAGAGAACAAACTCAAAGACTTTGTGTGATAAAAGATTTAGTTGTAGCTTATTATAGTTATGATGGAGTCATTCATATCAATAGTTTTTTGAGTCCATTCCTTTGACTACCTTTTTGCTAAGCAAAATCTTACTCGACCGGGGACAATGCGCAAAAATAAAATTAGATAACATCAAATAAATAAAAAATAACTTCTTTTTACGAAAGTCAAAAACAAAGAAAAGCAAAGTGGTCCATTTATTATCTACTCAACATCAGGACGATATATATTTAGAGAGGACGAGAAAAGTGACTAATTATTTTATACAACATCGACACTAAAGGGGGTATTAATAATTTAGATAAATTTGCGAGAGAATTTATGTAACACGTCCGCATTATATTATATAAAAATCAGGTGCCAATAGAGAGAATTAATCTGAAACGGGCAAAATAAATATGAATGCACCCTGTGTATTATGATTTCACAAAGAGCAATGTTCAATGATTTTTAGGCAGTATTAAACCACAATCCCATCATTATATATTTTTTGTATAATACATAGTTGAACGTTACTTAGGTCAACAAGTTTTTCCAAAACAGCAAAGAATAACTGTTTCAGGATTACGTTTTGCGAATTCGTATTCAAAGATGCAAGCTTAAGTAATTAATAGAGTTAGTTATGTTATCAAAATGTGCACAAGAAGGCAGTCAGATATCAAGAGAACGAAAGTTTATTCTGGTTTGAAAATCATCACACATTTTGAGATAGGGACAAATCAGAAAACCATCCTAATTGACAGATTCGTGTATACACCAGTTGTGTATTTATGGACATAACTCAGAGGTTTACCAATTAGAAAATTACATCCGATCATAACTATTTATATTATTTATACAAAAAGTGAAATACTAAATTAAAACTAAGGATCAACGTAATTAGTGTATTATATTATTATACTAAAGGGAAATGTTACATAGATCAAGACTAACTTGTGATTGTAAAGGATATTAATATAAAGTTAAAATGAAGTATACTTTTATATGCAAAGAGGTAGGACGTTCAATGTAACATGGCAAGGCGACGGCGAATTGACATGTTTCAGTACAAAAAAAGTTATTATGCTTGTACTCAAATTTAGATTTAGATGATTCAATAAGTTGAAGCTAGTTGCTTTTTCTGTGTAAACATATAGTTTAGAATTTTGTAAAAAGCAGTATATTGCAACCAGGTGCTTAAATAAGCAGGATCCACTAGGAATACGTGTCCTTCGGAGAATCATCCCTAGTCCCGACGAGTTGGCGCCAGTTAATTTAATACCTAAAAAGCGCTTCAAAGTAGGTGTTTTGATAACGTAGTTTTTATGCAACTACTTATTGTTACATTTGGCAAATTTCTTTCCATTTCTTTAATTGTTTTGCAGGAACCCGCTTCCACACCACTGTAGTTAACAGTGCTCCTTCAATTTGTTACGGAGTTTCCGCCCCTTATGGACAACTCAAAATTTAAAAATTGAACGTTTTATTCCCCTGGAACATATACATATACTCGAAGGGTTACAGGCTGGTCATACAGATTTTTTACAAATATAAGAATTATATGCGCTCTAAATCTATATATGAAATGCATACAAAAACATCCCGAATAGAAAAACAGAGTTCTCGTCCAAGACATCTATTTTTATTACAATTTGGCGACGATCTAGCACTAGGAAATACGAAAATTCGTGCTAACGATAAAAGGTGCACTCATAAAAGGTGTTGTAAAAGATTGCAATATTGAAATAACCTGTCCTAAACGTAATTAAGTTGTCGATCCGAGAGGTGGATGTTATGAGTGTTCACGAAAGTATGAGAAAGAAATTAACATAAGCTGTGGCGCTTGCAAAAATTTTGTTTTGTGAGAGGCATTGAAGAAGGGTTACCACAGTTGCTTACCTGGATTATACTTCCAGATTATAAAGTGTAGGGATGGATTCGGGCCGGGCCGGACCGGGCTTTTAGATGCGGCCCGGCCCGGCCCGAAATAATTTGCTCCGGCCCGGCACGGTGGCCCGGCCCGAACCAAAATGCATCGGCCCGGCTTGAGGCCCGGCTTGAATTTCGGGCCGGGCTTCGGGCCGGGCCGGGCCGATTCGGGCCGGAATGTAACTAAAACCTTAAGTGATGTATAGATTTTTTAACATCCAAATGGAAAGTATCATTTGTTATTATATGTATTTTCGGTTGTATAAAAATACTTCTTTACTATTATTATGCTTTTTTTACAAAAGTTGAATATATCAACTTTAATAAATTATAGTATATAGTATCATTTTAACCTCGAAGAATCCCAAAGGTATTTGGAGATGATGCACACTTGCACAGGCAATCCAAAATAGAAGGTGGTTTGCGTCAAACTTCAACCTTAAGTAACAAAATGCATTTTGGACCTAATGTACTACTACTAGTATATAGTAACATATTTAAAGGAAAGAATTCAAAATTTGACTGAATATTGTTTCCCCATATTCTAAACAAAGACCGTTGCCAATTTCCATTTTACAGATTGCTTGTGTATAGGTCTACATTTCGAGAATGTGCTAGCATCCGTTCAGATAACTGACTATTCAAGTCTCTCGTATCAGGTAGACATTACTTTGTTGTCTATGAATATTTTTTTGTCGCATGCTTTACTGGAAATTTTAATTATTATGAAAGAAAGGCTGACAATATTATCTATAAAAATGTTCAATATTAATATATGCAGGGTTTTTCAAAATTATGGAAACGCTGCTTTCGCCGTATATAGAGAATCTGCTACATATTGAGTAAAACAATAACATATAATTACAAAGAATCTAGCTCTTTAATATGAAAAAAGACATGTATACAGAATGTCCCACACCGATCTTCCATTAAAAGTATTTTAAAAACTACAATTTTGCTGGCAAATTAAAACCTTGTGTAGGAGTTACAGAACAAGGCGAAACTATAACTAAAATAGTTTTGAAGCCTTGCAAATATCTGTCACATTAATTATTTTAAATAGCACATCCTGTATTTTATTCCATATATGAATGATGCTTTAGAAGATGATTATTCTGATTTAAGCGTATGTATCTTCAATTGTTCTGCATCCAGGAATTATTGATCTAAAAAATCGTGTTAATAAACATTTAATCAAAACGGATTGCAGGTTGTGTTTCCATTACACCTTAAGAAATGTTTTTCAATAAAAACAATAAAGTAGTTTTTACAATTTTAGGAAAAATTCTGATTTGAAAAATGTAATTTATATAATTGAACCCCCATTTTTTTATATCTCGACATGAACGAGCATAAAAGTATCATCAGTTATTTGGAAAATTTCGGTTTTTGCTTAATTTTCTTTAATTTTACTGTCGTTTGTGGTATTGCGGGTATTAAGGTTATACATAATTTTTTTAATAAATTGAGCTCAAGCAAAGTACAGATATTTGTTAAAGAATTTCAGTGCTTATTCTAACTTATTATTAGTTTTTAAATTTGCGTTATTAAATTGTAAAAACTATGTTATTGTTCTTATTGAGATTGAGAAACAGTTGTTTTAAGGTGTTATGCAAACACAACGTATACCATTTCTCTGATCCTCTAAAGTGCACTTTTTACGAGAAGAAATTCCTGGAAGCAAAACAATTGAAAATAGTTTTACAAACCCTAATATCAAAATAATAATCTACTCGCGCACTATTCAAATAAGCAATAAAATGTGGAGTATGCCATTTAAAATAATGAAATTGATAGTTACTTTTGATGTAATCGAAAGTTTCACAACGTTGAAAATATCTTAGCTAAATTTGCCTTATTGGGTAACACTAACATGCAAAATTTCAATTTTTCAGGAATTGTAAGTTTTGAGATTTCTTTAATGAAAGTTTGTCGATACATTCAAATAATTAAATATAATTGAGTTGTTTTTTTGTATTCGTGAGTTTTAAATATTTTTTCATATACAGAGTGGTTTCGATTTATTCATAAATAATCTTCAGTGCGGGCCACAATATTAAGTTAATTAATAAGTATAATAAATTAAACCAGCTCAATTAACATACGTTGCAATACTCCTTCAAATTAATTAAATATAACACGGACAATTTTTATTTCAAATTTCTTGAAAAGTGAAAAGAAGTGAATATTACTTATCGAAAAAAATCGAAATTCACAAATCGGTTTAAATCAAATCATTTTCGTTTTCGATTTACTTCCATTATCACACTTACCAATATGTGTATAACTGTACCTAGGTGATATATTAAGAGTAGCGTTAATTATAATTTTGCTCAAGAGGCAACTAAAGAAATCATTAAATGGAATCTTTTACTAAATCAATAAATTTTATATTTCGTTACATAAACCTCGGGCCGGCCCTAAATAGCCCGAAAAGCTTGAGGAGTCTGGCCCGGCCCGGCCCAGGCCCGACACGTGCTTGGCCCTGCTTGGGCCCGAAAAAAATTTTGTCGGCCCGGCCCGAAGCCCGGCTTGATATTCGGGCCGGGCTTCGGGCCGGGCCGGGCCAAATCCCGGGCCCGTGGCCATTCCTAATAAAGTGATTAGAATTAGAACATTTTTTTTTTATTTATAAATGTGAGTGTGAAGCATTAATTTTATTTCTTCTTTCTTAAGCATTATATATTTTATATTTAGTATTACGCACATTTTTAATAAAATTCTATTTTATGTTCTTTATGTCACTATCACTTTTAATAGAATAATGGTGGACTATCGCGACCCCACTTTCGCACTTACATGTTGTAGAGGACTCGCAGTTCTATGGGTTAATAACCATAGAAGTTTACGAACAAGAAAATAACATCTTCATACGAAAAACATTATATTAATTAAATAATAATAGTATCATCTGCTTTCACACTGACATCTCTACACAAAGAACCATAGACAAGAGATCTGTCAAAAGTATTAAAGCGTTGTCCTGTTTATTATAATTCAGTGCATTATACAGCACATTTGATATTTCAATTCGTCTTTTGAAGGATTAAATATTTGTCTTGAAGCTCATGGTAATCGCTTTACACCTTGATATTTACTTTCCTGGTGTTTGTTAAGATAGCTGTACTTTACATAGAAAATTTTGAATTAGGATAAGTATATCTAATATTCACATTAAAATCCACGACGTGGAAAGTGCACTTTCATTTATTCCGTTGCAGTTATTCAAGATGGTTTTCAAAACAAACTAATAGCATAGTTCTGCCTAGCTTCCAACTTTTATATTATGCTGCCATTGTGATATCAATACACACTTGAAGTGTATGTCAGATACCTGAATCTTTGATTGGACGGAAAAGAGCATCAAGTCCAATGTAGGTGTTATATGAAAATTCCTCTAGAATTTAAGCAGAAACTCCAGTCTGATATATATTTAAATCAAATCTAACGATTGGCATTTGTGATTACTTCGAATAAACGAAATCGACCATTAACCAGTTCCTCTCGACTAATCTTGGCTCTTATCCAGCACATGCATTGCAAACTGATGATCGAGGATGTGGTTGCAGCACCCACATGTAGTTTATAGCAGCAAACATGCTTTCACGAAAAGTTCTTGCGTTCTTATTTGAAATAGAAACCTTGCAGCTTATACGCCTCTCTCAACTTATAATTAGAATAGCCTCAGATAGATCTTCTGATATATTTTATGATATTCCATGTAAATTTCAGCTTATATATGAATTGCAGGTTGCTTTCGTACTTTAAAACCGTTTGGTCGTAATTATGAGCGCTTTACAATTTATATATTTTCATTATAAGCTTCTTACATTTCTGAGGATTCTGATAAAAGCATATGAAACTTAAAGGTATTAAATTCTAACAGCAATTAGATATGCAAGTAGATTTTGTTTTGGACCAATAAGAGTGTAAGCAAAAGCTAATTAAGAGGAATTAATATATAAATATTAATTATTCCATTGAAACCTGAGTTTTGTTTACCCACAAACTTCAAAATAGCAAGCGTTAGGTAGTTAGAAAAGTGACAAATAACAGCAAAAGAAATATTGAAAATGTTAGTTGCAGCTGGTGTACATGCACCATGCTCCATACTAGGTTAATTGACCATAGTAAAAAATTAATTACACTTAACAGCAAATTGTATTTTTTTCTTTGATAAGCGATGGCCGTTTCTTATAAGATTTTTCACGCTCATCACGAACTGTTAAAAAAATGTTTCTATCGCCCTCCAATCAAAAGCTATTTTATTTTTATAATGAAACGTTTGACCAAGTAATGTCTACATTTGTTATTTATAAATTATTCATACTACGTCACTCCTGAATCTGAAAATTATTTTGCATGTGGTTTCCTCTAAAGAATCCATAATTGGGTTCCAATAATAATCTGCGAGCATTGTTGGGCTTCACTTCCCTTAGTATCGGTTTTCACACTACATAATGTCTTGGTGAAGTCTTTCACCACGTTCGTCGCTCACAGACCCTAGGTTTGAAAGAGTAAAGTCTAAACGGGGAAAATGGGTTTTCAAAGACGTTGCAACTCACAAAGCTATATGTAGAAATTAAAAGATTCACAATTTGGTGGTGATTTTTTGCGTTTGTATTTTCCAAAAAATTGGATCACACTTCTTTAAATTATACCCATACTGCAGCCTCAATCTCGGTCAGTTTGAATTGAATTTAACGTCTTTTTTGACGGGACAAATTTGTGGTCCAATAAGAAATCCTTTTATATTTGCCTAACGTATTTGTGGAAACGCCTCTCTCAGTTATTGGAATCCTTTACCATCCTTATTTAACACTTGGACAAAGTTTTTCAACAGTCCCAGTTTTATGTGCAGTAGTGGTAGCAAAGCTTTCTTTGTATCAACGACAGGAAGAGCTGTAATACTTCTTTCCCCATCAACAAGGTTTTCTCGCATTTTCCAGTCTCTTACAAAGCAGCGTTAATCCTTTGCTCTGCCGTTCCATTTGCAGAGAAAACACCAGTACTTGATGTAACCTAATTGTATTTCTAATAAAAATGCAAAAACTTTTAAATCACAACGTATGCTTTACCCATGTTCTGTTTAATTTTTCAAGTAAAGTCTTTATGTTGTCACTGTTTTCTTGCATATGCAGTGCATGCGCAATATGAAGAGAGGGGTATGAATTTTCATTGTGGATGAGAACTCCATTCAAGCTTAATCTAGTGAAATAAATAAATAGTCTCTATTAATTAGTATTGTGTTTACAAAATGTATCCATTGGTTCAAGAATATCTACACAGTACACCAACTGACCACACGATGTAAAAAATGAAGAAAACCTTGTTCGCGTCTACGATATGTAGAAATATACGTATCACTCTGTAATATATTCCAACCTTGCACTCTGTATTCAAATAGTTCGACTTGAGATTTTGACACACTTAAATTCCGTGATTAAGTTCAGCTTGTAAATGTAAATGTGTAGTACCTATATCAGATGGTTGGAAATCGGGATCCGTGCCTTCTTCCATAGGTTCAACAATATTATCTATAGCAACATTCATATGATAGTCAGTTGTATACGATTTTGGACGATTGGGGACAGGTATCTTCGACTGATTTGAGAGCTAATTTTAGGTACGTCAAGTAAAAACAGCAATTTGTAATATGATCTTTAGGTTATCTCGCCACCATAGGCACTTCCATAGTCGATGATTTACAAGTACTGCTGAGATATGCTTTTAAATTTTTAGTACGCATCTTGAACTCCTAGTTTGCATCCAAAATAAAGTACTTTAGCTCTTTTGATTAACGCAGTTATTGCGTTTTTGTAAGATTTAACCATACGTCCCCACATACCTAACAAAACTTATCCGTTTGGTTTATACATCGATATACGATATTCTAGAGTGTATCAGTAGCACATACTGTACAGTATTATATTATTTCTGTATTTATATTTTATATCTATTTATATATTTGTTTAGGATATCAACTGCTGCTCATCCTGTCCGCAACGCTTATATATTTTAAGTCGGCCTTTCATCAATTTCTGGAATCTTCGTCAGACATTATGACGTTGTTTACTTTCTAGTGATAAATCACCTGCCGGATTACGTTCGTTACAACATTTTATACAATGTAAACCGTCTTTAAAGAATACCCTAATATGTGGGACGAAACAAACATTCCGAGTACAGATTCACTTTCAGCGACCAAAAATGCGTAGAAAACGACTACCAGACTTCGGAAAACAGATGTCGGTATGTGTTGTTCTTTACAAAGCAATACAGCTCACTCACGGCACACTTCAATTCCACACTTTTTCTCTCAGTACGCCCATCAGTAGAACGTCTTTCTCTTGTACACCTTTTATGTTTCTTGTTAGGAATTGACTTGTTAAAGTAATTTATACAATCCTATCTCACATTATCAAAAACGCGATTTAGACACAGACTGCTTCTGCTAGTTGCTGATGGACTAGATACTGAAAATAGGTTTTTTTACTTAAGAAAATAGTTACAGTTTTACGTTGGAAATTTAAGATAATAATAGGTTTAGCAGAACATTTGTAAAGAACTTATGCATTATTTATTGCAACTTTGATTAACCTGGTGAATATAAACTAGAAACCTTTTTTTGCAGCGTATGCTTGTCATTCATCTTATATGTGTAACCCAAGTATTTGTTATACATGTCGAGAAAATTCTTTTACATTCTGAATTGAATTTACTCCATTTCCTGCATTTTGCATATCCATCGACCTTGTTAGCAAGATACCGCCTTTGTTTTCAGTTTTTGAAACTATGTGAATCAAACTTTTTTGACAATGTTTTTTGTCAGTAACGAAACAATCTTTAAGTAGTCTATTTTTTGAATGGTCTCTGTAAGACCATATTCCTGTTGATTTAAATAATTTTATAATCAAAAGCTAATAAGGTTGTTTGTGTATATTTGGTGAGGGTGTTTTGTTTTGCAAACTATCTTACCTAGAAGCTAGAAAAGCGTTTGCTTGGCCAAATGCAATATCATTCATGTCTCCTCTTGGTATAATCAAGTTGCAAACATTATAATACTGTAATAGCGTTTAGGTAACAATAATTTATCTGAGATCACTTGTTGAATTTAATTATTTTCAGAAAAAATTCCAATTCATTGTGCTTTATTCATACAAGTTGAATACGCTTGCGGTACCGAAAGCAATTTAATGCGATAAAAGTCTGCACTCCACTAGTCTCTGCCCTTAGTTCAATTTTAAATGTTGGAATCACAGAACCAATTTTTTACAAATCACAAAATCATGTTCCTTCTGTAAGAATCGTTAGATTCTGAATGGCGAATTCGTTTGAAATATATTTAAATATTCTTTTGAAGAATATTCTAATGCTTTAAGGCGGATCTCAAAACTTCAGCCTGTTGTTTGCAGTGGGCTACTGGGCAATGATACGGTGGAGGTTCACCCTGTAGATACTGTACTCCAAAGAGAATATAGAAGCACAACGCCCTGCTTAAAAATTTTCTTAGAAAGTAATTTATTTTAATAGCTGTTATGATGCAGAAAAGTAACAATATAAGAATTGTGGACATAACGGACAACAATTTATATGTTTCGAAAAACGTGACTTGTAAGTTGTTTCCTTTTATAAATTGTAGAAGGCCAATTACTTCACTATGTTTTTAGAATCTAGTCTTCTGTAGATCACTACAAGTTCTGTCTTTAAGCAATCCCTTTTAAAAATGGGTGTATCTCTATTAGTTGTTCTAGCAGTTTATTGGGGTGGTTCTTTCTAATAACCAAAAGTTTCTCTGAATCAAAAGGTATATTGTAAAATAGAATGTGGTAAAGCAAAAGCTTCGTAGCTATACGATTAGTTATCACATTTCAGTTTTCTTTGGCTATCACTGTTCCATTTAGAACATTTTTTACCTTCTATTCTTTGGGCGACGGGTTTCCGTGTACTTGTTCAATTTGAAATCATATTTTGTCAATATCATCTTCCTTTTTTACCGGTATAGGAAAGTGGTCGAGATGCTTTCTAGTTTGAACTGCATCAATACTTATTTTTTGAAATTGGTTTTATATACCATACACATGTGTTATAATGTTGTCAAAAACTGCAGGTCAAAATACAAACAGAATCGTTCATACGACGAATTGCTCCGACTTCATTGATTGCTATCGCTCACCTAGGTGATGAATGAAATTTTTCAGTGCATTCAATTAGCTGCATTCTACACTCATACAAGGTACTGACAGTTTGAGGCTTGAAATTGCATCTCGAAGTGGAACGTGCGTCGCTCTTTTTCCGACAGTTACATCTAGAACAGAAATTTCTTGCGGTCAGTTATTAAAAGGCTAGTAATGTAGCTCAAATTAGAAAAAAAGGACACTCAAATTTGTCGATTTTGACTTGTGCATTGTGCTACACTCAAATTCAGTTGGTACGCATGACAATGCACAAAACGAGTATATTTATAATGCTCTTAATAATAGCTTGTACTCCTTTACTGTATCCGCTCCTTACAGTAGTACCATCATAACTCTGAGGTGTCATCTTATCAGGATCGTCAATAACACTTTTAAGAATGGTGTAAATACATTCAGAAAATAATCTAGCGTAATGTTCAGGAGGATTAATAAATCACCAGGATCTTTACACTGACCTTCCATTAGCTAAGATATATAACAAAACAGTAACCACTTGAAATGCGGATGTTGCATCAGCCGTTTCATCGGGTCTAATTAAAACAAATCTGCATCGTTCATTTCTTTTTTTATATTTTGCTGACAAATAGTAGACATGCAATCTAGAGCAAATCGTTCTGAATTTCTTTTAAGGTTCCTTTAAATACTGATACATTTATAAAATGATTCGATGTCTACGGTAAATATAATCTTTTAAGAATGCCACTATTTGAAGATTCGTCCTTCTTATAGTGACCTCGAGGTGCTAATTCAAAGGCGCCACAAAAGTTAATACAATCAATTATCGATGATAAGGTATGTTGATTTTCTCTAACCTGTTCATTATGTTTGTTAACATTTAATCTGCTAGTGAATGCTACCTTTCATAAAGGGCTGAACTCCTGTTTGTGGAGTGCAATAATTTTGGAAAATTGTTTTTCTGTTTAATGTATGAATGGTATTTTCACTTGCATTCCCCGATTTCTCTATAATTAACAACGCCCGTTGGAATAATGTGTCCAACCCTTATTCTCATCTGAGTATGCTTTGATCTCTCCTAATTAAGTTTACTCAAGAAATATATTTTTTTGATAAGTTTGACACCATCCAGCTAGGAGCAATCTTAAAAAGGGTTTATCCTTTGTTTGTAAAGAAATCCTATGGGCTGCTGGTCGTCTGTCTAATGCACATATATCCTCTGACAGGAAATTTTTCTTTCACTTATCTAACAAAACTCGCTTTACTGCTTTGTATACCACTTTTGTTTATTTGAAATACCTTCATGCCGGTGTTCAGATAGTTCATTCTATTATCGGTCAATATTTTTGGACTATTTCAAATAAATAGTCAATTCATTGCGTTCTGTCAGTTGTACGAAGGCGAATCCTGTGAAATCGCAGACTCCTATGGGCAGCCCTCTTTAGTGCCGAATTACGCAAGTTAAATTTTCTATTATTATGTCTAGATTACGGAGTGCAAAAGGCTTAAGAGCATACTTGTCAAATTATTTACATAGCAACCAAGGCGCTACACTTTAAATTAGTTCCCGGCCTCTCAAATGATGCGTTCCTAGTGGCTCTACACCCATTTATCACTAAGTGTGGCGCTTGTAACCATCTTTAAGTAACTGCCGCCCAAATTCTGTTGGTGTTAACGAACACTTAAATCCTCTCGCAACGTTCACGCGCCTCATTTTGATGGTTGTGGGAGGCGGGTGTGAAGTCCGTTAAGACCTTGATTCATCCTTATATAGGCGAGCAAGTATTGTACTCGAGGAATTATACACTACATATATCCGATCTTAGTCCATCTGGAATTCACGCCCTCCTCACTTTTATTAGCCGTAACCACAATGATTTCTGCTACCTTACGCGTGGCCATTTTTTAGATTTAACCTCTCTAAGCTTATTCCGTTTTTCGACATTCTATTCAACCATCTCCACGCTGGCAATTGATGCACCGAATTCAACAAGATTTTCGGTTCAGTTGGTTGATGGAGTATTTGCATACGCTACTAAATTGTTTTAAGTGGCGCGAAAAATTCTCTTGGGTTGTTGTGCGCACTTTAGTGCTAATTAAGACGGAGAATGTTCCATTCCTTTAATAGACCATTGGACGTGTTGTGGTTGTACATGCAGAAACTGATGGTGTCGTCAAGGGTACCGCCCGGAAAGCCGCTCATGACGAGTTGAAGAATCTTTTTGCCAAACTTTTATCTTTCACCCTCTTCAAACTGCAGGTTATTTGGAAATAATATTTTGTTTTTAGCGATTCTGTTTCAAGCACACCTGGTTTTGACAAATAGTGTCTCGAATTTGAGAAAACTAGTTAAGTGTGCACTGTAAAATTGTCAAGATGATATTAAGAGTAGGGATGGACTCGGGCTCGGGCTTTCGGGCCGGCCCGGCCCGAGCCCGGCCCGATTTCGGGCTCGAATCCGGGCCGGGCCGTTGATTACTTTATTCGGGCCGGGCCCGGGCCGGGCCTATCTTTTTTCGGGCCGGGCCGGGCCAAACGACTCGGGCCGGCCCGAACTTTTCGGGCCGAAAAACGCACGAGTAGACGGTAGATACTCCATCGTCCCTTCACTTCTATCTCACATTGAGTTAGTAAACGTTCTCAATTATATTTTCACGTAGCGTCTTCATGAACCCATTAATAATCAGTTTTTTGTCTTGTTTAGTGTAAAGGAGACGTGATATTATAACTCATTTCTTATACCGCATATTTTTTCTAGTCCTATTTAATGTTCCTCATGTTGTACTTTAGGCAAGTTAAAGATGCCCAGGAACATCAAACTAGGTGATTTATTCATAACTCAAAAGTTTGCACGATTTATATTATGTATATGTATGTATATAATCCAAATCTCAATCATGCGGCGAACGACGATATTATCAATCGCGTGTATAATTTATGTCTACCGCCTAAAACACTAGAGAGTTATTGCAAAGTTCATTTTACCAATTTTTTAATAAGGGTTTCCCTAATTTGACATTTACACATGCGCAATTACACCTTTATTGTTTGTACTTTATTAAAATACAGGACACCTTTATTTAATTTAAATACAGGCAGCGAATGCTTTTATTTAAGGCGCCTTAATTTTGACATATGCCAAATGCTTAACGTACAAACTTACATCTAATTGTCTGCTTTGTGTATAAATATAGCGAAATAAATGGTTTTTTGTAGTGTTGTTTCCGTAATTAAATTTAGAAATATAATGTCCAAGTTTATAACACGAAAAAGATACAAAACGTCAACGCTCTAAATACGAGGAAGCTGTTTTGTAGGGCTTTTCCTAAAAGTAAATTGTAAAAATCCTTTTGAAAACAGATATGCTATATCCTTGGAAAGGAGTAAAAACAGTGTCTTGAAGTAAACTCAAAAAGTATTCCGTGAAAACACTTTGACAACACATACAAATGTTATTGAATCAGTCGGAAATAAAAGACTCAAATAATAAAAAAAGTTCATCTTTGTGTGAATACAATTTCTTTGATTTTTTCCAATATAGTTTAACATGTATTATAGGTCACCTTGTCATAAAAAAGATTAATTCTTTATTCATTTTTAAAACATAACTTATAGATATAGAATACTAAACATATATGTCAGAATAAAGAGTAAGGGAAAAAACACTTGCACTAACATTCTTTTAATAAAGTCTGCTTGGAATGAGTTTGCAACAACTCTATAATTTCAAGTAGGTAATTTTAGTAAAATTCTTTGAAGTAGGAATGACAAAATAAAGCGGACGCAAATGTATTATAAAGGTTATAAGGTACGTTAAGCGTATAATTTCATAAACATTGAAAATTGCTAAACATGTTGTACCTTTGTTACCTATTTCTAGGACTTTTTAAAGAATTTTGACGTTTATTTTCAGCATAAATTAATTACCCTATTTTTCTCCCTTATTAATTCAATACCCGCTCGAATAAATACTGTTTCTACTATTAAATCCTTCAACATAATTAATAATAAACACGCTCTCGAATAAATTCCTCAACTTAAATCTAGTTGCTTTGAAACGACAAGTTTATGCAACAACTAAATAGTTATATCCTGTTTCAGGTACCCGTTATTTTGGTATATACTACGACCGCCTATAATGGTTTTCTTTAATTTTTCAATGTAAAGACTTGTTCAAATAAGGTCGCACACTATTCGACAAAACCCGGGTTTTCCAGTTTTAATCGCGCTTCGATAAGCGAGGATTTGCAGTTCGAATTCGTGTTATTTGAACCATTGTTAAATTTGTTTCTACAACTTGTGCGTCGACATATTTTCTACATTATCCGTCACCGTATTTCAAAAGCAATGCACGTCTGTTTATTTTCTGTTTGACAACTAGGAAGTGTCTTGCGTGGATTGCTTTTTTTAGCTGGAGACCAAATAAGTTCTTCCTTTCTATAGACCAACTGCTTTTGTCCATAGATCGTTGCTGTAGTAACGATGGCAGGGTGAATGGATCCTGAATTCCGCGGCGTTTCAATATTGACTCACACCCGACGGTTTTCAAGCTAAGTATCCGAACATCTACAAGTATTCTTCTTAATCTTCTTTGGGAATGAAACCACTCATAGTTTTTAAAATCTCGGTAAAATAAGACATAAAATCAGAAATCTCTCAATTGTATAAATAGAAACATGTTAAAAAATGCCAATTCCCAAGTTATTGAATTTATATAAAATTCACCAATAAAAATTAATCAGCTGATTTCACGTTAAGCGTATTGGCTACCATAGGAAAGTCGATCCCAGGTCGCAACACAAATTGAAGGCAATCATTCTTTTAAACTTTAAAAATTTTTGCTTAGTGTACTCAAACCAAATATTTCAAACATCAATAAATCAAAGTAACCTTCAATTTATGTCATAAACGTCAAACTTGAAGTTTTTATTATTTTGACAACGATCCTAGGTCATGGATTGAAACGTAAATAAAATAGATATTAAAAACTATGAGTGGTTTCATTCCCAAAGAAGATTAAGAAGAATGCTAAACAAACCACAACAAACATACAGGGAGTATCTACAAGTATGCAACTCGTTTCCTTTTGTGTGTGTCAATGGGGTATTCCGTATCAACGTTTGGTGTAGTTATGTGACAAGAAACGTCACTTTGTAGAACTATTGTTCGTTGCTGCTAAACGATATTATCGCTCTACATGTGTGATGTACCTGTGTTAAAAGTATTGGACAGACACACGCTTATTCCTTTGTACTGATTAGTTTATTTTACAAACGGTACTATGTACGATTTAAAAGATATCTGACAAAAGCTCCCACACGTTAATTCTTTCCAACTAATTAGTTATTTTACAATAAGTATTAGGTGAAACTTTAAAAATGCTTGACAAAAGCTCTCACAGGTTTATTTACTACTGATTAATTTTTATTTTGTGTAAATACGAGATGCGCACTTTGTATCTAATGTACTAAATGTTCATATCACCTAACTGTTTGCTTTCAAATAGTAACGCTTAATATTGCTCTTGCTTGTTTGTACAGAATCCGTTATTTATTTTTATTTGTTAATAGATCATCGTGGGCAATGTGTTTTTTGTTTCTTTTTGGCATGTAGGCGAATCCCCCCACTCTCCGCGTTTAATAGTTAGCCTGGTACTTACTTTTCTTCCGGCTACGTCTAGGTACGTAACAGAATCAAAAATCAAATGATATACTACGATATGTTCCACAAGTATCTTGATTATGATTCAAAATCATTATACTCTTAAATTAAACAAAAGAGTGATAGTTACTTGTTGAACACAACAGAAAAAAATATCTTTTCATTCGTTGAATAAAAGTCGGGCCGGCCCGAAATTTCGGGCCGGCCCGGCCCGGCCCGCCGGGCCGGGCCGTCAATTTTCAGTTCGGGCCGGACCTCGGGCCGGGCCGGTTACGATTCTGCGTCGGGCCGGGCCGGGCTTATTAAAGCCCGGCCCGGCCCGGCCCGAGTCCATCCCTAATTAAGAGTGCTTATAAAACAAAAACCTTTGGTCACTTTTGACATAAGAAATTTAACTTTCGTATTTCGTTTTACAACTGCAGACAGTTTTATAATAATCAGCTAGTCTTAAAAGAACCGTTTATTTTTTAATGTTCTAAGTCCACTTTCCTCCACCTTTGATTGCTATTAAAGTAACCATCATCGCTACATTAATTATATAACAGAATAATATACAGAAGCATATCAATTGGCACTTGTTACTTCAACTTCCATGTGGGAGAAGTTTAGCGCCGCATTTTGTGATTGTTTGTCCTTATTTCATAATTAGTGTTAGGAACCAAATTTATGTTTACGCTATTGTTAACCTTCATATTTTTAAGCATAACGAAATAGCTATTTATGCACTAAGTTGCAAAATGTGGGTGTTTTTCTTACGAGTCGTAAAATTTGTGCAACTAGTGCAACGACGTTTTCTTAGGTTGCAAGTTTATTCATTTCTTTCGTTAAAGCATGTAGGCTTATGAGTCTATCTATCTTTAAAGTAAAATTGTAAAATGTTACGAGAGACGCTATAAAGTAATTTAATAACAATATATTGCACAAATGTAAGTAAAGAAGTATATTAAGTGCAGATAGTAAGCAATAATAAATAAATCTTTTATGCATGTATTATTATTATGTTTAAAGGCTAATTTGATAGGCGATGGCATTGAACGAAGGAACACGTTTGTTATTTTTGATAAATTACACATTTAATTTCATCCATAGAATTTCCTGTCCTTTTTGGTTTAGATTATTGGCAAGGCAAAGTCGTCACTGCTTTTGTTACGCGTTTGCGGACTATTGGAGTAGTGTGTTTATGGCAGTGAGATTTGTTGATCCCGATAGTATAAAGTATTTCGCGTTGTGCGGATTTGTATAGCTTTGCTAATACTGCAGGTAAGTCATTTCTGTCTGTACTTTGCCCGTCTTTAATTTCTACTTTATTTTAGTGATTTTTTTTATTGTAAATTGGTTCCGATTATAGCAGATTTCCCCTTTTCAACCCGCAGGAATCGTATTTCGCTACCTGTGGAACGTTTCATGATCCCGTTTTTCCACTCAACTAATATGTATTTCTTACAGGGTTTTTTTGTTTGTAAATATTTACGTTTTACAACGTTATTGCTGTCGTCCTAAGCTGGTTCCTGCTTACTCCCGGTTTCATTCCACCGCTTGAAGGAAGTCCTCTAATTTACTTAATATAGAATGTTGTTCGAAGTGATATAACAAATATATATATTCTGTGGTACTAGTTCAAGTAGCCGCTTCTATTTGTTACAGTTCTGTGATACCTAACCCTTCCTATTTTGCTTAATGATATCAAAAGGAACGGTATCCTAATAGGGGTGTACGTTATTATCTTTTAAATAGCTTTAAAGTTGTCATAATAAAACATTTAATAGTAACAATTTTACAAAACAGCAAGTTGTTTTGTATATGCGCTATTAGTGTTGCATAACCGGTAGGCGATCAATAACCACATCTAAGAATTATTAAACTAGCATGGCGCTTGCACAGAGTGTCACAAGGTGACGCTGAAAGTAGATGACATGACTTGACGTGGAAGCTATCAAGAGGCGGGTCAGCCATTTTGCACAAAGACAGCGGTCGATGTGCATTAAAATGCGGTGGCTAGTGCTCCGCACTAGCAGGTCGCTCAGAATCGCTATATGAAAGAAGGGAAGATCGAGATCGATTATTGGAAGGGAACCCGAGATGAGTTTCCCCGGGTTCCACCAAAATGATCAGAATATTATGTGTAACGACGACGCGTCGAGCGAAATTTGAAGTCCATTAACGGTAAGGTTACCATTAATAATCCTTATATTAAAAGTTTTAATTTTCTTAGCACTTTTGGTAAGATGGTAGCCAGACAATCCTATCGTTGTGGAATGTGTTTGAATTCATTCGTAGAGTTTTTTAAGAATAGCGTGGTATGAAGATGTTAGTCATTCACCTCGTGATTCCTATTGTTCAAGGTCGTTATTAACTAGATGTAGCCCTAAGTTGTAGATCAGAAGATTTCCTAGAGCAACAATCCAGTTATACATACAAAACCAGGTATTTAAAATTGCAGTTGTCGTAAGAAGTCAATTCCTGGTGATTGGTGAGTGTTTAATAATTTGTATTCATTACGCAAGGAGCTTTGTTTCAATGCTTCCTAAGTTTTCGAAAAATATTGTTAGAATTGTTAATGACGTTGAATTTTAAGAGGAGATCAAATTAATAAAATTAGTCTTTATGAAAAAATATATTCTGTATTTTAAGTTTAAACATAATAGGCAATCGATGCATTAATATCCTGACAATCTGACGTCATGGTTACTTTCTTAAATAACATTAAATCAATAGAGTAAAAAAGTATACTTGGATCTCTTAAAAATAACCTAAAGCTGTTCTGTGAAACACCTGAGGTATACATGTGTTTAAAAACAAAAGATTGCAAAATTCACTTTTTATTTAAATATGTTTAATTATAGTTTATCAGACATTTAGTAGAGCTGCTGTCATTTCAGGGCTATGACAAGTTTAAAATTTTAGTGATTTATATCATTTATATGCTATCTAGAATTTTATTAATGAATATAACCAACTAAGCACAGTTGAATAATATGTAAACCATTCTAACAGATCTGTCAATTGGGTAATAAGAATTTTGTTTCAATTAAATGTCAAAAGCTAAAAGCTCACTACGTCAAGTGAAGCTTATAAACTTTCAGAAATCAATTTTATTTTTGAATATTATACCTGTAACTTTAATTTTTTACAAAAGAAAAGGAAAGAATTACAATAAATTACAGTCTTGTTTCAAAATTCTTAAGTCTTTTTATTTCATGAGTAACTAAAAGTAATAAGATCACAGTTGTAGAAAATAAATTTCGAGTAAGAAAATTAGAGTAATGCTGAAACAGTATTAAGTTATAGAAATGAAGGAAGTGAATGATCCTTAACATCCTTTCTTAAGGAAGACACTTTTGGTGAGGTAATTTCTAGATGATTAGTCTATAAGTATTGTCGAACACTTTTGTCAAAAGACACAAATGGTGTCTTTTATTTAAAATTTATTGTGTGATATTTTTTTCAGTCACCGCAATAGAAGTTGAAGTAGATACGTTTAAGAAGTTTCCAGATGAATAGTTTTGTTTAACTTGTAATTTTTTTTGGTAATGCTTATATCCTGCGAGTTTCTGTATCTTCTCATAGGAGACTTTTATTTCTTTTATTGTTCATACAGATGCAGTGGCGCTCAAAACCCTTTTTCTTTCAATTCTAGTTCATAATCTCATTGCTCACCCTTGGGGTAATTCCCAGACTAAGCGCGAATATTGTGGCGATCGTAAGTCTACGTCAAAAATATAATCATATTGACGTGATATACTCTCCAGGTCATCAGAAAATAGTATACTGACGCCACCATCGTGGGGCCTCGATTGGTAAACATACTTTAAAGGTATAACACTGTCACTCGTACGTGTTGGCTTGATGGTCGTCTAAAAGGGGCTAGCTCGATTGACAATAATAAGTTGTTACCCTATCACTTAATGCATTGATTTGATTGATAAACTCAAAAATAATTTGGTTAAAAATTTTTCATAGTACTTTTTAAACGTTAGTTGTTTAAATGCCCTAACAGGCATAAGTTTGTATTAAGGTAAAATTTTCGTTACTTCAACTTTGAGTTGGTTCAGAAATAAAATACTTATTAGTTGTTATAATAAAATTTTTTCTGAAAATGGCAGAAACATTTCAGATTGTTCGTCTACTCAAAGAAGAGCTGGAATATGAATTAAAAATTTGTGGAATAGAGAGTGGTTGATCAGTCTTGGACAAATGAAAAATGCTAGGTCGTCTACTAGTAAAAGAGTTGGTAAACCTGGTTGTCTATTTTTAATCTTTCGAGTTAAGAGGTTATGTTTTGTTAAATTAACACATCAAATTTTACAGTCGTTATAACACTTGAAGATTACTCTTGTGCTGTATGCACGATTTTGTTTTGCCAGCAGATTTATTTATATCGGCATTGCAACGCAACATGTTTAGCTCTGTTTAATCTAGGAGAGACTTGTCGTCGTGGTTGGTCGCTCAGCAGTATGTTAGTCTAGACGAGACTCCTGAAGAGTTGTTCGCTTAGCAGTACGTAAGTCTAGATAAGACTCGAAGTGAGTTTGTCGCTCTAATAATTTTTGTATCACCTTTTTTGAAGTTAGTAATGATATAAATTTTTTTGTTGTTAGTCTAGGTGGGGCTCACAGAGGAGTCTGTCACTTTAGCAAATTTATGCGTAGTAGGGCACTTTTATTTGTTTCGGCAGTTTAGTTATAAGTAGAGCGATAGTGTTCCAGTACATTGATAATTCAACTTTACGAAAATTTTACAGTGATTGATTTTCAAAGTTTACTTTATTACACACTTTCGAGTACGAAGTATATATATATATATATATATATATATATATATATATATATATATTTAAAATTTCTAGAAGAAAAGTATCTTTCAGAGTTGGTGATCGAATATGGAAGGTGGATGAAGTTTTGTTAAGTGTAGGTAATAAATTTTCTGCTACACTTGCACCAGAGTTTGTTTTAAGTATAGTCAAGAAGAAGTGTTCAAGTGTGGTATATGACCTAGTTAATTTAGATGGTTCGAATCAGGCAGATGGCATATCATATACTTGAAACCCTATTCCACCGTCTATCCAGATTACATTCCAGAGGACTGATTGATCGTATTTGGTATCTATTTAGTATCTATTTCTAGTTTGATAGGGTGTGAATTCTATTATGACGTAGGATGGCGACGATTAATTGAAGGTTTTTCTGGTACTTAGTCGTGATAACCGCAAAACTTTTTATGTGGTATTATTCCCCGAAGTGCGTTAAGGGAATATTTTGCTCGAGTAGTTTGGAAAGACGAGGAAATTATTTTGGCTACGTTGTAACTTTAGTTCGTGGTCAGGCCCTCATTATAATTATTAGTTTTAGGTGCGTTAATGGAATATTTTGTTCAAGTAGTTTGGAAAGACAAAAAAACTATTTTTCTACGTTGTCACTTTAGTTAGTGGTGGGGCCGCAGTAGTAGTAGGGTAAAATCAGGCATCCTGCCCCCTCATTTCCCCCAGAATCCCTCATTTCCCCACACATCTGGACCAAAAAGTTTTCTTCGACTAACCATTTTTCATCTTTCGAGATAAACCTATCTTAAATTTTTTATGTTTCGAGATAAATGAGCATCCTCATTTCCTCCCACATCTGAACCAAAAAGTTTTCTTCGACTAGCCATTTTTTTATCTTTCATCTGAACCAAATAGTTTTTTTTGTCTAGCCAACGCATCTTTCGAGATAAACCTATCTTGTTTGGTATCAATCAATATTAGAATTTTCTCAGCTACCCGAATCTCTAGGAATTTTTCAGATATCATCACCCCCAAGGGAGCTACCCTAATTTTAAGATTTCTTACCTGTAGCGACTTTTGAGCGTTCTTATAAATTTTCTTAGTCACGCGATACATCTTGTTAGCTTAGAATTTTACGCAGAATCTAAATCTGCAAACAGATTTAAAATCGGACTACTCCTTACAAAGTTACACTTTAAGCTCTCAAACCTCTAAATTTTGCTCTTTGCTTTATAAGCAAAACTAACAAATACTTTTCTTTGTCTAGCCAATGCATCTTTTGAGATAAACCAATCTTGTTTGGTATCAATCAATATTAGAATTTTCTCAGCTACCCAAATCTCTAGGAATTTTTCAGATTGCACCATCCCCAAGGGAGCTACCCTAATTTTAAGATTTCTTACCTGTAGCGACTTTTGAGCGTTCTTATAAATTTTCTTAGTCATGCGATACATCTTGTTAGTCTAAAATTTTACACAGAATTTGAATCTGCAAACAGATTTGAAATCGGACAACGCCCTGCAAAGTTATACTTTAAGCCCTCAAACCTCTTTAAAAAATTTTGCTCGTATATATTTAACTCCATTTTTTAAAACCTTTTTCGCTACCCAAGACATATGCTTTAACCAAACAGTTAGAGGTAGTAACACAAAATTAAGAACACAAAATTTTAATAATTTATTTATCCAACTTACAGTTTAATAAACTTATAGAATGCAATTTTACAAAGTATAACATTATTTCCTGTGCGTAGCCGAAAGTTTAACCTGTAACAAAAGGAAATTAATGTGTTGTTTAAATAGACCTGTAATAAAAAGAGATTAATGTAAAAAAAGGAGACATGTTTTCGGTTAATAAGACATATTATCGTTAATCTAACAATATGTTTTACCGTCCAGCGACATCACGTGAGGTAAACACATTCCAATGTAATGGGTTTTAAATAGGAAAGTACGCTAAATACAAATCAATTAACAGCAATTAAATATTGCTTACTGACCTACCTTAATTAGGTTGCTGTGCTATTAGGAATGATGTTTAAGACTTCGTACGTATTTTCCGGATTATATGTTGTATTCTTTTTTTATTAAGTAATCGAATAAATCGTTCCTTCTGCTTCCAAAGAAACTCGGACACTCCATTGTCGACGCTGGCGTTATTTATGCGATAGCTAGCCATGCAGTTGTTAAACGCTGTGCTAATCATTTCTACACCATCTTCGTTAGTAGCGGTAACTGATGCATTTTATGTTTGTTGCTCCTTAAGTGTGCGGATATGTATTCTTTTCCATTTCGAAATCGCATACTGTACACATAATTCGTGGTTGTTTCGTACAAGACCCTTTAACAGCTGGCGGAGCTGAACGTTTAAGGCTTAATGACATACCGTGCTGTTTTCCTTGTGTCGCAGTAAGTTGTCCATTCGCGTAAAGCGAAACCGCAAGTCCCACAGTTTAAGTACTTTGCTGCGGACGGCTTAACCCTGGGCGATGTTACACTACGACATTTGTTCTGGTGCCGTTTGAGAGCATTTTTCCAGGTATAGGAAGCACCGCAAGGGTTGCACTTATAAACGTTTGCAGGTACCATTTTAGTACAAAACAAAACCCGCACTATAGCACTTTGGTTAAACTTGTAATCTAGCTAACTAAAAAGCTTACTCGAGCATACCTGATTTATGTTCCTTATAGAATGCATACCGAAGGTTTCCGAAGACGACCGAACGATGTTGAGGATTCGGCGGGGAACTAAATGATGTCATATTCCTTGCTGCTCGTCCAATACATTTAGCGCTAATGCATGCACCTGCTTCGCTTCGTCGATGGTGTGAATGCCGTTAGTAGAAACACCGGAAAACATCTTCCATGTTATACGGATCGCATGCATATTAAAATCCAAAGGGTGGTAGCACACGCACACAAATTGTGTGCAAGTCGTGCTGTAGAAGATGCAATGCTACTATAACCAAAAACACTTTAAACCATTACTAAGAAAATACCAACTTGTTGTCTACAGGATACTTACAACAATTTAATTTTAAATAACTTCTACGTCATATTTTAGGAAATGGGGGCTTGAATATTTTCCAAATGAATCACCAAGCGAAAGTATATGCTTAACGGTATTAGAATTACCCATTAATTTCCTATTTTTACGACCGTGGTTAATTATAGATTGAAATTTAATTTGTGCACGCTCGAGCTTCTCGTAAACTAACATATTTTAGAGCAACAATGCGCTGTATAATACATGCATACCCCTTCGCCGCGCTACTGCTATTCTTGTAATTGCTAGAAAAAGTCACTCTCCTTTTTACTGTTAGGAGCGATGCAAAGCACCATTTTTTATACTTTCTATAGCACATCGCACACTTTTCGTCTGATAATTAAATTTTGCTTCTGTAGGCTTTTACACTTTCGCATAGCGGTCGGCCGCACGTATTGATTTCTAGAACCGGTAAGTACTCGATATCCTCCAAATAGAAATTAGATGCTCGATGTCTGTCAACTTCCAATTCCCTCGTAAAGGTAGAAACACTCAGTCAATCATCCATTAAACTTCGACCCGCTCCTGTTCTGATAATTTACAAACATTTTCAAACGACAATGGGCCGAGAATTTTTAAACCTCCGAGGAATCTTTAAGTCGTGATCAATTACACATCCGAGCTATGCGTAAACTAACATATTTTGCAGCAACTGTATAATACATGCATACCCCTTCTCTGCGCTACTGCTATTCTTGTAGTTGCTTGGAAAAGTCAGTCGCCCTTTTACTGCTAGGGTCGCTAAAAGCACCATTCCATACTTTATTTATAAGTGTAGCACATCGCACACTTTTTTTGTCGGTTAATTAAATTTTTGTTTATGTAGGCCTTTACACTTTCGCTTATTTAAACATCTAATACGACCGATTAACCACTTTCGATTATTCTAACGGGGAACCACCATACATCCCACCGCATCGTTCTTTTTGAATCCAACGATCCTATGGGCTTCCGCACACTAACACCTAACGTATCTTTCCTACTAGTTGTTAAACAAAAACTACCGGTATCGCCATTGTGGATATAAGCAGATGTTTGTGGATGTGTACGAGAATATGTAACCATATACATTAATTAGTCTAAGTTATGTTATTTAGTCCAAGAAAATTATTATTTTTCTAATCCACAATTAATAATCGCCTTTATAGGTTCCACATTTCTACCATTACCCAATGACTGGTGCTACGTACATGGAAACTTTAATTTCTTATTGGAGAGAATTCTTATTCTCCACGCACTGCTGCGTAGCTGCATGCCCACCCCTTTTGCAGGTATATGCTCGTTATAGATTGTAAGACCCTCGGTTTTACTTAACTACAATTCGTGAGACCCCTTTAATCTTTTTAATCGTATCTTTCTCGCCTACAATACAGTAGGACTACTACCAACAAATTCTAATACTGGACCCACATTAAATACGTCTTTAATTTTCCCTACAACTTTTTTTGTTGACAAGTGTTATATTGTATTTATTATACGCAGGGTAGTCACTCTTTTAAGATAAATATATTTTGCTAGGTATCAACTAATATTAAATTTTTCTAGGGACCCCAAATCTGTAAACAGATTTTAAATAGGACACCCATACAAAGTTATGCGTTTTAAAGACTAATTTTGCTCATCTTTATTTAACACCATCTTTAGAACCCTTTTTTGCTATGCAAGACATATGCCTTAGCTAACCATCTCCCGAGAAATCTAAAACCGCCGTGTCCCGCGAATACCACGTGGAGATAACACGTAACTCTGTCAACCAGGATAGAAGCCGGAAGGATTTGGAAGGTGGGAGAAGAACTTAAAAATTATGGAATCTTAAAACTAATATATACAAATATAAACAACTATCTTATATCTTTACGCCCCCATGCGTAGATTGTTGTACTATTAGGAATGATGTACCTTTTGTCATCTTCCCTCGATAAACTAATTTTATTAATAAGCTGCGTATGCAAATCGTATTTTTTACTCCGGATACATACGCAGGCAAATACTCGATACCATCCAAATAAAGAATTGGATGCTTGGTGACTGTTAACATCCGCTTCCCTCGTGTACGCCCAGACACATCCCAGCCCATGAGCACCCTGCGCATGCACACCCCGCCATGCGCACCCCTGCGCGTACGCACCCTGCCCATGCGCGCTGCCCATGCGCCCCTCTCTGTGCGACTGCTATTTCGTGGTAACGTCACAGCCTTTTATAAATAAAGAACAATGTTATATACTATTATAAAATGTTTATTCCGACATTATACATAACAAATTTAAAAATATTTAATGCCAAGCATGGGGTCATTTAAACTTAATTTTAATACAAAGTTATACACAGAAGACAGTCCTTTCTTTATGTTTGTTTGGAGTGGCTTTAATTTTATCTAATTTTATTCGCAGCTTAAAATTTAAATCGATACCCAAGTCCTCTATCTCCTTTTCTAACCAATAGTTTGATACATAGAGACCGTCTAGGTTTTCGAATTGTAAAATGTACCGAAGTTTGCCTCTATATTTAAAGTCTTTGATTCCGCCGACAACAGATCCATTCCTTCGTGTAATTCTTGCAGCTTGTGACAATCTTTTAATCGCAGCTTTCCCACTATATCCTGCATACGTATCTTGTTAGCTTGATCGACTTCTTCTTGTCGGTATTGGGAAATCCTTTTCTCCACACACCGTTGTGTAGTTGCATATTCACCACTTTTGGGAATATATGGTTGTTATAGGTTGTAAGACCCTCGGTTTTAAATGATCCGAAAGGTTCTTTACTAGGTAAATATACAATGTTTAACGGACCCCTTTGCGTGTTGTGTACGCAAAGATTACGAAACCAATTCCTTAGTTCGTCTTTGTTATCTGCCATTTTGATAAATACGTTTTAGAATAACCTTTTAAAAGTATACGGATTTAGTACCATCCTTTTCTGCAAGAACGCCTACATAACTAAAAGAGTCTTTCTTACTAACCGCAAATGCATACAACTTGTAGAAACCAGATGTATCTAAGTCAGTCCATCGGCACATAAAATAATCTTTTAATTCTTCCTCATTTTCTCTAATAAGATGTTCTTTGTCTAACACATCTTTGTATTGATCGCGTATTGTCGCAGTGTTTTCCATGTAGTCAATTTTCGCCTTTTGCATCCATTTCCTCTAATTCAGTTGTCTTTTCCTTCCACTTACAGCGTATGGTATACATAATGGGGCAATTTCCTTTAGCGTAAACGGATAGAGTTTACTACCAATATTTACGCGTTGTCGTACAACCTCTGGACGAATGTTAGGCGTATCTATCAATCCCAAGTCCGAAATTACTATTTCTTTTGGAATTGTAGAATATGGTGTGCAGATTGTGTAAAATATGTACTACCTGCTTTAATGTAGCACTTGTGTAAGATTTTTATTTTATCTTGGACATCTTCCTCTACTATCTCCAAATAATTTACAGGTAAATAGTTAAAACTAAAAGCCAAGCACATACTTTATCAATTTTCCTTTTCCTCTGGTTTTTGGACAACTTAATTTGCAAGCCCGTCAATTTCTTTGTATTGCTATTCCCCAATACAAGTACTGTAGCAGGTTATTATACACTAAACAGCAGCTATTTTGTAGCTTGTCCGATAGCTTACTCCACATTTTGGTAAGTGGTACCGAGTACATTGGCGCCTTTAGGAAGTATAACTTACTATCTTCCAATAAGGTTAAACAGTCTTTTAAGGGTTTATACACCGTTCCGCACTGACATAGCTTCCAATTGCACAGTTGTATATTGTCGCTTCCAATCGCGTAATACCATGTTCTTTGGCCAAAGTAGACGCAAATGTTTCCCTTAAACGTACATCTGGACAACGTAAAAAATCTAGTATATGATTGCCAAGTTGTTTATTAACACCAGGACTTGTTATCTGGCACACAAATTTGTTGTAAATCTTAATTCTTGCATTGGTTGTTAGCCATGTTAAACAATCAATCCCCGCAGTTTTATCGTTGTCAACTATAATATTACACTTTTCTTCGTATTCGCCCTTATAGCAAAAGTTATGCTTTGTAGTTAAATAATTACACATCTCCATCTTGCTAAATATGCCTGCAAAATCTTGGGTTACATCCATGTCAAAAAGATAGAAATAATCTTTTTCGACTTCGTCTAATATATCTAGTAGTTCCTCCAATAAAGTTTTCAACTTAACATCTGCTAGTTCCACTTTGTATGGAACACATATAGGATTTTGGAATTTTTTATTAATGCATTCGATGTCTTCTTTTCCGATAATTTCTTTTACTCTCTGGCCTATCTTGTTAGCACTTAGCACTTAGCACCTAGGTCCACACTTGGTTTTCAATGGAAAAACTCATTAAAAAGCAATTAGTGCTAACGGGTTTTTAATGAGAAAACTCATTAAAAAGCAATTAGGTCATATGGTCATGTGGTCATGTGGTCATATGGTCATGTGGTCATGTGGTCATATGGTCATGTGGTCATGTGGTCATATGGTCATGTGGTCATATGGTCATGTGGTCATGTGGTCATATGGTCATGTGGTCATGTGGTCATATGGTCATGTGGTCATGTGGTCATATGGTCATATGGTCATGTGGTTATGTGAGCAGGGAGATTAAATTTGGTATATAAGGAAGTAGTTTTGGGTGAGCTTAGTTATAGTAAGACATTTTTAACAACATATTCGACTATTTTCGGTAATATACGCCCCACTCTGTAGGATACATAAGGGAACAAATTTTCGTATTCAATTTAGTATTTGACGGTAGCTAGAACGGTAAACATGAGCGTCTCCAAGGTGATTAACGTTTCTCAACTTCTTGGGAATAAAGTGAAACCGACAAATGAGCGATTTGGATTATGGCTGTTGGCAGAAAATATGTGCAACAATAATCTGGTGACAGATATTGGTAATATTTGTTATGTCGAAGGCAAAAGATGCTGACTGGCGGACTACACACACCAATTACAGAACCATTTTGTGACAATATAATGTTGGTTAAAATTTGCGACCTTTCTGACACCGAACAAGCATCTGCAAACAAACGGATGTTTATCCTAAAAAAAGAAATTTGTGGTGCATTTAACAGCTATCTACGAAGAAAGTTCAACCGATTTGTTTTCGCTAGGCATGGTGTTAAAGCTAAGCTTTCGTTTTCTCTGGAAAGCAGTAACAAGATAGGCCAGAGAGTAAAAGAAATTATCGGAAAAGAAGACCTCGAATGCATTAATAAAAAATTCCAAAATCCTATATGTGTTCCATACAAAGTGGAACTAGCAGATGTTAAGTTGGAAACTTTATTGGAGGAACTACTAGATATATTAGACGAAGTCGAAAAAGATTATTTCTATCTTTTTGACATGGATGTAACCCAAGATTTTGCAGGCATATTTAGCAAGATGGAGATGTGTAATTATTTAACTACAAAGCATAACTTTTGCTATAAGGGCGAATACGAAGAAAAGTGTAATATTATAGTTGACAACGATAAAACTGCGGATTGATTGTTTAACATGGCTAACAACCAATGCAAGAATTAAGATTTACAACAAATTTGTGTGCCAGATAACAAGTCCTGGTGTTAATAAACAACTTGGCAATCATATACTAGATTTTTACGTTGTCCAGATGTACGTTTAAGGGAAACATTTGCGTCTACTTTGGCCAAGAACATGGTATTACGCGATTGGAAGCGACAATATACAACTGTGCAATTGGAAGCTATGTCAGTGCGGAACGGGTGTATAAACCCTTAAAGACTGTTTAACCTTATTGGAAGATAGTAAGTTATACTTCCTAAAGGCGCCAATGTACTCGGTACCACTTACCAAAATGTGGAGTAGCTATCGGACAAGCTACAAAATAGCTGCTGTTTAGTGTATAATAACCTGCTACAGTACTTGTATTGGGGAATGGCAATACAAAGAAATTGACGGGCTTGCAAATTAAGTTGTCCAAAAACCAGAGGAAAAGGAAAATTGATAAAGTATGTGCTTTGGCTTTTAGTTTTAACTATTTACCTGTAAATTATTTGGAGATAGTAGAGGAAGATGTCCAAGATAAAATAAAAATCTTACACAAGTGCTACATTAAAGCAGGTAGTACATATTTTACACAATCTGCCACACCATATTCTACAATTCAAAAGAAATAGTAATTTCGGACTTGGGATTGATAGATACGCCTAACATTCGTCCAGAGGTTGTACGACAACGCGTAAATATTGGTAGTAAACTCTATCCGTTTACGCTAAAGGAAATTGCCCCATTATGTATACCATACGCTGTAAGTGGAAGGAAAAGACAACTGGAATTAGAGGAAATGGATGCAAAAGGCGAAAATTGGACTACATGGAAAACACTGCGACAATACGCGATCAATACAAAGATGTGTTAGACAAAGAACATCTTATTAGAGAAAATGAGGAAGAATTAAAAGATTATTTTATGTGCCGATGGACTGACTTAGATACATCTGGTTTCTACAAGTTGTATGCATTTGCGGTTAGTAAGAAAGACTCTTTTAGTTATGTAGGCGTTCTTGCAGAAAAGGATGGTACTAAATCCGTATACTTTTAAAGGTTATTCTAAAACGTATTTATCAAAATGGCAGATAACAAAGACGAACTAAGGAATTCGGGTTTCGTAATCTTTGCGTACACAACACGCAAAGGGGTCCGTTAAACATTGTATATTTACCTAGTAAAGAACCTTTCGGATCATTTAAAACCGAGGGTCTTACAACCTATAACAACCATATATTCCCAAAAGTGGTGAATATGCAACTACACAACGGTGTGTGGAGAAAAGGATTTCCTCAATACCGACAAGAAGAAGTCGATCAAGCTAACAAGATACGTATGCAGGATATAGTGGAAAGCTGCGATTAAAGATTGTCACAAGCTGCAAGAATTACACGAAGGAATGGATCTAGTTGTCGGCGGAATCAAAGACTTTAAATATAGAGGCAAACTTCGGTACATTTTACAATTCGAAAAAAAAATTTTTTTTTTAGAAAAGGAGTAGAGGACTTGGGTATCGATTTAAATTTTAAGCTGCGAATAAAATTAGATAAAATTAAAGCCACCAAACAAACATAAAGAAAGGACTGTCTTCTGTGTATAACTTTGTATTAAAATTAAGTTTAAATGACCCCATGCTTGGCATTAAATATTTTTAAATTTGTTATGTATAATGTCGGAATAAACATTTTATAATAGTATATAACATTGTTCTTTATTTATAAAAGGCTGTGACGTTACCACGAAATAGCAGTCGCACAGAGAGGGGCGCATGGGCAGCGCGCATGGGCAGGGTGCGTACGCGCAGGGGTGCGCATGGGCGGGGTGCATGCGCAGGGGTGCTCATGGGCTGGGATGTGTCTGGGCGTACACGAGGGAAGCGGATGTTAACAGTCACCAAGCATCCAATTCTTTATTTGGATGGTATCGAGTATTTGCCTGCGTAGTATCCGGGTAAAATACGTTTGCATACGCAGCTATTATAAAATTGGTTATCGAGGAAGATGAAAAGGTACATCATTCCTAATGTACAAAATCTACGATGGGGCGTAAAGATATAGATAGTTGTTTATATTTGTATATTTGTTTTAAGATTCCATAATTTTAAGTTCTTCTCCCACCTTCCAAATCCTTCCGGCTTCTATCCTGGTTGACAGAGTTACGTGTTATCTCACGTGGTATTCGCGGGACACGGCGGTTTTAGATTCTCGGGAGATGGTTAGCTAAGGCATATGTCTTGTGCAAAAAGGGTTCTAAAGATGGTGTTAAATAAAGATGAGCAAAATTAGTCTTTAAAACGCATAACTTTGTATGGGTAGTCCTATTTAAAATCTGTTTACAGATTTGGGGTCCCTAGAAAATTTAATATTAGTTGATACCTAGCAAAATATTTTATCTTAAAGAGTGACTACCCTGCGTATAATAAATACAATATAACACTTGTCAACAAAAGTTGTAGGAAAATTAAAGACGTATTTAATGGGGTCCAGTATTAGAATTTGTTGGTAGTAGTCCTACTGTATTGTAGGCGAGAAAGATACGATTAAAAAGATTAAAGGGTCTCACGAATTGTAGTTGTAAAACCGAGGTCTTACAATCTATAACGAGCATATACCTGCAAAAGGGTGGGCATGCAGCTACGCAGCAGTGCGTGGGAGAATAAGAATCCTCCAATAAGAAATTAAAGTTTCCATGTACGTAGCACCAGTCATTGGGTAATGGTAGAAATGTGGAACCTATAAAGGCGATTATTAATTGTGGATTAGAAAATAATAATTTTCTTGGACTAAATAACATAACTTAGACTAATTAATGTATATGTTACATATTCTCACACACAACATCTGCTTATATCCACAATGGCGATACCGGTAGTTTTGTTTAACAACTAGTAGGAAAGATACGTTAGGTGTTAGTGTGCGGAAGCCCATAGGATCGTTGGATTCAAAAGAACGATGCGGTGGGATGTATGGTGGTTCCCCGTTAGAATAATCGAAAGTGGTTAATCGGTCGTATTAGATGTTTAAATAAGCGAAAGTGTAAAGGCCTACATAAACAAAAATTTAATTAACCGACAAAAAAAAGTGTGCGATGTGCTACACTTATAAATAAAGTATGGAATGGTGCTTTTAGCGACCCTAGCAGTAAAAGGGCGACTGACTTTTCCAAGCAACTACAAGAATAGCAGTAGCGCAGAGAAGGGGTATGCATGTATTATACAGTTGCTGCAAAATATGTTGGTTACGCATAGCTCGGATGTGTAATTGATCACGACTTAAAGATCCCTCGGAGGTTTAAAAATTCTCGGCCCATTGTCGTTTGAAAAATGTTTGTAAATTATCAGAACAGGAGCGGGTCGAAGTTTAATGGATGATTGACTGAGTTTTTCTACCTTTAGAGGGAATTGGAAGTTGACAGACATCGAGCATCTAATTTTTTTTGGAGGTATCGATACTTACCGGTTGAGAAATCAATACGTGGGCCAACCGCTATGAAAAGTGTAAAGCCTACAGAAGCAAAATTTAATTATCAGACGAAAAGTGTGATGTGCTATAGAAAGTATAAAAATGGTGCTTTGCATCGCTCCTAACAGTTAAAGAGTGACTTGTCTAGAATTAGAAGAATAGCAGTATCGCGCGAAAGAATGCATGTATTATACAGCGCAAATTGCTCTAAAAATCTTAAAAGTCAGCTCAATGGAATTTCAATCTATAATTAACCACGGTCGGAAATAGAAATTAATGGTATTTATACCTAAAGCATAACTTTCGCTTAGAGATTCATTTGGAAAATATTCAAGCCCCCATTTGCTAAAATATGACGTAGAAGTTATTTAAAATTAAATTGTTGTAGTAACTGTAAAAGAGTTGTATTTTCTTAGTAATGGTTTAAATGTTTTTGGTTATAGTAATTGCATCTTCTACAACGACTTGCACACAATTTGTGCGTGTGCTACCACCTTTGGATTTTAATATGCATGCGATCCGTATAACATGGAAGATGTTTTCCGGTGTTTTACTAACGGCATTCCACCACGACGAAGCGAACAGGTGCATGCATTAGCGCTAAATGTATTGAGAGCTGCAGAAAGAACATTTAGTTCCGCCGAACTAACATGTTCGGTCGTCTTCGGAAACCTTCGGTTTGCATTCTAAGGAATAAATCAGGTATGCTCGAGTAAGCTTTTATTAGTGATTACAAGTTTAACCAAAGTGCTATAGTGCGGGTTTGTTTGTTAAATGTCTGCAAACGTTTATAAGTGCAACCTTGCGGTGCTTCCATACCTGGAAAATGCTCTCAAACGGCACCAGAACAAATGTCGTAGTGTAACATCGCCCAGTGTTAACCGTCCGCAGCAAATATTAACTGTGGGACTTGCGGTTTCGCTTTTACGGAATGGACAACTTACTGCGACAAAGGAAAACACAGGTATGTCATTAAGCCTTAAACGTTCAGCTCCGCCAGCTGTTAAAGGGTCTTGTACGAAACAACCACGAATTTGTGTACAGTATGCGATTTCGAAATGGAAAGAATACATATCGCACACTTGGCAACAAACATAAAATGCATCAGTTACCGTACTAACAAATTTATTAACCGAAAACATGTCTCCTTTTTACATTAATCTTTTATTACAGGTCTATTTAAACAACACATTAATTTCCTTTGTTACAGGTTAAACTTTCGGCTACGCACAGGAAATAATGTTATACTTTGTAAAATTGCATTCTATAAGTTTATTAAACTGTAAGTTGGATAAATAAATTATTAAAATTTTGTGTTCTTAATTTTGTGTTACTACCTCTAACTGTTTGGTTAAAGCATATGTCTTGGGTAGCGAAAAGGTTTTAAAAATGGAGTTAAATATATACGAGCAAAATTTTTAAAGAGGTTTGAGGGCTTAAAGTATAACTTTGCAGGGCGTTGTCCGATTTCAAATCTGTTTGCAGATTCAAATTCTGTGTAAAATTTTAGACTAACAAGATGTATCGCATGACTAAGAAAATTTATAAGAACGCTCAAAAGTCGCTACAGGTAAGAAATCTTAAAATTAGGTAGCTCCTTGGGGATGGTGCAATCTGAAAAATTCCTAGAGATTTGGGTAGCTGAGAAAATTCTAATATTGATTGATACCAAACAAGATAGGTTTATCTCAAAAGATGCAATGGCTAGACAAAGAAAAGTATTTGTTAGTTTTGCTTATAAAGCAAAGAGCAAAATTTAGAGGTTTGAGAGCTTAAAGTGTAACTTTGTAAGGAGTAGTCCGATTTTAAATCTGTTTGCAGATTTAGATTCTGCGTAAAATTCTAAGCTAACAAGATGTATCGCGTGACTAAGAAAATTTATAAGAACGCTCAAAAGTCGCTACAGGTAAGAAATCTTAAAATTAGGGTAGCTCCCTTGGGGGTGATGATATCTGAAAAATTCCTAGAGATTCGGGTAGCTGAGAAAATTCTAATATTGATTGATACCAAACAAGATAGGTTTATCTCGAAAGATGCGTTGGCTAGACAAAGAAAACTATTTGGTTCAGATGAAAGATAAAAAAATGGCTAGTCGAAGAAAACTTTTTGGTTCAGATGTGGGAGGAAATGAGGATGCTCATTTATCTCGAAACATAAAAAATTTAAGATAGGTTTATCTCGAAAGATGAAAAATGGTTAGTCGAAGAAAACTTTTTGGTCCAGATGTGTGGGGAAATGAGGGATTCTGGGGGAAATGAGGGGGCAGGATGCCTGATTTTACCCTACTGGCCGCATTATTGTTAGTTGTTTTAGGCGCGTTAATGAAATATTGTGTTCGAGTAGTTTGGAAAGCCAAAGAAATTATTTTGTCTGCGTTGTCACTTAAGTTCGTGATGGGGCCACATTGTTATTAGTTGCTTTAGGTGCGTTAATGGAATATTTTGTTTAAGAAGCTAGGACAGGGAAAAAATTTATTTTGTCTGCGTTGTAGTTTTAGTTCGTGATGGGGTCACACGATTAGTTGTTGCTTCATTTTTGTGGATGTGTCTTGTTCACATATATATATATATATATATATATATATATATATATATATATATATATATATATAAAGGTGGTCACTTATGTATTGTCGTGTTAAGAATAAGAGAGAAGTATAGGTGTTGAAATTTTGTTGAGGCTAGTCGATTTAGAATATTTGGTGCGGCCACCGTATTGTTGAGGAGTTTTGACGTGGAGTGTTCCGAATGATGAATGGTTTTATATAACTTGTAATTTTTCTTGATAATGCTTATATCCTGTGAGTTTCTGTATCTTCTCATAGGATACTTTTGTTTCTTTTATTGTTCATACAGATGCAGTGCCACTCAAAACCTCTTTTCTTTCAATGCTAGTTCATAATTGAGTTTACTTTGTATCCACGCCCAATCTCATTGCTCACCCTTGCGGTAATTCCCAGACTAAGCCGCGAATATTGTGGCGATCGTAAGTCTACGTCAAAAATATAGTTAAATTGACGTGATATACTCACTAGGTACCAAAAAATACTATAGTTAAGCGAACAGACACACATCAGAATTTACATTCGCACGTTTTTTGTTATAAATAGATATAGATAATTAAATGTAAGCTTGTTATATATTTGTATTATCGAACCGATAGCTATAACACTTTTGTCAACGCACGCCGATCGCGCCATTGAATTTTGATTAAACTGGTTAACACCAGTCTTATTTATTATTGTTCAGATAAGAATCTCTTTCGCGTTGATCCACTTCGCGTGTTACGCGCCCTATCATTCTCTTCAACAAATCATTTTGCGCATCTTGCGTTGGCGAGCTTTAGTATTAATAAATAGACGCCTTCGTGCGCGCGTGGTTTATTTAAATTTAGTTAATAATTACTCGTATGGAAGCTTGGGGGTTTGCTTTAATTTGTTCATTGATTCAATCCAATCTCTCTCTACTGATCAGGCACATACATGTTACTGGTTGTCATCCCATTATTTTGTGAATTTAAAGTTTCAATAAATACCGTGTTATTATTTCTATTATTTTATTAGAAGCAGCAGATCTTGTTATTCGCGTTGGGGGAATTATCGGAGTCCGTTAGGCCCCCGGGCTCATCAGTACCTCAATTTTTATCATTCCCTTGGACGTTGCCGCCCTTCAAAGCTCTGCATCTTCTTTCTCCTTTGCAGAGCTTGTACTTCCCAACGTCGTTCGAATCCCGACCCATAGTACCATAGCCGTAGTTTGTTCATTTGCCATCAGTTTTTCCAAAGGAGATGATTAGTTTAATTGGATTCAATAAGAATTCTAATTTGAACTGTGACACGGGCGAAGCGAGTTGCATAATTTCCATGAGTTAAGAAAACACGCATTATACAACGTATTGCATACAAGATTTTTCGTAATTCTGCAGTTATAACTTTGGGACTACACATTCCGTTTCCTGGTTACTCGCAAGACGCGTTATCGGTTGAAAAAACCAGGTGGCGCCTAAAATAAACATTTAGTAGAATGTAAGTTAGTTCATATGTAAGTAAGGCTCTAGACTTTAAGTTTCTACCGTACTAAAAGTTTTTTCTTTTTTAATTTTTTTTTCTTTTATGGCTTGGTTGCGAGTGTTTCATGCCAAAATTGGCAATGTACATTTTTAGATTTAGTTTTAATTTATAAGTAAGTTGCCGCGTATTTTTAAATGAATACGCCAACTTCCGTCGTCCCTGACAGTCGCGTCTGCCCGAAAGTGATGCGGAGTGCGCGCGTGGTGTAAAAAGACACCATTAAGCTACCAGAGATGGACAAAATAACAACTATCTAGTGTTTTTTTTGTGTATCTCAGGTATGTAGGTTCCTTTTTATCTTGCTTTGTGTCGTTCCTTTACCTGGTGTTCCTTCATCCTCTACGAGTTGAAAAGAATTTTAGGACGGATGGAAATTCGATGTCAACAATGACGTAACCTAACCTCACAAGCATCGAGGGATCCTGAGATTAAGCTACGAGATACCCACCATGTGAGTAATTTGTTTTGATTTAAATTGTGCGTGCAAATTTTTTCTTAGATAGCCGTTGCATCACCCTAAAAACGTGGTCGGTATAAGTTACAATATTGCGGGAATGATACCGCTCGTAAGAAGGTAACAATCAATCAAATGAAATATTCCTTTTTTGACATTCTAAATTCAATAAAATTTGTTCAGGCCGATTACATATCGACAATCTATTTGTGATATAGGAATTTAGTGGGTTCTTATGTGTTGTTATAGTTATTTCAAACATTATTAATTTTGACATTCATTAATTTAACATTTTAAAGTGAAGTGCTTTTTGTATTTAATATAAAATGTAGAAGTACCGCAATTTCAACATTGCCCCCCAACAAAATCAAAGGCTTTATATGGTACCGCATATAAAAATTTAATGAATGGCTTACAAAATGTAAAGTTCACTCGTTTTCCGAGAAGGTTTTGCTAGCCTATTTTTCGAATTAATGAGAAGTCAAAAGGCATCAATTACATGGACTCATTATCGATCCTTAGAATCAACATAATGAATAATATATATATATATATATATATATATATATATATACACAATATATATATATATATATATATAAATTACTGTATAACCTTAAAAGAATCGAGCCTCACGAATTGGGCGTCAAAATTATGCCGTAGAACTCGGGTATGATTCTTACAACCATAAATTATTTTCGAAAATTTTATAAAATTTACAAATTCAACAATAAACAAATTTTCAAAAATTACTAATTCAAAAAAAATTATCCTTACCCGTTTTCCTCTCTTCCTCGGTTGAACGGCCTTCTTCAACTGCTTCCGGCTAGCTCATTCGGATCTCCTCTTGGGTATCTAGATTCACTCGCATATTCTCAATCATACACACACACACACACACTAGCAATAAAACCTCAAATACAACCAACATACAAGCTTTTATTTATAACTATTTACAAAGGAAATGCAATATAGTCCATATTCCATTGATCACGTTACACTTCAGAAAACCTTATTTTATAAATTCCAGTATTTTATTTTTAAATCATTAAACACAGAAATTGTACCCGGAGTAAATGGTCCTTGAATAATACCTTCTCTAAAATTCCTTCTTTATTATTTATTTATTCATTTTACTCTAACTAAACTCTGGGGTAGGGTGAGCTCAGAATAACCCAGCTAATTATGCATTTGCATACTTTTAAAACAAATACCAAAGCAAAGCCATGTACTCTTCACAAAAATTTCACGTTCTGATGGAACGTTTAAAAGCTTTATAGACACCTTCAACTTTCTAGTTAGATACCATAATAAAGTTTTTACACGTATTAAGTTCAATACGTAAATAATACACACCACCTTGAAATTTCACTCTCATACGTTCTCCTAATATTCACAGTTTATAAAGTCACAATTCAAATCGTTACCTGGAAATTTATAGTAGATCTCTGCTCTAAGGATGATGCCATCTATTTCTTCTGTCCGTTCTGCAGGTCGTTTCTAGCTGTTACTAGAAAAACTCCATCTAAATTGAACTGCAAACGCGGCCTACCCGGTGTAACCAATTCCAAATTCCATTTAAAATTATTTCTTCATTAATTATTCTTCATTAATTAGATGCTTCAAACCACGTTACTTAATGTCCCGTCACAAGTTGATTATAATTATAGATGATATCTCTCTTAAAATGTAATTTCGGCACACTTAACCGCGTATTTAATTAAGAGACTATAACCTTGTAATATAATTTAACTGATTTAGTAATACTTACAACTCGTGATACTTAGATACGTTGTTTGGAGCGATCGAAAACGTAAGGGCATTCACCACGTTCTCTAAAAGCATTTATACACTCCGACTGTAACCTCTCCATACCTGCTTAACGCGAAATTCCCTGTTAACACCACACATTCTCGCAATTTTGCACTCAACTCCATTTTCAGCTCCGCGAATTTCAATACCCCGTTATATAATTTCTAGAATATCACGCTCCACTATCCTCATGCTTGTTTCAAATCAAACTAACATATCGACCAATCGTAGACTTTGTGACGCTTCACAAATCCCTCCTATCCTATTAGTATCTCTTACTTATGCGTTTTCTCTGTCCCTTTCTACCCTGGTCTGAGTGGTACAAAATCGATATTCTTGACTATCTGCTGTCTAACCACACGTGGACTAGCGACGTGACTTTAAATAACCCCTGTTTAGTATTTCATGCTAAAACATTCAACCGTTTCCAATATACGTAGAATCTGCATGTTTATCTACTCAAATTTATTAGAACTTGACATTTAAAAGTTTGCAGTTGTTCGATCGTAATGAACGTTCTAAATACAATTCTCCGAGCTTCGCATCATGGTATTTTAACCCTCTTGATATATTCGTTTGTTAGCAACGCGTTTCACCTTGGGTTTTTACAGGCTTTTATGCTTATTATATATCAATAATTGTTCAATTAACTCCAATTAAATTAATAAATGCATGGCATTGGTTTCTGCCATTTAATTCTTTGCAAAGCTATCCAAATTTTAATTATTATTTGTACAATTTGATTAATACCCGTTACTTAAAATAAATTGATTAATATAAATTTCGCACGTAATTTCTGTTTGTTCCTTTATACAGGGTGTTTTGTAATTGTTTCGTTTATCTTTATTTTTAACCCTTTAAAACCACTATAATATATATATATATATATATATATATATATATATATATATATACTAGGTTATCATAAAGTAAGGGATATATTTTAAATCATTACAACTTTTAATAAATTAAGTGAGTAACATAAAATAAACGAAATCTAGTTGCTTAATGAATGGGATTTTACCGTATCTATGAGAAACAAAAGCGTTGTCATAACAATTGTTGACACTAGTGTCAAAACGAAATTATTCAATTTGAAGTTTTAGTTTGAAATTAAAACTCAAGTAAACGTTGAGTTCAAACGACTCAACTGTAATAACATGGATTTACAAACAAGAATTGGTTTAGTTCAGTGCTATTATGAATCCGGCAGAAATTACACCGCTGGATTACGAAGATTTCGCACGAGAATGGGTTTGAGAGCGGGACCCTGTCAAATGAAAGCGTACCGCAATTTGATACAAAAATTTGAAAGAACAGGGTCTGTAACTGACTTACCAAGATCAGGAAGACCAATAATTAGTGATGTTCAAGTTGCAGAGGTTCTTCATGAAAATCAAGACATAGCCAGAAGCAATTCATTCGCAATCAGCAGTGCAAATGCGATATCCAAGCGATTGCAAATGCCGTATACCACGGTTTGGAAAATTTTACGCAAAATTCTAAACATGTATCCATATAAACTGAAAATGCTGTTTGAATTAAAGGACGCAGATTTGGCTACTAGGTGCGATTTTTCTTTGCGAGTAATTGCTCAGATGGAAATTGAACCCGAATGGTTATCCCGTATTTTATGGACAGATGAGGCACATTTTACTCTGAATGGTGGAGTCAATACTCAAAACTGTAGAATCTGGTCTGCAGAAAATCCGCAACAAATCGTTCAAAAAGGTCTTCATGACAAGAAAGTCACCGTATGGTGCGGTTTTACAGCTGATTTTATTATTGGTCCGTATTTCTACGAGGAAATGCAGAATTGACAAGCCGTATCTGAAACTGTAAATGGTGAACGATTCTTGCAAATGTTACAAAATTATGTTATTCCACAGCTGCAAAACGAGCACTACGGAATTGAAAACATCATTTTTATGCAGGATGGAGCACCCCGCACATTTTCGACCAGTCAAAGAATTGTTAACCAACGTTTTCAAGATCGCGTGTTAAGCAGACATTTCGTAAATTCATGGCCACCAAGATCACCTGATCTAAACCCAGCGGATTACTGGCTGTGGGGTTATTTAAAAAGTTTAGTGTTTCGAAGACGACCAACTACGCTACAAGAATTAAAAGACAGTATTACGAAGCAAATTGGTACAATTCAACCAGAAATGTTACGAAATGCTGTGTACAATTTGGAGGTAAGGATGGTGATCTTACAACAACAAAATGGAGGTCATATTGAGCAATTGCCGTAACCTGTTTTGGGCATACTAAATCCCATTTCATAAGCAATTAGATTTCATTTATTTCTTGTTATTAACTTAATTTGTTAAAAAGTTATCATAATTTAAAATATATCCCTTACTTTATGATAAAATTATATATATATATATATATATATATATATATATATATATATATATATATATATATATATTAGCGAATTTACAAGTTTAATGGCACTTTTGAAAAGAAACTCTGAAGGATATAAACCTATAAAATCTAAAGTTTTAAGAGAGAAAGATATTGAAACGTTTTTGAAGGAAGCAGACGACGATAAATACTTAGAAGATTGCTTAAAAATTGTAGTACCAGAGACTAAAAGAAAAATACAAAGGGAATTTTTATCTTAAAGTGTAACGTTGATAGAGTAAGTTTAATGGAAAATGTAAGGAACTATATTAAACTCAGGCCACAAAATGGTAAATGTTTTCGATTTTTTCTGGAATTCGAAATGTAAAATGCATATCCCAGCCAGTAGGTGTAAACACAATGGGAGAGTATCCAAGGAAAATGGCAATGTTTCTTGGTTTGCCAGATGTAAACCAATATACGGGGCACTGTTTTAGACGATCTTCCGCTTCGCTATTGGCAGACTCTGGTGTAGATTATTTTGTTGTTAAACGACATGGAGGATGGAAATCCACTAGCGTAGCCGAGGGATACATCGATTCCGTTTAACAGAAGAAAAAAATTACAGTGAAATTTTTTGGAGAACCTTCTGATGTTGCGTCCACGCAAGTTAAGAAAAACATTTCTATAGGTCAGATGCCATTAAGTGCAAATTCTGCAAATTCAACTGGAGTAGTTTCTATCAATTTTAATAAACTTGATAATTGTACAATTAATATTTATAAGCAATAAGCAGAATTGTTACTAAATATTGGTTTGATTATTATTGTTAATAGTAGATTGTTATGACTTAGTTATTTTGTTTTCTAAATGAACAAAAAAAAGAAGTTTTTTTAACTTTTTTGCTAGTAAAAAAAGTATCACTTTGACGTTGAAGTGACAACCTAAAAGTTGACATTTCAGTGCAGAATTACGAATATATTCTAAAGGAAAAAATGTATCCACCAACTCTATACGATCTCCAAATAAACCGGTAGAAACATTTTATGACGTGTATGTTGTTCCTATCCAAGCCTGTCGAATGCAAGTGTTTGATGTTGTTGGATGGCAACGTTTACAGAACCAGGAATAAATATACTTTAGTGAAAAAATCGCTAAACAGTTTGCTGGTTACCGCCTTCTTAAATTTCCATCATCTTTCCTCTTATTTTTCCATTTCATCATTTGTAGATTTCTACGATGGCTTTTTAACACGCTATTACGATTTAGTCTAGTCCTCAAAATTACCATCAATGGGCACCTGCTGTAAATTGTTAGTAGCATTGATGGGTCCACCTAGTGAGGTGTATAAAATAGAATTCAAAATAAAAATAGAGCATGTGAATTATATACAACACTGAAACCATTAATTCCCGGCGTTCAACAAGAGTGTCTGACAATTTGAATTAGTTAAGACACTTAAAATAAATATTCCGCCAATAAATTCTCGCAGCTATATAACTACGTCTAACTTTTTAATATCACGAACAAAGCTTTTCCACAAAATTTAAAATAACGGTCGAATTAAAACCAAATAAAAGGAGCAAAAAAACTTAATTTGTTCCTACAATATAAATAACAAGCAGAACTTGAAATGGGCGTTATTATTGTCGCATAACGCGGCCCATTGTGGGATTTCATAAAAAAGGGGCTTGAAATAGGTCAACCGGCAATATTCAAATTTATTTGATTTCCATTTCTAAACTCGTGTAGTGCTGCATAAATTGCTTTCAGCTTCTACTCTACATGCTTTTACTACTGCCATTTTATGATAGTTCTCTCTCTCATTCTAAGCTTAGTGCACCCATTTGGATTTTTAAAAGCTTTACTAATAAAAACAGTTTTATACTAAAGTACGTAAGTTAAAGCCTTTAAACCCATGAGATTTGAATGATTTCAACTCAGCGCATTAACACAATCCAAAGCTGTGGGAGTTAGGACGCTCATCTTGACTATGCATTGGACAACTTATAAATGAGATTATTATAACAGTCATAAGTTTTACTTAGATTTATAATTCCTTGGTAGTGTATAATTGAAATAATACTTATCGAGGGGTGCTCGCATGCAGAAACGTCTCAACTACCAGATTTTTTTGTTTGATAGATTTAGTTTTGTTCATGGCAGCCCATGCTCAAGAGACTTTTTAGTTACTCTGACACTTTTAAGCCCTGTATTGTAGACTGTTCGCCTTCAAGACAGATTTTCTTAACCATGTACCAGCTTCTTACGCTAAAATTTGGAAAATCTCCCTTAAGGTTGTCCAAACAAGTAAGGCGTATATTCTTAAAAGTTTAAGTACGTACTACAATAGAAACTGTATTTTCGGTTTAACCCTTAACCCCGAAAATAATCTTTCTGAGGGGCCCACGTGTTATTCCACAAAAGTTGGAGGCTTAAATTTCATTTCCGAACGCTTTTGTACTATTGGTTTAACCTAGACTAAGAACTTGGAAAACGTATCCCTAAAATTTTGCGGCATGCAACGTACCCTTTTTCAAAAAACCAGAAACCTAGTAATTATTTCTTGGGGTATTTTGGCCAGCACTCTAGACCCAAAACTCTGTACTTGTGCCCAAATTCTGTTTCCCCATAAGATGTTATTTTTAGATTACTATTGCATAATTATGTTTCTTTTTGTGATTCCGTTACGTCACTTACGTATTTCATACTTTGTCAAAGGTCCTCTAATGTTAAATATTTTTACTCTTCGCCCTTATTACCGTCCAAGACAAAGCGATAGTCGCATGTCGCTACATAGCTTTGTGCTGCAAGTGATCTAGTGTTAAAGTTTCTGCAATAACCGACTTTCATACCAGTTGGTTACTGTCTTTTTCTTTTGGGTGGTGTTGTTGATACGTAGCGATGCAGGGCGAAAAGCAAATAGCGACCACACCTCCACTATCAACTGCAAAATTGCTTCCAGGATAAGAATTATTTAGAAACGAAACCTAAGATGCAGATTTTGAAAATCACTATGTCTTGAGGTCTGTCAGTACAGAGTTGATTCCAGGTTAGCTAATCTGTCAGAAATGCAACGTTGGCCTTCTTCTTTTTAGGAATGGTACAATATATGCTTGAAACTTCCCGTAAGTGGCTTTTCGAATTGAATACTGCACCTCCCAAGTTAGAAATACCTTTAGAAATAAACGCTAGCCATTTGTATCTTCGTTCGAAAAAGCTAAGGGTTTCATCTTTTAGGGAGACCAAAATTGAGTCCGTAATTGAGAACAGAAAACGAAATATAAAGAATTTTGTTTTGAGAATTGTTTTAGGAAGGACTTTCAATTTAAGGGCGATTCCTGGGTGTAGATTACACTAGAAATAAGTCTAAATCTTTCAAGTAATGACCCATTCTATGCTCAGAGCTTTTCACAGAAGGCTCTCCTTTAAAGGATTGGTTCCAGAATAAAAAAATTTCCTTCAGGAACACAACCTAGACCTTACAGGTGAAATATTTACAATAAGGCGACAGAAATTGATAGCGCAACTACGTGTTTTATTGCAAACGACGTGTTCTACTGCCGTTGAATAAATGATATGTGTTGAAATATTGTTACGCTTTGTATTAATTTTACTCCACCGGAAGGCGGAGTGACGTATGGAAAGACTACCAAACATAATAAAAATAAAAAGATGAATTGTCCGAAATAGCAAAACTACTTTATACGAACCATTTAACTTGAACGAGTTATTTGGTGCCAAAAGTAAGAGGAGTTGAATTGTAATCCCAGAGACCACTTTGATATTTTCACTACCCGGATGACTTCGGATAGATCTCTTCAGCTTTTAGTTTCCTAAAGTTTATCACATCATACTTTACCTTTCTCTACAATTCCTTCAAAACGTTTATTAATTTTTTAATAAATTGAGAAAATTTCTAAAATAAAAAGCTTCTCCCCAATACGACTCCATCAATGGGATGGCTGATTACCATTTCACATTTAACTACTGTTATCTATATTGTAAACAACACCAGAAAAAAATTCCTCTTAAGTTTAAACACTATTAACAGTAAATTCCGAAAATATAAACACACGTATATTGACCTTTGAAGAACAAACCCTATGTCATATCCAACAAGTCAGGTATTACTAAAAAAAATTCTTAACGAAATATTAATTCATAATTAATACCATCAGCCTATTGATCTTGCTTCCAATGTTAATCTATACAATATCCGAAATCCCATTTCTGGAAATGCTCTTAATAACAAAACATAGAAAACTGTACAGTACCAATTGTTTTTTTCACCGTTCCAGTGGCCATCATAAATACTAAATTTTCACTCTTCAATTATCAGTAATCCCACAAATAAGCTTACATTTAAATATTTCTTACTTTTTTATAGTTTGCAATCTTCTTTCCCAATAACACTACGCTGAAGTTTAAAAAAACTAGTTTTGTAGTCGCTATTTTATAGTCTAGTAGTATTATTATTTAACGGAATCTCAATTTCCTACCAAAAATCACGAACCATTTACAACTTACACTTTCAATTCCACATGTACCTATTTATAAATAGAAGAACTTAAAATCCACTAGCAGTTAGTTTCCACCTCATTTTTAAAAATAAAGACGTCCAGGAACGCCAATTAAATATCTGTTTTATCCTAATCGACACATTGGTCACCCAATTCCATTTATTTTAATACCAGCTTTTTGTTGAAAAGTGTAATCATCTTTCACTCTCTGAATTATTTAAACATCTTATATCCGGCCGACATGACTATAAATTCCACAATACGTACGCACTTAAAGCTTTCTGGCCTACATATCCAGCAAAGTTATTAAATGTAAACTACCAAAGCTTCTAAAGGCTGGTTTTGTGCTAAGAGTTCATATAACTAACTGAAATTAAACTTATTTCTCTACTGAATATTTGCTTGTTTTATCTGTATTATTTGAACACCGTGTTTTCAGCCATATCTTAATCCTAACAGAAATAAAAATATTAAAAAATCCCTTATCTAACTTAATAAATGCCGCTGAATGCGAAGGGACGTGAAACATCTCTTTCTATTCTTCGAGGGAATAAAATACATACAGGGGTAATAGCACTTCATCTCTTAGTGTTGAAGTGCTAGAATAATACAACCTGAGATATGGAGGAAGCTACATCTCCGAGAAAAGTCAACCCCAGTTCTCTGGGCATTATCTACAATTGGAGAATTAACTAGAGAGTCCCTCAAATTGACAACAACTACCACTCTCTATTTTTTTGTGTCTTATACTACAAAAAAAATCCCCTAATTTAACCCACAAATTAATCTAAATGTCCGTTTTATGCGTTTCTTAAAATGTAAACGTTAATAGTCGGGCATCAAATGAAGAAATTATTCAAAGATAAGAAATACAACAGACTGCACACTTGAACAAAATAGTTAATTAACGGAATATCAATTTGTACCAAATAACTATGAACCATTTACAACTTAGATTTAGAATTCTCAGTGTACATATTTACAAATAGAAAAGCTTGAAATATACTCACCGTTAGTTTTTACTCACTGACGCAAAATTTTCTTGTTTGACTATAATTTTCATTTGGACAAACCACTACTTATTGCACCTTAACCTAATGTAGTTAAATGAATAGCAGCATTTTAAGCAAAATATGTTTATTATCTAAAAATTTATAGGATTATAGCAAAAAATTACAATGCATAACATATCCTACACCAAGTAAAATTTATTAAAATTAATTAATATAGCCAACAACACAAACACACAATAAGTATCATCTTTCTAATCTAAGTGTATGAACATATTTACCGTATGATTTTTGGGATCACTAAAAACAATCCCAAGTCCACTATACCCCATAATCTCAGGTTTTTCACATAACCTCAAAAAAATTCCGGTTTGTAAATGCCAAACACACTTTTTAAAATATTGACGAATTTGCTTCAAACTTGGTACCTACGGATTTTTGAGGTACCTGATAACGAAATAGGAGTCAGATTTTCGAAATTTAGAATACTGAATCAAATATGGTGATCGATTTTTAAAAAAGTTGTTAAATCTTTATAAAACTTGGTATCTCTGGGTTTTAGGGTCGCCGAAGTCAATTTTCAGAATTAAAAAGGACATTTTGAATTTTGAAAGTCTGACTTAGATTCGTAATAGAGCCACACATAAATGTTTTTTTTCTGATTTGGGGGTCTTAAGGCCTATTCAATTCCATCACGTCAGGATTACGCCATAACCTCAAAAAACCTATAATTAAGGCTACTAAATGCACACAACCCCAAAAATTAAGTAGTAGTCTGAAAATATTTTTAAATTTTATAACCTCATATCTTACTTAACCCCATCATCAAGTCTGTGGAGATTTAAGGATCATAACCTTGTTACTTGGTCAAGAGTCCGGAGCTACAAAGCACGTCTCCTATTCCTCACAATTCGTGTGTTACAAGAACAAACACTAGATTGCTTTTGACGGATATATTATTTAGGTAAAACCTCATAAAACCCACAGGCATTCTACAATTATGTTATATGCCCTATTTCGAAAATAACTTAAAGATCAAATAAAATGTTTGTTTAAACGTTGAGTTTACCTACAACATGTCTTCATGAATTTGTTTTTATATAAAACATTTACAGAATTTTTATGAGGACAGTATAAGAAAGTAGTAACGTTGATTCGTTAATAGTATATTCTGATTTTGAAAATAGATTGCGGTATTTAAGCACATTTGTAGATAAATTGCGCACCATTTTTGAAGATGTTAAAGTTTATATTGCTTAGAAGTTATTTCAAACCGCTTTTGAATATTTCTAAGTTTCTGCCACCACGCAAAAGAGTTATCCCAGTATATTGAAAATATGTAGCCGTCACTGTTGTGTATTTAAAGAAACACACAGGCGCATACAGCACGCACGCACGCACATAAGCACTTCCGCGCACACTCGCTCACACGCACATAAATTTGTATATATATATATTATATATATATATATATATATATATTGCCGTGGAACTCGGGTAAAATCCTCACCAACAAAATTATATTCGAAAATTTTATTAAATTTTCAAATTCGAAAATAAAAAAATTTTCAAAAATTTAAATAAGTCAAAAAAAATATTTCTTACCCGTTTTCCTCTCTTCCTCGGTCTAATTGCCAATTTTCTGCACCTGCTTCCGGCTAGCTCATTTGGACCTCCTCTTGGGTATCTAGATTCACTCGCATATTCTCAATCGTACACACACACTCGCAATAAAACCACAAAATACAACCAACATACAATCTTTTATTTATTACTACAGTATTGCCCGAAATAAACAGTACTGAAACTAAGTTGGCGGTGTTTTTATGCGTGCGCTGTCACACTCAAGTTAGCTAGTATAGACCTGTCAAGTAAACCTCAAACAAGTAATTAGTACGGCCTAATTGTTAAAAATGGTGTTAAGTACAGAGGAGAAAGTGTTTCTGGTAGAGCATTATTTTCGTTCATACGAAATCGGCCGACGTAATGGTGCAAGTTTGCTATACGTGTCTGATCAATTCACACAAAGGTTTAATAAACGTTGTCCAAGTAATGCTGTAATTTTGAAGGTTATTGAAAAGTTTAGAAATACAGGTAGTGTATTGTGCCAACGAAAAGGAAACTCGGGACAGTTAACAACAACAATAACCATGAACGTGTTTTTGAGCAAATCTTAGAAAATCCGAAAGTCAGCCAGGCAAGGACAGCGTTACAACTTGATTTAAAAGAATTTCCTTTCAAAGAATCCTGAAGGAGCTGGGTACATTTTCGTATGTGATTCAGGTACATCAACAACTACATCCTCGGGATTATCGCAGTAGAGTGGAATATTGCGCCAGAATTCTCGCGTTACAGTATGAAAATCCTGAATTTTTGAAAAATGTTTGGTTTTCAGACGAAGCACATTTTCACTTGTCAGGCTATGTGAATCGTCGCACAAATCGATTTCTGGGCTTTGCCAGACCCGATGAGGTTCAAGAGGTTCCTTTACATAGTGAAAAAGTGAGTGTCTGGTGTGCTGTTTCCGGACACGGAATCATTGGTCCGTACTTTATCGAAGAGAATGGTAGGCAAGTCACACTTAATCAACAGAGGTACAGAAAAATTTTAACACGATTTATCCCTGATCTACGTCAATTCTGTCGTGCACGTAACTTGGCATTTCGAAACCAATTTTTCAGCAGGACGGGGCAACTTGCCATACTGCTGCCGCAATTCGTCAATTTCTTCAAGAACATTTTCCAAGCAAATTCATATCACGATTTACTGACTTCCCATATCCTTCACATTCTCACACCTCCAGACGCATACATTTGGGGCATGGCTAAAATGCCGTTTTCAAACGGGCACCACAAACCATCGATGAATTAAAGGATGCCGTTAGAGTCTTCTTCGCAGCCCCGAGACAACCCTTATTCAATAACATGACCAGAAACTTAGAACATCGTTATGAAGTTTGTCTCGAACGAGGAGGTGCACATTTAGAACATATAATAAAGTGTCAATAATATGTATTTTTTAAATATACAAAACAATTACAATTTCAGTACTGTTTATTTCGGGCAATACTGTATTTACAAATGAAATTCAATATTGTCCATATTTCATTGATCACGTTGCACTTCAGTAAATCTTATTTTGTAATGCCCTGTATTTTATTTAAAATCATCAAACACATAAAATGTACCCGGAGTAAATGGGCCTTGAATAATACTTTCTCTAAAATTCCTTCTTTATAATTTATTTTGTTTTTTTTTTAATTTAAGTGAACTCTGGGGTAGGGTGAGTTCATGATAACCCAGCTACTTGTGCATAATGTATGCCCTTCTACTTTGACATACTCTTACAAAAGAATAAAAAACAAAGCCATGTACTCTTCACAAAAATTTCACGTTCTCATGGAACGTTAAAAAAGCTTTATAGACACCTTCAAATTTCTAGTTAAACACCATAATAAAGTTATTTACACGTATTATGTTCAATACGTAAATAATCCACACTACCTTGAAAATCACAACTATAAGTTAAAGTAATATTTTAAGCTTTTCCAAGAGGTATTAGAAATTAAAAGTATCTTCTTAACAACACAGTATACGGTACAATAGGTGTTAGGCCGTTATTGTAAAAACAATAAATTTTGGTGGAGGAACTGTTATGGATATTTGTTTCTATTAGCGAAGAGTATTTATCTAAGTATGGTAATAGGGTGACACAAAAGAAATTTATTATTTCAAAATTAAAATTAGAAATAGCTGATGTACAGACCACAACCCTTTTAACGACAAGGTCATTTAAAAGAGTGCTGAAACACTTCTGTGCAGTGTTGAGAAATATGAAAGTACTATTGGAAGTTATAGTACAAAATGAAATAAAACAAATCTTAAAGAGGTATCTATAAATTCAAAAATATCTTCCTTTCATGCAAAACAGTTTATAAAACAACGCACAGTTCCAGTTTATAAAATTTAAAATTTAAAATTCTTACCTAACCTTTGCTAACCGATATACAATCTTTTTTAATTAATAGGCGGATAATCAACCCATCGTTTATCCTTACGCTCGTGAGGGTGATCGGCCAATAATCCTTGACAGATAATCTATATAGTAAAGGTCAAAATACCTCAAACTTTGACCCCAAAATTGGTTGTAAATTATCTTAATAAAAATATAAGTATAAATATAAATTACAAAATATTCAATTATCTTTATCAATTAACAAGCAAAAAACTTTATTTTTACCATAGTTAATGGTACTGAATATTTCCTGATTCCATTTTTAAATTGACGATAAAATCCCAGTGTTCAAGATGATCCACATTAGCTTAATTCTCCATTTGCATATTAATGTTCAAAGTGCATCTTCTCTTGTTAATTGTGGAGCCCGATAATATTGACTACATACAAATCATTCGAAACGTATTTGTTTCAATCCGTACACCAATTTAAATTACTCACATTATAATATTATTATCCGTTACAAACATATAGGTTTCACTGCAACTCTGCATAATCAATCTTTACTAGCGTTACATATTGCTTGGCTTTAGAAAGAACCAAAATGCAAATTAAGTCTTAAATTAGTAAATGTTAAATGAATAAATCTTGAATGAAGTGTTCTAATCAAGTTCCGGCTTTTGTATTAAATATCTATATATCTCACATTTTCTACAATCTTTCCTATCTGAGCTCATGTGCTGTTTCCCAATATCTTATTGTTAAACGGAAACCTATAAATAAATAAAATCGATTTTATGGTATTTTTAGTTGTCGCGCTCTTGGAATTAAGGCAGCCATTCAATAACTAACTATTTAATAACTTTTAAAAACATTTCTAGTAACGATGATGAATGATTCTTGATTAACTACGAAAGTTCTGGAATTTAGCTCCATTTAAAACTCTTAAAGTGTTATTTTGAAATGGATAGTCTATTTTTGATATTATACATACACGAAAAAATAATTAAACTACGCGTTTGCTTTCTTCGTGGTTGATTTGTATACTAATATAGTAAAGATTTCAGGATAATTACATAATTAATTAAAGTTTCAATTGCTTTCTTAACGGTTTTGCATATTCAAAAAGATTTGCATCTTAATAATGGTGAAAATATCTTGGTTACACGGTAATAGGAACGTATTCTAACGCATATTTTACACGCCGAATATTTATTTAGTATTTTAATAAGTAATGGCTTCTTTGATAAATGCAATTGCCCTGTATTTATTTAAAACTCTTACAATGACGTTAAATGCTATCTATACAAGAAAACGCCAATTGTTTTAAATGCTGATGGATTTAAATTGTTTATTATTCTATATCTTCGAATGAAACTCGTTTCTATTAGAAAAGTTTTTTTTTTAAACAAAGGGTATAATATGTTTTTCATCAACGCGAATGAATTTAGTGGTTTTGTATATGCCATATGCTTATTATTATACAAGATAGAACAAGGAATATATCCGTATATTTTAATTTTTCCGGTTTCCTTTGATTTTGGTGGATTTTATTTATAGAATTTTGAAATGCAAATGCATTTTTGTTATATATATATATATATATATATATATGTATTATAGTGGTTTTAAAGGGTTAAAAATAAATACGAAAGAAATAATTGAACAAACAGAAATTACGTGCAAAATTTATATTAATTAATTCAATCTTTAAGTAATGGGTATTAATCAAATTGTACAAATAATAATTAAAAATTTAATAGCTTTGCAAAGAATTAAATGGCAGAAGCCAATGCCATGCATTTATTAATTTAATTGGAGTTAATTGAACAATTATTGATTTATAATAAGCACAAAAGCCAGTAAAAATTCAAAGTGAAACACGTTGCTAACAAATGGATATATCAGGAGGGTTGAAATACCATGAAACGAAGCTCGGAGAATTGTATTTAAAACGTTCGTTACGATCGAACACCTGCAGACTTTTAAATGTCAAGTTCTAATAAATTTGAGTAGATAAACATGCAGATTCTACGTATATTGAAAACGGTTGAATGTTTTAGCATGAAATACTAAACAGGGGTTAGGTAAAGTCACGTCGCCAGTCCACGTGTGTTTAGACAGCAGATAGTCAAGAATATCGCTTTTGTACCACTCAGACCAGGGTAGAAAGGGACAGAGAAAACGCATAAGTAAGAGACACTAATAGGATAGGAGGGATTTGTGAAGCGTTACGAGGTCTACGATTGGTCGATATGTTTGTTTGATTTGAAACAAGCACGAGGATAGTGGAGCGTGATATTCTTGAAATTTTATAAACGAGGTATTAAAATTAGCGAATTTGAAAATGGAGTTGAGTGCAAAATTGCGAGAATGTGTGGTGTTAACAGGGGATTTCGCGTTAAGCAGGTATGGAGAGGTTACATTCGGAGTGTATAAATGATTTTAGAGAACGTGGTGAAGGCCCTTAAGTTTTCGATCGCTCCAAACAACGTATCTATGTATCACGAGTTGTAAGTATTACTAAATCAGTTAAATTATATTACAAGGTGGTAGTCTCTTAATTAAATACGCGGTTAAGTGTGCCGATATTACATTTTAATAGAGATATCATCTATAATTATAATCAACTCGTGTCGGGACATTACGTAACGTGGTTTGAAGCATCTAATTAATGAAGAAATAATTTTAAATGGAATTTGGAATTTGGTTACATCGGGGAGGCTGCGTTTGCAGTTCAATTTAAATGGAGTTTTTCTAGCAACAGCTAGAAACGACCTGCAGAACGGATAGAAGAAATAGATGGCATCATCCTCAGAGCAGAGATCTACTATAAAATTCCAGGTAACGATTTGAATTGTGACTTTATAAACTGTGAATATTGGGAGAACGTATGAGAGTGAAATTCCAAGGTAGTGTGTATTTTTTACGTATTGAACTTAATACGTGTAAAAACTTTATTATGGTATTTAACTAGGAAGTTAAAAGTGTCTATAAAGCTTTTAAACGTTCCATCAGAACGTGAAATTTTTTTGAAGAGTACATGGCTTTGTTTTGTTATTTGTTTTAAAAGTATGCAAATGCATAATTAGCTGGATTATTCTGAGCTCACCATACCCCAGAGTTTAGTTAGAGTAAAATGAATAAATAAATTATAAAGAAGGGATTTTAGAGAAGGTATTATTCAAGGACCATTTACTCCGGGTACAGTTTATTTGTTTATTTTATTTTAAAATAAAATACTGGACATTATAAAATAAGTTTTTCTGAAGTGTAACGTGATCAATGGAATATTGGCTATATTGCATTTCATTTGTAAATAGTTATAAATAAAAGCTTGTATGTTGGTTGTATTTGAGGTTTTATTGCTAGTGTGTGTGTATGATTGAGAATATGCGAGTGAATCTAGATACCCAAGAGGAGATCCGAATGAGCTAGCCGCAAGCAGTTGAAGAAGGCCGTTCAACTGAGGAAGAGAGGAAAACGGGTAAGGATAATTTTTTGGATTAGTTAATTTTTGAAAATTTGTTTATTGTCGAATCTGAAAATTTTATAAAATTTCGAAAACAATTTATGGTTGGTAAGCATATTATCCGAGATCCACGGCATAATTTTGACGCCCAATTCGTGAGGCTCGATTCTTATAAAGTAACACAGCAATATATATATATATATATATATATATATATATATATATATAAATTAATTAACTTAACACACTTCTTGAACAGTTTTAATAATATTCTTTTTATTTCTGGAATTTGGTCATCAAATAACTTGTTGACAAAAAAACAAAAACTACAAATTTTCGTATATGAATATATTACATAATTGCTATACGCGTTTTGGTACAAACTACCATAATTATTAAGCACCTACAATATTACACAGTTATTCCAAAAAAGTTTTTAAAAATGTTATACATACCCAAAATTATATAAAACTCTTTGATATTAATGAGTTTGCTATTAGGATGTGAACATTTTAGTCAGATAGATAAAACACACTTATCGTAAAAATAACTAAGATTATAATAGACAAATAATAAACAATGTTTAACGATGTATCACATCTTCTTTTAAGAACTAAATTGCTTAAACTAAATTATTATGCTTAGGTAACCACCCAACTTACTGTTATCATTGATAAATACTTAGCGCGGGCAATGTGTGCATTTGTTTTAAACCAGGCTTGTATTAAGTGTATGAATCTTTACAGTGTTGTATTAAACAAAGGAATCTAAGGCTAAAGTAGTTTCATAATAATTTTTTAAAAACGAATTATGTTGTTATATATGTTGATGAAATTATCCTGGTCTAGTTTTGAATTGATCGCGTTCGGGTGTTTATGTATTTTAATAGTTTCTAAAATGTTTCTTTTCTTATCGTTATTTTCAGCACCTAAAATTTTGACATTATTATAGTCGAATTGGTGTAGTTTTTCGATTGCGTGGGCTGCTAATGCTGTAATTTTGTTATTGTTTGTTCTTATAGAGTATTTGTGTTCATATATGCGTTTGTGAATATATTGCTTTGAGTTTCCGATGTAAAATCCTTCGCATTCTAAACAATTAATTTGATAAATAGTGTGGGTTCGGTTATTGTGATGAATTTGTGGTTTAAAATTAGTAAAAAAGTGATTTGTTGAATTGTTGGGTTTGTGGATGACTTGTATATTGTGGGCATTAAGGCATTTTTTAATTTTTTATGATAAACCCGGATTGTACAATAAACTTATACGCTCTTCTATCACTTGTTGTTTATTTTTATCACAGTTATTAAAAACTTATTGAATTTTTGTTTTAATTATTGGTTGGTAAAACGATTTTGGATAATTATTACTTTCTAGTATGTTTTTTACTAACTTTATATTTTGATGTCGATATCGATTATGTGTAAGTTTTATTGCCCTGTCAACTAAATTATTTATGACATTTATTTTGTGTAGTTTAGGTACATAGGAGTTAAAGTTAAGGTATCTACCACTCCAGGTGGTTTTTCTGTACCAATTGGTTGAAATTATTCCCGCAGAATTATAAATAATGAGCATGTCCATGAAAGGGCATGGTTTTTGTTTATTTCTTTTTCGTGTGTAAATTGCAACCTTTGGTGAAAACTATTGAATGAATCTAATGTTTCTTTAATTTTATGAGTTGGTAGGCAAATGATGCAATCGTCTACGATCTTTTATAGAATATTGGTTAGTAATTTAAATTATTATTTGCGTAGTTCTCCAGCTCTTCTAACACCAGGTTCGCAATAGTAGATGATATGGGTGATCCCATTGCTGTACTAAAAATTTGTGCATAAACTGTATTATTAAATTTGAAATAGGTTTCGTCAAGACATAGTTTTACGCCTTTGGTAAATTCTTCTTTTAGAAAATTTGTTATTGTGTTTAATTTACTCCAGTTGTTGTTAATAGTATTAATTGCAAGTTTAGTAGGAATGTTTGTGAAAAGAGATTGCACATCGAGCGAAGTAATAATATGGTTTTTGGAAACTTTTTGACTTACGATAAATTTTTGGAAATCCCAACTATCAGTCACATAGTATTGGGTTTGCCCTACGATTTTTTTTATGATTTCGATTAGGAACTTTGATAGGTTGTTCATTGGTGTATTTTTTGTACTTATAATTGGTCGAAGCGGGATGTTTTCCTTATGTATCTTAGGTAGACCGTACATGTATGGTGCGTGATCATTGTGACAAATTTGGTGATTTTTTTCATTTTGTGATATATATGCCTTTTTTTCCAATTGTTCATTAGTGAATTTATTGTGTTTTGTATTTGTAAAGTGGGATCATTTTCGAAACTTACATAGTGTTTGACGTTATAATGAGTGAATGATTACGTTTTAATTCTTTTCATCTTTTATACTAGAACCAACTCAATACGTCATTTTTCTCGATATTTAACGTGAAAATCTTATTTCTTGTGCTAATGGAATACACTTATGTTTATACAGAGTAAATAAATTAAATATAGCAAATCTTCCTTTTCTCGGTTTTTATTTCCTTTGGGTTGGTTTTTTCATAGAACTTGGCGTTTAATTACCTCTCGTGACCTTATTATCACATCAATACACACACACACACGCGCACACACACAATATATATATATATATATATATATATATATAATGCTAAGGAGGTTATTTAGGGGTATATTGAGCCATAATGGTTACCCAATACATGTAAATAGTACCAGGAGTTAGAAAACTGCATTTATTTTGCATTAAAAATACGTAATTTGTATATTATGCAAAGAGCAAAGATTTAACACCTTGTATAAGGATCGCAGTTGACCTTGATTAATGCCGAGTAGCATATCATTCAACAATAAACACACATGCAGCAAAAGAAATAACTCTATACGCAATCAAATTTGTCCTAAACCAAAAATGTTCATAAATCGTAAATTAATACGCGTAAAATGAAGTAATAACCTAGAAAATTATAATAGAATTCACATTAAACAAGCGATAATAAAAACAGACAGCATAGTGTCCTGATAATAAACGTATCCTACAAAATAAATACGCTTCGGAAACGCAAAAAGTAAACAGAAATATGTTAATTTACTTCACTTTGTCCACGTGATTTTTTACATAAAGTTAATGCAGATCCCGAAGTATTTCTTGACAAACAAAACCATAAGTGAAATTACGTGCCAAGGCGAATTAAAAATTCCTGTCACAACATCAAAACAGCCGCTATAAAATAAATACAAACTAGAAATATACGGGGACCTACGTGAGCAGGGAATCGTTTCTGCAAGGCAATATCAGTGATAAACCTGCAAAAGCCTAAAAATATCCAAAACAACCGGTAGTTGGTCATACATTTTGAACAACAACTCAGATAAACCAATGAATTTAGATGAGGCGTGCGCTATATAATGTGCAAGTTTAATAAGCGGACAGTCTTAGTTTGAACATCGTACGACCTGCATCCCTTGTACTTAAGATTTTAGTGACGAGTAAATATTTAAATTAAACAATAAATTTTTTGTGAAAAGTGATGTTATAATATATTTAAATTAATTATAGTGAAAATATGTGAGACAAGCTTGGCCGTTTGCTAGAAAACGTGAGTAGAAATTTATTAATTAATTCAGCTTAAATGTTCATAATTCAAGGCTCTAAGGACATTCTAAGGACAGTCTAATGACATCACAAAAATTCTAAATCTGAAGGACATTACAAAAACTCTAAGTGGTAGTAAAAATTTTTTAAATCGAACGTTACGAAAATTCAAAGGACATTACAACGTTATGAAAATTGAAGGGAGATCATATTAAACGGAGTAAAACTTGGAGACTAAATAAACTCAACTGAACGCAATATTGGAGTACTGATCCACAGCACGCAGCAGACAGACGCTCAAGCAAAAATACAAGTCAGAACTATCTAGCATAAGGCATCATTTTATTATATTTTAACAATGATCATATTAGGACATTCTTTTCTATTTATTAATTTTAAACATAATTTAAACTGGAATATTTTATGTGAGGAGTCGACAAAAATTTATTTTGATACGTGAAAAATTTCGTAAACAAGGGAAAATCTTGAACGTTCAGAGAAATTTCCAGTAGAGTATAACGTCATTTTGCTGGCTTTAAAATAAGGAAACGGAGCTTTAATTTTTGGAGATAAACAACTTAAAATTTATTGTTATTTGATTCAGGGGCTAATTTTATCATACAGTCAAACAGATTAAGCTGTGAAGTGTAAATAATTTTTCTTTTTTCATTATACACATATTAATCAACTTTGTGTTATCATTCAAAGCAGGAAAAGTTTTAGGGAAAAGGGGTACATTATTTGACTATCGTAACGTTGTGCACTCTGTGTGAATTAAACTAGGCTAGCCGAGGCAGATTTAAAATTTCAGGAAATTAAAATATACAGAACGGTGGTTATCAGAGGAAGACAGAGAATAATTTCATCGGCGTGCAACCTTATCTAATCAATATATATATATATATATATATATATATATATATATTGTAGTGGATTTAAAGGGTTAAATTTTGGGGTAACCAATGCAGTTTTAAACACCCTGTATAGAGGAAGAAACATAATATTTACGCGCAAAATTTAGTTCATTTATTTAATTTAAATTAACAAGTATTGACGTATTGTTATAATTAGGGATTAAAAAGTAATAAGTTCATAAAGAAAATCAGTTTTATAAGCCAATAGAATGCATAATTAATTTAATTTAGTTTAATTCAACGGATAATAACGTCAGAAAACGCATGAGAGCATGTAAAATCAATAATCCCAAGGCAAAAAGCTTTCTTAACGAACAAACAGATGTGGGTTATATAGAATACCGTGAAGTGTAAGCTCCGAGAAGGGTTATTTTAAACGATCAATAGTTAAGCACACCTGCATGATGGAAAAGTCAACTTCTGCTTATTTGTGAACATAATAAAGCGAGCTTCATGGTAATGTTGTTCAACCGTCGGTGGTTTCGCATAGACGCTATCAAGAGTTTCTTAAAGAGCAGAAGGAATGCACAATCAATAATATGCTACAGAATGAGACGGGTATAAAAGCATTCGATTTAATACGCACGTATTCGATCCACGTGGAGTGCATAAGACGCGGTCAGCAATATCGGTTTTCTACAACTCAAGTAAGGGTAGAACGCGACATCAAATATGCATAAGACAGGAATAAAGATATTACAGGTGGAGTTTTATGACGTCACTGAACTGTATCATTAGTCGAAATAGATAGTTTTACAACAGACGAACACGCGACAGATGGACGCGATGGTTTGTATTATAAAGCGTGTTGACGAGGGAATATTTCTGGAAGTTTTATGACGGTTATACAAAATTTGCGGAAATATTATTTTCAATTAAGTATTTCACGTAAAGTGTGGCCAAGGGGGCATGGTTTTACTGTATAAATACGGGAAGAAAATTAATCGGGCTCTCTTTAATTCGCATCGCTTAACTACGTATAATAATCAACTGACAAGCCTTGTGAGTATTAAAAATTTGTAAAATTTAGTAAAATAGTATTAGATTATTTGGGGCCATATAGTTAGTAACGCGAGTAGTGGCGAGTGATTAAAATTATCTAAGGTCCAACGCATACCTTAACAAGCTCGTACGTTAATAAAGCGATAATAAACAAGTGTAATATACATGGATTTGGATGTTGGAAATGATGCTAAAATGGGTAGCACGAAGCTCAGCTTAGACAGACTTTTCATCTATAAATATCTGGTGGAGCAGCGCGCATAATCGCGAAGCCGAGGGGTTCAGGAATATAAAGTCTTGTAGCTTTTCCAGGTAACTCATTTGAATTCGCTGTTCTTTTTTTATAAACTGTTGAAATTATTTGTGATGTGTGAGTGAACTTTGATGGTTATTTTTGATTATTTAACGTACTAAAAAAGATACGTATAATTGACTCTTATTACGGTATTTTGAATATAAAACAAAAAGTGTACGTAACGCTTATTAAATTTCTTAATGAATTTAAATTTAATTGTTAAGAGTACATGGGTTTATTAAGTTTGTAGTAATAGTATGCAAAGTGGAAAGCATACATTAATAAACTGGGTTATCATGAGCTCGCCATAATCCAGTGTGTAGTAATAAATAAAGATAAGGTATTATTTTGGGCCCATTTACTCCTGTTGTATTAAATGTGTTTGAAATTCCAATTTTAAAAACAAGGATTTTACAACGATAGCATTTATTGAGGTGTAACTAGAGCACCGAACTGTACATAACTATGAATTATTGTTTGTAAATAGCGGTAAATAAATATTGTATGATTGTTGTATTATTTTGTGATTTTATTGAATGGTGTGAGAATGGTAAAGAGAATGATAGTAAATTTAGGTATCCGAGAAGACGCACAGCTGAGCTAGCCAGAGAAGCTCCTGAAGAAATTAATTTGATATAGCAGAATCCGGATAAGAAAATTTTTATGGAATTTTTATATTTTTGAAAATAATTTTTTTTGACACTGGCGAGGTCCAGAGTGAAAGCTAAGTACCAGACCACAGCAATATATATATATATATATATATATATATATATATATATATATATATATATGTATATATATACAAAATAATTTTACAGTACATTTATACACAACACTATCAACAAATGATCTTAGCATGTATACGTAGCGTTTTTATTAATTGACATTAATGACATTACAATAGTTTTAATTTTTAATCAGATTTATATTTAATTCACTTTAATGTAAGTTAAACAAATATTTGTATAACAATAACTCTTTTCATCATATCTTAGTAGCACACGATTAAGGGTACAAAGTTATACCCGAAACGTAGGATCATTGAATGGATTAGTAATTTGGAATTTTTTCGAACAAATTATATCAAAAATTAAGATCAAAAAACGTTTTTAACTATAATCGTTTATACCAAAAAGCAAAATTATATATATATATATATATATATATATATATATATATATAAAATGCTGTATTAATAAGGTAATTTAGGGGTAGTTAGGACCAATAGTATAGCGCGCATTTCATATAAATTGCGTGAAGGTACAGAAAACGAGACAGTTTTCTGAAGAAAGCAAGAAATGCGATGATTATGCTGGAAAGTAAATGACAACGACCTGTATATAAACCATAATCATAATTTAGGTGATGAAAAATGTTTTTTGAAGATTTATTTTAATAAACAAATTCCAAGTCGTAAAGCAACATGAACAGAAGCTGAAACGCGATACGCATGAATAACGCATCATTATTACGCCAAGAATCCCTATTAAAATAAACAGGTTAAAAAATGCGTAATTATATTAGGTCTACGTGACTAGATAGCGAAAGTCGGCACCTGATATATTGGAAACAAACACGGCATGGTTATAAAATCAAAATTCACTAAATTTATTTGGACAAATAATGGTCTACGTGATCTCGAAGTATGAAAATCCAAGAGAATTAATGCAACTAACTCGAAATGCTACGTGCCGAAGTCAACGTGTTAATTTTAATATACAATAAAGTACGATGAAATACCCAAAACCTGGTATGTAAGAATCACGTATAATAGCGAACTCTGCGCTTGTCAATAGATAGGCGATTTTTTTAAATACGTCCGGATTTGTAAACAAATCAGTTCAACATGAATTAAGGTTTAGTCCACATCACTGAAAAAAAATATTTAGGTGATGTGATTTATTGTGAAGTAATAAATGATACAATGGTAATTGTGAATAATTAAAAGTGGTTTGTCGTTTTAACCCTTTAAAAACGTAAGTAACTAAAAGTTGTTTAATTTAAATTCTAATATTAGATTTAATAAAAAAGACTGAATAATTACTGGATCTAATGAGTAAATTCAACAAACATTTAATTCAAGTATTAATTATCAGGAAGTTTAACTAAGGACGCTAAAATAATTTAAAGCTATGCTAAGAAAAAAGCAGACCATATCTAAATCAGATCTGGATTCAACGTTGGGAGTATTAAATCGCTAAGCTAAATACGGGAGCAGTTGCTACAGGGACTGAGTCGAGCTGGAAACAACAGGTTAGCCAATCTGAATATTTTATTATTTTTATTTGTAAATATTTCGTTGTATATTTGTAATCTGAATAATTTAAAATTAATATTTCGTTGCTTTGAATAATTTAAAAATCGCTTTCATGAAAATTTTATGTGAGGATCAACAAAGATCGTTTTTGTTTGATACACGTTAAAAGTACGTAAATTTTTAAAGAAGTTGAATGGTCGTTGATGGTGCTTCAGATAATAATAATAAGGGTGATTTTTGCTGCTTTTTTGATTAACTTTGGGAATGGTAATTATTAATTTTTATACAATTATTAAAAGAAAGTTCTATTTAGAGAATTCTTAAACTTTTCATACATTGTAAATATTTTTAAGAATATTATAATAATTGTGCTTAATGGTGTTTTGGTTTAAAGAAACAGGAAGTAGAGGTAGAAAGCAGGGTTAAAATCTTTGTTTGTCATACTCTCGCAAGCTCCATACGTAATTAAAATCTGAGCTAGCCGAGGTAATTAAAATTATATATAAAAAAATCAAAAATTGACACAATAAAAATTTTAACCATTTTAATTCATAAAAAGGGCGCACCGGGTTATTGCTACCGTATCACAACAATATATATGTGTAAAAGGAATATTACTTAACAACAACGTTTTGACAATATAAATTCAATTCGGATATATACTTCTCTTTCAGTGCAGTTCTAGTTTGAGGACGGAACTATACAAAGTAGTTACAGATACCGGTTACCCGTATTTTTCTGCAAGTGGTCTGTACAATGTTATCTTTATATTTTGCTTTTCAAACCTGAGAAAGTGCACACTAACTTAATAGCGATATAGTATGAAATTTTGCCCACGTACCTTGTATATTCATTCAACTTTGGGTTAACTATACTAGCAGGTATTGTGGTATGCTGATAATTCAGGGTAATACCTTAATTGAACACTGCTTATGACTAGAAATGTTGAGTTTTATATTAATTTATACATCTCGACTATAGACGCTAAGCTGTTAGAATGACATCCATTACTTTGCAGCCGCATAAGCAACAACCATTTAAATGAGCTAAGAATCTGGATATACGAGTGCGAAGCATTCCACCCTTAACTGAATAATGTCGTCATTTCGAAAGATCGCGCTATTTCTAAAAGTAAGGAGAAAGCTGTAAGAATAAATGTTACCGCAACCCGTCATTATGATTTGTTGAAATTGTCGAATTGCCGGAATTCGATTGTAAACGTTGTGAGTATTCTTTTATACGCCATTGAGAATTGCTTCATGTGTCTTCCACAGCCCACTTCTCCAGGATAATAGTTCAGTTTTCCGGTAAAATTTATAGCAATCTATATTGTGTAGTGTAAATCCTTTAACAGAACCTGTTATTTATTGTTTTAAATCCCTCAAGCATAGCTCCGATATTAAAATTAATCTAGAAAACTAACTGAACGTCACAGATTTATTATCTAGATTAGAGTAACCTGTAAACATCTCTATCGCTGTATAAATTAATTAGATTTATAGCAATCTTTCTAAAAGTTAAAAATGTCGAAGTAAAGATTTTAATAAAACTAAATGCATTTTAAATATCAAGTCATTTGTGAACTGTCATATGTAATTTAACAGCTGCATTTGACAGATAGTAGCTTAAAATTAGCAGGTTTGCAAAAATTAAACAATACCCATCTGTGCCATGCATTGAAATTGTTCAAATTCACAATAGTAGTGAACATTTTACAGAAACGATACGGAAAGTTCGTATTCAATTTAATCACCATGAAACACTAAGTCGCAGTGTGATTGTGAAAATAATCTAAAAATTTGAACAAACTGGATCGGATGCAAACAAAGAAAATATATTTTGATACGGTTTTTGGGCTGGTTGCGTCATTGATCCATCCATCTTCAAAGATGATCGAGAAAAATCGGTTGCGATCAATGTCCTGCGTAATCGTACGACTTTAACAAGGAATGAATTGGAAGGTATGGACCTGAAAGACGTTTATTTCCAGTAAGATGGCCCTAGATATCACACATCTGATGAAACAAATGGCTACTGCCTGAAAAACTTCCAAGTCACATTTCACGAAATGAGGACACATCGGTTGCTTGCGTCAATCGTTTGATTTTACATGTTTGGATTTTCACATGTAGGAATACGTAACGTGGAGGATCTATGCTAATGATTCTAAGACAATTTAAGATTTGAAAAATAACATTCACGCTGCTTTTTTGTCATGTGTAAAAGAGTCGTGCAAGAAGCAAATTCATAATCAAAACAATATTCAGAACCAACAATACACTAGGAACACAATTAACAAAAACAATACTCAAAAGCGCAATACAAAGTTCAAAAACTGCATCTACAAAATACTGTGCAAATGTAACAAGTTTTATATAGGGGAAATTCCTGACGATTTGAAGTTCGATTAAAATAACCTAAATCATATACAAAAAATGGAAAATTTGAAAAATCCATGATTTGGCAACATGAACCTTAGTCATAAAGTCATAAAGTAAAATGGGAGGACGCAAAAATTATTGACAAAGAAGAAAACCACCAAAAACGCAAAATCAAAGGGGCTGCCTATATAATCCTACATAAAAATAACTGCGTAGCCAACGAATCCGTGACTTCTAGTAAACAATGGATTCCATTACTAAAAAAGTAACAAATGAAAATCAAATGCCCTTAAAATCTAGGTAGCATTGCAAGTTTTTGCTGGATTTTCTTTGCGATATTAACATGAAATACAGCCTACATACTTGATTTCTATTTATACATACAATAGCTAATTACATAACAATAAGCATATTAGCAGCCCCTGTAGAACAGCATTGGTATCAAACAAATGTAGACCCGCCACAGGGTTACCTCAGAACCATTTACAATCTTCGTTGAACAGCATTGGTATCTGGTAATGTAAACCAGCCATAGGGTCACCTCAGACCCATATACAATCTTCGTTGAACAGGATTGGTATATGACAAATATAAACCCGCCATAGGGTCGCATCAGAACCATGCTAAAATCTACCAAAAAGGTAGCTAAATTATAATGAATTTTCTTCAACATAAATATAAAGAAACTGCTACTTAAACCTTACGGTAACGTAACCGCACAGTTCTTTAATAACCAACCCCTCAATCGTATAGAAGAATGTTAAAAAATGTTTTCCGATTCTCAAGTTATTGAATTTATATGAAATTTAATTATATAAAAAATCGGCTGATTTCACGTTAAGCACATTGGCTACTTCAAAGTCGCTCCGAATGCGCAACACAAATTGAAGGAACGCTTTCTTCTAAACTTTAAAATTTTTAACAAATATATCAAACATTAATAAATCAAAGTTACCTTCAATTTATGTCATAAATGTCAATGAAATTTTTATTATTTTGACAATGTTGCTAGGTCATGAATCAAACCGTAAATAAAGACGATTTTAACAACTACGGGTGGTTTAATTCCCAAAGACGATTAAGAAAAATTTAGAAATTATTTGGAAAATTTTAAAACAAATTTGGACAATAAGGTTGAAAATCTAGACGATAGAGTTAAAAATATTCATTCATGTTGGGGAACCTATGAGATGAGGTCCAACCAGTTTTCGTTGGAACAACACTCGAAATTTTATGGGGATAGCAAATTTTATAAATAACGTAAAAACTTTAATACCGGGGAGGTGGGATAAACAAACTAAGTTGAATATTGCGAGGCCCATGTTAAAGGTTAGTGCAGAAATTTGGTTTGGACTGATTGAAAGAGAGGTAAGCTTTTTTAAAGACTTCGAGATTAAATTTTTAAAACACTTCTGGAGCGACAACCAGCAATTTAAGGTTAGAGATAATTTACTTATGTGCAACCATAGCCAGGGTTCTGGCATGACAAGCGAGTTGTATGCTATAAAGAAATTTAGTGTTGCCAAACAACTTGATCCTCCTTTAGAGGACAAGCAAATTATCAAATATTTAGCAGGATATTTCGAAACATAAAGAAGTCAATGCATCGCCTTACAAAATATTGTAGATAGAGATATGTTTTTTGAGTATCTTCAACGTTACAATGAGGTGGGTCAACCAAGAAGGATGGAGGCCAGGCTAAGGAGCCTGCCATTAAATGCATTTAGGTTTCAAAGAAATAATGGACATGGGAGCTACCAGGGCAGAACATTTAAGAATGGAATATCCAGAGAAATAACTGGAGTCGACGAAATGCCATCAGGATGGACGTGGAAGGGAAAACAGTGAATTCCGTATCATTGAGAATAGAACCCTACCACAAAACAAGGAAATGTTACCAATTTACAAAGAGATGGCACGAACAATAACAATGATAATAGTAGGACCTACCCGTATGTAGTGAGTCATCCTGGAACGTCACGTAGACACGATTTTTAGACACAGACAAATCAAACAACTAAACTATAAAAATTAATAAATATCAACATGCGCCTCAATTTATAAAACTTGATCTGGAAACTGATTTAAAAGTTAATGAAAGAAATGACCTACTGTCTATAATAAAATTACAAGCAGAAGGAAAAGAAATGAAATTATTTTTAGACACAGGAGCTGAAGCAACATTAGTAAGTGAAGGTTTTATAAAAAGTAATTTAGAGGAGTTAATGCAGAAAAGAAATAGTTTAGTGTCGCCGAATAACGAGAAATTTGCAGTAATCAACAGTATCATAATTCTGATAGTTAGCTTGAGAGGGATTGAGGTTGAACAAACATTTTTAATAGTTTCAGGGTTAAGAGTTGATGCCATTCTGGCAATGGATTTTATTAGTAAGATCAAAGGAATAATAGATACAGAGAATAAAATAATAATTATGAGGGATGAAAGGATTAAATGGGACGAAAAGCTAGAAAGTGATTGTATGAATTTGAATCAATTTAAGGAGATCAAAAGTAAAGGAGATAGGAGTTTGAGTATTAAGCGCCCTGGTAAGTTAGAAAAAATGTTGTATTTATTAATAGATAAAACGGATTAAAATAGTATAATGAAAAGGAAATAAAGGAACTTTCTGTAAATGCAGCTTTAAAAATAAAATGAAAAAGCTAGTAAGAAATAGATAATGATGAAGTCAGTTAGAAAGCAAGAGTTTACTAATTCATTTGGGATAATTTCTACTAGAGAATAAAATTTTTGGGTAAAGGGGCGTATGGATAAATATGGAGGAATGGTATTTGGTTTGTCGAAACATTTATTTAGTTATGCAGATGTAAGGAGGAATTGGAAGTAGCAAGAAGGAAGGGTTTGATTGAAAGATGACGACGGAGCTAACAGTATAAATGTGAAGTATTTTGGGAGAGACTTATCAAGAATCGCTACAAATTATGAAAACAAATTGTAAGCCGTTGAAGACGAAAGTTTATTGATATAATGAAAATTAGTTGAAAAAACAGCAGTATAGCTGTGTAGTTGATGGGTCAACTCATGATAATTTCATACCCCATAATTTTTCTAGATTATGATAGTTTAGAAAGGAATTTGCTATAATATGAGGAGTGGAGTATGCAAGGGAGGAGAGTTCTGTTAGAGATGAAACTTGGTGAGACCGTGTGTAAATATGATAAAAATTGGAATATAAGATAGTAAAGTTAGATTCTAGGTGATGTTAGAATAAAGTTAAGGAAAGTTTAGTTAAATATAGGATAGAAATAGATAGATTGTTAAAAAGAGATGTCACAGTAAAAAAAAGGATTATTCGTGTGCATTATAAGTCTTATAGAGATAGTTGTAGATAGTACGTGGTTAGAAATAAAAATGATAAAATTACTCAACCATGCGGAAAATGGCGCAGATTTCGAGCTTTATATTTTAAGTTGAGAGAAAATGATGTGATAAAGAGGCCACGAGAGCTCATGGAAGTCAAAATTCTATAAATAGAACTCTCCCAAATAGAAGGAAATTCTGTATAAAATAAGCGTACTTTTTTGCTACTCTAAGACAAAGCCCTTATAAATGATGTAATTAAAAATCCAGTGCAGAATGTAAAAAGATCCTAAAACAGGAAACTTAAAACCCAAATTTTAAATTTATTTCAATCGTTGATGATTACTTAGTAAAACGAGTTTCATTTTAAAATAGGTGTGTTAATTATTGAAAACATTAAATCCATATTTTATTGGGGTGCAAGCCATCGCGAGCTTTCATAATTTTTCCGTGTAGTACTTAGTGAAAAGAGGTTACAATCCTTAAGATATAAAATACAAAGCTCGTGCATGTATTAATGAAGTTCATTAATTTAGATACTAAATAAATTTTTGATGTGTTAAATATGCGTTAGAATATATTTTACAAACAGTATAACTAATCTCTTTTTACAAGTATTAAGATGCAAATCTTTTTGCATTTGTAAAACCGTTAAGATAGCAAGAGAAACTTTAGTTAATTAGGTAATTTTACTGAATCATAAAGAAATCAATCCAGAGTTTTAATTATTTTTCCGCGTGAGTATAATATCAATAACAAACTATTCATTTTGAGTTTTAAATATTATTCTAGAATTTTATTTGTTAAGAAAAATACGTCACTTTTACTAGAAACGTTTTTAAAAATCTTTAAATAAATAAATACCGATACAAAGAAACCTGCGCCTATTTAAAAGTCCTAAAATAAAACCGAGCTACATATGAAAAAATTTATGATTTTTCGGCGGTTACCATAAGATAGATTAAGGCGCGCCCAATAATTTTGTGCGTTAGAAAAAATAAACGGCACGTATTACTACATGTATAAACCATAGTTTGACGCTAATTAGATAATTAAAACCGTGGAATTCGCGAAAATATTGCATCACCAGGGTATGTTATGTTCCATATGATTCATGAAAAATCCGGAATTTTATTAGTGGGAAGGCATTCATGATTTAATTAGCGTTTTGATTCTTTCTAAAGCCAAGCAGTTTGTAATATTGAGTAAGGATTGACCATGCATAGGTTCAATGAAATGTATATGTTTGTAACTGATAAGAATGTTATAATATTAGTAGTTTAAAGTACTGTGCGAAATGAAACAAATTCGTTTAGAATAATTTGTAATCAATCATATCGGCGTCCCACAATTAACAGTAGAATATGCACTTTGAAAATTAATATTCAAGTGGAGATTTAAGCTAATATGGATAATCTTGTACACTAGAATTTTAACGTCAATTTAAAAATAGAATCAGGAAATATTTAATACTGTTAATTATGATGGAAATGAAACTTTAATAAGCGCTATTTATCGCAAGTTTAAAACTTTGGTTTTTTGTTTGTTAACTGATAAAAATAAATGAATATTTTGCAATTTAGATTTAGAATAGGTTCTCATTTTATTATTTGTGTTAGGATAATTTATTGCAAATCTTAAGATATTTAAACATTTACTAAATTTACAATCTGCCAAGGATTATTTGCCAATTACCCTTACAAGCGTGAAAATAAAGAGTGGGCAAATTGTCCACTTAATTGAAAAGGATTGTGCATTTGTTAGGGAAGATTAAGTAAGAATTTAGATTATTTTCTGTATGAACTGTAACAGTGAATAGTTTTACAAACTGTTTTGTATAAAAGAAAAATGCTTTTGAATGTATAGTTGTTTTCTTGCGATTGCTGTATTCTATCTCATTTTGTAGTATAACTTCAGTTGGGCTATACAGACGAAGAAAAAAAAGGAACGTAAGATAATAACTTCAAATTTATTATTGCTGTACCGTTGTCATAGCACTCTTTTAACTCCCACTCCAAAGAGAGGTTGTGACAACACTCTTTTAGCGACACTCTAACGTGCAGTGTTTCTCAAAGCCTGATTTGTTAAGTGCCAATTGCTGTGATATCATGTAGCTTGCTTCGCTTAACTTCTATAATTATAGACTAAATTATAAAAAATACTGCTCCTCAACACAACAGGCGCAGAATCTCAAAGCTAAATTCAAGAATCTTCTTCCTCGACTAGCTCAATTTGTTTATTAGTATAATAAACCAACTGAGCTAGTCGAGGAAGCGGATTCTTGAATTTAGGTTTGAGATATTTGAACTTTAGCAATCAAATACAAAGTTTTTGACTAAGATTGCTAAAGTTCAAATATTTGCAAATTGTATAATAGAAGAATGAAAATCTTTACAGTATTAGGTCAAAAATAATAAATAAAAATTATAAAAGATCAAAGTCTCAACTTACATCAAAAATTATTTTGAGTTGCAATTAGCGTCCGCATATCATGCAACCATTTACACTCTTTTAAAAATACTTCTTTTCTCAACAATACTTGTAAATTGCCGTTCGTTATACAAATAATAAATTTCCTAAATGAAAATCGTGAGAGTCACTTTTAAATTCTTCTTGTATGTTTGGTTTGGCTTGTATAGCAATTTTTTTAATCTTTTTTAGGAAATAAACCACTTATTGCGGTTTAATTCCCAAAGATAATTTAAAAAAGATACTTTTACATTGATTACATACATAAATTACTACTCAGTAACAATTTTCTAAAAAGTATTAAATTCGAAAATATAATACAATAACAAGCAAATTTAAGGGTATTTTAAAAGTTATCGGAATATCATCATAAATTCTGGTATGAGACACATAGCTTAACTAATACTCTAACATTTTACTCTCTGGTGTCTTAAAATAACTCCTAGTTCGCTAAGCCTCCAATAATTTAAACTCCAGACAATACAAATGTTAATACTCCATAATTAAGGATCTTCTCCTCGTATAAACTAATACCGTACTGATAATTCAACTTTAATTACATTATACTAGACCTTCACCAGTACTAAAACGAAGAAAGACAAGAACCGAATAGAATAGAAACCCACTTAAACTAACTCAAAATATTTAGGTCTACTTACAATTTTCCAAAATTGCCAAACATTAAATAATTAAAGACAATCGCAGATACTTTAAGCTTAGCACATGGTATTATTAATTACTGAAATACCATCAGCAACTTCGTTTGGCTTCAAAGCATCAAGAATCGCCTTCTCTCTTAAAACTCCGCTCGTCTCTGTAATTTAGCACCTTAACTAAAACAACCTCATCATCATCATCATTAGGTCTTCAGTCCTGGAACTGGTTAGACGCCTATCCTCATTGTTTTCTAATCTGAACTAACCTACAGATTTCTCTGAAATTTGCACAGTCTGCATCAATCACTATCTGATCCAGGTCTACATATACCTTTTTTCTTATCTCTGCTTGTAGTATGTCCCATACTATTCCCCCAAAAATGCCTTAGAACGTATTCTGCCCTTTTATTTCTCCGATTCTTCTCCACAAATATCCTTATTCCCCTACTATTTCTATAACCTATTTGTTATTAACTTTGTCTGTCCATGCTATCATCCAAAAGGCTGCTACCGTTTTTTTGTCTGCTTTTCCTACTTCCCGTATTTCATATGTATTGTGATTCAGAGATATGCCTTCAACAATTTTCTACTTGTTATGTGTTTGTTGTCTTTGATCATAGGCGCTGTTCTTTTTTGTTAGATGCAGTTCACTCCCTTTCTATTGTTTTACAATTATGTACCCTATTTCTCCGACATTCAGTGGTTGTGGTGGGGGGTTAAGCAGTCTGCGGCTGCCAAGTTCTCCCAGCACTTAAACATTTACTGATTTAATATTTTTTCCAATAGTTTCAGATATTTCACAACCAACACCTGCAGTTGTTTATAATAATCATCAGAATTATCTGCGCTTATTTTATCGTCATTAAGCTTTCCGTCTCAAAACTGGTTGGACACGTACCTGCACTTATTTATATTCTGAACTAGCCTACACAGTTTCCTGAAATTCCCACACAGCATGTATACAGCACGGTTTCCCTTTTGCTGTTTTCTAATGTTATGCACTATTTCACCGAGATTCAGTGAAGGGGGTTAAGCAGCCTGCGACTGCCAAGATCCCCCAACACTTAGAAATTTGCCGAACTAATAGTTTTCCAGTAAATTCTTTCACACGATTAACATTATTCTAGAATATTGTGCAACCAATACTTGTAGTTGCTTATAATAATCATCATATTTAAGTACAGTTACTTTCTTCATCATTAATTTATCCATCTTGCGACTGGTTTAATGCGTACCTCCGTTGATTTCTATTCTGAGCTAGTCTACCCATTTTCCTGAAACTCATACAGCCTACATCTTTCACTATCTGTGTGCAGTAGTCTAACCTAGGTCTACTTCGAATATATTCTGCTTATTCCCTCATGCCGTAGTATGTAGCCTATTATCCTATCACTTCTATTTTTTACCGTTTTTACATATTTCTTTCTTCCCCTACCATTTGTAGTACCTCTTCGTTTTTAACTTTGTCTGTCCATGATATCTTCATCATACGTCTGTAGCACCACATTTCGAAAGCTTCTACCTTTTCCTTGTCCGCTTCTCCTACTGTCCAGGCTTCACAGCCGTACAGTGCTGAGCTGCACACATATGTTTTAAGCAATCTTTTCCTTGTTTCTATGTTTGTTGTCTTTGATCACAGTGGTTGCTTTTTCCTGTTAAATGTAGCACGACTTTGTGCTAATTTTTGTTTATATATTTTGTGCTTTTCTCATCTTGCGTTATTTGGCTTGCTAGGTAGCAGAAATCATTAACCCCTTGTAAGTTAGTGTTACATATTTGTATTCTAGTTTTTAATTTATTTCCCCTCCTTTTCATACTAGTACTTTAGTTTTAACTTTGTTAATTTTCATACCGTATCACTCTGTTAGAACCGTTTCTATTTCATTAAGAGCAGTTTCTAACTCTTCCTTGCTGGACGCTAATCCCGCTATATCATTTGCAAATCTAAACATATCAATTTTTTGTCTTTTCATAGTAATTCCACTTGTCCTCCTGCATTTGACAGTATTCATTGCCTTTTCAATGTACAGGTTAAAAATTAATGGGGATAGGTCACATCCCTGTCTTACTCTTTTCCTAATGTTTACTTTACTACGTTCCTGCTCTAATTCTATTACTTCTGTTTGCTCTTTGTATAAGCTATGCACTATTTGTCTATCCCTATAACTTATTCCAATCTTTTTGAGTATTTCGAACAATTTTTTCCATTTACATTGTCGAATGCTTTTTTCAGATCTACAAACTCTATATACACGCTTTCCCCTTTTTCTATTGTTTTCTCCATTATCACTCTCCGAGCTAAAATAGCCTCCCGTGTTCCCCTGTTTCGCCTAAACCTAAATTGGTCTTCTCCTAGTATTTCTTCAGCCCGTATTTCCATTCGTCTTTGTACAATTCTGGTTAATATTTTTGACACGTGTGCTGTCAAACTTATTGTTCAAAAACTTTTACATTTATCCGCGCTTTTCTTTTTTGGTATAGTAACTACGATATTACGTTTGAAATCTTCGGGTATTTCACTTGTCTCATACATATAGCTTACACGTTGAAAGAGACGTTCTGTTACTGCTTGTCTAGCGACTTTTAGACTTTCTGCTTGCACCTTATCTGTACCTGGCGCCTTACCATTTTTCAAACCTTTTAATGCTAATTTAAACTCATCTCTAAGTATAGGATATCCCAAGTCATTATTTTCAGTGTCTGATTCCTGTTCTAATGGAGCTAGTTCCTCTTCTGCATATAAATTCCTCATATATTCTTGCCTTCTACCCACTTTCTCTACATTTTCTATAATGATGTTTCCTCCCGCATTCCTTATATTTTTGCTATATGGTTTTATATCCCTAAAATTGTTTCTACTTAGTTTGTATGCTTCATCTGTCTTTCCTACTTCCATCTTGGTTTGTACCTCTTTGCACTTTTCATCAATCCATTGTTCTTTAAGATTTCCTGCATTTACAAATAATTTCCCATTTAATGGTTTGTATCTTTGTTCTCCTGATCGCCTGAATTATTTTTGTAGTTTCGTCTTTTTTCTATTAAATTCAGGATATCCTTTGTTATCCATGGATTCTTATTTTCTTTTTGTGTATACCCCAGAATATCTCTGTCCGCTATGCTTAGGCTGGATTTAATGTTATTCCATTCTGTTTCTACTTCCTTAGTATCAGATGTTTTCCCTATATTTTTGAGCAATTCATTTGACTTTTTTTCGAATCTTTCATGAATATCTTTATCTTTTAGTTTCTCTAAGTCCAAGTGCCTTTTTCCGTTTCTTTTTTTCAAATTTTTAAATTTAAGTGCGGCCTTCATATTTACGATGTTGTGGTCAGCGCCTATATCTGCTTCTGGGTAGCTTCTACAGCCTTTAACTTGATTCTTAAACCGTTGTCTAACAAGAATGTAATCTGTTTGATATCTTCCTATATCTTCTGGCATTTTCCACGTATATCGTCTTCTAGCACGATGTTGAAATAATGTGTTTGTGATTATTACATTGTTCTTGTCACAAAATTCTACCAGGCTATTTTTCCTGTCGTTTCTCGTGCTTAAACTAAATAAACCTACTACCGCTACTTTCCTACCCTCACCTAGCACTGCATTAAAATAAAATCCCCCGTAATTATTAAATTTTTATGTCCTTTTACGTATCTTAATATGTCTTCGATATCTTTGTAGATCGCTTCTACCTCTTCGTCACTGTAGCTAGAGGTGGGCATGTATACTTGAATTATTACCGTGTCTACCGGTTTAGTTTCTAATCTAACCATGAGTACTCTTTCGTTCTTTTGCAAGTAATTTTCTACACGGTATCCTATCTTTTCTGCATAGCTATCTCCTCACTCAAATTTCCTTCCTCTGCTCCTGTATGAATTACCCTGAAGCCTCCACTCCAAAAATCCTCCGCATCTGGTTACCGAACATCGCTGATTGCTACCATGTCTAGTGATAATCTATTCATTTCGATTTTTAGGTTTTCTAACTTACCTATTCGCGTCATACTTCGAACATGCTACGCTCCGATTTGCAAAATGTTCTTGACTATTATTCTTAATTTTCTGATTGTATCCTCCGAAGTAATCCCCTCTCGGAGATCCAAAGGGGAGACTATTTTAACTCTGGAATCTTTTACCCCAGAGAATGCCATCATTTTATTATAATTTAGGTACGCTGTGTACTTGGGAGGTAATGTGGTGGTTTCCCGTTGCCTTCCACATCGCGGTTGTGTCTTAGACTGCCATACCGACCCCTATGGTATCTGCTAATCTAAGTACCGAAAGAGCCGCTGCCCTCTTTCGGGGACCTCTTTTAGTCTGGTTCCTCACTAACGATCCTACTACTTTGGTTGGACCTGTAGTTTGGTTCTTTAGCTCATTAGAATACGCAAGCCATTTCACCTGTTCTAGTAATCTAGAATTTCGGCAAGGTGCAGGTCCATTCAAAATGGTAAAACAACCTCATGGTTCAGGAAATTTTTTATTCTACAAAACTATGAAGCATGCTAAATATTATATTATTTCATGTATTTCCCATTGATATAATAAGGATTAGTCTTACTGCCTGCACTAAAGGTAGATCAGAAGGTTAATAGACTTCAATTGCATTACAAAATTAAGTATGATGTAGGAAAGAAATTTTTTCAACGGTTAGTTTAACTCATACTGTTTATCAATTGTCATAATTTATACCTATATCAAAACAGAAAAAATAGCTTTTAGTTAAGGGCATACATGTCGTTATTGTGTAAACGCATTGATGAAGACAAACAAGCGCGATAGTAACTAAAATATATTTTCCAAACTGAACTTTACAGTAGCCAGTCAGGTTTTGGGGTATAAATACCCACGGTGTAATGTTTTCTCAGTAGTGTTTCAAACGAGTGTTGTAAAGATGACACACTGGTTTTAAATACTGTTTCGAATGTTTTATAACTTGAAGGAATCGTATTTGATTTTAGGTGGTAAGAACATTTGTCTAATGTAATTGAAACCGTAAAATCCCTGCTGCAATGGTGTCAATTTAATAAATCATCTAACGTATCTGAATTGTAAAAGACGAAGCGACAAAAACCATAGGGTATAGAGAGAAAGTATAGAGTATATAACAGAGTATACATAACGATTAATCAACAAAATATCCTCGGTGAAAATAAATAAGAATGTTGAACAAATCAAGAGGTCACTACCTACCTCATATAGTTCTTTTTATACCGAAACAGGATAACAAAGCTAAGGATAGCATAAACTACTTTACGTTATAGAGTATAGTAACAAATAAGTTAGATAAATTTTAACGGTGAACATTCTTAGCCAATACTCTTAAAAACATTAGTTCAAATCATAGGCGGTATATTTTATTCAAACAAAATTTTTCGAATGTAATAGTTCCGCTTTTTTGTAAGTTTAGTCCAATACTTGTTGCCCACCAAAAAAAAAGGTCTAAATAGAGCAGACAGCTATTTAAATAAATTTTTACTACAAGAGAATGCTTGCATATGTGACCAAATATTATTTATTACATAGATTAGCACAAAGTTGAGTTTGACGTCCTTTCTCGATTCCCTGGTGCTCCGTCATAACGGAAACCATCACACTTTACCGCTTCGGGGCCGGACTCCCAAGAGAATCAACTTAATGCGAAGTTTCTACCACCTGCCCCTTTCCATATTGAACACAATGAATAAGCCTGTATTGTGTATTGCGTGTGAGTTGTCTTTTTCAAGCTAAATATCAATTTAATGATCTGACGATAGAAATAGAATAGAATGTTGGAAAACTACTTATAAAGAAGATTGTTTTCATAAGCTACAAAACCCACAATTGTATTTAAATTCCCATAAATTATAGAATAAATAAGAACTCCTTTGAGAAGCTTTCTTACAAGTGAGCAAGAATTTGTAGAGTTTTAAGGTGTGTTTGTGGAAAAGAAAGATTAAGTGCATTTCCATTAGCTACAATGTTATAAAATGCTGGATTGAATCAATCAGCGTTACACTGGTATTTCTTCGCATCCAATGAAATTCCGGCAATAATTGATTAAATTCTATACAAATTCTCTGAATTTATTTCTACATGTCTAAAGACGAGTGATGCAAAAGCAGCGCTAAAGTTACAAGTTGCAACTTTAATTAAGTAAGACAACTTTGGTAGTAGCAACGAAGTAAAGCAAGTACTATAAAAACCAGAAAAGCATTAGATTTGCAACCGTTATTCTTAATGTACTTTTCACCTATGTTTCAATTTTGGAAGAAAAAATTCACCAAAGTGGTATCTATTAAAAAAGTTGTACGTGGCAATTATTCAAAAGACACAATTTGTGACCCTTTTATCAAAGCAGTTGCATCTGTTGTATCTTATGTATTTTACGTATGTTTGAAGAATATTTTGTTTAACTTTATAAGATTGTGTGTAAATAGAAAGGAATAAGAAAGTAAAGGATGACAATGAGAGAAACCAGGTGATGAGAGGAGAAATTTGGGGGATGCCACATTGAAGTTAAGATATTTTTAAGTAAACAAGTTGTTGAAAAGAAAGAACACTCTGAGAAAATGATTATGCGTGTATTATGTCTAAAAACTAAACTAAAAAAATTACTCATCAATGCAGAAATATGACGCTCAACGTAAGTCAGCGGGATTGATTTCAAAGTGTATATTTTAGTTTTGGGAAAATGGTGTGATAAAGAGGTCATAAGAAGTCATTGGACACCTTATTCGGTAAGAAAAATCACCCCAAATAAGAGAAAATTAAATTTTCAAATATTTAATTTCTATCCTGTATAACATTTATAGTAAGATAAGCTTATTATAGTATTTTCTAGTACGTAAGCTCCTTGATAATAAATCCAATCTAAAAATAAGTTCTGATCTGCGAAAATATAAAAGCATAATTTGATTGAAAACCCAAGTGTAAATATTCATTCTCTTTAAAAATATCAGTTAAAAAAGTTTTTATTGCATTTATGCAGACTGAAAAGTCCGTAAAACGTGTTCTAAGGTGTAAAGATATATCCACTTTAAAAATGCCTAACACCTTTAATCTCAAATTGCCCTCTTAAAAACGTTATAACTCAATTACAAGTATCTAACGCAAAGTTTGATTTTCGTTCAAAAAAGCTACTTTTTTGAAGTTGTGCCTACGTTCGTAAATTATTTGTAAATAAGCAAACGACAGCTAGTCAATGAATACACATCAATTAGGTGAGTTCGTGAAACGCGATAACACCGATAAAACAATAAACCAAATAAGATAACAGCTCATTAAACGCGAAATCGCGATGAATTGTTACATCATGCGGTGAGTCATTCGAGCAGATAATCAAAAGAATTAAGACTTATGATATATTGAGATGATTTTTATTATATAAGGACGAGATTTAATAAGGAGCGATTCATTCATTCATCGATTCTTTCTTACGGCATGTAACATGTAGGTTTCGAGTAATTTGTAAAAAATTCATTACTGAGGCAGTAATTTCAAGATTTGTAATTCATTCTGTAATATAGAAATTTGAATATAAGTTATGAGACTTAATTATTTTGAACAGTACAACGAAGATTTATTTATCGCTTCTATATAAATAATCTTGGTACAAGGTTTCACACTAAAGTTAATCTATTAAATATAAATGTACTTTGCATACCGGTACTTCAACGTCTGAAAACGGAAATTTGAAATGGGACCAGGAGCTTTTCAAATGCATGTAATTGCAATGGAAAGGATATCTTTATATGTGAAGAGAGGTAGTTGTAAAGAAGAATTGAACAATCCAAACAGAAAGTACAGATTTGTTTCATACCTAAAAAGCAATTATTAAGTAGAGTAAGCTAGAATAGGTTTTTGTTTTGGGTATTTATTAATGGACAATTTATTCCAGAAATTTTGAGGACAACGTTTGAAGCATTTTGACCATTACAAAAATTTCTACATAGTGTGGCTGATCAACTACACTTACAGATGGGGTAATACAAGAATAAGTAAACTATCCAGAGAATTTTGTGACTTACACATAAAATATTTTGGGGTTGTCTAATTATTAACCAGGATTAAGTGAATATTATATTAATACGTAAGTAGTAAGATGATGTATTTTTATTTTTAAGCTGTAAATTGCATTTATAAGTGTTATTTATATCTGTGAATTTAAGAGATTATTTCGATAGTGTGTACTGGTAAGATGTTTTTAAATATATAGACCAGTGTTCATAGATGCTTCTTGAGATTTCTGTGTTTCCTTTCATTTTTATAAAATCCACAGCATACTTTTCGCAGATCTGGTTAAAGACACACATAAAGATAGTCTAATTTGCAAAATTATAAATAATGATCTCTATCAAATCATGAAGGATTATTGAACATTTTGACACATCGGACTATCCTTCCGACAATATCTATGGAATTTCTCTAATCAACAATAAAGCATTAGGCATGATGAAAGATGAAAATGATGTCCGAATTATGACTGATTTTATTGGTTTATAGTCTAAGATGTATGTGCCCAGGATTTTTAAGGCGTCTGAGGAAGAGGTAGCCGATTTCTCACGATTAAGGTTGAATCATATACAGGATCACCTGCTGTTTAAAACTTTGGCGTTAACAAGAAAATAAAGGAGGGGTAAAGAATCTGTAGTAAAGAATGGAACTACGTTTGATGATTGTCAGATGCACAGAAGATTTCAATAAATTATTTTTTACTCCAAACCTAATTCAGTCAGAAAAGCATCAAGTTCATACCATTGTACAAGAGTTGATTGCATTAAGTCCAGATGAAGACAAACGCTACTTGATTTCTGGTTCATACTCAATATTACCTGTTGGGCATTACTCAACCATGGACACCAATTAGACCACTACGATTGCTGTTAAAATATGTAGAATATTTATTGAACCATAGTATATAAAATTGTTAATAAGCTACTACATATAGCTGCTTATGTATTTAAATATATGGTAAATATGTAAAAAAATAGTTCTATTACTGTAAATGTACTATGTATAGATTGTCTAATAAATTTGATTGAATCTATTTCTATTGCTGTTGTTATGATTAATCATCGATACCAGCGAACAAACACTACTACCCTTGAAAATTAGAAAGAGATCAATCCCCTCCTACCAAAGCAAGAGTCTATAAACAACATTTCCCATGGTGGGAAGAGCTGCTACCTTTTATTAACATTCCCATACTTGGTACAAAATTGACCTGAATGGATCTGAAATTTTTCCATAAGAAAATACATGTAAAAATGACACTTTTGCGTTTGTACGCCCCTAGCATATCTACTCGCTGGAGTACACACTAATTTATTATGCAGGGAGTTGCCTACGGAGCTAATATAATCTATATACAAAAGTAGGTAGTTCGTATTTTTGTATATTATAAGTGAATACTCCATTTCGAATGGACGTTCACCTTACCGAAGTTCTAGATTACTAGAACAGGTGAAATGGCTTGCGTGTTCTAATGAGCTAAAGAGCCAAACTGCAGGTCCAACCAAAGTAGTAGGGTTGTTAGTGAGGAACCAGACTATGACAGGTCCCCGAAATAGGGGAGCGGCTCTTCAGTACTTATATTGGCAGACTATAGAGGTCGGTATGACAGTCTAAGACACACTACCGCGATGTGGAAGGCAACGGGAAACCACCACATTACCTCCCAAGTACACAGCGTACCTAAATTATAATAAAATTAAGGACAATCTCTGGAGTAAAAGATTCCAGAGTTAAAATAGTCCCCCATTCGGATATCCGGGAGGGGACTACTTCGGAGGATGCGATCAGAAAGATCAAAATCAAAGTCAGGAACATTTTGCGAGTCGGAGCGTGGAATGTTAGACGCATGAAGCAAGTAGGTAAGCTAGAGAACCTAAAAATCGAAATGTATGGGTTAGCACTAGACATAGTAGAGATCAGCGAAGTTCGGTGGCCAGAGGAGGGGGATTTTTGGAGTGGAGAATTTAGGGTAATTCATACACGAACAGAAGAAGGAAATTTGGGTGTGGGGATAGTTATGCGGAAAAAGATAGGATACTGTGTAGAAAATTACTTACAAACGAACGACAGAGTACTCATGGTTAGATTAGAATCTAAACAGGTAAACACAGTAATCATATAACTATATAATATAATTATAATTATATAGATGCCCACCTCTAGCTACAGTGACGAAGGGGTAGAAGCGATCTACAATGATATCGAATACATATTAAGATACGTAAAATGACATGAAAATTTAATAATTACGGGAGAGTTTAATGCAGTGGTAGGTGAGGGTAGGGAAGTAGCAGCAGCAGATTTATTTGGTTTAGGCACGAGGAACCAGAGGGGATATAAGCTGGTAGAATTTTGCGACAAGAACAATTTAATCATCACAAACACATTATTCCAACATCATGCTAGAAGACGATATACGTAGAAGATGCCAGAAGATTACATTCTTGTTAGACAACGGTTTAGGAATCAAGTAGAAGACTGGAGAAGCTACCCAGAAGCAGATACAGACACTCACCACAACATCGTAATTATGACGGCATTTTAACTTAGAGAAACTAAAAGATAAAGATATTCAAAAAAGATTCGAAAAAAAGTCAAATGAATTGCTGAAATGTATCAGGAAAATACCTGATACTAAGGAAGTAGAAACAGAATGGAATAACATTAAATCCAGCCTAGACATGGTGGCCAGAGATATTCTGGGCTATACGCAAAAATAAAATAAGAAACCATTGAAAACAGAGGATATCCTAAATTTAATAGAAGGCGAAGATACAAAAAAAATCAGACGAATCATAAAAACAGAGATACAAAGCCATAAAATGGGAAATTATTCGCAAATGCAGGAAAGCTAAAGGACAATGAATTGATGAAAAGTGTAAAGAGGTACAAACTAAGATGGAAGAAAAAAAAACAGATAAAGCATACAAACTAATTAGAATGAATTTAAGGGATATAAAACCGTATAGAAAAAATATAAGAGACGCGGGAGGAAACGTCATTATAAAAAAATGTAAAGTGGGTAGATAGCAAGCATATATAGGGAATTTATATGCAGGAGAGGAACTAACTGCATTAGAACAGGAATCAGACATTGAAAATGATGACTTGAAATATCCTATACTTAGAGATGAGTTTGAATTAGCATTAAAGAGTCTGAAAAATGATAAGTCACCGGGTACAGATACTGTGCAAGCAGAAACTCTAAAAGCCGCTGGACAAACAGTAACAGAACGTCTCCTTCAACTTGTAAGCTATATGTACGAGACAGACGAGATACCCAAAAATTTCAAACAACATCATAGTAACTATACCAAAAAAAAAGAGGCGCGGATAGATGTGAAAGTTTTCGAACAATAAGTTTGACAGCCCACGTTTCAAAAACATTAACTTGAACTGTACAAAGACGAATGGAAAACGAGCTGAAGAAATACTAGGAGAAGGCCAATTTAAGTTCAGGCGAGACAGGGGAACACGGGAGGATATTTTAGCTCTGATAGTGATAATGGAGGAAACGACAGTAAATGGAGAAAGCGTGTACATAGGGTTTGTAGATCTGGGAAAAGTATTTGACAATGTAAAATGGAAAAAATGTTCGAAATACTCAAAAAAATTGGAATGAGTTATAGGGATAGACGAATAGTACATAGCTTATACAAAGAACAAACAGCAGTAATAGAATTAGAGCAGGAATGTAGAGAAGTAAACATTAGGACGGGGGTGAGATATGGATGTGCCTTATCCTCATTAATTTTTAACTTTTACATTGCAGAACCAATGAACACTGTCAAATGCAAGAAGACATTTGGAATTACTATGCAGAGACAACAAGTTGATTGGCTTAGATTTGCAGATGATATAGCGGTATTAGCATCTAGCAAGGAAGAGTTAGAAGCTGCTCTTAATGAAATGGAATCGGTTCTAACAGAGAGATACGGTATGAAAATTAGCAAAACTAAAACTAAAGTACTAGTATGCACAGGAGGGGAAAATAAATCAAAAACAATAATACAAATATGTAACACGAACTTACAAGAGGTTAAGGATTTCTGCTACCTAGGAAGCCAAATAACGCAAGATGGGAAAAGCACAAAAGATATAAAACAAAGATTAGCACAAGGTCGTGCTACATTTAACAAGAAAAAGCAACTACCGTGTTCAAAGATAACAAACATAGATACAAGAAAAAGATTGGTTAAAACATATGTGTGGAGCACAGCACTGTACGGCTGTGAAGCCAGGAGAGTAGGAAAAGCGGACAAGAAAACGAAGAATCCTTTGAAATGTGGTGCTACAGGCTTATCATGAAGATATCATGGACAGACAAAGTTAAGAACGAATAGGTATTAAAAATGGTAGGGGCAAAAGGAATATGTGGAAAACTGTAAAAAAACCGGAGAGATAGGATGATAGTCCACATGCTACGGCATGGGGAAATAGGGCGGAATATAGTAGATGCAGAGATAGAAGAAAAAGAGAAGTAGAGGTAGACCTAGGTTAGACTACTGCACACAGATAGTGAAAGGCGTAATTGTAGGAATTGCAGGGAAATGTGTAGGCTAATAAAAAATAGAAATGAATGGAGGTACGCATCCAACCAGTCCCATGATAGATAAATTAATGACGAAAAAAGTAACTACACTTAAACATGATGATTATAATAAGCAACTACAAGTATTGGTTGGTCAATATTCTCGAATAATGTTAATTGTGTGAAAGGATTTACTGAAAACTATTTAGAAGGGGAACCGAGCTGTATACAGACTGTGTGAGAATTTCAGGGAACTGTGTAGGGTAGCTCAGAATATAAATAAGTGCAGGTACGTGTCCAACCAGTTTTGAGACAGAAAACCTAATGACCATGAAATAAGCGCAGATAAATCTGGTGATTATTATAAACAACTACAGGTGTTGCTTTTAAAATATCTACAACTAATGTTGACTGTGCGAAGAGATATATTGGAAAAAATATTAAATCGGTTAATGTTCAAGTTGCTGGGGGAACTTGTCAGCCACAAGTTGCTTACCCCACTTCACAACCACTGAACGTCGGAGAAGTAGGATATATAATTGTAAAACAATAAAATGGGACCGAAATGCATCTAACAAGAAAGAATAGCGCCCATGATGAAAGACGTCAAACATAGAAACAAGAAAAAATTGTTGAAGGCATATGTGTGGAGCACGGCACAGTATGCGTATGAAATACGGGCAGTAGGAAAAGCAGACAGAAAAACGGTAGCAGCCTTTTGGAATGCTGTGCTTCAGATGTATGAGAATAATAGCATGAACAGACAAAGTTAATAACAAATAGGTTATAGAAATAGCAAGGGAAGAAGAATATCTGTGGAAAAAAATAGGACACTTATAAGGGTAGAATACTTTTTAAGGCATTTTCGGGTAACAGAATGAGATATATTATAAGCAGAGAAAGGAAAAAGGAGGTAAATGTAGATCTAAATCAGATGTTGATAGATGCAGACTGTGCAAATTTCAGGGAAATGTGTAGGCAAGTTCAGAATAGGAGACAATGATGGTACGCGTCTAACAAGTTCCAGGACTGAAGACCTAATGATGAAGTGTATACTAATTTTTATTACAATTATATTTTATTTTTTTCATTTTAAACGGTTGAATCTATGCTTATGCCTATACTAGACGTCGCAAAAGCTGTAATAAAATTGTTTACTAACTTTTTTAATATTTTAATTTTGGTTTGCAATCTAATATAATACAGGCTTGTCTTTGAAATATCAGCACGCTTCTGCGTGGATCGATTTCATTTTAGATTTCCGATACATTTTTTCTGCAAATACTACAGTTTTCTATTTTTGCTTATTGCCTGCAATTAAAATAAACAGCAACGCCACATGCATCAGAAGCACTCACCTGGTATAATATACCTCGTAGAGCACCGCATTTCCAATGAATGGGTTCTAGCTGAATGTAAGCAGAAAATTCTTAGCAAACTATAATGTGGAGTACCATATTTTAAATCGACGCAAGGATGCCAAAAAATTAGAATAACAAAAAAACATACGACGTTTTTGGTATAATTCGACTCGGACGATTTACATAAACAAGGAAGTATAATATTCTTGTCGGAGACTTTCACGGCCGGAGTCATTATATATATTTATGGTTCCGGGTTGGGACCGTGTCATTTTGTAATCTAAGGTCGACGTTTTGCCAACTTTTGTAAGGGGCTTCATCAGGACAAAAAAAGAAAATTAGTAATAAAATAAAAAATAATAATAAAGATACGAATGAAAATATTAAGCAGGCAAGGTAAAGTGTAAAGAGAGAGTTACTTCTGAACTAGCAAACTCACTAGCCCACTCAAAGCCAAAAGGTGTTTTGTGGCAAAGTAACTGCTGACGGTCTTAAAACACCTACGAACACAAAGGTAATGCGACTGTAATTCTAAACCGTACAGAACACAAAGAAAAGATTAAACAGTTACTCCAAGACGGTTCCTACACTCCTATAACAAAAGATCCCACTTCAAAGCTTGAACGGGAAATTTCAGCACTTATAAAATCCTCTAATATTCCCAAAACTATCCAAAAACGCATAATACTTCGCGAATCTAAACCACCTCGCTTTACGGTCTTCCTAAAATCCATAAACCTGATGTCACTCTCCGCCCGATAGTTAGCCAACCGACCATCTGGCAAAATACCTAGCAAAGTTCTTAAAACCTTATTCCGCTAACACCCCTACTAATGTTTTAAACTCCACTCATTTCATAGAATTAATTGCAAATATTGAGCTAGGCCCTAATGATATACTAGTCGGTTTTGACAAAACATCCCTATTCACAAACGTACCTATCATAGACACTGTCTCCATTATTAAACAACTCTTAACTCAAGAAAACGTATTTGAATACCGCGCCACGCTCATTGAAAAATGCTTAACTTCTACCTATTTTGTATTTATCGGACAATTTTACAAACAAACTTCGGGCACACCAATGGGCTCACCTCTATCCCCTATTGTGGGCAATATATTCATGGAGTCTTTGAAATCCATAGCTTTAGAATCCACAGACCTTAAACCAAAAACTTGGCTCGGTTATGTAGATGACACTTTTGTTATCTGTCCCCATGGACACCAAACGCTCAATAATTCTCTAGATTACATAAACAATCAACATGAAGGTACTAAGTTCACTATAGAAATTGAAGAGAACGAAACTCTGCCATTCCTTGACGTTCTCGTGGAGCGCCAACCCAACGGACGACTAGGTCGTTCCGTATATTGAAAACCCACACACAGAGACAGATACCTACATGCGTCGTCACATCATCATCCCTCACAAAAATCATCGGTAATCAACTTTCTAGTCTACCGTGCAATTAAGATTTCACAACCAGAACACTTATCTAATAAACTGACCCATCTTAAAATTAGTCTTAAAAACTGCTATCGCAACTCAGATATTCGGCAGAGTAATAAACCGGCATCTGCATCCTACACGAACCTCCAAACCAACCTGTAATACACTATCTTTAGCAATCCTTCCATATACACACAGAGTAACAGACCGAATTGGCAAAATTCTACGTAAACACAACATCAAATCAATCTATATACCTACTAACAAAATTTCGCAAATATTACCAACCCCAAAAGATTCCGAAAATAGTCTTAAAGCCCCAGACGTATATAGTATACCTTGCAGTTGCGGTTTAACATACATAAGAGAAAGAGTACGGTCAGTACAGACTAAACTAAACGAGCATAAGCGATGCTTAAGAACGAGCTAGTACAATCCCTCAGCGGTGGCCGAACACCAACATGAAACAGGCCATACCATTAACTTTGACAAGACGAAACTAATTGCCAGAATTTCATTTTTATACAATAGAAAAATTAGAAAATCCTTAAAACTCAATAAAAATTTTAATAATGTAAACAAAGACGATGGCTACTATCTTTCCCCCATTTGGAAAACAAGCCTATGTTCACAACAGCGGAACTGTGACTTTCACTGATCCGCTACGACACCCCTCTCTATTTATGATCACTCATGCATCAAGTTCTCGCCCTAAATAAACTACCACTTTCGCTACTTTCACCAGTAACTTCGCCACAAGACACTTTTGGTTTTGAATGGGCTAGTGAGTCTGCTAGTTCAGGAGTAACTCTATCTTTACACTTTAACTTGTCTACTTAATATTTTCATTCTTATATTTATTATTATTTTTTATGTCATACTAATTTTCTTTTCTTGTTCTGATGAAGCCTCTTACAAAAGTGAGCAAAAGGTCGACCTTAGCTTATAAAATGACACGGTCCCAACCTGGAACCATAAATATTTATAATATTCTTGCAAATTTGGGTTATAGTAAAAAAAACAACAATCAGAAGCTACTAATAGAACAAATTTAATATCTTCACTCAGTTTACCGTGTATAGACAGCGGGTCTGAATACCCGCACTAAGGTCTTTTTCTCTCAGTTCGGTTTGTAATTGCACGCGTAACCAATTCGAAACTGATAAGAAAATAATGTAAAACTGGTCGCGATAGAAATTTATATATTGCTATCTTTGTCTAACAGATGTGAATTGTCTTTATTAAAAAGTGTGTTAGAAATTGTTCAAAACAACATAATATTAATCCTAACAAGTTTAATGCGCCTATTTTTTTAATTAAGATAACAACTGATATATACTCCAGCAACATATGTTTCTATAAATAAACTCACCTGGCAAATGAATGAATGTATTTTAAAGAATAAATTATAAATCAGTGTACGTGTTCTAAAGCAATATACAGAACTAATGGGACGGATTAACCTTTCAAACATTTCAGGCCAGGCTATTACACTAGATAAGAAAACATAAAGGCATTGAAAATGCATGTGACGGGTGGAGTTTACAATCTGGGAAACCAGCGTTTCGCTAAGATTGTTGTTATCAGTTGAACCCGCTGATGCAGCATGTAAAGACTACATAGATGAATAAATTAAAACATTTTCTTTCAATTTGAAAACACCTATATAATTTGTAATGCAGTTATTCAAATGTCTAATACATCCAAACGAAATTTTACCTCTTGCCAAATTCGGCCCACCATGTCGGGGTGATGGGTGCCACACAAGCGAGTATCCGTTGACTGAAATGGGTTAGATCTCGAATTTTCTCTGAATACACGAGATTCTTCACATGTCACCAGAGGAAACGTCTGAGGGAGTCAAATCTGGGCTTTTTGGAAGCCAAGGAGTAGGTCCTTCCCTTCCAATACACCCGTTGCCTAATCGAGTAATGACTGCTTCTCGCACACGCAAACTAAAGTGAGGCGGTGCTCCATCTTTCTGAAAGTAGACAAAATCAGACGATACATTTTTATATTTTTCTTTTGGGAAACAAATGGTGTCCTATATGTTATATTTAGGCCACTCTTTTCTTTCTGGTCAATTGAAGCTTTAGCTTGTTTTTTGTGTTCTAAATAAAATCTTTTCTTTACATATGAGGGTTCTCTATGTCTCCTCTTAGGTTGAAATTGTTTTGTCAAAATGCCCTGGCATTTTCTTTGTTTGTTTTATTAAAATTTAAATTAATACAACAACCCTCTATTTTTCCACAACTCCCTCACAACTCTACAGGAATATACCCCCAGTTTAGCCCGTGGATATTTATATATTTTTTTATTTTCGCTTTGGCATGCTAATATCCTTCCATTAGGCCAATCTCAATAAATGTTATACCGCAGGAAAAAAATATATACCAGATCACCACGTGCAAGGTATTCATATTCGAAAAATGCTTTCAATATTGTTTTACAAAGTATAAGATCATACTGAAATCTTTTTTTGTTTGATTTCTATCGGTTCTTTAAATAATCCTAGTATCTCTCAATCACATAATTGTTCACTTTCTGGTTTTTTTATTTCATTTCTAGACTGTTAGAAGGAAATGTTACGGTATACTACAGTTACCTAAAGCTATTTCTGCATATTTTGGGATACGTGATCGTCAAGTTATGTAATATGACAATATAATGTTTCTTCTATAAACACGCCTCTGCATCGTGTTTACTACCAACGCCATTGTAGTACCCACTGTCCGGTAACGTGCGTATCAGCACTATCTATGTATATTTGTTAAGATGAGCGTGTATGCGTTACCGATAGCTTAGTTGTAGCTGAAAATATTAGAAAATGATAAATAACGACAACCAGTTACGAACATGTCTTCTACTCTATTGTTTTCTGGTTCCTGTAAATATAGATAATTGATTTTTCATCAAATAAAGTTTTTCCTGTTATTGACGGCCAAATTTATTTCAAACTCAAGACAATTCTAATCAATCCAGTCACAATGCTCTGTCTCCAAGGAATTGCTAACCATTATTCATTTTAAAAACTAATAAGCCAACAAAGTTGAAAACCTTATGGAAGATTATAGGTTAATAAAAACTTTTTAATTGGCAAACTAATTATGAAACTAGTTTTCAGCAGCACGTTTCTCTCTTAATAACAATTTTTCAGCACTAATCGTTTAGTACACACACAATCTATTGTAATAGCAGTTAGAAAAACCTTAGTTAATTTCTGAAAACTCGTATACTGCTTTAGGAAACTACCACACTAATTTGAAGAGAAGAGAAGAGAAGAGAATAACATTCCTAAGCAGAGGCGGAAATTCTATTTCATAATTCACAGTAATAATTCCTAGACGGTGACCCGAGTACAATGCTGAATGTCCCCGTCAGGCACTCTCACCCTTTCATACCCTCATATTCGCCAACATAACAGAGTGATGTTATAATGAGGGAGATCATGTACCCCAAAATAAACAAGATACAGACTTAATTACAGCACTGATAAGCAAGACGCCATTCTTGTTTTGTTTCCACGTCCAGCCATGATTAAAATTAAAATTCCGTTAGAGATTTACAGAAACGTTGATGTGAAAAGCTTCGGTAATACCATGGATGTTTCATATATTTGTACATTTAGTGCCAGTTTGGATGTAGGTTGTTGAAACTGTAAAATTTCAAAACCATGAAATTTAATTAAAACGATATTTAAATTCCTTTTGTATAATAAATGTGTTAAAAGGGTTTTGCAGAAACGCGACGTTTACATAAAGATAATTATTTGAACTACGTATGAAATTAATTTTGAGGATAAAATGTCTGAAATTGCTATTGTTAGTTATTTAGTTCTATTTATCGTATTCTAAATGTTACGTTAAGCCGCATTTCATTAGATAGCTAATTTAATTATTATTCGTTAATCACTATAACTACAGAAAAGTATAGCAACTACAGGATGTTGAGGACACCTTGTTGCTGGAAAAAAGATCAAAGAAGAGAAACGCGTTCCTTAAGGACACGGTGACAATCAAAATCTCCTGAATAGTTTGCAAAAGACATAACTCGATAAATTCGAATAAATCGACCACTAAAGTACAAGAAATGACCAGAAGATTCAAAAGCAATAGAAGTTACAAAAAATGTAAAAGCGTCAAGCACAGGAGAGACAAGAATGCAACGAAAGGATTTCCTTTTTTCAGACTGCCTCAAAGTAACCCCTAAACCAAATAAAAATAAATAAATCATTGTCCACTGACATAAATATAGTAGGGTCAACTAAATGGAAAGGAATAAAATAAAATAAGGATAAATTAACATTTTGGAAATAATAATAACAAAATAATTATAAAAAGTAAAGTAAAATGAAACTGAATAACTTCGAACAGACTTCAGGGTAAGTTGAGTTCAATTATGTCGTATTAAATATCTCAAATATCAACACACGACCCAGGTAAAAATATAACCAACTATAGTATCGTTAAGCAATAGCTGGCAGTGTATATTTCGGCCGTTAAATCGCTCTACTGTAATGAATGCGCGAGTTATGTATCCCCCAATCCATATATGTACAAATAAATAAAAATTATTAGAAATTATAAGAGAATTACTAAGAAACTTAAGTTAAACGCAACATTGTAAATTCAAGGATAAATCAGAAAGGTTATTGAAAGTTCACAAGTTGTGAGAACAGACCTAAGTGACGCTGCAGGCGCAGGTCACACACGGTTATAAAACCGCAATTACTTAGAAATTAAGATTGTTACATTGTATAATGAATAGAATTAAGAAATAAGCAGACATGAGCTCTGCAAGTTCTCACAGACATGTGAGGGGCAGGAACAACATAAATACACCGGGAGCCCCAGATCAGTCAGTAGTATTTCAGCTTCTTTGTGCAGATGATTTAAAATTGTTTATATCTATATTATCAATAGATAACTGCAAAAAACTACAAAATGATCTAGTTAGCTTATATTATTCGTGTAATAACAACAATCTACAATAAATATTTTAAGTGTATTACAGTTAGTTACACGCGTATGGTTAACCCTAGTTCTTACACATATACCATTGAGAATGTTTCAATTAATAAGTGCAGTCTTAAAAGACCTCGGTGTAACATTTGACTCAAGACTTACATTTGTCAAACGCATTATAACCATTCAAAAAGAAGAGCACAAAAGTTTGGGATCTGTACTCAGGAATGGGCATCATCTTCTTCAATCGACAACTGTCTCTGCCCTATATAATGCATTTGCGCACAGTAAGTTGGAATATGCCTCTGTTGTTTGGAGTCCAGGATATGAAGTACACAGTTGGGTGTTAGAGAAAACTCAGAGACGGTAGGTTAAGTTTCTTTGGTTTAAGTCTGACGGTACCTATCCTCACCGAAACTTTTCTTAAACGGTTCTTCTAGATAGGTTTGAATTAATTGAGCTACGTAAGTAGAAAATTCTACTCAGTCAGTATGTTGTATAAGTTAGTTAATATTTGTTTAATTGTGCCCAATTTATTAGGTGTACTTTACTTTCATGCACCCAACGTTAAAACTCGTTTAACGTCTATATTTTAAGTAAAACCCCTAGAACTAATATATTAAAATTTTTCCCTATTCATAAGATGGTACTCAATTACTCTGATTTATAGGACTGTTTTGATTTATTTAGTGACTTATTATAATATTTAAAAGTTGGTATGTTGTACTTATTAATTTATTAGTATAGTGTCTTTTTATAGTCACATTTTCCTCATGAATGCTCTGTATATTATTTGTTTTTTAACCCGAAACAGGTTCTTTTTTCTATTACAGCGTGTTATAATAGTGTAGTATAATACTATAGAATAATTTTGTAACAGTTATTTTGTTTTAGTATTGCTGTACACAAATTGTATGTGAAATCTACCTTATTCAGTTTTTTTTTTGGTATACATCTTGTAATTGGCTAGTTTGTAGGATAAATTTTCTGTATAAATAAAAATAAATAAATAAAAGTAAAATAAAAATAGAAATATAAACAGTAGGTTTGTTTTAAATTAGTGTATTCAATAATTTCTGTTGTCAATTTTATGCCAGAACAATTCTTTTCATCTCGGGTTTCGGTATCCTACTGTTATTCCTCCTGGTGTTTCCCCTAAAAATCCTCGTATTTTGAGATTTGGTGACGTTCAAGATAGCGCGCAATCGAAACTGGCATTTTTCACACAATAGAATTCCGGGACCCTCTTTCAAGCCTTACATTATCCACTCTTCCCTCTGAATTAAACGGCAACCAATCTTGTTAGTACAATCGAGGTTTCTTGTACTTATTTTATCGAAACGCAGAGTTTTTAACAAGTTTTTCTGTGAGCTATGGTCTAAATTTTTGCGTCCAAAACTGTACGTAATAGTGGTTACTAGTTATAAAGTAAACAGTAAAAATAGCTTGCCATACAATTTTCAATCAACTTTAAACGCAGATAGCAACGATCGTGTTTCAACGGATATTTAAATCACTGGTTTTTATTTGCCAATGCTCCACCCGTAGGTACTACATTAGCCAGGAAGCAAGTTTTTTACCTGGAAAACTTTAAATTTTGCCGAACCCTTTTTATTCCAAGCAAGGTAGAGTTCTTCAACGTGCACGACAACACTGACACACAGGACCTTCATTTTATTTCTCATCCGAAGGAGGGAGGATTTTGTGAAAATTGCACGCCTAACATTTTTCAAGAGAACGTGTCGTGATTCGAACCCGTAACCTTTGGCAGATATTTAAAGCAGCAGCAAATCGCAAATAGTCATGAACATTTAAAGAAATGTAGTTTAGGTGATTGGATTTATGCAATTGTTCAGGTTACTAATTGGGCGGTTTCCTTGGGAGTGTCAAAAACGGGTTAATAATTTGTACTAGTTTGAGATATTTGATTTTCGTTTAGTATCATTTTGGAATTTTTTAGGGTCTCATGAACGCTGTTTTCAGATAGCCACACACATCGTTTGTAGTCGGATTTAGACCTGCCGTTAAATATCAGAAACCTTCTAAATGTATATTACATGCTGAATTGACGGTAAGTACCTGCAATAATTTTACTCTACTCGGAGCGAAGCGGCATAACAGTTAGTGCACCGGCTAGCTATCAATGGCACGGATATGTTCTATAAACGTAAATGCAAAGTACTCAGTGATATACAAATTATGGCTTTCTTACTGAATATCTACAGGCTTACCTTGAAAGATCGTTAAACTCTTTGTCTGTATAAAGCCTTTGAGCATCAACCTACCTGAAGAAACCTTAAGTTAAACTTCTCTGGAAGATAGGCGTTCCAAGAGACAGTATTGCAGTTATTATTAGAGTTTGGGTACCTGTTTGATAAAACTAACATTTCTGGTTATTATAGCGCCAACGGCTTCAAATGCCACAGTTAAAATACATGACCCCTTTCGACACCCTCTCCACACATGATCCACAAGTGTATTTCTTACACGGACTCTTTTTTTACATTTTTTGATTTCGCACTTGGCTTTTCTATACTATCTTTAACGTCACTAAAGACTTGAAGAGGTCATGCGTTTCTTTTTTTATTTACGTGCTCCCTCCATACTTCCAGAGCAAAGTTTAAAATGAAATGTCTTCTTTGTATACCTACAAGCGATTTCTCTATAGAGAACTTAGACACCGATTGCATACTAAAACGCATATGCACTACCCAACTACTTGCTACAGCTTTGGTAGAATATTTTTTAGCAATTTGGACTAAAATGTTTACACCAAACTTGATTTTTCGATACAATACCGTTCTAGATATTATCTTTGTACAATTATCTATTGCAGTAATCGAATGCGGTATATGCAAAATGACTATTTCATGGCTTAAGCTGGTAAATCGTGGTCGTGTCTTTATTGTAGTCCATGTCCGTTGTAGAATAAAGTTCTTTTCTTTTATTTCTGTTAGAAATTTGTATTCTCTATATTTCTCGGTTCTTTGTCCGAACTATCGATTTTGAGAACAGTTTCATAATTTTTAAACCACATATTCTGATAATGGTTGCTTTATTAGGCGTGTGTCGAATGCAAATTTTAGCAGGTGTATTAGCCATATATTGTCTAAATCGACATATACGACTAGTTAAAAATAGCTGCTCATGGATTGTGGTGTTTGCTTCTGGAATGTAATTAGCTTTACAAATAGCAACACATCTTTCGCTTATTTTAGATGCCAAAGTCAAAGAAAATTCATCATTCATCAAACGCTACTTTCATATACATTGAATGTCAAATTTTAGACATTTCATTATTTTCAGAAATCTGCTAGGCGACATTGTATTACGGGAATCCCCAAATAGTAGACCATAAACTGACAAACATGTTTGCGTTGCATAAGGAACACGAGCTAATAATGTAGCAATAAAACCACGAGTTCTTGAAGAGAAAATAACCATTTTGTTAGCGTTTTTAGAGTTTAGTCTTAAATGTAGAACATTTTTAATTTGTTTGTGCATAGACTTATATATACACAATCAAAAAGAGCAAAGCCGAGTTATCTGAAAAGTTTGATTTCGCATACGAAGTTGGCTCAGGAATTTTTTGCATTGCATTCCTTTCTACTGAATAACCAACAGAAGGTGTAGTAGTATCTTAGCGACCTTTAGCAATAAAAGGCAATTCTAAGGATAATTTTTTATTTATTACTTTAACGTATACAATGGCATCTCCACAACGAGATGCTGTTACCATCGCGTTCTGCTTAACACTACTTGAGGAAAGAGAGCGTTTTGTTCCCGTTTACCCCAACCCTTATGCAGGTATGAAACTAAATTTACCTTCTTTTACAATAATAAGATACAATGCAATAAAGTACAGTTTCTAGCTGTAACATACTGACCCCACCCAAAAACTTAAGTATTGAACGTATCAAAAAGAAACAAGAAAAAACAATATTAATACATAATTGAGAACAAATATGCATGTTGTATATAAGTAAAATACATGTTCAAGGCAAATTGTCCTTGATAGGCAAAATACAAATCTTAGCCAATGAAACCTTTACAACACCATGATTGGTTCGCACTGAAACAACGCGAACAATAGCGTCTTTACCAGGAAACACTTCAGCAATCCTTCCCATATTCCATTGAAGGAGGAGTTTTATCATCTTTAATCACTACCATATCACCAACCTTGATTGAATGCTGTCCTACTTGACGCCATTTTTGTCGCTGCTGCAGCTCAGAAATATATTCAGTTGACCAGCGACGCCAATAATGCTGAACCATTGTTTGCATCTGCTGATACAGATTTAAACGGTTTTCGCTAATGTGTGATAGGCTCGGATCAGGCACCGTCGTTAATTTTCGACCAATTAAAAAATGAGCGGGTGTTAAAGGATCTGGATCGTTTGGATCATCAGATAATGAGGATAGAGGTCGGGAGTTAAGCACCGCTTCTATTTGTACTAGGACTGTAGAAAAAAATTCATAAGTTAAGGAAACATTACCTAAAACTCTAACTAAATGTGATTTAGTGGACTTTACCCCAGCCTCCCAAATGCCCCCAAAATTTGGTGAACGTGCAGGAATAAAATGCCAAGTAATACCGAAAGTTGCTGATTTTTCATTTAATTGATTTTGAGTAATTTCATTTGATAAATATTCAGCCAGCTCTTGCAATTCCCTATTTGCACCCACAAAATTGGTGCCATTGTCACTATAAATGTGTGAGGGTTTGCCTCTACGACCAGAAAAGCGCCTTAGTGTGGCTATGAAAGCTTCCGTGGTTAAATCGGTCACGACCTCTAAATGAACGGCTTTGGTTGCCATGCAAACAAATAAACACACATATGCCTTGTAAGACTTATACCCTCGACCTTTGTGAGTTCGTAGTTCAAATGGACCGGCATAATCTACTCCGCAATTTTCAAACGGATACGCTTGTTTTACTCTAGCCGCAGGTAAATTGCCCATTAAATATTTTATTCCTTGGGTCTAACTCTGAAGCACTTAACACATGATCTCACAATACCTTTGGCTTGATTTTTACCATTAATAGGCCAATACTTCTCACGCATAGAAGCTAACAATGTTTGCGCGCCAGAATGCAGTAATGAGATGTGATAATCAAACATTATTAATTTAGTTAATACATGCTTGTTAGGCAATATTATTGGGTGCTTTTTATCGTAACTATACAATAAGGAATCTAATCTTCCACCTACTCTTAGTAGCCCTTTCGCAACTATAAAAGGATTTAATGACACTAGTTTGCTCGTATTTGAGACTGACAATTTTTGTTTTAATTTTGAAATTTCTTGGGCATATACTTCTTGTTGCGCCAATTTTACTAAAATAACTTCGGCTTCTAGAAGCTCTTGCACGGTAAGAGGCCCAATGTTTTTGTTTACAGCTCCTAACCTTATATTACATATGAACCTACTACAATATGCCATTATGCGTTTAGCCTTATTAAATGTAGAAAAATTCTTAAATGACATGAATAGTTCGTTTACTAGCAAACAAGTTACACCCTTTACCTCTAGTAACTCCTGGTTATTTTGCAATAATGAAATTTGTTTTATAGGCCACTTACACTGCGGAAAAGAAAGCCAAAATGGACCAGACCACCAAATATCTTGATTTAAGATTTTTTCTGGAGCAACACCACGAGAAGCTAAATCCGCAGGATTATCTTTTGAATTAACATATAACCAATCGTTTACGTTTGTTAATGATTGAATCTGAGTTATTCTATTTGCGACAAATGTTTTTAAACGACTTGGTTCGCTCTTGATCCACAAAAGTACGATTTCTGAATCACACCAATAAAAACATTTATCAATCTTTAAATCTAACACCTTAATAACCTTATCAACCAATTGACTCAAAATCAGTGCACCACACAATTCTAACCTAGGGATTGTAATTACCTTTAGAGGAGATACTTTAGTTTTGCGCATAATAACCTAACTAGAGTATTTCCATTTCCATCAACTGATCTGATATACACAGCTGCAGCATAGGCATGTTGCGCTGCGTCTGAAAATCCATGCAATTCAATTTCGACACTGTTCGAAATTGTAACTTGTCTTGGTAAACGAGCTTTGTTTACATTCGAGAGATTATCCCGAAAGTTTTTCCACTTTGTATGCAATTCTGCAGGAATAGATTCATCCCAACTCAATTTATATTGCCACAATTTTTGCATTATCATTTTTGCTATGATGATACATGGTGTTAGTAATCCCAGCGGATCGAAAATCTGTGCAATATCAGACAGAATACTTCTTTTTGAAATAAACTTTGCAGAACTAATTTGCTTCACTCTATATGTTAAATAATCGCCGTTTGATGACCAAAATAATCCCAAAGTTTTTGTGCTTTCCGAACTGCCAATTTCTAAATATTCCTCAGAAGGATCCCTGATTTTAATATGCTCTAAAATAGAACGCTCGTTTGAATTCCACTTTCTGAGTTCAAACTTCCTTGTTCTTAGGACTTCCACTAATCCCTTTTGAATCTCTAATGCCTCTTTTACAGAATTGGTACCCATTAACAAATCATCTACGTAAAATGAATTCAAAATGACTTTGGAAACTTCTGGATTTGTCTCTTTACATTCATGCCCGATTTGTTGCAATGCACGAATTGCTAAAAAAGACCCTGATGCTGTACCGTATGTTACCGTATTTAAAGTATATATTTTTATAGGCTCTAGTACGTCCTCCCTCCAAAAAATTTGTTGTAAATACCTTTCTTCGGCTTTAATTAGAACCTGACGGTACATTTTAGCAATATCTGCAGTTAAAACCACTGAATGAATTCTAAATCTTAACAAAATTGATAACAAATCATCCTGCAAAACCGGACCTACCATTTGTAAGTCGTTTAATGATAAACCTGAACTGGTACGCGCAGAACCATCAAAAACTACACGAATTTTTGAGGTCAAACTGCCCTCTTTTAACACAGCATGATGTGGCAAAAAATAGGTGGGACCTTTATGTGAAACCATCTCACTTGTTTTTGTCATATGACCCAACGCCTCATATTCCTTCATAAATTTTACATACTCTTGCTTCAAAACTCATTTTTGAAAATTTCCTTTCTAACGATAGAAAACGTTTAAGAGCCACTGATTTAGATTCCCCTAATTCTTCAGGAGATTTTTTAAAAGGAATAGACACTATAAACCTGCCATGAACGTCCTTTGTGAAAGTATTTACAAAATGTAGTTCACACATTTGGTCCTCCTTAGATTCAAAACTAGAAGGCATAACTGGTTCCTCCAGTTCCCAAAACTTCTTAAACTGCTCATGAAGATTCGAGCTAAAATTGCACTGCAAGGTGTTTTCACTATTATGTTTATTTTCTGATAGTTGACCTGATAATATCCAACCTAACATGGTTTTTTGCAAAATAGGCTTGTTACTGCCTAACTTAATTTGGCCCGTGGAGAGCAACGCCCAAAATATACCTGCCCTAAAAGTAATTGTACTTGATTAGGTCTATTATATTCTGGATCCGCCAATTTCAAGTTTTTTGGAATATCAAATGATGAAGTATCAAATTCAAAATTTGGCATGTTTCCCGCTATTTCATCAACAATAAGACACGATATTTTACAAGAATATGCATTGGCATTAGATTCGATGGTGGCCTCAGTTTTAAATTTTATGCTAAATTTCATCGAACCTAAACCTGTAACTTGAAGATCATTTTTTTATTTTATCAAGTTTTAACCGATTACACAAATCAACTGTCATGAAGTTTGACTGCGAACCACAATCTAACAATGCCCTACAGTTATGAACTTTTCCATTTCTATCGTAAATTTTTACTCTAGCTGTAGAAAGCAGAGTTCTATGTACGACTGCGTTTTGTGATAATGCTTGTGAACTTAAAACAACTTCACCCACAATCGGTGTGTCGTCTTTTGTATCTACCTCTTTGCTTACAGGAGTCGATTCCGTTTCAAAATGCAGCAAAGTACTATGTTTTTTACCGCACTTTTTACATCCCTGCGATCTACAATTTTTGCTAAAATGATTAGGCCTCATACAATTCATACACAATTTGAGCCTTTGCACTTCGCTTGACCTTTTGGTTGTTGGCAATTTTAAAAAATTTGAACAACTGTAAATTGGGTGATCTTTCTTTTTACAAAATGCGCATTCGCTTTGTGCACTAAGAAATGAATGACTTTGAACCTTGGATTTTCCGCCAGAGCTAGTAACGTTTGCTTCAGATACATTGCCCTGAATTTTTTCAAGCAAATCGCATTTCCTTTTTAAAAATTCCGTGAGATCTTCCAATTTTGGTACCCTATCCTTCGACTGAGTTTCTTCAAAACCCCTATAACTAGCTGGGTCTAATTTTTGAGATATTAAAAATACCAGCATGGTGTTCCACCCTTGAACATTTTCATCTAGAGCTTGTAAGGCTCTCAAATGTCTTTGATAAGAGTCCAATAACTTTCTAATTTTAGTACCATTTTCCTTTTGAACTGGAGGCAAATCAAATAAACCTTTTAAATGACTAAATATAGTTAAGCTTTTATTGAAAAAACGTTCTTGCAATAAATCCCACGCTACTGTGTAATTATTGGAACTCACTTCTAGTGCCTGAATTGTTTCTGCCGCGATTCCACGAACAGCGCTTTTCAAGTAGTATAATTTTTGAATGTCACTTAAATTTGGGTTTGAATCGATAACTGACGTAAAAAATGTCATGGAATTGACTATATTCCTCATATGAACCTTCATAAATAGGAATTTGCAAAGGCGGCAATTTAATATCATTTCCTGATTTAATACTAGAATTAACTATTTTATTTTCATTAGGTGTCACTTGGCTAACCTTATCATTGAAATCAGAAACAAGTTGTTTAGAAGCTGAAAGTAATCTAAAATACGAATTTTCAAATTCTGCGCGCTCTTGATTTGCAACTTCACCTTCAACTTTGTCCTGCAAACATTCAATGCTTAATTGAACGTCATTAAACCTTTCAATTAAATCCTCAAATTTATCTACTCTTAATTGAACTTGCAAAATGATTTCATTAGTTAAATTCTTTTGACTAAAACTCCTTGCAAATAGGAATCAAATCTTGTAATTTGAGCTTTCAGTGCTGCGCGAGATCTAATTAGCTTTTCTAATTCAGTAGCCATTACGTATGTAAAAATGCCCTATTACTTATCACAAAATGTATTTTTATTTATAAAATTCCAATATGAATTAACCCTAGTGTTCGAAATTTCTAGGAAGTGGAATGAATGTAAGGAACTCACCTGTCGCTTTCTAAATCATTTGAAATTAAAAGGTGCCCTTGGAATTTGTGTGTCATCAACTTAGCAATTGTAAGGAATTCTCGCAACCCCTTTAGGACCAGGTATTGAAACTCTTGTCGTCTTTATTTCGAATTTGCCCATACAAATTTGTAGGATGTACCGTTACAATCTACTTGCCGCGTTTTGTTCGACTGTCCGCTTTAAAACACACAAAATTTGCCTGACGCCAATTTTTCCACGAACTGAATTATTGTAGTAATTTTGTTATCATACAAGATTTGTAATTACTACACACTCTGAATTAAACACTTGACACACACGTTATGTTTGCTTTTTGCAATACTTCGATATCAATGTTGCTCATGTAACTTGTAGAAATGAACCACTTGCTCATCCCTTTGCACTTATACGTAATTAATTTCAAATTAATTATGCACCACAAAAATAAACCAAAAAAGGTTCATCCGGCTCGAAGGACCATGTAGTAGTATCTTAGCGACCTTTAGCAATAAAAGGCAATTCTAAGGATAATTTTTTATTTATTACTTTAACGTATACAATGGCATCTCCACAACGAGATGCTGTTACCATCGCGTTCTGCTTAACACTACTTGAGGAAAGAGAAAGCGTTTTGTTCCCCGTTTACCACAACCCTTATGCAGGTATGAAACTAAATTTACCTTCTTTTACAATAATAAGATACAATGCAATAAAGTACAGTTTCTAGCTGTAACAGAAGGTTCGTTTCGTTTCACAACTTCCGATAAGTAATCAGATTTTGTAATATACCTAATTTTTATTACTAAGAACATGCGTTTATTACCATTGTGTTTGCACCTTCTAGATAGTAGGAAGGTTGTAAATTGTTGATGCTATATTTCAAGATCATGCAATTTACATTAGTTTAGTCTGAACAGCTGTACTAGAAATATTGTCTGTTGTTTGTTTGACCAACTCGCGGTTTTACTCAGCAGCAGCCTTTAGACAAGTTTAAATATGAGAATGCTGGTAATTATGGTAAGAATAGGGTAATGATTTTGCTCCAGTTAATAATTCAGATAGAGAGGTATTTGAGAACGACACTAATGATACCACCTGTAAGTCCTTCGCGTCATTTTACTTAGAAAAAAGAAAATTTATTTTAAACGGGAAGAATAAATACGGTTGCGTCCTGTGTATTATGCCACGAATAATAGTGTTCATTAGGCATGGCATTTCAACAATGTTTAGGTCCATAAAGGGAAATTAGGCAATAAACTTGAATTACAAAACCGTAGCTATTATTTTTTTCACAATGCATAAACGAACGTGAGTCGGATCAATGATTTGTCGCAAAATCAAAGAAAAAGAACCAGATTTTGATATTACTCGTTGCAAATCCAAATTCAGGATACAAGCATACCTTAGGTAGTTTGTGTGAACGGACCAATTGAAACAGTAAGTTTGTTAACATAATTGTGATACCTTTAAAAAACTTTAGAATAATTAATGAGTTAAAGAAAAGTTGGATTGTCGATAATTATGTTTCATACAATAATTGCCCCATAAATAGGTAGAATTGAGCAAAGTCAGCGTTACCGAAAACAAGGTTAGTATGATTGCAATGAGTTTAATCACTTAGATACAGGCAATGCCTTAAAGGAATGCACAGATGATCTATCTAGACATAAAATAAAACACAATGTTAATGGTTTCAATGTACCTATTTCCAGGATTGCTGAATACATACGATAACAATGATCACGTACAAGATCATAAGATGCCACGCATTTTTCACGAGATACAGCTAAGCTCTATATGAAGACCGTAATACAAGGACATACCCCTCGACGACATAGGCAAAGGGAAATGACAGCAGCTAGGCAGCGGACGAAAACAATGACAGAATTACTCGTGAATTGATAAACAGAGGGTATGTGAAAGGGGTAATTTGTTCCAAGGTGTTATAGAAAGGAGAACCGATTTGGATAATAGTTAGAATAATTTCAGCATGGTGATATCTACGAATTTCAAATGAACGGACCTGGCAGACGAGAACAGCTTTAGCAGGCGTTGCTAACATCGTAGTTAGAAACCTAATACCAATTCACGTTGCGGACTCGAGTATGGTTCATAGAAGTTTTTTTTAAAGTCAATAAAGGACAGAAAGCCGCAAGTCTGCCTAGGAAGTATTTCTCATTGTGATGGCATTTGTGGATTGATATTGCTAAGATAGTGATGAAAATATTAAACATATACCATAATGGTAAACTGCAGTATTTAATTTACTAGATATAAAATACTGCACATTGATATTTACATTAAAAACATCGAGGACTGGAACAAATTGCTATGGCTAGTTATTTGAAAGTGATGATATATGGAAAACTGAGTATATTTATGTACTTTAAAGAACCTATGTATACTCCGCCACAGGAATAATATTATTATCAAGCAAAATTTTAATTTTATATCCGTGATCTATGAATTTATTTTGTGGTTTATATACCTGTTTACAGGTATAATGTTGTGGTCATTGTAGTGAACTATAGTTAGATAACGTAGAGAGGGGTTTGTGGCGTTTGTTCAGATGGTAGCTTGATTGGATTAAGATAACTCCACTCCATCAGGAGACCTATATAACAAGATTCCCCTTGAAAAACACGTCTATCCGGGATTCGTACCATAACCAGATAAGTTGGCGCCCATAATTTAAGACAGTACCAAAAGCCTTTCAGAGTAAGTGTTTACACTACTGTAGTTGGATGATTTTAACTTCTACATTATTTTTTTAGCGATTATCAATTTGTTTATATAAGAACTCACTCCTGCATTACTGTAGTTAGCCTGAGCACCCTTAATTTATTACCCGATTTCTACCCCTTCGGGGCAATTCATAATTTAACTACCTAACGATTCTTTAACCCATAACACCTCTGATCCTAAACACAATTAATGAGCTACAAGTTATTGCGCAGAATTAAAGACTAAAGTCGCAGACTAGATTAAATAATGCAAGTTTGCTAGGAACTGCCTGGTAATTAAAATTCCACACTATTTAATTTCCTTTTTAGCCATTTCTATAAAGTATGATACAACTTCAGTATAAACGGAAATGACAATCACATTGACCGTGTTGGTAGAGAGAAATAAAAAAATGTATTATGGCTGATCCATATTGACAATCTCAAAATGTTGGAAAACACCGTAGTATTACGAACTGTTACTATAACAATTACAGAAAAACTCACTTAGGAAGGCAAAACTCTCAATTCGACTGCTATCGCTGTTCTAACGTTAAACGATTATGCTAACTTTTCTCTGCAATCGGAGTTGTAGACAATCATAAATGGTAACACCATTTAAAAAAAGGGAACTACAGGAGTTACCATCACTATGCCAATCAAAGTTAGTGTAATCGCATTCAGATACGCCTCATTATTATCAAACCTAATTCCAACGTTGCCACATTACTTGATTATGATAAGTGTGGACGGGATAGGTCTTGCATCTTCTCAAATCTCAGAATGTTGAATCAGATATCGTGAACACACATCGGCAATATAAAGTTGAATTTATTCTACCAAATTTGTGGTAATTTGCCTACCAAGCAACTTGTTAGAAAAATGGCTGCACATAAGTAGTTTGATATTGGCGGATCCTAGCTTTTGTATGCCAGTAAGTATTGATTTGTGGAAAACTTTTATAGAGAATCGTATTTCTGGCATTCAATTTCTGATGGCACCTTCTTGCTGGTATCATGTCAAATCTATTTATAACTCAGCAGACTGCGCTACACTTTGCACTTTGGCTTTTAGTGGACCATCCGCTACGGTGGACTGGTCCTCATTAGTTACAATTATCAGTTGACGAATGACCTTTAAAATCCTCCTTGGACGGTGATCATATTGAATTGTCACACGTCAAAGTGAAAAAACGAATAATATCGTTAAAAACTGTTATGGTAGATAACTTTTTAGACGCACATCTACTTCCTGATTTAAAGACTACCCAATTTTTGGTAACGCAAATATTTAAGATTTTAAGTGCAAATAGGACAATTCTGCAATGTTTATAATGGTGTATATGCTGTTTTCGAGATAATTTGATGAGTTTTTGTTTTCCTTTGCGTGACTTGCCCCTCAGAAAAGGTAACTCCTGAGAAAACCTTTTTACATACTGAGATGGATCTTCGTGGCCTAATTTCTATCACAACGAATCGGATGCGTGGTTCAAGGTCTATAAAAGGATATCTTGGTTTGTTTGTGTTTTGCAAGAAAAAGACAATTCACTTGAATTAGGTGTCAAAACTTTCTAAAGATGCATTCAATGGCATCTCGCGCAGATTGATTGCTTGCCGTGGGAAATGCAAAAGGCCATACAGTATTTGTGGTACTGATTTTACTGGTGCTTCTGTAGAACTGACAAACCTTATGCAAGTATTGGCATACTCTGAGAGAATTGAATTTGTTTTCAACCTCCTAGCTTCACCTCATTTTGAAGCAAGCATAAAATCGGTCAAATCGCACTCGAAAAACGTGATTTGTAATCAGTTTTTTTTTTGAGGTACAAATTGAGGTAATTCTCAATTCGAGGTCTTTGTGCGTTTTAACTAATGATGCAGATAAATTTCTTTATTTGACTCCCAGCCATTGCTTTGGTTTGAAACCTGTATCAGTAGTGCCTGTTTTATGTGTCATGAATCTAAAACTGTCAGTCTCGGATCGCTGACAACCGGTAGAAAGAATACAACAGTTTTTTGACTTTATCAGCAGACAGTCTATTTAAATACGTCGCAACAAAGACAAAATGGTTACCAACTTCATGTGAAATTATAGTTGGATCTTTAGTTCTATTAAAAGAGGATAGCATTACTTCTTTATCAAGGCGTTTTGGTCGTGCAAAACCTATATCTACTGGATCTGATAAAATAGTTCGCGTAGGTAACGTCAAAACTATGCATGGTATGTTAGAAGGATCTTTAGTTAAATTGTGTCTTCTTCCAACTGGGAAGTTATTGCAATAATTATTAATTTGCATCAACTGGTATTCTTATTTTATACATCACTATTAACTTGTAAAATAAGTTTTTTCATTCTTATGTTGATGGACATTATGTTAAGCGCATTCAAATATGCTTCATTATTATCAAACTTAATGTCTACCTTTTCACATTATCCTTCTCTAAACAGTTAGTCATAACAAACTATGAAACTCAGTGCATGTGTCAGCTAGATTTCTTGTATGGTCAACAAAATGGTGCATTTACATTGTTATTCGGTTGGTACAGTGGCATCAAGTGTTATGTGGACAATTATGAAAGTAAAAGAGCTGTGCTATATTTTAATGGTTCATGTGAAATACAGTTCACGAAAAAGGGTGCATTTTGGCTGAAAATGTGATTTTCTATACTAAAACTAATTAGTAAACGACGTACATTGATTGGTACAATCGGGCATGTGTGGAATACAAAATAAAGCGGAAATGGCTCAATGAATAGCAATCGCACTTCGTAATGAAAATTATAACTAACAGACGAAAACTCTAGCAGATTTAGCCATGCGAATAGAACCCATGTGTAAGTGTACTCCCAGATGCTCAAACATGAGCTTGGATTTTAAACGAAGCGAACTCTTACTTAAAATCCACCTGTATACCATATTTATTGAAGCATATTACACAAGAACTCCAATAAATGTTTAATAGAATTTCCAAATTTAAGAAATTGCATGTGTCTGGGACCGACTATTGTCACCGTTCTGAAAATCGCAAAAATGTATGTAGTGGACACTGGAATAGAATTGGAAGCCCCGGAAAATTTTGAACTCAACAAAAGTTAGCGAAAAATCAAGGTTGTTTGTTACACCACTTTTGCTGTTAGTAATTTTCAGTGTTTTCAATGGATGTTTAGTGTTACTTCAACATTAAACATCTAATATAAATACCCAACTAATGCACCCCTCTGCGCATTTTTCAGTACCTGAATGTCGTCAATGCTGTCACATAAAAGCAAAACGCGAAGAGTTTAAAATTAGGCTCTTAGGGTAAGTTTTGTTAATCTTATAAACAGGGAAAAATAAAGCTATTTATCTTTGTACTTCACAAAGTGTACACTGCTACCTTATCCTTAAAGGTCGTCTATTATTCTTTACCCTCGCGTCCTGTCTGTATAATTTTTAGGTCAACGAAAGCATTCAGGCGCGTGTCTTCTCCATTCCATATTTTTGAGTTGGGTATTCACGAGTTCAAACTTTGTTTTTATTGAAACGTAGAAATGAAGAGGCACCCCTGCGGCGCTGATTATGCGACTTGAAACGTACTTTCCGGAAAAGGTGCCACAAAGAAAATCATCTTTCAACAAGAGTAATACATATTCATCATTTCATGCAATTGTACAAAACAAGCGGTATCTTGCGTTGTCGGTGTTGCGTTGAAGATAGGGTTGGGGCGACGCAGGATGGCGTAACTAGGCAACCGGAAATCGTTACTATGGCGACGTCTACCAAAAAACACTACAAAGGAACGGGATTAATAGTCTCGCTGATAATGTGCGCCGGTGTTTCAAATTGCGAAATAAGTGTGTAACGCTTTTGAGATCACATGTCGGAACATCTGCGATTGTATGATGTTCTTTCCCTGTAGTTGGAAGTTATTTCCGCTTTCTCCACACGCACGAAGGTGATGCCACTACTACTAAAGCTTGCGGCGCATTCGATTATATCCTGACCCATTTCAGAATATTTATGAAACCTACTGGAATCGAAAGATGATCTACGCTAATTAACGTGCTATGCAAATCCCATGAAATTTATGGGATTAATACATGTATTAGTAAATACAATATTGGTGTCCCATTTCTAAGAAGGTATCGCTTATTTGTCTTTATCTACCTAATATTTTATACAAATCCTAAACTTTTCCTCAGTCAACAAAGTTATAAATTATTTACATAATGAACTTTTTTATTTAAAGGCTTATTAGAAGTATTAAGAAGCATCAAAATTCTTCATATACAAAGCTTTATTTAGCTCCTCATAAATCTACTATATATTTATCATGAACCTAAATAAAACATTAGTTCGAGACCCAATTAATATTAAGAAGATTGAACAACGAGCACCAATTCAAAATTTATAAGCATCTTAAAGACCTTCTGAAAGAAACGTAGGAAAATACTTGTTTCAGTTCGTCAATTTTTAAATTTTCTCGAGCACACAGGAGTGATCTAAAATAATACAGATACTTCAAATGGATAAACAATATTAGAGGAACAAAACACTATATGGGGCCATTATAATGTATAGAATATTGTTTATTAGTACATACTAAAAATGACTGTTTCGTTAGACAATGCATCAGATCGTGTTGTAAATTAAATTTAAAAAACTACGTAAACATAATGAATGGTGTGAATAAAAAGTAAGCAAAAGCTACTAGCATTTACTTGTAGCACTAGCTTTTGCTAACTATTAAAAGCTCCTAGTTCTAGCTTTAGCTTTAATAAGTAAATAATCTTTTGCTTACGCTATTTAGTAAACGCTGGAAAATTTAAGCTTCAGCTGTACGTCTTTAAACAAGTAATTCCTGTCGATTTGCCTTTTATAAATACCCACACATTGTAATTTTTTGATTGAACTAAGTTTATTTCCTTGGCGATGCCTTTACCGGACTATCCATCTGAAGATGAAATTACTAGCAATAGTGGAAAAATCAATAGTCAAAGCTACGAATTTGTATTATTATTAGCAAATCATAGAATTTTGTTCAATAAATCACAAGTAAATAAAATCAATGAGGCAAAAGAGAAGACCGTCCAAGAATTAGTCAAACAATACATGAAAGCATTCGGCAAGGAAATAACACCCAAGCAAGTAAAGCAAAAAGTGCAAAATATGAAAAACGAATTCAAAAGAAGAGTGATAAAAATGCCACAGGTAACCGAACAATTATTCTTAAAGACTGGGAAGAACGTTTTATGGAACTAACGGGCGTAGAAAACAATCCAGTTTTTAATAAAGTTCCAGGTAAGTTGTTTATTGTTTACAGTTACCTAATATATAAAAATGTGTATACTAGAACTTTTATAAAAATGCAACTTTTACGTCCTTCTATTTGATGCAGGGGCTTTAAAAATCGGAATCACTGACACGCGCGAGAGACGGAGTATTCACGAATTTAAAGTACAATTGCCCCCAAAACGTATTAAGCAGAAAAGAACTGGATTGCCTGAAACAGAAGAAACGAAGTGGAGTTACAAAGAGTAGTGTTACTTAAACAACTGAATTTAATTCGGATCCAAACAGAAAAAGAGAAATTGATTGTCCAAAAACTAAAACAACAGGAAACTAAAAACCAGATTGTTTATGCAGAAGATGGACATACTTACACAAATTTGTAGTTTTGTTAAATATTAAATAACATGTTTACAAAAATAGTTTGTATTATGATTTATTTACTTTACTTAGGTTAAATGCAAGTCTAGGAATAATTGTTTCAACTAAATTCGTGTTTCTGCTTTAAATAAAAATGTTGTTAAATGAAAGATGTAGTTAATATAAATTATTGTTTTTAAATATCAAGATGATATATAATATTTGCCATCTCGTCTCGTCTTTGTTGGCCTAATCTGCGCAGATTCAAGTCCTCATCGTCCATAAGTTCTTCATCATCTTCGGCTACATCTTGTTCAATTGTTTCCTCTGGCAGGTCGTCATTTAAAAATTTAGCGATATTGTGTAGTACCGCACAACTAATTATTACTGTAGAAAACATTTCTGCTTTCACCCTAATTAAATATTGCAAAATTGGAAACCGTTTTTTTAGCTGACCAAAGCACTTTTCTATTGCGACACGTTCCTTTGTAGGCCATCTGTTGTGGACCTTGCGGATCTTTGAATGGTGTAAGTAGCCAAGGTGTGATACCATATCCTGCATCACCTAGAATTATTGCATTACTTTGTTGCACATTTATGACTCGATATACATAAAATCTTTTTAATATGCAACTGTCATGCACAGACCCGGGCCATTGAGCATCAGTGTTTGTGAATTCTTCTTTTGCGTTGCATGTTGCTTGCAAATTGATGCTATAGAATCCTATACAATTGCAGTATTCATCACCATTACAACTGGGTTTCTGTATTCTCACGTGCGTACAATCAATTGCACCTGTTACAAGAGGAAATTGATATTTATTTTATCAATTTAGTTTTGCTCTATCAATTTCCCCTCTTCCCATCGGAAATTTAATCCACATATGTGCTTTATCCATTATTTTTTCAGCACAAAATTAACAGTTTTGCACACAGTTGCCTTATGCACTCCATCTTTTCCATGCCTATTTGGAATCCAAGGTCAGTCACAAAATCTAAAAATATTTTTATTTTTCATGTAGGACTTAAGGCGCTACCTCTTTTTTCAACTGAATTACCCAATAAATGTTCTGTTAACCATTCCACGTTACATTTACTAAATCTATATAATTGTTTATATTCTTGGTCACGACAATTTTATTTTTTTGGGTTATATTTACGAGCACGCACATTTAAAAACGCAGCCATTTCATGAACATACGTACTTCCAGCCAACATCTACCAAGCTTAATAGATTTCTGGCTTTCACTGATAAAATTAGGCAGTTACTGCTTTTTATTCACTTATTTTCAAGCAATAGCTGGGAAAACTAGTAAGTACTAGAAACCTGAGCTTTAGCTGGTACTCAAAAGCTTTAACTTATATTTAACCCTAGAGTACTAACATGATTTCAACAAACATGGTTACTAACGTGTGGTAAATTTTACGACTTTATTTATGTTAAAATAAAATATTATGAACTATAAATACATATAAAACTTAAAAACTATACAATTTTAAGTTTTTCTCTTGTGCACATTTTGCAGTTGTTTCCTCGATGTTGTCCACATATTGGCTTTTAGCAGCGGCAACAATATGTAGTTGTCATACGCCGTAAACGTGCTAGGCAATAGAAACCAGTTGTATGTTTCTCTGGTGTAAGCGCCTGTATATCTTCCTCGGCCTGTGATTGTAAAATGACTCCAAATCTAGACGAAGTTTGCGAGGCAAATGTATATTCCCCAATCTACGCTCCATCCATGGTTTTGCAAAGGAATGGCTTAGAGCCAACATAAATTCATAGCGCGGTGAAGGTTTTTTCTTTATTTGGTTATTGTTGCTGCAGTATAGAATATAGCTATTTATACTTGCTATATTAATCATGCTGTAAAACATACATAATGGCCATCTTCTTGTTTTTCTGTTTGTTGACATATTAGAGCACATCTGATCAAATGTATCTACACCTGACTTGGTAGCATTGTAGCACATAACTATTTCCGGTTTTTTACTGTTTGTATCAATTGTAGCAATTTCGTGCATAGTTGATAGCAACAGCACTAATTTCTTCCTTTTTGGCATATAAGATACTAATGTCTTACTTTTGCCAAAGCAAAATAAAGATGTCTTTGGTTTTCTATTTAAGCATTTCAGTAGTTATGGGGGAATTTCAGGTTTATCTTTGCGAATTGTTTCAACAACTGTAAGTCTATATGGATCATCTAGCAGCCCGTCTGATAATGGAACGGAAGTGAACCAATTATCCATTGTAATATTTCGGTTGCTGCCATGCACTGGTTTTGTTATTTCTCTTACAAAGTAGTTTGCTAAAGGCAATCCATTAGCCTTAGTGTGTTTTCCATGGTATGGTATGGCATTGATCATGTATTTTGAATAAGTATCATAGAGCATGACAAGCTTTAACTCGTATTTTGCCGGTTTATTTAGTATGTACATACCAATAAACCCTACTAATTGTTCATCAACTGTCAAATACGATGAAGGGATATAAGAAGTCTTGCAAACGTCGATGAATGTATCCCGTATGTCGCGAATTGGTGCAAATGAATCATCTTTTCGTCTGTTATCTCTTGCGGTCTTATCATCAAACCTTAAACAATTTACTAAGAACAGAAACCGTTCGCAACTCATGCATGCTGTATAACAAGAGCCAAATAATCCAGAATTGAACATAAGTCTCGCACGTAGGTGATTGTTTATTTTTACAGCACTGAATAATAGCAATCCTACAAATCCCAGTAACTCCTCTCTTGAAGTTTCAGACACTAAACTATTTAAATTTTTCTAATTTTGAACTTGGCGTCTAATCTCTTCGTTTGTGTGTACAACAATTTTTTCAATAATTTCCTTTAAAAAGGAGTGCAAAAAGCAATCTGCTGGTACGTCATATTTTTTGCAAATACATATGCTGCCAGGTATAAACTCTACTAAATTTCTTTTTTGCAGTTCGTTGAGATTTCTGACGTGCAATACTTGACCATTTAGCACCTTTTTTTTCCGTTAGTCGTACTTTATTGTGCGTAAGTATATAAACATCATTTTTTGCTCGTTTTGGCAAGGGCGCATACGTCTCCGATGAACTAACTTGACTTTTTGCTCGTGATGTAGAGGGTTCATTTATTGTAGCCAGTTCTTCATTATGCATGCTAAAGACATGAGATGAAACAATGTTTACTGCAGCACGACGTTCAACAGTTGGTTGTGCGGTGATTTGCATCTCTATAAGAGGTTGCATGTTTTCAGCATCCACTGGCACGTCACTATCATAATCTACGGAATCATCATCATCGTCCACTTCAAGATTATCTTGTTCCCAATCGCTTCCGCTATCTAGAAAAGGCTCTCCTTTGTCTTCGTCACCATTCATAATTTTATTTATTTCAAATTCAATTTCTGCATTAGTAAGGGGTCGATGTTTATCATTCATTTTTATCTGAAATAGCTAACATTACTTTCCACAAAAGAATCAATTTTACAGAGCACCTAAAGAAACCATCCACAAAAACTATACACCACTACTAATATGTCGTAAAATTTACGATGGCGATAGCAATAGAGCTACTTCTAATTACAACTTCGACACTACCTCCACTGCAATAGGAAGGTACTAGGAATATAAACTCGGTGGCGGTAACAAAAGTGAACGAAAACAAACGAATTAAAGATGGCGTCGTAATATGTATGACACGTTAGTATTCTAGGGTTAATTACTTAAATTGAAGTCTTTACTTAAAAATCGCTAGTAAGAGCAATTGCTATTTTTATTCACACCACCCAATATACTATCACTTACGATCTATGTTGTTGCTGGAAATAAGTAATGTATATGATAATCGTTTAAATTAGTTTGTTCGTTTAAAAACTAAAGCTAGAGAACTTACTACATTTATTATTTTTTATTTTTATAATAAGAGAAATCGTCTTTAGTTTGCACCGACTAAGGTCAACGTTTTGCCTGGTTCCTAAACGACATCATCAGAACAAGTCCCAGAATACTGCTTCTAAACGTGCGGACTCTCATTCCATTTAAGCGTAGTAGTGTTTGTAGGGTATGTAGGGAACCCACTAAACACGTTACATTACAAACAGTTTCTGCAATATTTCTCAAAATAAATATTCATTATGGTACGTAAATAAGTTATATAAGCTTAACAGCTACATTACGCCGAAATGTTACAATCTCAACATTACTGAAAGAGTAGTATGTATTTTTACATATGTTGAACTGTTATTCTCCCTATGGGTGGTAGGGAGGGCGGTTACCCTGGGTTGAATTACACTGGCTTCTTTCTGTGACTGAAAATCACTATAAAGAGGTTTCTTCCGAACTAACACGGGGTCTATTCCTGCGCAGGCATGACATGCAAGGCACGGTCTAAAATTTACTAAGCAAATATACCACTGACCTGATTGACATAAAACTAATTAGGCGCCACTGCGTCTGATCCAAATATTTGATAATTTAAGGGATAACTCAAATATTTCCTTTAACACGAAAAACTCAGATCTCGCTAAATAGAACTCTGCTGCTATTATCGCTGGACCTGTAATAGTTGCAAGATTATAATTATCAAAAAAATAATAGGAGCACTTTTTGTGTCCCCAAACAAAATAGAGACAATCCCTATTAGATCATGTCATCAATAAGCAAATCATTTGACCTTTATACCACTAATTTCAAACGAGAAATCATAAGGAAACACACACCTTAATTTAATGTTTCTCTATTAATTTTTCTCGTTGTTTACAGATACTTTTCACAAAGATTCAAACAGCTATAGACAAAAAGAATTAATCCTTTCGCTACTGAAATGATTCCATCTTTTTAATATTGAGTTACAAGGCAAAGTTAGTAATGCTTTTCACTAATTTATTACTGAAATACTAAAAGTTAGTGAACTTATCTGATCAAAGATCTTTGATAAGGGTGCACACAACTAAAAAAATATAAGCAGCGCAATATATGTAAATGTTGTTAAAGCTATTTTATTAACAGATTCATTTTATGCATAAGTTTAAATTAAGTTTTTCAATTAACAGTTATAAATCGACCAAAGTTGAATTTGCATTTGAATTTCCTTACTTTTATAAATTCAGAATTTCAGTGAAATGTACAAACTGTACGCGTATTATATTATAGGCTCTAAATTTATTCGATTAGCAATAATTAAAATCTCAAAATCAAACTTCAAACAAATTGCTGAGTTTTGCCCTATAAATCAAAATGTAATTTCTAAACACAAGGAGATACCTGCCCTCTACCATGTGAACGATGACGTATACATGCCAAAAAAATAGTAATCTGCTCATTATGAATTCCTTCTGTGTAATGGGTATAAGTGTAAACACATTAACTACGTCCCAAAAGAAGCGGACCTTGACCTGATACTTTGTCGTTACGCTTGCGGATCAAAACAACTGTTTCCCTTGTACCCCATACGGCGAAATTTATTAAACTGTACCAATATGTTTGAATTCCAAGATAACTTTAACGAAGGGGATATTTTCTCTTGGATGTAAAAACGACCAATTTTATTTCATACGTCGAATTTTACCAAATAACTGCGTTAACTGACAAGAACGAAGAATTTCTCAGCATATCATATTTAATTTCGTAGGGTAAAATTCCAAAAAACATCAAAACTTACAAGAATGCTCGCATCAGCTTATAAAAGAACTCGCATCAGCTCATAAACCAAAACAACAAAAAACAAACTCGCTAAAACAAATTTGAATAAGTTTTCTTGTTTTAATAGATTTATACTAACCAACTCTAAGCTAAAGTATGTGTACTTTGACACATAATATTATAGTAGCACATCACCACTATTTTAATAGCAATTCTCATTGCCCACGCTAAACACAAAATCATTGTGCTTTCTTGCACGAATTTATTCGTATATTGACTACATCTGGAATGCAAGTCCTCGAAAATACGTATATCTGGTAACGGTATTTCCTGTATGAGTGGGGGTATAAGCTATCTGCAACATTGGCAGCGTCTATTCGTTCTGCAGTGTGCTTTATTGTGGCGTTTTCTATTGAATCAATATTTTTAATGCAATCGCAGATGAATAACAAATTTTATTAAAATTTGACACGTTTTACTGCCTCTCTCCAAAAAGAAAAATTTATCCAAGCAAAAGTGGCAGTGGGAATAAATTTATTTCATCATTTCTTTTTTTTATATACTCATCACTCCCGACGACAAAAGTGAAAGGAAAATAATTCCAACCCTAGTCTACCTACACTAACACTAATGTAAACTACACACAAGGCCATGTCAGTTGAATATCATACTGATAATGGTGTCAACTGAGACTGTAAATTAAACTAACTCCAAGTTTGGGAGATTGAATATTGGAGCGTTGTGGTAACTGCTCGTACCATACGTCCTAAAGGAGAGACAACCGGTGAGGACACTTCCGGTGTTGACATAATCGGGGAGACTCAAAATCGCTCCAACATATTCAAAAATATGGCACTTGCCAACCATATGGGTGGTAAACATAAAAAAAAACGAAAACCAAACCTACGCCTGCACATAGTCTAACCAAACCATCATCATATATAGTAACTATATCTAAACTTTACTAACCCTACTGATCTTCTCTACTCTGTACAAAGTTTTACATCACCAATGATCATAAAACATCGGCTTAGCATTAATCTATCGCTGCAGGTCTGTGAACACAGAGTATCAACCGCGAACACAGTAAACCTCAAAACGTATGTGTACTCGTCTCTATTCACATCTTCACTCAATCACAATAACTTTCTGAATTACCAAAATATACTAGATTATACTAACCTACTAACCTCAAAATACAAAATTATTTAAGTCCTGTGACTTACAAACTACAAACCTTTAGGTCCGATTGACCGAGCAATTTAAAAAATAAGACTAAGATCTTACTGACCTACCAAAAGTTTAGAATTTTAGGTGTTACTAACGTGACAATTGCAAACCACAAAAATACCTAGGTTCTCTGACCTACTAACAATCAACACTAGGTCTTAATAACCCTAACAAACCTTGAAACCTTAAAATGTTACTAATTGCACTAGCAATGCACCTAGTATCTACTGCTAAATAAACTTTGCATATTATTAATATGCCTATAACTTAAATTATAAACTGCAAAAATTTCGTTGTCTTTTATTTTAGTTGAGAATTGCGAGTTAACTAATACCTCTCATAATTAATTAATCTTCATTCCCTTCCATAATAGCAGAAAATGGCTTTAGATCCTTAACGTGCCACTTTCCAGCTTTACTATCATCCGAATTTATTAATTGATATACCAAAAGCGATATTTTTTTTAACTCCACACAAAACATATTTGGGGGTTAACTTTGCGGTGATGTCGCCTGCGCTTGAAAGTACCTTATTAACCCTCCAAACTTTTTCTCCTTTGTATACTATACAATATCTCTCCTCCTTAGATTATACCTTTTACATGAGTTTTCGTAAGGTACATGTAACTTCTTTAAAAACTTCAAACAATCCTTACGATCACAAACGTAAAGTGGTCTGCTACCTGGTATAACTTCAATATCCTCGTCCAGCGTAAATCCAGAACCATAAAACTTTCCTGTAATTGAACAGTACGTCCAAAAATCAAAAAAATTTAGGATATGACCCGTGGCTTCATGCTTTGCTGAATTAATTGAGAATTGAATTTGTGGCAACTCAACATCTCAAGAGTCATATTCATCAACATAACAACGCATGGTGGTACCAATGGTTTTATTAATCCTATCTACAAAATGTACTCGAGGCGAATAAACTGTATTGTACCATACTTTTTCAATCTCATACTTCGCACTGAAAGATTTAAAAATTCGACCTGTCAACTGTAGTCCGTTATCTCTTCCAGAAATTTCTCTATCGCATGAGCTTTCACTGTGTGCATAGAATGCAAAATCGTATATTCAGAGAACCAATCTCCAACAACTAACAACCATTTAAACCCAGCTTTAGACCTTGGAAATGGACCTATAAATTCCACTGCCATTACCTGAAATAGAAATATTACGTGCTTTTCTTTTGCCATCTTCCCGAATGGACCTAAATTTGATGATTTTTGTGCCTCACACTAAGCATTGCCTACAAAATTTCAAAATATCCGTACACATTTTTGGCCAATAATAATTTTTTTGTACACCAGACATCGTCTTATAATAACCAAAATGACCTGCAGTTGATGGATCATGACATGATCTAATAAGCTATATTCTCTGTACACAAGGCACTAAAATTTTCCACTCAACTAAGTTAGATTGAAGCGGTAGATTCGTTGGTATGAACTTAAAAATAAAATCTTCCTCAACCTTACACTGTGGATAGTCACCGGGCGACGCCAAAATTTCTTGTCTCAACAATATATACCACTGATCCAACTTCTCAAGACTAATTGGAACTAAATTCACTTATTCATTCTATTTCTAAATTTTTTTACAAACCGGCGGTACCATGAACACATTGCTAAAAAACGTTTTACTTCTGTAGTGTTCTTCGGACGCGGATAATTTGTCATGACCGAAACCTTTTCAGGATCGGTCCTAAGAGAGTTCGACGCTACTACAAAACCAAGAAACTTAAGCGATTACTTAAAAAACTGACACTTTTCCAAATTGATTGTAAGACCTACGTCTTGGAAACGTTTTTTCATTTCTTCCAACAAACGTACATGCTCTTTAAAAGATGCAGGAGCTAAAATGATATCATCTAAATAACCAAAATGTTCGGTTCAAACTGCGGACCAAAAATAGCGTCTACTAGTCTCTTTTGCGTCTGTGCAGCATTCTTAATTCCAAAAGGTACTGTAACTAATTTATACTGCCCTCTACGTATAACGCCGAAGGCTGTTTTATACTTTGAGGATTCAGATAGGGGTATCTGCCAAAAGGATTTCCGCAAATCAATACTCGAAATATAATATGCATCTCTAAGAGTGTTCAAAATTCGATCGACTGAAGGCATCGAATATGAATCGTCAAAGCATGAACGATATTCTCCACAAGATTTTTTCTTTACTAACAAAATTGGACTGCACGATGGGCTCATACACGACTCTATGACTCCTAACTTTAACATGTCATTTATCTCTTCATTCAAAATCTTACTCATCTATGGTGACATAATATAAGGTTTTTCTGCGAAATGGTTTAGCCTTACCTATATTAATATCCACAGTGATTTTATCTGTACTACCTAATCTTTCAGAACTGCAAATTTTCTTAAAAGAATCTATAACCTTCTCGGCTTCTAACCGCTGAACCTTTGTTAAACTATCCAAACTACACAAACTGTCTTGACATCTAATCGTTATCGATGAAGAACCAATATACGAAATGTGGTATTTGTTATCTCCATGCACGTACTAAGAGTTATTCTTAAAATCTGCTACCAAACCAAATAATTCGGCGAAATCATTCCCAAAAATTGTTACATGCCAAACTGGTCATGTAACATGTTTTAAGTTTAAAGATGCTTTGTAGGTTAATTGTCGCGTATTTTTGAAATGGTACGCTAACTTCCGCCGTTGGTGACGGTCGAGTCTGCGCATAAGGAAAGCGAATACGCGCGAGTCGAGGAAGCGACATGAAGCAACGAGATATGGACTAAGCAACAAGTATCTAAGTGCGGTGTACTTTTTAAAGACAAACAGGTATGTAGTTTTTCTTTATCTCCCCTTATCGTACCCGCTACCTCTTTCGCTTCAAACCCCTACGAGATGCAATAGGATGTTCAGCAACGGATAATAATTTGATGTTCAACACGGCGTAATAATAAAAACATCCCGCGTGCTGAACCTTGAGGTATAATGCCGAGAAATACAGATTACGTAAGTAATTTGAATTTTACCTAGAATGTGCATGTAAACTAACTTAGAAAGGGATTGCATCATCCGGTAAAAACGTGGTCGGTATAGGTAATATAACGGCGTTGGAGCCACGCCTAAATTGTAATGTGCGTAACGGTAACAAAATAAAAGCATGAGGTAACGAAGGAACTACTAAAGCGTTCAAGATCTTAAACTTATTTCCAATACAAATTGGGAAATCCGAACAACCCGAAATAGATTTCGTAGATTCATCTGCGATAGCCATTCCCTGCTTGTCCGAACAAAAAATCTTTAACTGTAACTCCTCAATTAATGGAACTGCTAAAGAACCTACAGCCGACGCAGTACAACCTGGATCTAGCAAACCCGTAACTTCCCCATCAAATAACTTGACCATCACATAAGGGCAATTATCATAATTTCTCTTAACAAATAAGGCGGTAGATTTGACTTTTACTTGGTTTCTACAAAAGTCTTTTACCACTTTCAGTCAATGCGACCAATCTTTTTTACAAACTTTTCTATATTCTGACTCAACATTAAGGTAGTCTGACTACGTGAAACAGCTAGGCGGCTACTAAATCTCTGCTTCACTACTCGTTATTTGCACACTTTGGGCATGTCGACGAAATGACATTTCTTTGTCCACAGCCATTACAAAAAATTCTTTTCTGACTTCTACAAAATCTAAAAATATGACCCGGACAAAGACAATTCCGACGCATAAAATTATTCGTTTGATTCGCTGTTGAAGATCCAGAAATAATTGGTTTCTGCTCGTCCTTACTAATAACCTCAACTTAACGAATACTAGGCTTCCCTTTCGAAAAAGTATGCTTTGACTTAAAATTATTTTCAAATGCAACTTTATTTTTATTCTCTACAGTAGATTTCGGACTATTTCCTATCTTATTATGATTTAACAGATTCGGTTTTAGGATCAAATACACAAAAAAAAACACATACGATGTCAGGATACAAAAATACGTAAGTTATGTATCGTATCCCCCAATTGATATATGGATAAAGAAATAGAATAATTAGGAAGAATTAGAAAGTGTTAAGAATACGCCAAGTGAAGTGCAACATTGTAACACAAGGAAAATTTATAAAGTTTATTAACAGTTCATGAGAAGGGATGTGCAACTTTGTATTCGAGACGATAGGTCAGGTACCGTGATTACTTAGAAATTAAGATTCCAACAATGTAATTATGAATAGTATTAATAATAAGCAGACATGAAGTCTGCAAGTTTCCACAGCTATGTGAGGGGGTACGAATTTTATAAAAAGCCCGGGAGCTCAAGAATCCGGCTGTCAGTCTTCGAACTCCATACTTCGTTGTTCAAGCTACTCAAGTGAGTCAGTCAAAGTATTCAGCTTTAACATTGCAGTTGCTTAGGCTACTCACAATAGCACAATTAATTCTTTTTGAACTTAGAGTAATTTAAGTCCAGTTTTGTAAAATTCCATATTCAATTCTGTTTAATTAAAATAAATAAATTTGTTAAGAAGTTTTGGAACTGGTTTTTAAACAGGCAGCGCCCCAGGCCCGAACCTTAACTCGCATAGACAAAGAACATGAGGTATATAGTGATGAATTGGTTCTGCGTAAAAACTAATGCTCTGTATTTAATTCGTTAAAGTTAATTCCTTCTTATACGTTGTTTACCATCTTGTTTTCATTGATAAGGAGAATTATATTACGACAACCTATTTCCTATGCGTTTTATATATTCATTCTATATAGTTGGAAAACAATTTGTTTTAAATAATTCGTCCCGAAACGAACATATTACATTTTCTGACATATATTAATATTGAATGGGGATATGAAATTTTTTCTTCTTTTTCCTTCATTTCAAATTGAAAATGTCCTTTTACAGATGAAACTGTTTTAGACATATATTACTCAAGCGCTGTATAAGCTCAAGTTAACGTAAGCGCGTTGTATTGTCTGACATCGTGAATGTATAATTGTTCCAAAGCGCATCCATCATTAGGTATTGAGAACTATGCACCTACCTAGAAAGACCAACTGTAAATCAAATGAAAAGCACCTAACTACCGGGTGTTACGTAAAAGGTAAACAGTGTAGTGTTTACTAAGACACCGTAATAGTACAAAGCACCTAGGAAAACTGTCGTTTTTATTAGTGCATGATAAAGTGCTATTAGAAGTGCATTCAACTTTGCATAAAACTATTACGATTTACTGATTTTACTGATATTTTGCTACGTTATATACTTACATATATTTACTCTTAGATGTATATCGGAAGCATTTTCTAAAATATCCAACATCACTAAAACCTTAGATAATCTGAAATTTCATAACTATAACGTTTTATAGACATAGCCCTATAAATTGATTAAATTCTTATTATTACTGTAGCTTCTCACAAACAAAAGGATATAAAATTTATTTCGAGGTGGCTTCTTCGGGAAAGCATGGTATTCTTATAGCAGCGTAGAAATAGCAGTCCGTAAAAATAATATCATTCTAAGTGCCTCTATAAAATGCTATTTACGCAATTCTTTCTTCTCACTACAAAACTGTATCTGAATTTTGCACCGCCATTTTTATCATTTTTTCAGGTTGTGAGGACGTAAATTAGAACACTAGTAGCTACTCTACTATTATCCTTAACGTTATTAGTTAACGCATCCATTGGTGGTTTGGTTGATTACTTGACTCGCATGTGGCTACTAATCAAAAGGTCTGGGTTCGATTCCCAACACGGACAGCTTGAAAGATGTTAAGCTCTTAAGCTTGTCGCGCACTAAAGACGTACTATAGTCCATTCGATTTAACTTTAGGATGACGTCACAACTGAATGAAATGCTACATTGCCAATGCTGGTTTGTATTATAATATATTTAATGAAAGATATAGGAATATACCCATTGGCAGGTAGAATTGGTGACAACACCGTACAGATTTGCTAACCTTTATTATGTTAAATGACAGTATTTTTTATGCGCAATTTTAGGTATTTATTTGTATACAGTTGCCAACACTTTATTACTATATTTGACGTCATCCTAAAGTTATTTTGAATGAATTATAGCACACGGACGTAACGTGTCAGTGCTTCAGACATCATGTTGTACTTCTATCTAAATTCACCATTGCCCACTAACCTAGTATCGTATCAGTTCCTTATTAGTGTGTCGTTTCAAGAGTATGACGCTAATCGTGCGTCATAAATAACCGCCCTTTAAGCAAAAAGTGGATTCTTAAAAATCAGGAAATATTAATTATGAAGATATGGGTAGTATAAGTGTACACATTTCTATTGATTTCAAACATTAACTATTCATGTTCCTAGCCATTAGTTGTTTTGAACATCTTTAAAAAACTAAGCTCACACCGGTTTATTTTAAATGTATTATATTTGTTACGTTTATCGAGGCAGCCACGTTGGGCGCCAAATTTATGCTACGTTGGCTCGTAGCCGTACGTAACCCAAAGAAAATCAAAGAAATGACCGGGCTCAATCGGAGATTAGGGGGGGTTGTAGAAAGCAGACCAACATATAATGTACGCGGCTGTAAGGAGTTAGTATCAATATCTGCAATAAAAAAATTAGAATAGTAAACCTGCAATAAAAAAAAATTAGTCCTGCAAACCTGAAATAAAGAAAAAGCATAGCATGCTGATCGAGGATAGATTGTTCAGTACTTTGTAGAATGTAAAAAAAACTGTTTGGATAATCTATATAATATAACAACGGTAAAAGCAATACAAAAAATGTTTAGTACAAAGTGAGGTAATATTGGAAAGTAGCAGAAACGTTTCCTCACACACCAATTAAACATAAATCAGACAAAATGTTAACAAAAGATAAATAGACAAGACACAATTGATATGAGCAATCTAGTAGCATTGATTTTTTTTCCTTTCCTGTCCAAATATTCAAATTACTCAAACTAATTTGTTTTGTTTCTCTTTTTTTGTTTCTGAATAGCATGCAATTCTATTGTAAAAGGTATCCGAACGACAAAGATATGGCAAAACAACGGATAGATATTTAAAGTAAGAACAAGTAGGAAATAGTTCAACTTACAAGAGCTCCTTTAGTAACGCTTCCTTGCAATTGAAGTGTGGGATTCACGATGTCCGGCACTAACGCAGCACTTCACCCTTGACTGGGAGGGTGTTGATGTAACTTATCACACGTTACCCTAATCACACCCACGTATTTCACTGGTGTTAGCAGCAGACATTATCACGCGACGGAACTATGTAGCATTGATAAATTTCTTGTTAATTCTATTTCCTGAGACAATAATTTCGAAATATTCTGTAGCACTAGTTTAATTTCAACTGGGACCAAATGTATATTATTTTCATAAACATCCAAAAAGCAGTAAGAAACTTCAACCAATACCTTTGTAAACAGGTAATCTGTTATATTTCGCAAATAACGAAATTTGCGCAAGCAATGATCTGTTTTAGATTCTTTGGGATTAGAAAATTCAGAAACTACAGTATCAACTGTATTTGGTAAATGCAAAGTATGCACTACTCTGATAAAAAAGAAAAGGAACGCGTAACTAGATCGCACACACAGTTTAAATATCAAAAGACAAAGCACCAAAAAAAACCACAATGAGTAAAGCACGTGTATCACTAAAGTAAGTCCGTCAAATGTTCCGTAAAACACGTGCGTCGACCAAACACGTTCGCCTATCAACCATACTACTTCAATCGGAATTAGCACTACACTTACTACAGTTAATATACAACTTTTATTTCACAAGAAAAACAACTAAAAACCGTGCCGTGCTTGTTCATGAACAATTCGAAAATTGATACCGCATTAACTCTCACTATTGTCAAAGCAAAGAAGAAACAGTATTTTCAACGTAATTAACATATAGGAACTAAGAACAAACTACAACTGCTCATCTGTTTATATCAACTCGTTGCTATTACAACCTCTTATCGGCTATTATCTAGACTTATATATCCACATAAGGAACAAAATTTATATGAACGGCAAGACAAGAACGATGCAATCCACTCATTATAATACGATGCATTCGCCCAAGGAGTTAATAAATATAAAATATAGAAATAGTAGTTACAGAAATGTATTTACGAATTGGGTAGTGTAAAATGTTAAGCCATTAAAATGCACGTTGCATATTGCTAGTCATTCTGCGGCTTAGAGGGGTAATAAACACAGTTGAGTTACATTAAAGTGTGTTTCCCGCAATACAAACGGACCACTTAGAAAAGAACAAAGTCAGTAACGGAATGCTCGCCCGCATTACGGGGTAACAAAAAAACGAGAAATAAAAAGCAAGAAAACAAATGCCATGTTACATACGTTCGCCGATTGCGCGGGGGGGGGGGAGGAAACAAAACGATATCACACGCCGACGAATTCACCTTTTCTAACATCTGTACCTGCAAGAGTAATTTATCATACTACGTACGTAAAATATAACTTTAATAAATAATTTGGATAACAAAACAAAATTAAATTGTAACAACCAACATCTGTATCCTCCACTCATTCTAAAATACTAATTATATCTAGTAACAATAAAATCGAATGGTATTTTGGAAGCGCAAGAACTATTCAAGCATACACCACCATAATTTTGCCGCATAGTTTGAAATAACCAACCAAGTGGATTTAACCACTGTAATTAATAATAACCTTTATCGGCACAGAAAGCAATTAATACTACTCATCTATACACAGCAGCAGAAATCTATATAGTCAAAATTTTACCTACTATATTGATACAAGGGGAATTCATTCTGATTAGAGCTACTGGAAAACTTTTAAGTACATAAAAAACACACATATTTTACAAGAGTATATTTCAAGAAAAAACGCTGAATTATTAGATAAACCTTGTAGTCTAGAGTGTTGCTCTTAACACTGCTAGAATATAAATGAACTACATACCAGTCAGGAGTAAAGCAAACAGCTGTTTGTCATCATCACGCAGGCTGGAAAGAATATGGGTAGCTACCATGGGTACCCATTTCATTCTAACTTGATCCATAAATGCTTCCTGTATGTTTGTTTTGGTTTGGTCTGTATTTTTCCTAATCTTCTTTGGAATAAACCACTCATAGTTGTCTTTTCTTCTTTGTCAATAATTTGTGCGTTCTCCCATTTTATTTTATGACAGAAGTCTCATGCATGATCGCAAATCATGGATTTTTTAAACTTTTCTATTTTTTATGTATGATTTATGTTCTTTTAATCGAACTTTAAATGGTCTGGAACTTTTCCCTATATAAAACGTGTTACAATCGCACGGTATTTTATAAATGCCGTTTTCTGAACTTTGTATTGCGTTTTTGAATTTTGTTTTTGTTAATGTGTTCTTAGTGTATTGTTGGTTCTAATTAATGTTTTGATCTTGAATTTGTTTTCCATTCTTTGGATTTTTCGGAGAATCCATACATGTATGGAATTGAGAGCATTTTTTGATGCGTATAGTTATTTCTGTTTTCTTCTTTTTTATTTTTTTGGGACTATATTTATTTCCTTCTCTATTATTCTTTTGGGATATTTATTTTTTTATTAGTGTAAATTTGATGAGGTCTTTTTCTTTCTTTAAAATTTCTTCGTTTGATGATATTAATTTTACTCTATTATACATGGTTTTGGTAATGTCTTGTTTGACACATTGTGGGTGATCTGAATCAAAGTTTAAGTATCTGTTTGTATGTGTTGGCTTTATGTTTACTGATGTATTAGTTGTTGTATCGTTTTTGCTAACTAGAATATTTAAAAATAAAAGTTTTCCATATTGTTTTAATTGATATGTGAATTTAATAGTTGGTTCTATTTTGATAATTGAATCTACAAAGTTTTTAATTAGTTCTGTATTATTAGACCAACTAGCATAGACATCATCTACGTATTTCCACCAGATCAGTGGTTTCAATTTTTGTGCGAATATTTCATCTTTTTCGAATTCTTCCATGAATATATTACTAAAGATTGGGGATAGTGGAGTTACCATTGCCATTTTAAGCTCTGTTTGTAGAATTGATCATTTATTTGAAAATATGCGGTATTGACGCATACGTCAAGTCATTCCATGAACGATGATATACTTAGTTTTATTCTTTTTTACCTTTTTTACCTCTTTGTAGTTTGTTTTTTATAATATTAAGCGTTTTGTTCACAGAGACCTTTGTAAAGAGATTTACTATATCAAAACTTACCACTGTGTGTGTATTTTAAATATCAAACGAACCCGCGACCTTCAGCAAACAATGCATTCCAACAATGAAAGAAATAACAAATGAAAATTAAGTGCCCCCAATATCTGTAGCATTGCAAGTTTTTCCTGGGTTTTCCTTGCGCTAATAGAATGAAATTAAGCTTACATACATTATTTCTATTTATGCATTCAATAACTAATTACATAACAATAAGCATATTAGCAGCCTCCGTAAAACAGCATTGGTATCTTACAAGTGTAAACCCGCCTTAGGGGCGACTCAGAACTATATAAAATATTCGTAGAACAACATTGGTATCTGACAAGTGTAAACCCGCCTTAGGGTCGTCTCAGAACCATGTTAAAATCTACCAAAGAGGTAGCCTAAATCATGATAGGTTTTCCTCCTTAAGATAAATATAGAAAAATGACTGCTTAAGCCACACGGTAACGTAATCGCAAACTTCTTTAATAATCATCCTCTCAATCGTAAAAATAGCAATATGTTAAGAAATGTTTATCAATCCTCAAGTTATTAAATTTATATGAAATTTAACTATATAAAAATTAATCAGTTGCTTTCATGTTAAGCATATTGGCTACCTAGAAGTCGCTCCCAGAACGCAATACTAATTTTTATTTGTTTTATAAATATCAAAATTGAAATTTTCATTATTTTGAGAGCGATCCAAACGATCGAAACGTAATTAAATAACAACTATTAGTGATTTAATTTCCACTAAAGGTTAAAAAAAATTCAACTTTTGTTCTATAAGTTAGTTGTAGCGAATGAATTGTTAAAACCTTTGAAATGTAAATCCGGCACATTTTTTTTCTATCATGATGACCTGACATTAACGCAAATGAAGCACAAGGCGGATAACATTGTTACGTCCAATTGTACCTAGGTAAATATTTTTGTTCATTTTGAGATTCCTTTAAAATATCCTCACCTTTAGCTTTGAAATTTTGTGTAGCTGCATGTTATAGAAAACGCCCCTGATCTCGCTTTATAATTGAATAAATCGATTTGTTTCTGTAAAACTCACCCTGATACATTTGAAACAAATATTTGTTTAGTGTTAATGGTGTATTTAGTTTAAGTAAAATTACTTCAATCTATTTTTATTGTTTTAGATAACATAGCAAACGTCTCGGATATCTACAGTCTTTGCTTTCTGAAGGAATATATTCGCTTTATTTATGAGTAATAATGTAAGTTTGAGTAGCATACATTTTCTACAAATGTAATTAGCGAAGATAATTGTAGTCGAATTTGCTGGTTTTCGTTATTAATTATAATTACTACGACTTTCAAGGTGTTCTTTTGGCGTATATTACTCAAATTTTTAAATCGATTATCATCTCGTTTTCTAATTCTCTTACTTTTCTGCGGAAAATCCAAGGGTGAAGAGGTAAGTGAAAGCTGGCACTTGGAAAAAGTAAATTTCTGAACATTTACGATAGTGAAACTTGGCCCTAATTTACAAGTAGGTACCCGATATAATTTTTTCAAAGGGTATTCAAAGATTTGAAAAGCTACATGTTTATTTGTAAAAAAATCTTGAAAATATTTGACCTAACACGCTTGGATTTCGAGGAAGTATGGTTTTATGTGGAGGACTCAATCTGCTAAAAACAATGAAAAAATTAAAATAACTCAAAAATGACAAACTTTAGGTATCACTACACTGCAATTTAGCGTAGATTCCAAAAATTTAATAACATCAAGCAATCCATTTAAAATAACAGAGTTGAGGGTCCATTTTCGATATAACCGGAAGTAGTAGAAACCTGAAAATATTTTGTCCAGAACGAGCCTTTTAGAAACGCCATTATAAAAGTTGTTAGAAAATTGTTTAGTAATTTCCCAATTACATACAAACGGATGTTGTCCATGTTAGAATTGAAGTAGAAAATTAATATTAATATTAATGAATTGTTTTTACGTCGATTGTTGTTCTGAGTAAGACCGCGGGAACGTTCTGAAAAAATGTTTCCTTTTAGTCGGTATTCTTTTTATAACATGTGTGTGTGCGTGTGTGCTGCGTGCACGTGCGTGCGTGCGAGCATGCGTGCGTGAGTGCGCGCGTTTGTGCGTGCGTTTGTGAGTGATTGCGTGCATGCGTGTGCGCGTGTGTGTCTGCGTACGCGTGTGCGCGCTCTTGTGTGTTTGTGCTTGTCTGCTTGTGTGTGTATTTGTGTGTGTGTGTGTGTGCGTGCGTGTGCGCGCTCTTATGTGTACGAGTGTGCGTGCGCGCGTGTGCGTGTACGTGTACGTGTGCGTGTGCGTGTGCGTGTGCGTGTGCGTGTGCGTGTGCATGTGCGTGTGCATGTGCATGTGCGTGTGCGTGTGTGCGTGCGTGAGCCTGTTCGCGCACGCGCGCGCTCGAGCGTATGTGCGCGTGTGTGCGTGTGCGTGCGTGTGAGCGTGTGTGCGTGTGTGCGCGTGTGCGTGTGTGCGTCTGTGCGTGTGTGCGTGTTTGCGTGTGTGTGTTATTATGATTATTATTTTGTAAAACTTTAGGTTTTTACATAATATATGGTTCAAATGTATAAAAAATAGATATTAATATATAACATCTTATAAAACCTACAATTGGTATAACGCCATATAGGTAGCGCTACCTATAAAATGCAGTAGTTTCAAGAAAAAAGGTAGCTAAGAACGGCAAGTGTAGCTCTACCGCAGTAACACCAAAAAAATAATAAATTACACAGAAAAGAAACACGCATCTTATGTTGTAAAACCTGTCCAGTGAACGTCTGGTGTGGTGCCAAACAAATTCTTTAATTATCCTAGATTTTAAACGTTGTTTGTAATATTGGGTCAACGGTATATTAGAATTAACATTTTTTATTGCATCAGTCGTTGTCCAATAGATGCATGCTACGTTTATTATGTAATTTCCTAGGTCACTATTTGCTGTATTGCCGTTGATTCCATAACATTGTTCTTTAATTAGGAGTCTCTTACTTTTCATCAAAATTTGTACGATGTTAGTTACAAACCGACACAGTTCTTTTGCTTTTTGGCGAGTTATCATTATATGCCAGTCACTTCTCTCACTTTCACACCATTGACAGACTGACGTATCTTTTACGCCTATGCGGTTTAGAAACCTTGCATCGGCCAATCTATTCTTTACAAACCTCTAAGAGATTATTGAATCGTGTCCGAGTGTGGAGGGTTTGAAGAGGGAACTCCAAATTACCTCTTCATCTGTCCAACTATTTCTCAAGGGTTTCTTGCAGTTGAGTAACAGAAGCACCTAACTCTGTTGTAACCTACTGCGGTCCTCTTTTGTCACTTCCAATGATGTTTGGTTTATATCGACATTGAGCCTAGATCAATGCACTTTGTATCCACTACCGTTGCTTGCGCTGTTCATATATTTATGGAAAGATAATCTGATCCTGTTGTAGTGTTGTAGAAGGTCGTTTTTTGTTGAGCATGAGGAATTATACAATCGTTCTTTCATTTTTGGATGTGTTATTCATTCATCTCCTTCCCTAAAATCGGCAATAGTTCTAAATCCATATTCTACCCATCTTGTGTTAAACAGTGGAGGCACAGTATCGCTTACAATCAACCAACAGCTGGTTATTGGTACTGAATAAAGGTCTTCTTTAGATTTAGGAAAATCCGGATACAACGTTGATATTTTGCTACACGCATTAACCAAGGATTTACAAAAATGTTCTCTTTAAAATCTGCTGAGTACTTATTAAGATCGGTAAAAGTCAGAAGTTGTCATGTTACCCCATATGAATTAGTTTTCTTGATAACGTGTTTCATGATAGTTGCTTACTTATGCTCTCTGGAACTATTGATTAAACGTGAGCCCAGGAAAAGGCGAAAGCAGACTTGCTTGACTTTAAAGTATACCAAACCAAGCCACCGTATACTATCGGTAGATATAGTTTCTCAGATTTTATCCAACGTTTACGAGTCCACAATAAATCCTTTAATTTATTTTGTAAAGTTTCTAGCTGGTTGACATTCAATGGGAGAGTCTGCATACAGTGACACAACTTGGGTGCAATAAATTGATTAGCCATTTTTTTTCTTCCGATCAGTGAAGTATTGGGTGCACGCAATTTCCACATTTCAATAGCTTTGTCTACTTTAGCACATAGAGCTTGTAATGCCAATACTGCATCTTCTTGAATATTGCCTGACAGGTGTATTCCCAGTATCTTTATACTCCCTGATGACCAGGAGAACTCTAGCGGAGTGTCAGTTCTCTCTCGCCATGTGCCGCACCAGAGCCCATTTGTTTTAGATGTGTTTAACACCGATCCTGATTGGTTCTTATACACTTTGTAAACAGCCTGTAAATGATCAAAATCACTGTTTTTTAAAATAAAAATACACATCATCGGCGTATGCACATAACGCTAATTTTGTTGGTTGTAACTGTATCATATCGGATATAGGAAGAGGAAAACCAGATAGATGGTTTCTACAAAGATTAAGAAAAGGTTCCAAGGACAGTTTGAATAATAGACCAGACAGTGGGCAGCCCTAGCGTACTCTCCTATAGTGCGTTACTGAACCTGAAAGTAAGGAACCGACTCTGACGTGGGATATCGAGCTTTTGTATGAGGTTTGTACATAGCCAATAAAAATAGGTCCAAACCCAAATTTCTGTAGAACATTATACAAATACTCTCGGTTGACGTGGCCATATGCTCCTTGCTGATCCAAATTTATCAGTACTAATGCAATATTTTCTTGTGAGGCGTACTCGATCACGTCCCTGTGTGGATGGAGTCGAAAATTGTTCTACCTGGTGTTGAAAAACTTTGGTCGGCATTAGTCAGATCCCCAATTACATTCTGCAGTCTCCTTGCTATGCTCTTTGCCAGTATCTTATAATCCGTGTTTAAAAGCGAAATAGGCTTCCAGCTGTCGATAGACGTGAGTTTCTCTTTACTTTTGGGTAACAAGCTTATGACCGTTTTCTTTGTTGAGTAAGAGGGAGTCATACGCAATAAAGCTTTGCTATAAAGAACAGGTAGTACTCTGCCGCCAAACCATCTAGTCCTGAAACTTTATTTTTATTTAAGAGTTTAACTGCGGTTGTAAATTCATCAGAGGTAAAGGCAGATTCCAAATACTCCTGGTCCACATTACTTAGCGTCAGTAAGGATGAATAAAGTATTGAGCTGTTATCAGTGTGTAGGTCAGATTGGTTATATAAAGATTGAAAATGGGTTCTCATTAAACCATATAACTCCAAACTATTTTTTGCTGCGATACCCTCAATCTTAATTTAAGTGAGTGAAACAAATCGTTTACGCATGTCATGGTGTAACGTGGGCCTATCAGCTGCATAATGTTCTTTGTATTTTTCCAAGGCATGAGCTTCAAATGCATTTATTTTATAGCTGCTACGCGTATTCTTTATTAGGTCATTCAGTGTATTTGTCGGGGGTGAGATCAACCTTCAGTTTCTTACGGTTGTGTCTAACCTCCCTTTTCGTTTTACGAGCTTCATGTTTGGGACTCTAAAAAACTCCGTTTCGCCGACCTGAGGCGCGGCGACCAGAATTTCGTCATCAACGACTTGACTAGTCTCTGCTTGTTCTGCAACAGGAGATATATTGTCGATATCGTTCAGCTCGGTCGCATTAGTAGTAGACGGGGCGGGTCGTTTGGTTGTAATATTTCTTTGTATAATGTTTAGTCAGGGATTGATTGAATGTTATTGTTTGTGCATCTAGGCAAGATATGTCCCATCTCCTTGCACACAAAACACCTAACCTTCTTATCAAAAATAAAAATTCTGTACTCTTTGTTCTCATATTTAATCAGCAAAGATTCTGGTAGGGTTTCATCTTCCTTGTCTACGATAAATACCTGGCGTCTGAAGCTCATGACGTGCCGTACTTCTACAAGCCTGATTCCGGCACCGATAAACGATAACGGCGACAATAATTTAAAGTTGTGTTGTGTTAATGCAACTTTTATTACATGATGTGGTATGCACAGGGATACATTTGATAACATTATTCTCTTCGAAGGACATACTAAATTTCGTCCGCCATAAGTGTTTATAAATAATAAAGCAGTATCCTTTGAATTCAAATAAATACAAATGCGACCGTTTGACATTCGTAATGCAAAATTCACATTTCTAGATGAAACCAATATCGCAATAGCAATTACATATGATTTTACGGGAATACCTTCAATCACATAAATATAACTTCTTGATTCTTCTTCGGAAACGGAGTAAATTTGGCCACATCAGAAAATAAACATGCACATGCACATCTTGTGATTGATTAATTTTTAAGCTGGTATTAAATGAACCTGTTTGTTCAACATTAGAGTCTTCATTTGCAGTGTTTCTGTTATCAGAAATACCACTTGTTGATAATTCCGTAGATTGCATTATTCTAATGCTTTATTAAGATTATTTAATAAAGCCAACAATATGAAAGGATAGTGAGGAAAACAAAGATAGGATAATACATTTATAAACGCCATACGACGTTAAAGTCGTATCGCAATTAAATCCTATTCTAAATGTCTATACGCTTTGTTGGTTTAAAATGTAAGTCAAATTAAAGCAAACGGAACTACTTATTGGCAGCACCTAATGTCAAATTACTTTCAAAACACCTTTAGAACAAAAATAACCCGAAGAACTTTCGATTTACCTCTAAACTATATTAAAATATCGGAGCACCGTTAAAACACGTCCGTCAAACACGAGTACAAGGGTGTGTGTGTGTGTGCGTATGCGCGTGCGTGCGTGCGCGCGTGCGTGCGTGAGACTATGCGCGCGCATATGTGTGTAACAAGTAATGGCGGAGGAACTGGAAACTAACTCCCCAAGTGAGACGTAGAGGTTTCAAGGCGCAAAGTATTAAATGTTTCAATCAAGAGAATATATCGATATAGAATGTTGATAATTCTATCAACGTAACTTAACTTTCTAATTTATAAACAACATAAATGTCAGATATTGTAAGCGGCAATAAATAGGCACCAATCCATTAAAATGAAAACCCACTAAAATGCTGCAAAGTTAATTTAATATTCAATTACTCATACATAAGTACCTACCAAAATACTATAGGTTATAATCGTACTTATATGTATTAAAATATTTCAATAATCGTTATAAAAGTCAAAAGTGTATTGGGTGCAGAGGCAATCTCTCGTACATGAGTGGGAAAAAGCGTCGGTTCGGCCCTGATTATGATCTACAGTTATTGCTTTATAATTATACTTGGATTTGCTGTTTTAAGTTCTATAAACATGAAAGTTGAAAGTTCATGCGTAAATGACTCATTAATAACAAAATCGGTGTATATTCATTGTCACAAGGAATACATACAACAAATAAGTTATTTTAAACAAGAAAGGCTACTTTGTTTGTGGTGAATCCAAGGGCTACCGTGTCACGAATCAAAATACATCTTATAAAACGTTAAACTACCACAGATTGTGATCAGCAACAGCTATATACTGACTCTAAAAAATCTAATTGCTTTAAACCAACTCCTCTAATGGATCTGTTTGACAAGCTCTAGCTTTGCTATAAATTAATTTGTAGAAACATTTTGCAACCCCTAAACGCAATAATATTCAATTCCAATTTGCTCTTCTACACCCTATTCCTGTTCGATGTTTATCTCCTGTTTTTCACAGAACGAAGACTACTATAAAATTCATTTGCCAGAATTTATTAAACTTTAATAAGTATCTTTGCTAGATTTTCAGCATATACAGCCATTAATTTTTTTTAATAAAGTCAATGTTGGTTGATAAGCCTTAATAATGTCTGCCTCATTTTTTCTAGTATATTATTCGGTTTTATATAAAAGAGTCAATCTTTAGGCTTTAGCAGCAAAAATGTATTCCCCAATCTTCAAAGCGATATTAAGTACAATAATATAAGAAACTTTGATGAATTCAGCAAGAAGACTTCATTCGAAAATAAACCCTGAAAGTTATAGGGTTATCTATATTGTATCTTTCCTACCCTATATCCGCGCTATCAGAAGCCCTCAGGCTTTGCTAGACGAGGGACATCTTAAACGATCAACGCAACTCACCCTTTCAACTTCTTTCTCTAATAACAAACAGATAAAACAGTCAGCGTTCACTTTAATCTGAAGTTCAAACCAATTACGCCCCAGCAGCGTTGAGAAGCGTCAACATATATCCGTTATCTACTATAAAACTCAGACGAAAGGTGCTTGAAATCCGTCAATTTACGACAAGAGTTAATTTTTAGGAAACGGAAATATAATAATAGCGTTCTTTGGATTGGTATTCAAAGAATTATTTTTATATTGGTAAATTTAGTTTGTGGATTTAATACCAAGGGCGGTTAATTTACTTTGGCACAAGTTTATAGGCAAGACCGAAATTAGGAGAAATGTTTACGTACTAATGCATTACGGCGTATAAACAGAGAACTTCTATTTCTGACATAGCTTGAGGCTGCATGTTTGTTATATAACGTTGATATTTGATACCATATATACAACTCTAATTATTTGGACTTGCAAATATACGTCTCCATGTTTATAATTTAAACTCCAAGCTAATTAAATGCAAATTGGTTCGAATGTGATGCAAAATGTGTGGAGCTTTACCCAGAAGTTCTTCTATTGACTTTACTTATTTGAGCAAACTATTCAATATTACTATAAATGTTCCGAAAATACTTTTAAAGTAACAGATATTGCGTCATTTCTATTCTAATTGAATAAGCTTTGCATCAAAGGTAATGACGAAAGATTAGTTTTTAACCAAACACATCGCTCACCTAGTTCTTTAGTGGCACAATACGAAAACAGCATTTTTTAGATAATTAGCTTTGTATGTTTAAAGTACTGCAAATGAATTTCAATAACTTATGAAAGTAAAGTACAGTAAAATGGGGGAACTTTGACATGTTTTGAGCTTATTTCGCATTCTCCACAGGACACTAACCACTTTAGAACCGTCGCTGATATGCCATCATAACAATTGATGTTTTGGCTCTTTATTACCAAAAAAGTATTTTCCTCCACCCCTCCCTCCTTTTTTTAAAGTTCTATTTTGGTGTCGAAGTTTGACACAAGATGCAATTAAGGAAAGAATGCGAAGTTAAGTCGCTTTAGGGCAACTTTGACATGAAAATATTGTATAAATTATTATAATTAACGAATGATAGATATTAATAAACAGTCTGAAGCCTAAATAAAGCAAATGTGTTAACAAAAAATGTAGGTATTTTATTCGTCGTCGAAGCATGCGGCGTATACGTAGCTCACTTGCTTGGAACCCCCGTTGCAATGTCCACACACCTATTTTCCACAAGTCACGCACTTGATCCAGGCATTCTAATTTGTGTACTCAGAGAATTGTATCAGACAAATGGAACAATAACTGTAAGAAGGGAATTCATACTGAGGGTTATTCAAGCCAAGATTGCAAACCCCACACACCCACTGCAAACAAGAAACACAACAAATTCAGTCTTTGTCGTCAGTACAATTTGCATAAGTACAAGTGCATATAGAGCAGAAATAGTCGTCATTAGTGTCTGTAATTCTGTTTCTTGTTCCACGAACAGTCGATGGTTCAGGCTCATCAACTTTCATTTTAATTTTAAGTTCAGGCTTATCACTTTTAGGTTTAGAGCGGCTGCTCGTCTTTTTTCTTAATCTTTTCACTATGAGAAATCACCGGATCATCAATTTCTTCCTGTGCTGCATTTTGTAAGGAAGATGGAGTGCTCGTTTCAGATGACGTTACTCGCATTGGTTGGCTTGGTCTGGTTGTGATTTTTTTCTTCTCTTAGATGGCATTATAGATTTTTCGCTATATCCTCTTGACTCCTTTAGAAACTTCAGCAGACGAATCTAGGTCCCTTTCGGAATTAGATGTTTCGCTATGAATTTTTACTAACACCGTTTCAGGACTAAAGGGGCTTAAGCCTGTTGTCTGAAAACCAGATTGTAGATTTTTAGCAGCATTTTCTTCTAGGTGACACCATAATCGATTTAGCAAATTTGGAAATTGCTCTTTGGGAATGCTCCCCTTTCGACGACTTTCCTTCCTCCATGAATCTAAGATGTCTCGCCATTTCCGTTTCATAGGAGCAATGAAACTCACATCGAGGGGCTGCATTAAGTGAGTTGAATTAGCTGGTAGTGGATTCATATAAATATTATTTTCTAATTTTACTTCAATAACACGGGGAGAAAAATGTGAGGCGAGGTTATCTCCAATTGCATATCAAACCAACCACTTGGCGTAACATCATACACTGTACCCACAGGACCACCAGACGTCCAATTTTCGTACAAGTGCTGTGCCTTGTAAACCACCATGGGAGTCGACAAGTCGCCCTTAGCTGTTCTGTATACCATCAAACACACAGCTGTTCTAGAGTGCTACTGAACACGCTCCACTCTTTTAGCTCCTATGGTAACCAACACTTTTTTACCAGGATCATCATTTATTTTGGTCTCACCGTAGTTATAAATATGATCGGGTAAAACATTTTCTAAGGCACTTTTAATGTTGTTAAAAAATTCTGCTAGCTCCGGTTTACCTACAACAGCTCGTTGACGTTTTATGTTGGTAGCCAAAAGGCTAGTCAGATTGTTCCTTGAAGCAAAGGCTTGTATAAAATCTATACCGGGTTGATTGTTCGTCCATTCCTTAATGGTCCTGCCCTGCTTGGTGACGAATTTTGCTATCACTTGACGAATATCTTGGTGTATCATTGAAAAGCCCCAATCGTTTATCGTACCAAGTGTTTTTGCTATTAAATGCTCTTCGTCACTAATTAACACACACGGACGTCCCGGTTTTAAAGGATGATGTCTATGAATTTTATCGATCAAGGATGTTCTGTGGACTTTAAACTTTCTACACGCTTCTAGCTTGGACATGCCATGTTTTACAGCATCGATGGCTTTGTTCATGTTTTTTCTGTTATAGTTGAGATAGGGTATCCCTTCCCACTTTTTGACGTACTTACGAGGCATCATCTTCATAAAAAACTAATCTGAAACAAAAAAAAAGCTAGGATAAAAAACAAAATAATATTAATAACCATAGTAATGACATATATTGTTATTGTTATTATTATTATTTGTGTAACAAGAATAGTGTGTAATGTAAAAAAGAATTAACAAATCAATCAATAACCTGAAACAATCAATAAAAAAAGTAAAATTTTATATTAAAAATATAACTGTCGAATTTACCCTGGCTGTCGAAGTTGCCCCATTTTACGGTAACTGGATAGAGGATAGCAGCAATTTGATATTAAAGTGTCAGATGACATTTTTCTCTAATTTCAGTAAATTTCGAGTACTTTAATCTTGTTGTGCCAATATTGTATACATTAGCTGTTGGATTTTGTCCCAAAGTATTGTATAAATATTGACACTTAAATATAATTTTATTCTCTCAAGGTGAAAATGAAATAATAATGGCTAGGCATTTGTGTTTTATTGAGAATATTGGGAATAATAATATGTTTAAATTTATATTCGTAGTTATATTAACTAGAAATACTACTCTAGAAACTTAAAAATAACAAAAACTCTAAAATTAACACAAACTATTCTAAAATCTATTAAAAGTAGATTTCGTATATGCACTATCGAAATTTTAAAAAACAGATTTTGAAAAAACATACCAAAAGCTAACGTTAAACAAAGTTGCAAAGATATTTTATTTTTCAGTCAGCTATAGGTTAGTGTAAAAATCACTATGGCTTTAAGTTATAGCGTTTGATTTTACGAGGAACATTAGATCGTCATACTTCTTCTTAGAAATTGGGAGCTTTCCTGATAAGTTTTTCAATTACAAAACCTTTGAACGATGGCAAATTATTGGGGTTTCTTGTTCGCCTCTCTGTTACTAAATTGACTGATTTAAAATCAGCATCTTTGAATGAAATCTTATACGAGAAACTGGTTAGGCGTTTCTTTTCAACCATTAAAACCGAGACGTCGTTAAACTTAAAGTCTTGCCCTTCAGAATTGGTTTTAAAATTTGAAATTGTTTTCTCTGTTAATTTTTTTAAATCCAGAAAGTCATCATGAGTAAGTTCAACTACTTTAAAGGGAGGTCCGCTTTTTTTGGTACCGTAACATATTAATAAGGGGTATAAACTGATCCTAACTTCAAGGCTCTTTTATTGTTTTTTTAATGAGTGAACGTACATTGTCTCCGTTTTAGGTATGTTCAGTTATTAAAAATTTGTGAGTAATTGATTATATTTTATAATTTGCCACAGCGTACAAAAAAGCTGCCACAACAAACTTATTCTTTTGTTGCCCAGCGCAATTATCAGAGTAGAAGACAATTTCCAGATTCACAGAGTTAGTTTCTTCAGATCGCAATTTTAGGAATAGGATCAGACAAGTTCCTATTTCAATTGCTCCTCGCTTTCTCTCGCGTTCATGCCACATAAAGCAGTCATTACCTTGGCCTTTTTGTTCAAGATGGCAGACAGTGAAGTTCTAGGTTGCCATTTTTGACCTGTAGTAAAAAGAATAGATCTGGCTATTCGGTGTTGACAATGCCGCTTGCAGATCAAAACATGCTACTTGGTAATCTTGCAAAATCATGCCCTTATCCATAAGTTTCTCATCTCTGCTCAGTGTTTTTTTTCTTGGTGCTTCTCTTATTGTTTTTTCATGTTTCTTTTTCTTCTTCACTCGAGTTTTGAAAAAACTCGCATAAATGGCACTAATCCTTTTTTGGTATTAAAAATGCAATGTTAAATTCGTGATTAAACATGTTTCTGTACATTGAAAATTTAGCACAGGGCATATTTTCTTTTTGGCAATCATCTTTATAGTCTCGATATAACTGAGCTATTTTTTTCCCGCCTTCAATATTTTTGTTCGCTTTGCGCACGAATATAATGGCTTTCGTTGGTAGGAATTAAAAAAATATTTGTTCTTACGCCATCTTTAATATCTTGTGCCATCTGTCTATAATTGTCATGTTTTCCTGTAAGATCCTCTCTCAACGAACCACTAAGTATCTTAGAAACTATAGTGCAAATACGGCGGGTAGTAATTTACATTGTTGAAATGAAGAAAACTTTGCACACCCTTATCTTTTTCCCGTCTTTCAAAAAACATAAAGCATGATTATTAACTCTTCTCTCTCTTTTGCGGCATTAACATCTTCCATCAGTGTCATTATGTAGGTGCGCTGCTTGGCATCGTCAGCCATAGCCCAATACTTTTCAAAAAGTGCGTCTTTCTGGTTCTGTAAATTTGGTTGTACATTTCTGCTTACATTTTCCACCGTCACAAAGGGGTTTGATTGATCTGGCTGCAACTTCTACTCCTTTACGGTACGTCTTATAAGATTTACCAGAATTTCGGAGACATTTGGTTTGGTTTTTACCCCATGTAGAAGGCTGCGATTTCTTTTCTTTCGTTTTCTTTTTGGTTCCATCTTTTACAATTTCGACAAATTGTACACGATTTTCTTCTGCTCTTGAATTTGTCTGAATCTGATCTTCTAAGTCAGATGACGATGGCGAGAGTTTCTTATAATAATTGGGATCCTTAACAGAATCATCTGAGGGGAAGTCGGAATCCGAATTCATGCTGTTAGAATTTGAGGATGAACTAGAGCAGATGTGAGCTTCAATTACTGGTTCTGAAAGATGTAAATCGAGAGGTAATCAAGAACGTAAATAATTATACAAAATTCACCTTCTTCGGTGTCAATTAAAACGCAAGGTGTTTCCAGATCATCTTGTTGCTTGTCAACATGTTCTAGAAAAATGTTAAACATTTTCAAACAATTTGGTTGGTTGGATTGAGAACTGAAAGAGAATCTAAAACAGACTACACATGGGTATTATTTTCATAAATGTAACTAAATATACTTAATTTCCTTGTCAGTAATACCTGGAAAAGGGCAAATTTCTGGATAAGTAAAATTACTTGCAGTACTGTCGATTGCAAAGTCTAAAAAATTATTATAATATTATTTATTTGAATTGAAAGTTAAGCTATTCGTATGAATCACGTACAAACAGATATAATTTGTAAAATAACAATTGTAAAATATCTCATAATTATAATAACCTACCTTCCTTTGGTTTCCTTTCGATTTTGTCGTGATATTTTACAACTTTTCGTTGCGATTTAGAGCGATCTTTCTGCAATCTGAAAGAGTACTTCAATGAATTCACAAAAAATGTATCAAAACAATTTAATTTTCACTCTTTCTTTTACTACAACACGTATTGGTCCTATTGCTCGGCCAATAAACTTTACAAAAAATAAACATTATTCTATTTATTGTTATTACCGAATTCCTAGCGCTGAAAACATTTTTTATGTCCGAGACGATGTCATTGTTATTATACCTAAAAAAAGAAAGAAACATTCAAATTTAACCTTTATAATTATCGTTTTAGAAACAAAATCTCAAATCAGAATTTTGTATGCAATAAAAATCTATTCTGACACAACTCGATATTTTGTTGGAATAAATTAGCAACCTTTATGTGCAGAAAATTCTATACTGGTCTAATTTTAGTTGCAACGACACAAAATATTGATATATTTCAATTAGAAGAACTCTATACTGGCATAAATTTAGTTGAGCCACTTTATAATTAACATACCTAACGATTTATTAAAAATGTAGTGTCACATTAGAAAATTAAGCATCTATGGAAATTCAATAACGGCATAACTCACAAATGTGTCACTATATCTCTATTAAATATAACATACCTGATCCAAATACACTGCCACAATTAAAAAGTGCTACTATTTCAGTCCAACAACACTCTTCAGAAATTGGGGTATACTAAAAATGTCCCGGTATTGCTGTGGAGCTGGTACGAAAACTTTGAGAATTCTCGCGAAAAATAGCGCCAACTTTGGGCTTTTAACCAAACTATCTTTGTGCCGGTTTATTCAAATTTTAAAACAAAGTTTCTTAATTTCAAATACGTTGTAAAGTGAAACATCGTTTTATTGAAGTTGTGCCACTATAGAACTCAATGAACGATATCCTAGAAACGATAGATGCAGTAGTGCCTAATACAAAATCTTCAAGTACAACTTTGGTTTTCTAGCATTATTAAATAAATGATCACTTTAAAACATGGAGATCTCAATGGATATAAATGAACCAAATTGTTAGTACATTGGAATGTTTATTAAACAATGAGAGACTATATAACGCTAGCAATGAAAACAGAAAGGTTGGCATACTTTAATAACATATTGGCACAAAAAATTATAAATATCTTTACGCAAGAAAATTAACGATTTGGAGGCTTTTCTCGGTTCTTGGGAACTAGTTTGCGACCTTCTATGTTTAAATGAAGTCAACTTGCGTGAAGATGAAATTCGATAAGCTATGTAAATTATCTTTTCCTCATCTCTAGTTTTAATAGGTTGTACACTACTGGTGATGGTGTTGCTGTTTTTGGAAGGAGAACCAGAGTAGGTGTTAATAAAAAAATAGCTATTATAAACAAGTTTTCGACTGAATTTCATACAGAATTAGATACAGGTCTTATTAAACCTAATAATATAGTAATTATATATTGAAGCGGGCTACTACTACCGCGTTTCTTTAATTCAAAACAAGTAATAATAAAGGTCTTTATTACTCACTGTTCACAAGTCTAATTAACAGTATATGCCTTATTTATAGATGTTTTCAGTACACTTAGCAATGAAGCACCTTTACACTAATGAATTTACAAGCACTAATATCTTCTTAAACTAACTTCTTTACCATAGGTCCATTAACAACACTAACACAACGATTATTCAATCCAAGCTCTATCTATTTATGTATACTACAAGCTGCATGTACAATAGACACGTTTAGCTCATATAACATTTATGTTTATACACTCTTAGGCTTCTAAAAGCTCAACTACATTCACTATACACGATATAATTTATATTAGACATTAAAGTATAGACTGACTCTTACATTCATAAGCGGCCTTATATATACCCTGATTTAAAGATATGACTCATTATCTAGTATTTTCTAGAAGAATGCTGGAACAGTAGAGAATAAACAGTGCTTGCGGCGTTTTGTGTGTAATTGATGGGTTGTCTAGTAGTAGCTCGCAACAATATGTTTATAGATCTCCTAACAAGGGTTTTATTACTACATTTTTGAGAAAATGCGCAATGTGCTTAGAGAAATTAACAATTTGCATTTTAAGAAAGTGTTTATATGTGGTGATTTTAATGTCCATTTTGGTACCACGGACAAGGCTGCTTCACACGTTCTAGATTTGTTCTCCAGATATGAAACGTTTATGTTAAATATGGCACCAATTCGCTTAAGAAACTGTTTGGATAACTTTCAAGTTTCACAAATTCAACTTGTATGACAGTAAGCACTGATTTCTCTGATCATTTTGGTATATACTCACAATATAACTTATTAAAAAATATTAAAGATGGTGTAATAAAACCCACACTCATTTTGGAGCCTTGGTTTGATCTCTTAATTCAAGCTATCATGCTTACTGCTTGCACCAGTTTCCCTTTAGCACCCAAAAATCAATCGGTGTTTTGAATACACCAAAAAGCATAAACTCATTTACTGGTTCAATAACGAGCTTAGAACTTTACGAGAAACCTGTATGTATTTTCTAGTTTAACTCTTTCAGGCCGGATTTACTTTTTTGAAAAACAAGTCCAAACGAAGACTGTAATTGTGTTTATTTATATTATGATAGGCTTTAAAATGGTATTGGCAATTAAAAATAATAAGGATTGTCCAGTAGGATATGGTATTCCTAAATTACCACTAGACTAATAACAATGACTACGTTTATGTCGGTATTTTCAATCCGGATTGAAGTCAAGCGGCTTAAGTAATCCAGTTTCAAGCTTTGATTTAAAGCACAAGAATATGATTTCAAGCGGCTTGAACAGTTCAAGTCAATCCTAAAAATTTACAGCTTGACTTGATTCAAACAAGTTCAAACTGCAACATAAACAGGTCAGCTCATCAACCCACATGAAATGCCACTCGAAGTGTCATATTCGTACCCAACTTTGCTTCATACCATTTGCCGGTTTTGTCTGCTATATCAACATAACCAGGCGGCTCCGTGGTGTAGTGGTATGTGTGTGACTACTACGCCCAAGGTCCCGGGTTCGAATCCCGACACGGTCCGCTTGAAAAATGTTAGGCGAGCATTTTTCACAAAAATACACCCTCGTTCGGATGAGAGGTAAAATAGAGGTCCCGTGTGTGAGTGTTGTCACGCACGTTAAAGATCCCTACCTTGCTTGGAACAGCAAGGGTTCGGCAAAATTCCAAATTTTCCAGGTAAAAAAAAACTCGCCTCCTGGCCAATGTAGTACCTTCGGGTGGAGCATTGGAAAATCACATGTAATGTATCAACATAACCTTAAACCAAGAAGGAAAGGAACATTGATTGTAATTCATACTAGTTTGAATTATAGTAAAGTAATGGAAAATATAAATACACCTCATTTACAACTATGTTCTTGACGCCGTAGTCGTAATTATAGTACTAATTGATATCTATGCCTGATGTGTCTGATACGTTTTAGAACAATTCTAAACAGTAACACAAAGTTGCAGTTCAACAGATGCGTTCGCGCAATAAACGAAATTGAAATGGGATTGAACTATCTCCTTTCTCTTTTTAAAACCATTTACATCTAAACACTTGGAATTGCGATTGACATTCGAAGCCGCTTGAGTTCAATCCGGATTGAAAATACCGACACAAACGTAATCAATATTTAAGAACAATTATATATAAATAAGTATTTTTGTAAAAAATATCAAAACAAGGCGAACACATGAAAAAGAAACTGCTTACAATTGTAAACAGCAAAACAGTTCTTGCCATGTTTTATGCAAAATCCCACATCGCAAGTTGAACATTTCCACTTTGTACGGATAACTTCCTTTGTATTGCTACAGTTGGCACATCTCAGCAACGCGGACCCTTCTGGCATGTGGCAAGCATTAGAACAGCGAAGATTCAATGAAACAACCTTCTTAAACTTATTAACAGGTTTCTCGTTCGACGGCCTTACTCGTTCTTTATGATCGTAATAAATTTTAAACTGACAGGCCATTAAAAATAATGAACACGTGAAATGGTGGTTAGTTGTTACACCATGAGAATGGCTCATCACCTAAAATGTAATCGAAATTCTATAAACGATGACCTATTAAGAATGTGTTTATATGAAAGACAGAAATTAATGAGAGCGATCATTCAAGATTTAACATTCAAGATTTCGCTGTTAAGTTTTGATCGTAAGTCCGACAAAATTCGATAATTGATGATTGTTATTTTATGGAGTGGAAGTTTTTCTTTTGTATATAGAAAATTTTTTGTGAATGGATAGTTTGATTTTAGCAATTTTGAGTCAGATCTCGAGCTGTTTTGACTCTTAAAAGAGTTTTTGCTCAACGTCGCTGGTCAGTTACACAGAGACAGTGTAATTAAAGAATATTTATATCATCCATAAAAATTTTATAGAAAATTTTGGACTTACATGTTTTGGGATTTTATAATTATCAGCAAGGATTAGATGAATACTGTATTAATATGTAGGTAGTGAAAATGTCGTTTGTTTCTTAACTTAAGCTGTAAATTGCCTTTTTAAGCTTTCTTTATATCTATGTGCGTAATTAGATTTCTTAGATAATGTGTACAGAAGAAAATTGTTTTTTAATCTATATAGAATTGTTCATCAATGTTTCTTTCTTGAGATTCTTATTTCATTTTATTTTCGAAAAGCCTACAGCATATTTGTCGCTTAGCTAGTAAAATAAAACGGGCAAAATAAGCTAAGAATCCTCGTCATAACATTTTCTATCATTTCAATCAATAGTCATTGTATCTTTATAATACAAAGCGGCTGTACTTGAATATTCAGAGCTATATATATATATATATATATATATATATATATATATATATATATATGGCATTGACGGAGTTTTCAAAATGAAATCCATCACAGCAAAATCATATTGAACATCTACAGCATGTTTTTTTTCAAACATCAAATTATTTATAACAAGTAACTATTTACTTAGTTGTCAAAATGCCTCTTACCTTATTTTAAATTTACAGAACTAAATCTTTTCTCTTATGGATGGTTTACCTGGCTTTGATTCCCACGCTTGCAGGGTTTGTTTGGCCAAAAAATTTTTTGACAGATAATCTACTAAAAAAGGCCAGAGTGTTTCGAACTCTGAGCACAAACTTCCTGGTAAACATGCCCTAACAAAAAAAATTATTACATGATTAGGACTTATTTTAGCTTACACTTAAATGATAAATACCCAAATATCAGGTACAAGCCATGTAAATCCAAAAGTAATACTTGCAAAATCCAAAAAAAGACGCTCCTCCATTTTGCAACCAATAGTATTAAATATTTTTGGATTCTTAGCTTTATATTTAAATTGACGTTCAAAATCAGCTTACCAGATATTCATTTAAATCTACATTTAGAAACCAATGTGCATTCTCGGCTTAATTATTTATGTTAATTTTTAAATAGCTTTTTATCTTGAAGAGTTTCCATTTTTATTACATATTACAAAATCAAAGAACTGTATTTAACAATCTCCATATTTTCGTAGGTTACGTTTAAACTAACCTCTGTATTCACTGTTCCATTTTAATTTTTAAATTACGGTATGCGTATTGCGTACTTTAAAACTACGGCTTTGAAATTCTTTTCTCAAGGTAACATTTTTGCGCTCGAATTTATGAACGAATCTAATACCTATTACTTTTGTTTATATGTAATTTATTTTGATGACGTCATTTCGCCTAGAATGCACTAGTATCTACGCGATTCCATTCCAAAGAACATGCGCCTATCTGATGCAAGTTTTCGAGAATTCTTTTTATTATCACATTAGCGCTATCCACCTATTAATGACCTGCGCGGTCCGTCCTACTCTAACACATATAAGGTCCTTGTGGTGTCGCTTACTAATGCGGAAGATAATCAATAACTCTTATTTATTTTTATTACAATTTATGGGTTATTTAATATTCCTGCGGCTTCTGCAAATAAACGCTTGTTTGTTAATTAAGTTATCCTGAATTGACGTATTTGTAAGTACAATAACTCATCCTTTCTCTATTCCTAATATTTTAGAAAATTCTTTATTTAAAATGAATCTATGTAATCCAAGAATCAAGTTATATGATAAATTTAAAGCTTTATAATACAAATAAGGTTCATTTTCATAGAAAATATTTACTTTCGCGGTAAAATGTGTTTTAATACACATTAAAATTAAAACGATATTTTTTTTAACAAGATTGATGTGATTCTTTACGCAAAATGCGCGAAGCTACCAATATTTTACGTTATTTACAGCAAATGAAAAAGCATTTTTATATACCTCAGAAATGTATTAATAATTAATGAGTAAAAATAAATGGCCTTGTATTTATTTTAGAGTGATCAATTTGCATTTACATTTAATGCGTTTTAAGGTATCTTAAAAATAACTATTTTTACATACGGCTAAAAATATTTGCTATGTATTTACAATACGTTTATATCATAGACGGTGATTATTCATATACATGCAATTGCATTTTTTTTTTGCTTGGCACTTTAATGAATAAAAGTACGCTTGTATTATACAGGGCGTCCCAATGATCCTATTTTTTCTGGATTCTTGTATATTTTGATGGGATTTATTTATACAATTTGGGTTTTAATGACCTTTTGTGACCCCTTATAACTCCCGTATATGCCTACATATATAAGTGTATAGGTAGTTGCACAAGACAAGTTGGTCAATAATATTACTGTATTTGTTACCAATAAGATGAAATTACAATCTATGCCTTTATACAATGGCTAAATTGGTATTTAAAATAGAACTATTGAGTGAAAAGAGGGCAATATAGGGCCTCACGTTCTAATTTTCCAATATTTAATGGAAAGAAAATTCAATGATTACAGTTTCCAATTTTTTCTTCAAGTAAAAGTTGAAAGATTACGGGATATAGCTGGTACGCCTCTGATTATGATTAATATCATGGGTGCGTTCCTGTTATACAATACACACTAGAATGATAGTGCGGTGACCAGTGAACCGGATACAAGGCGGTCGTTTGTTGAAAGCTCGAGGTGAAAGTTGGTCGTGCGTAGGCATGAAGAAGTTTTGGCGGAAGCAGTTGTGAGTGAAATAAATTGATGATTGAGATCCACCTTGTTCTTATTTTGATAACTACATAAAATATAGATATACATTTGTTTATTGTTTAATTAACGTTCGCGTGTGAACCAGCATTGATTTGGGTGTTTAATCCCCTGTTATAATATTAGCTAGATAATGTTGTAGCATTTACAAATGCTCCTTTTATTTAATTCTTTAATATCTTATTATATCGGCCTACAATTTCGTATCGCTCAGTATAAATTTAATTTTGAATATTAATTAACAGCTATATAGTTGTTAAACACGCGAAGGTTTGATAAGAGCGGACGCGCTATCTTTCAAACTAGTTTACATAAGGTGAATGGATATTCATTTTTGGATTTGATGGTGCCGTGAGCACTCGTGGCTAATAAACTACATTTATCTCATCAAGTGCCCGCGGGTACTTATTTATCGTGTTCCCCTATTACAGGGGTAAGTATTTAGTAATAATATCTTATTATACGTTTATCTTTTGGGAATTTGAAATTTTTGAAGTGTGGAACTTAGAAGTTTGAAAGCCCAGGTAAATCGGGACAGAAGATTTGATACCGCACAACAAATATTGCGGAAGTAACATTCCCGTATCGTCACCTGGTAAAACAAGTTCTGAATCTATTTTCAAACACTTACCGTCAATCTTGGAAACCCTGATCATCTGTATTGTAACATAACACGCCCGGAGGCGCATCTGTTATACACCGTCGAGGATCGTGTTCAGCATACGAAGCTAACGGATAACAAGGTCGTATATCTCTTTCCTTATCTTATTTAATTTGTTTTGATGCTACTATCAGTCTGTCAGAAGAATCAGGTGTTGGTAGATTCTTATAACATGTATTTGTGTGTATAAACGATATATTGAAAGATTATTTTATACTTGAGAGATCTAATTCCCAATTACGTTGCTAGTAATCTTATTGAAGTTCTTTGATGTTATATTTAAATATTTACAAGATTAAAATAGCGTACCTAATATTATTATCAGCTGGAAATGTATTAATCTACTCCATTGCTTAAATTATTGTTACCATAATTTTTAACAACTGAAATCCACATATACGTAAACATTTATGTTTTATTTGTAACAACGAGGTAACCATGGTAACTGCGTTGATAGTCGCAGACTCTTGAAGTTTATAATAATCACTTTTTATGATTTACATATTTATTTATTTGAATTACTCGAGCATGAGAGCTTGTATTCAATATTATTTGAAATGACATTATATGCGATACGCTAAAAATTAATCTCTCGACTACTTTATTTATAATAATCGATATCTTTTACATACGCTTGATTGACACTCAATTTTCCTGTTTCCAGTTGAATGTGTCACTGCGTCTATTACCGAAACGGGTGGTGCCCAAAATATTTCCGATTTAGTCAAGTTATTCGTTTGAGATTTATATTCTCATTAAATTTTCTGCCCCTAAGTGGCCCTAATTTTATTCATACATAAACCCACGCCTATAGTGCTCTCCAACGAACCCCAGCAGTTAGCCGGCAAGGTGCGTTGTTGTTATATTTCCTTGCCACTAATATTTTCTTTTAAAAAACAACACCACAATGTGAAGCAATTTCTATTCTGCACCATTTGTCATTTTTGCGGTGTCCAAAAAGTTGAAAACGTATTGAATAATAAGCTCTCGTTTTTATTTTTATAAAATTTATGGAGAATCGTCTAAATTATCCAGTAAATTCATATGTAAACCGATCCAACCTCTACTAGTTCAAACCGTGTATATGATCTTATATTCTAATTCTTTCAATTACCTTGACGATTTGAAACAGTCATTTATACTTCTGCACAAAAGTCTAAGTTACAATTTCATTTATTTAACTAATATATCCAAAACACAAATATAGTTTTGTAGGTAGCAAAAATTCCTGCAGTAGCTACAGCTATAAATAAAGTATGCAGTCGCAGCTTTCTGTAAAGTTATAAATGATCAGTGACAGAAACTATCGCGCAATCTCTTAACAGTACCTAAACTTGAGCATCAAAAAGGTTTAATAAACCAACGCCATAGAAAAATTTTGGACGGTAAAGACTTTCTTCTCTAATTACATTGTTAGTTTCAAAGTGAAATAGGAGAGGAATACTACTGGACTTGTTACTGTCAAAGTGGTGTCATAGTTAGGGTTCCTACTGTAAAACTCGGTATCAAGAGACGTACGAAGGGTGTGCTGGTGGAAACATGTTCATTTATGTCATACATGCTCAAAAGCAGCGGTTATACCACCTGCGGCATATGCAAACCTACATTTCTCTATGTTCAGAATATGTCCAGAATATGTAATTATTCCTGTTTATAACTAAACAGCCCTGTAATGAATTTATTGTAAGTTGATAAAATACTTTATACTTTATATGTATCAGATTGTATTCTTTATTGAAGAAATTTTGTTCGTGTATGACACTCGCTCTGGAGAATATTCTAGCAATCTGCAATCAGAGAACTTCCAACTTTTAATTAGTATACTTTGAGCGAATTCAACATTTCATTCTTATCTATTATTTGTCAAATATGTATCTAAAACATTGAACTGAATGGACTGAAAGCCCTTTATTACAAACTTGCTCTCCAAATAGCGCCATTCAGGATTTGCACCACGTAAAACGCCTTTATCAAAAAGTTCATATTTACCCTAACTGGGTATTTTTAGGTCTATTGGACCATTTTATGCTCTTTAAACGTAGTTGAGAGGTTAGTTTGCATAGTCCTCTTGGATGTCTTTATTTGAAACTTGTCAGGAAAACTGCGTTAGGTAAACGAGAAACTTATGCAGTCGGTAAAGCAAGTGAAACGAGCAAATACCTTGGATGAAACCCCGCGGAGCTGTAACTTCATCTATAACGTAGTTATAGGGGTCTGTGCCAACTCACGAATTCACTCACGGTTGGAACGTCCAGTGCAATGATTACATTTACATAATCCCCTTAGCTGGCCGCCCGCCATCATGAAAGTGTGTTTATTTATTACCCAGAGAGGATGCCGCTTCATCTCCATGTTCACTTTTGTCCAGAGAGAATCGGAAATGTAATTTGTTTCGGACGACGGATATAATTTCAATGTTCGCACGGCATTACTGACATGAAATGTTCGTTTATTCCCGCCTTCGTTCCTTAATTCCGGGATTAAACAGCCCTTAAATGAGGATAAAGTTCTGAAGCTTGATTAGAATTGTAGGATGTGTTAACTTTTCAGGCAGTGTTCTCCCAGATCTAGAAGATACACGATTTTAATGATGTTACGTGCAATATGGAAACCAAAAGCAATAATTTACATAATACGTGTAAACTTCGCTGAAAAACCAAATCATTCAGCAAAATATATATACTTGTTTCGATAATTTTATCGGATTTAAAAAGAATTTTTTCACGATTTTCGATTACAACTCAGTTGTCATTTACCAGACATATCATAGAGCGAGACAAAAAATTATTCAACTACTTCATACCGTAGATTTCAAAACCCACATATCCTTGCTGTTTTATTGGAATTGTATATTTTTATCGGTAAGTCGGTGCATTTCGCATGTATACATTTCTATTATATGCTGTTTGATTTTAAAATTATCGATTCGATGAAGCAATTAGTGTTCTCTGCTATAGCTTTTATCTAGTGATAAACTATCCTCATAGAATTGCGTCCCGCTATTTAAAAATAGGGTTAGATTCAAAGCAATATTTGTATAATGCTAAGTGTCTATTATGTTGGCCAAAAGCGCGTGAAGTGAAATTGCTAATTTGATAAAGTATTATCAAAAGTTTTCACATTATGGTACGTTAGTGGGCACTCAATTTAACGATTCAGCGTATTCAGGAGATTCATAACACTGTTGTATTTTTAAATTTATAAATATAATGTTGCATAGTCTACGCTTTATTTAATCAGGCCTCATGTACTACAACCGTACCTAAAACGTACAGATGCTAATCAAGTCACTGTTAAAATTCGAGAAAAACATAAGAAAAAAAAAACCTCATTATTTAAATCGCTTCATTGCTTTCCAAAATGTTGCCCTTTGATGGCTAGAGATTTTCGCGAGTTGAACCCAATTTTCAAAACAAAAATTCCACTCTTGAGTGAAGTATCTCCGGAACGAGCAAATTAAATGCTTCAACGTCTCGTGCAGTCGATGGAAAACCGCCACGCATTATATATTTGATATCTCGAAAAAAGAAGTCAATGGGCGATATGTTATGCGAATATTGGCAACGAGTCATTATCAATCGGCAGCTGGTTGTGCTCTGTATGCGTCTGCATTGTCAAGACGAATAAAGATTATCCGGTTGAGGTTTTTTCCAACTACCAACAACGTAGTATAGTCGAAGAAGCCTTTTCCGAATAGGAAAAGCGCAATTCTTAACATTTAGTGACCCCGACGTGATCTGCTTCGGTTTAGTAGCAGTCACAAGTTTGTTGTAATAGGTTGGTAGCTGGTAAAGGAAAACATGGAAGCGAAACGAGCAATTCGTACAGCCTTAAGAACTCAGTTCAAGATTGACGTGCAACGGTTTGATGATATTCTTAAAGTTGGTGTAAATGAGTCGAGTGTTGATAGTTGTAAAGCGTGTTATGATATCTTAGAAAAGCGATTTGCAAAAATTTAAGCTTATGGTGAAAAGATTTTGGCTTTAATTACAGGCAAAGAGATGGAAGCTAAAATTGCAGAGGAAATTAAAGAAGGCGTTGTGTATGAAGTTATGTATAGTACATGTCATGCCGCTTACTCTCGCTGTATGAAAGAATTAGAGACTCGTTTTAGTATAGCGCTATCAGTAGTTGTGCAGAAAAATGGCGGTCGCTACAAACTACCGAAGACTGAATTAAGAAAATTCGGAGGCGAATTAATGGATTGGATACCCTGGCGGGCTCAATTTGAACGGATTCATTTGGACCAAAAGTCACATGCGGTTGATAAATTTCAGTACTTAGATCAAAGCATGTTACCAGGATCAAAGGCCTTATATGTGATTTTCCAATGCTCCACCCGAAGGTACTACATTGGCTAGGAAGCGAGTTTTTTTTACCTGGAAAATTTGGAATTTTGCCAAACCCTTGCTGTTCCAAGCAAGGTAGGGATCTTTAACGTGCGTAACAATACTCACACACGGGACCTCCATTTTACCTCTCATACGAACGGGAGTGTATTTTTGTGAAAAATGCTCGCCTAACATTTTTCAAGCGGACCGTGTCGGGATTTGAACCCGGAACCTTGAGGGTAGTAGTCACACACATACCACTACCCCACTACGCCACGGAGCCGCCCTATGGGATCAAAGGCTAAGAAATTAGTAGCGGGCTACCCACATTCTAGCGAGAACAATCCGAAAGTAATTGAAGCTTTAAAAATGAGATTTGAGAAAAAGGAGCTGCTGTCTGAGCTCTATGTTCGTGAATTTATAACGCTAATTGTTGATAGAATTACCACAAAAGACAAATCTTCGATTGACTCTCTATATTATGAAGTTCTCGTAAAGAAAAGGTGCTAGAATCGTTAGGATTATCAGCAGCTAGTTACTGCGATATTCTAAAGACATCTTTGGTCGAATCATGTTTACCAGTAGACACATTAAGGGTATGGCAACGGCAAGCTAAAGTTCCTGATGAGAGCATGTTCAAGCAATTGTTGGAATTTATGAATGAAGAAGTTACCAATGAACAAAAGGTTGTATTAGCCAGTCAAGGGTTCAATAATATTAATGTCGATAAAAGGAACAAGTTCTGCATAAAAAAAATTGAGCAGTCAGAGAAAATTCCAACTGTTTCAGGTTTATCCAATCAATCTGAAAAACGGAAATTGATGTGTGTGCATTTTGCAATATTAAAGGGCACGAAACGGTCAACTGTCGTAAAGCTAGCAATAGTAAGCTAGTTGATCAACGTAACGCTATTCGAAAAGCAAAACTGTGCTTTTACTGTTTGGGTTTTGGTCATGTATCTAGGTTTTGTAGAGTTAGAGTGGATTGTAAGAATTGTGGAAAGCGTCATCAACTAGTAATGTGTCCAGAAATTAGTAAGAGTGAAGATTCCGTACCTGTACGTACCAGTGAAAGGCAATTCTGATTCAAAGCAGTGTGATGATGCTGTAGTACAAACTAATTCAATGAATTCGTTTTGCGAACGTAGAATTTTGTTGCAAACATTAGTCGTTCGGTTGAGTTTAGGGAATGTTTCTAAATATGCCAGGGCTATGATTGACGGTGATTCTCAAAGATCCAGCATTTTGGCACACACTGCACAGCAATTAGGTCTAAAGGCAGTGGGGCGAGTCAAGCTTGTCCATGGGTTGTATGGTGAGTTAAAACAGCAGAAACATTACACCAGCGCTATGTCGTACAAGTCAATGGCATGAATAGTAATTACCAATGTAAAATTGAATGCTTGGATGAAAAGAAATTGTGTAACAGCATTCACCAAGTAAGCAAAGGTCTTTGGATGAACGAGTTGAAAGAAACGGAAATTGTTATCTGTGGCCAAGACCAAGAGATGTCGGAAATTGAGTTAATCGTTGGTGCAGATGTGTATGAAAAGCTCCTTACAGGTCAGGTTATTCAATTAGACTTCGGATTAACAGCAATTGAAACTTATGTATAATGTTCGGAATGTGGACACAACACGACAAAGGTCAGTCGTTTTTTGTAGTAGGCTTGGAACAATTGAGAGTAGTTGTTGAAAATAAAAATTCGTGTTCTGTCATTGTCAAAATAAATAGAAATAAGTAATTTTAGTTAAAAATGATAATAAAGAATATAAAACATGACTTGTTATATTCAAGGTCTTGGAAGCTGCGTGTAGAACTGCGTAGGCACGGCAGCAAAAATATTAATTAACATATACCAACTACCAACAACGTAGTAGTCGAAGAAGCCTTTTCCGGGTAGGAAAAACGCAATTCTTAACAATATTGTAGCATACCGACTTTTAGAAATGTTTATGCAGCAGCTGCAACATAGCCCGTTTCTTCTAAAAAACGAGCAAGTATTTTTTTCAAAACACTTTCTGAATGCTCTGGTTTGTTTACATTATTCTGAAACACTCATACAACTGATTGCCATTATATTTCACTCACATAAATAAATCCATGCTTCGTAACCTTTTAAGATGTTATATTTTTAATTTGAACGATCACCAACAAAGTTCATGGCTGTGGTTTACTGCCTGTTGAACAAATCCTTGTAATGGCAGTCCACAGTACGCACGCCCAGAGTCGGTCCAATCAGGCCTGGAGTGACATACTCCTCGGTCTATGCACACCAGGGTTATAGAATCTCTACGGTTGTCTGTGGCTATCTGGATTTTCTGGGAGGTTACCTTATTAATGTATCCTGGCAATATGTTTTATGCAGAATTCCACATCACAAGTTGAACATTTCCACTTCGTACGGCTAACTTCCTTAGTGTGGCTACAAATGGCACATCTCAGCCACGCAGACCCTTTTGGCATGTGGCAAGCCTTTGAATAGCGAAGATTCAATGAAACAACCTTCTTAAACTTATTCTCTCGTTCGACGACCCTCCTCGTTCTTATTGATTGCATTAAATTTTAAACTGACGGGCCATTAAACATAATGAACACACGTAATGGTGGTTAATTGTTACATCACGAAAATGACTCATCGGCTAGAATGTAATCGAAATTCAACAACCTATTAAGAATGTGTTTATATGAAAGACAGAAATTAATGATAGCGATTATTCAAGCTTTTAAGTTTTGATCATAAGTCCGGCAAAATTTGATAATTGACGATCGTTATTTTATGGAGTGCAACGGCGATTTATCGCTCCAATATGAATAATAGGTTATCTTAGTGCAAGGTCACCGGCTATTTTAATCTATTAAGATATAAGTATTTTTGAAAACTGATCCAAGCTATTTCGACATATGAAGATTGATTAAAAATAAATATCTAAAAATTTGGAACCAGAAAATTTTCTATTGCGGTTAGTGCCAATGGATACGACCGTTTAGATAGCAATTATAAGCAAAGACAAGTAGGTGTTTATAGAGATATGAATACTAGCAAGAATTTCATGATCCATAGCGCAAGTATAGCTTTGTTTTAAACCTAAAAAGACGATTTGTGTATTATTAAGTAGATTAGGTTTGTACAAGTTTTTCTTTTGTGTATATAAAATTATTTGTGAATGGATATTTTATTTTAGCAATTGTGAGACAGATATCGACATGTTTTGACTCTTAAAAGAGTTTTTTCTCAACGTCGCTGATCAGTTACACTGAGACAATGTAATAAAAGAATATTTATATTATCCATAAAAATTTTAAAGAAAATTTTGTGACGTGCATGTTTTGGGGTTTTATAATTATCAACAAGGCTTAGATGAATATTGCATTTACATGTAAGCAGTGAGAATGTCGTTTTTTTAAACTTAAGTTGTAAATTGCATTTGAAGCTTTTTTTATGACTGCGTAGGTAGATTTCTTAGATAATGTGTACAGAAGAAAAATGTTTTTGAATCTATATAGGATTGTCCATTAATATTTCTTTCTTTAGATTTCTTTGTTTTATTTCATTTTCGAAAAACCTACAGCATATTTGGCGCTTAGCTAGTAAAATAAAATGGGCAAAATAAGGTAAGAATCCTCGTCATAACATTTTTTATCATTACAATTAATAGTCATAGCATCTTTATAATACAGAGCGGCTGTACTTGAATATTCAGATATTCTGGTTTATTTACATTCATCCTGAAACGCTCATACAACTGATTCCCGTTTAATTTCCCTCACATAATTAAATCCATGATTCGTAACCTATTAGGATGTTATATATAGAATTTGAACAATCACTACCAAAGTTCATGACTGTGGTTCACTGCCTGTTGAATAACTCCTTGTAATGGCAGTCCATAGTACGCACGCCAAGAGTCAGTCCAATCAGGCCTGGAGTGACGTACTTCTCGGTCTATACACACCAGGGTTACAGAATCTCCACCGTTGTCTGTGGCGTTCTCGATTGTCTGGGGGGGGGTCACCTTGTTATTGCTTTCTGGCAACAGAGATAACATTTATTTATAGGTTTAAAAATGCGAACTAATGTACATTAAAGACATAATGCACAAAGAAAATATTTTCAAATTTTTGTGGATGAAGTTATTTCAAATGTCTTGTAACAATAAAAGTACTTTAGTTAGTAAAGTTGCGGAATGAGTTTTATATTACTAAGATTTGAACGTAGTGATTTCACAACGAATATTAGGATTTAGGACTGTGTAAAGGATAATGTCCATCGCTACGCTGAATGCTATGTGGAACCTAGCGGCGATGACTGGGATAGAATGTCCATTCTTCGGTACCATGCTGCTGATAAGCGGAGATGCTGGCATGCGAGTCACGCCCTTGGCTGGTAGAAAATAGAGCGCGTTGGTGGTTGAATGTCTCCAATCCTGGCGTGCATGTTGACATCCCATGCTCTAGGAGGGGTGTCCATAATGGCTTCCGAAGCGAAGCAGGTTCAGGCCGTGTTATTGCGGGGTCCTACGTCCGTAGTGTGGTTATAAGGGTTTACTACATTTTAGTTCGTTAGATTTTGTAGTCACAATAAGATAATATCAAAGAAAACTTTTGGTGCACGAAGATCTTGGTAATTTCTGCCTTGTATTATTCTTAAGTTCTTCCGAGAAGTTAGTCGTTTACCATAAAAAGACAACAATCAAGAAATAATTTGCTATAGCATTTAGAGCTTCTTTTATATCGTGGGTTTGTGTGTATTGTACGTTCGGACGGTTCTATTATGTATTTTGAGAGGTATCGGACGACTGCGTTATTGTTTGAGAGAATAAGCATGCGTGCTATTTATTTAAATGCTGCGTGCTTATAGGTCTGTTAGTTACGAAAATGATTGGTTGCACTCTTACATACCCCTTCTCTAGTGACTGTGTTAGTCACGATAAAAAGAACGGTATTCCTATGAGAAGTCTATTCTAGCGCTATTTGTAATTGTCGTTGGAGTAGTACAAGTTTGTATCTCTGGACCTTGTAAACTATTTTTGAGAGTTGATTCTCCGTGTATACTGGTTTGACCTAGTTGATTGCCACAACTCTTTTCGTGTCCTATTTGTTGATGGTGATAATTTTATCGACCATGTGTATTACTTTCTATGGTCCTTCCTTAAACTTCTGCGAAATTTTCCCTATCGCTGTTGCATTTTGCCAAATGTAAACTCTGCTGCTTTAGCGTTTACTTCTTCCTTTCAAGCATTTCTGATTCCGTTTACTACAGGTGACGCATCTATCCATTTTTGTATCTTGTGGTAGATAAACTTAATTTCCAATTGTCGATGAAATCCTTCCACCATGTCATTTGACTGCGCGTCATATGATGTTGTTCTGATTCATACTATTTCGATCAAGGTTTCTAATAGTTTGAATAGTTGCGATTCAAACTGACCGCATTAATCTGTTGTTACTCTGGTGATACGCCAAAGCTTTTGAACCATTGTTTTACGCATAGTCTGACTACCGTTCAGTTTCAACGTTTTGCAGAGGTATTGCCTCTGACAATTGCGTTTCTGTGATCAACCCTCTTATGACTTTGGCTCTTTGGCATCGGATACAACTTCATATTCTGGTGCGGCAGTTGGATTTGATGCCATGCCAAACGAGGTTTTGGGTTACCAGCTTTGTAGTTGCTTTTATCCCTGGGTGTTCCAAGTTGTATATATCTGAAAAAAAGCGTGTTTTGCAGCTTTTTTCTTACGAATGGGTTTTCTATCATTGTTGAAATGTCACAAAAACTGTTTGGTCTAAATTCGAAATTTGTTTGCTTCGATTATCCAATTTGTAGGCGTATTGCTTTTTATTTTGTCTTTGAGTAGGTCAATGGGCGTAGCTTTTGATTCATCTGCTCGTAGTATAAAGCGTCGGTAATAATTCAACATGCCTAAGAATCGTCTAAGGTTTTTGGTTGTCTCAAATTTTGTGTAATTCTGTATTATGCTGACTTTTTCTGATAGTGGTTTGGTGCCATCTTTGTTGATGAGATAGCCAGGCAATTAGACTTGATTTTGCCCAAAAATTCATTTAGCAAGATTTATAACCACGCTACTATTTTAGGAACTATTGAAGAGAATTTCCAAATGTTTGGTGTGTTATTTTTCAGGCGGAAATGCTACCTAAATGTCGTCGATGTAGCCGCGAGAAAACTATAGTCCACTTTTAGCTTCGTCCATGAATCGTTGAAAAGTTTGTGCGGTGTTTCATAATTCAAATGACATGAATAGAAATTCAAACAATCCAAAATTATATCAGAGCTTTCTACGCCTTTTTAGCTGCGGGAATTTGATGACAGGTTTCAGCAAGATCGATTGTAGAACAAATTTTTCTGCCTTGTAGTTTTTGTGCAAAATCTTCTACAAACGGAATAAGATACCTATCAGGAATTGTGCGAGCATTTAAAGCTCTGCAATCTTCATTGAGTCGCCACTCCTTATTGCGTTTGCCACTAACTGTATGGGTAATGTCTATGGTAATTTGAGCGTCCCTGCTACTCCTAACTGAATCACTGTAGTGAATTTGTTCTTGACTTCTTTGAGTTTGTTAGGCACCAATTTGCGAGGACGATGGGTTGTTAGGATAATGATCGTTACTATGCTTTATTAGCGTGGTAAGACTTCTCGGCAGGTAATGTCCAGGTATTTGGTTAGCTTTTTGTGATATTTTTATCTGGATCCTGTAATTGATATCGCACTGTGTTTATTAGTGGCGCGTTAACCTTTGGTTGAAAGTTTTGATTATGAGTCGACAAATTTCTTATTTTTGGTACCAGCCAATAATTCATGGTGTGCGAAAAAATCTATGCCGATAATTGGTTTTTTGACGTCGGCGAGACGAGTTCCCATGTCAATGATCGCCATAGTTCTAAACATAACGTCAATGTGATAGTTCCATAAGTGTTTACGATCGTCTCATTTGCTACCAATAATTGATATTTCGTCGGTTTGAATAATCCACGAAATTTGCTTCTTTGGTTTACGCAGAGGTCTACACCAGGGTCGATTAAAAATTCTACAGATGTGGTGCGATCTTTTATGTACAAGCAGCGTAAAATTAAATACAGGGAATTATCCGCCTCAATTTCCTGCGTACGTCGTTTTCTTGGGCTTTGAAATTTCTAGTCTGTGTACATTTGCGTGCTGTTGCTACAAAGGTAAAGCGGAATCAGTATAGTCTATACGTTGTTGCTGTCGTCTTTGGCTTTGACTACGTTGCCGTGTTTGTATTAAAGGTTTAAAGGAGTATTGGCTGCGCTGTTTAAAAGTAGTGCCTTGTGTTGGCTGGTGCAGGACGTTGAGTGTTGTTACGTTTGTTGTATGCCTTTCTAGGAGTGTAGAGCTTGTATCTGCATTGTGTGAGTGTGATGTGCATATTGCGCTTCTTAAACGGCATCTGCCCAGTGTCGCGTATCCTACAGGGATTTTTGTAATCGTTTAACTAGGATTACTAGCATTAGCATTGGCAAGCGGCCTAATCAGTTTGATTTTAATAGTACATCTGACACAATGAATCCACTCAGTTGCCGTAGGTCCCACGAGAATTGCGAGAGTTTTCTGTCGTCTAGTGCTTTGTGCTCCAATAGCTTTCTACTTCGTTGTTCTTGCGATGAGCTTAGCCGCCGTTTAATTAATTTGACTCTGATTTTGTGTATTTGTCAGTCACGGTCGGTTTAATAGTGATGTCTCGGACCTCTTCTGCAAATTTAGCTTCGAGGTTGGATATTATGTATACATATATCAAAAGAAAGCAGCACCGAGACTGCAAAGGGGGACACAGAAAGGAAGCAAGAATAAAAGAAAATATCTGTAAGTGGGCGTGTGTGTGAGAGTGTGTGTGTGTGTGTATATGTGTGTATGAATGTGTGTGTGTGGACCGCTTTATTCGCCTTTTACGACATGCATGTCTTACCGTCGACCTACTCTTATGCCTGATCCACACGGGGTTAGGATGAGTAGTGTGCGGGCAGAATGATAAGGAGAGAACAAGTACCAATAAGGAAACCAATCACAATAAAACAATTATTTAGAGCACAGGACACTGTAAAGTCCAGAATTCAAATCCTAAGGAACGGCAGAGTCAGCATAAGAATTGGGGACACAGAGGACTGGTAATGGGGTTTAAGAGGTTTTGGTCGCCAAAACGAAAACGAAGCAAGGTCAAGAATATTAGGATTACGACGACCAATATCTTCAGGTTCTGAATCAGTATAGCATATTTTCTGTCTCTTTTGGGCATTTTTGCGCAAAACAGGAACAACAGGGGGTGTAGTAGTTGTAGCACGCTACTGAGGAGGCGGTGGCGAAGGTGAAGGTAGTAGTGGTTTAAGAAACTCAGTACGCGTTATGGAAGAAAGCTGTTTGTTTTTTAGGATTGGTTGTAAGAAAGTCAGCGGTAGAAAAGGAACATCATAAGCTGTCAGAACATCAACATTAGAAAAAGAAACAGCGTTAACTGCAGGAGCATCAACCTTACAAGACCAAACAGCATCAAGTAGAACTTTATCAAACGGAACACAACCAAGTAAAAGTTTATCAACATCAAAGAAAGGAGCAGAACCAGATTGACATTTCTCAACATAAAAAAAGGAGCAGAATTAGGAAGAATTTTGTCAAAATTACATAGAGGAACATCAGGTTGAATTTCATCAACACTAGATCAGGAAGTAAAATCACGAAGAACTTTACCAAAAGGAAAAGCATCAGGTTGAACTTCGGCAACATTAGAAAAAGGAGTGAAAGCATCAACGTTAGGAAAAGGAGTACAAGCGGACAAAACTTCAGCTATAGTAGGAACTATTTTCTCGACAGCAGCACATTAAGAAACAGCAACAGGTAAAATTTTGAGAACAGCAGTAACAGGCATTAAAGATATAGGTTCCTTAACTTTAATGCAACCTTCTCCGACAAAATTAAAAGTTGTTGTCGCTTCAGCTACATCTGCTATTGCAGACACGACAGGAATTTCTTGAGCAGAATCATTTAAGAAAGCAGAAATAGTCTTGAGTAACTACTTGTGAGTCACTAATTTGAAGTATGAGTTAGTTCTAATGGTGGAGGAAGAACAGTCGGAGGAGTAAGTAAGTAAGTAGAGTGGTTTTGACCGCCGTTAGAGCAGCTAAGGATAGAAGAAATTTGGCTCTTATTAGAAGGTGTTCGAGAAGTAGGCTGTGATACGCGTAGAAATTAATATTATAGTTCGAAGACGCCTATAGCTGAAAAGGACAGAATTTGAAGTATTATTCGGAAACCTATTAGTAGGACGACAATTGCGGCGAGTAACTCTCTTATGTCTACAACCATAACATTGGAGTATTTGAGGACGAGTACAACGTGTTGAAACATGACCAAGTGTATCACAATTAAAACACATGACCTGACGAGTAAAACGAGACACAGAAATAGGAACAGAAGAAAGCACAGAAGAAGTATTTGATCTACCCGTAGGCGTAGGATAAATCTTAAAAGTTCGGTTATGTGAAGTAAAAGTATTTTACTCAATCGTAGCGGACTTATATGCAGAATACGTTTCAGGAGAAAAAGTGTGAGTAGGACTAGAAGTTGCTGCCGGAGTAGTAGCGGGACGGAAATTTTCTATTTTAGTTTCGAAAGCAATACTGAGATAGTCTAAAGTATAAAAAAATGTTCAATAGATTCGGCGCTCTGCTTCTGGGGGAAGTGCCTTACAATAGCGTTGTTCCGTGTGATCCCACATGGAACTAATGCGTTTGAAAGTGAAGATTTGTCACCATCAAATTTAGCAAGTAATTTTTGAAACTCTTGTATAGAAGTTGTTACTGCTGTAATATCAACATCGTATTCGAATATAATGGTAAGGGATGGGGAGGAAAGTGCACCGTCACGTTCTATGCAAAAAGAACTTTTTATGGATCTACGGAGTTCATCTCCATAGACCTTAGAATCAAAACCACGAGAAAGTCATTCGTACTGCAACTTTGTTTTGCGTAAATGTTTCACACAAATGTTCCTACGTCCATTTTAACGCAATAAGGGAATAAGGAAGCCAACAGAAGTTAAAGTATACTCCAAGGAAAAATTAAAATTGAAAGAAACCCAAAAAAACTTATTTCTGGTACCATTTCACAAATAGCAACTGGGCTGGAACAACTTAACGGTACTGCACTAGCATAAACGCATCTTAAAAGCGCGACTTTACAACGCTCAAAGGACGTTGTATATCAGACGTATTGAAGAGTGAAGTCAAATCATTAAGAATGGTCAAATCAAATAAGAGAAGAGTTTAATTAATAAAAAAAGTCGAATTATTAAGAGAGAAGTCGAAATAGTAAGAGAGCTTTTCCAAAGTTGCAGTTGTATTTATAGAGCACGAAAAACCATAAAAGGGAAAATATAAAACCATTCCCGCCGATATTGGTGTAGAATACTCTGAGAAGGCAGGCAAAAATATATACAACGGCAAAACCTTCCTAGAATTTAAAAAACAAAATGCAACAATTAATTCCATTGAATTTGGTTGTAAGAAGGGGAAAGCAAACTACATTTTAAAATGCCTCTGCGATATAGATAAATAGCAACACAGTTAAGTAAGTCGAGTTGTCCGTTTTTTTTTAAAAGAGAATACAAGATTTGTATGCTTATCGGTCCACGTTATAAACATTCTTGGACTAATTTAATGAGAAGGGCCATTGCTACCAATAAAACTTAAGAAACGAACATGTACAGGTATATCAAAACGGAATTTCAAGGAATACGAGCAAGTATCAAACACATTTAAGTATTTATCTTTCCAAAGAACCTATATAGATGTAGTTGTAACTACCAGCAAAAATAACAAGCAGCGGTTTAGAATATTTTACGAAGAGTTGCTAAGGCAAGCTTCTTGGTTTTAGAATAGCATTTATTTCGACGATAAACTATTTGAAATAATAAACTAACTTAGCACGTATTTCAAGGAAGGGGGTTTATTTAAAGTCGTTTGAGGAGCAAACATTTCAAACAATTTAAAGTGTTTAGAAGAAGCAAATGCTTGTTTGGTTTTTTAGTGAATTGATGAAGATTACGGGATATATTTTACGCATTGAAGAACATTTTTATGCAGGATGGTTTTTAATATTTGAATATTGAACTTGTTATTATCTGAGAATAACAAAAGGTTTAGGTTGGCGTTTTCAATTAGAGTCGTAATTTCATTCAGAATCTATTACAGAAAGTTATCGTAACACTTGGATCTGGTGTCTTTTAGTTGATAAAGTCTTTAATTGTAACTAGACCTAGCTCGAGTTACGCTATATGCAGTGCCTAGCATCGGGGCGGTGATTGCATTGGGATTTTCATAGCGTAGGTACTGCGCTGATTCAGTCTTTGAAATCGTTTATCTAACACTTAATTCCCTTACTTTTATTCCAAGTCTATGGCGTGCTCTTGTATTAGTGTTAATAGTTATACTATATAATCCACATAACGTATAAGTTGCACGCTTATACCATCTTTGGTGGGTTTTAGTAAAGCGGAGATTGGACTGTATTTAGTAATACTTTGCTGTTCTAGGGTCTATGTTTAGTTTTACTGACCATAAAAATCTTGTGGTTTTTATGCATACGAATTACTACACAATTTGTAGTTGGATTGAATATAGAATTAGTGATTATTTTCAGTATGTAGAAAGTTGCTTCCGAATGTTTAGTTTTAGGAAGGTTTAGTTACATATAATTGAGTATTGGTCATAAATAATATAGATAGAGTAGCTGCTTGATATTAATCGAAGCTTTTAGTTGTTGTTTGCTGTGTATTTGTCAATATATATTGTACTTATTAGAATTGCTGATGTGACCTAAAAAGCTTTATCAATTTTTTTTTCATTACAATCAATTGAATAGGTACTGCTTAGGGTCGAACTACCGCCCCCTGTAAGAAATATTAGTTGTCGCTTTGTTCGATATTGCTCGGTACTTAGTTGTGGTCTGACGTTGGTACTACAGAAGCTTGACGCGACGCTCTAAGCGTCGTTAAAAAAGCCTTATAACTCTGGAGTTTTTTGGCTTGATGATGTTTTGTTTCTTGAATTTCTTGAGCTGTTGTCGTGTTACTGACAGTTGATGTTCTTAAATAAATAAATATTATGTTGGACTGGATTCCAAAAGCCTGCTCCTGGAATCCTCTTGATTTTCTGCAGTGGGCAGTTTCCCGGATCTTCCCCTTAGTTGTCCCCCAACTACACAGTATTCCGGATCCTGGGTCCACTGGCCTGTGGTTTTCGCCTAACAGGACTGGCTACTCGCCACAGGCCGCTCCATCGTCAGGTAGCTCGTCTAAACAGGACTGACGGATGTGCATCCCCGACGACTTCACTTGTGTACCTATTCCTCGGCACCCGCATAGCTGAAGAACTCCTCAGAACGTCACCGTTCTGCTGCCCACCTTTGATCGCCCGAAGGCGGTAGTCGGAATACGTGAGCTGCTACCTAATCGGAGTCTGGGTAGCAACTGCTGACGTTGGTGTACGGCAGCTTCCTTAAGTGCCAGAAAGTGAAACGGCCTTATGGGGCAATATCTCCAATCAAGCGTGCTTGATGGCGTCACGTGTTCTAGGAGGTGGTCCTGATCACCGTGACTTTAGATGTTGATTTGGTACAAGCTGTGTTATGGCAGGATCCTCTGTCTGTAATGTGGTTATACGAGTGCATTTAATTTTATTTCGTTAGATTTGGTGGTCACAAAGAGACAATATGAAGGGAAACTTTTGTGCAGTAGGAGCTTGGTAACTTCTATCTTGCACTGTTTTTAAGTTTTCTTCAATATGTTTGGTGGCTTTCTTAAGGAGAGAACAATAAGAAGTGATATGATCTAGCGTTTAGAGCTTCTTTTATACCGAGGTTTGTTTGTATTGTATGTTTGGGCGTCCCAATTTGTATTTTGGGAAGTGTCGGACAAGCCTGCTGTTTATTGAGGACGTTCTAAAGGTTGATGCCATTTGTTTGCATGCTGCGTGCTTGTTGGTCAGTTACGCGTATGGTTCGTTGAATACTCTACATCTGCTTAGCATTTATTTAAAGGAAATTCTAAAAATAGTGTACTCCAATCGAGCTTCTTCAAATTTTTCTGTGAAATATACCTAACCTAAATAAAAAGAGTATTCTTCCAGGTTTAGTACAAAAGAATCATCAGGTTTTAGAAAGATATATTTTAAAAAGTTCTACGGATACAATATTAAAACGACTATCCTAAAAATAGGCGACTTTCCAAGTTTAAACCGCATTCTTGAAACCAGCGCCTTATTCGTCTAAGTGATATTACGATCTCAGTATTCAAGAACGGCGACTATGCAGCATGAAGCGTTTTACGTGATACAATACGCGCAATATTTATCGGTTATTACGGTGCAATGTACTTTCCGATGGCAATACGAAACAGAAGCTTTAGATCATTAGAGTATTCTGCGGTGATGTTGGCAATTCTTAAGCACCGGCTACAGTAGTAATCCTAAAACTACGGAATACCAGATATTCCTGACGAATTGGTGGAGGCAGTAAGATAGTCCTATGCGTCCTCCATAAAAAGTCACTAGTAGAGCAGACCGCGAGCATGTATTCCGCAGCAATCCGTTTAAAAATTTTGCGACGTCGTTTGTTACTCAAATTGTATCATCTACAGATATTGCAAGGTTTGCGACCCTACGAACAGGTGTAGCGAACCGATTTTTGTAACGCCTTGCAGAGAGCAATGGAGGACTACAAATTATTTAAATGGAGAGGTAGATCGTAGCTACAATCAGATACGAGACGTTGAAAATTCTCAAATCACTGTGCAATGTGAACGAGATTATCTAAAATCAAATATCTTTTGTGCAAAATAAAAAATAAAAGTGCAACCGGTTATTTCTTTAATGTAGAAACTATTATGGTTAAGTCCTACCTAAATGTGTTGCAGTTGTTATTTTCAAAATTGAACAACTTCATATTCTAGAAATATGTACTTCCGCTCCATTGGCGTAGAGCGGTGCGTCGCTGTCTGTACGAGATACTTCCTCATCTAGTCATTGAGAAATATATTTAACACGATTGATGCTGGCCTGGTCACCCAAATTTCATGATCGTAGTATATGATTTTTTTCCTTAAGGATGCATTAATGGTATGGTTTATGTACAACCATGCCAGCAATTTTCCGAGAACGCATTACTATCGCCGCATACACATTGCAGAGTGTATCGGTGGACTAATGCTGGCATATGAGTAGTAGGATTCGATGGTCCTGGTGCCTCCTCCTACCTCCTCCTCACTCCTCCGCCCTCCCGATTGCATGTAAATTCTTATAAGGGGACTCTGCTGGGAAGGATTTCTTCCTTGCTCCCCGTCTTGCTCGGACGCCCGGTAAGAGTTTTCTTCGACTAGCTATATTCAGATGCTCCTTATGGAGATTCTCACAGCGGATAATCTTTATGGACTTTTTATATCGGATCCTCCTTATAGGGAATCCTATAGCGGATCCTCTATATGGATTTCTTATATCAGATCCTCCCAATGGGATCCACCCATTGGATTCACCTGATCCACCACTCGAAGTGTTTTTTTAGGGCATGATACATAAGCCCAGGTCTACCTTATGGGATCCATCCACTGGATTGTACTCAAACATAGAGTCGCGTATAATTAAAGCAAAAGCCCTTATTGAATGTTCAAAATTTTCTGATGTTTCCAATTCCATTCTTACATCCACAGTTGCCTCCTTAATGCTTTCAAATTGATGACGACAGTCGACTACAGAAACGGGTGGTTCCTTAAACTTGCTGTAGTCCATTAAACATTTATTAGAGGTTTTGTTTGAATAATACTTTTCCAAGAAAGTTGTGTATGATATGTATGCCGGTAAGCGGTCATTCTATTTAAAGTCCAAATTTATGCTATTTTGATGAAACGCCTGAGAGTTCAAATACACTTTGACATTGGTTATATAGGCATTCGTAAAGTTTGTTGCATTTTCTTCTTTCCTGTCATATTTCCCATTTTGCAACGCCAGTAGGATCCACCGAGCCTTTTCTGTTTCTTTCGATACTTTAATTCTCCACACTTGCGACTTTGATTGAGATAACGATAGTAATTCGCGCAGATCTCATTTTCTGAATGTTGCAATTATATATGATTGATTTTGCATTTCTGATAACAGAGACGCCTTGGCATAGTCGCTTAATGTTATATGCGGAACCTCCCACGGAATACGTTGTATTTTGAACGTCACTGTATTTCCAATCGACTTGTAGCAGTTTACATCAGATTTGAATCTGATTAAAAACAGTTCTTGAGTCATTTTGACAACTTTCTTAGAACCTTCGAAAAACCCAAAAATGGTTTTTAACGGTATAGCGCAACTAAATCGCCCATCTTGGAATATGGTTTCAGATCTCCAACCTGCGTGTGTAATAGATTTTGTTTCTGATTCTTCCATGGATATTAAACACTTAATCGTTCTTGTAATTCCAGGGATTCTACAGACATCAACTATTTGATTTTTACCCGATTTGTATTAAATTTCTTCAAACAGAAAATACGGTGCATTCCTAGTAAACTCGTAAGCTTTAGGATCAGGTTCTGCTGCTCTAATCGGATCTACAGTTGTTGCTTCTCTTAATGTTTCCGTAGGCTTATAGGTACCCCTTATAAATATGAAACTTTCGTAAGGGTATGTGACGTTATCACTGCTCTGAATTTCTATGGAAATTCGATCGTTGTTTTCTGCATTTAAGATAAATGGTAGATACTTAAAAAATCTTCTTTTATTATGGTTTTGTCTAATTTATAACTTACAAACTTATTCATTTGAGTACGTCCCCATATTTAAGCCTTCCTAGTTTGACGTTTTCGTCACCGCGGAGATCTAAGCTGCGCTTATTTCTGCCACCTATCATTTATTACTTTTAATCCTAATAATTGTAAAAAACGGATTTCTTCTGCTGTAAGTCTTTTAACGACTTGACACTCTGACGTCGTTTTCACTTCAGTTCGTCGAGGTGCGTGGTAACGTGTTTTATATACAAAATTGATGGGCATTTTTTCGTTAGATGCTTTTTATTTCCAGTTTAACGCAAGTGTACGTTTCCTATGAAAAATTCACCAACTCCCCCAAATGATCAACAAATCGTATGGTTATGTTGTCAATTTCGGATACGCTTAGGGGATAATATATAACGTGACAATTCAAATATGCTATGAGTTAATAAATTATTTCGAAAGGAACCGGTTGTGATATTGGTTTCTTCAAAAAAGTTTGACACCGAAATTATGTTCACTTGCTGATCTGCGATATGTACAGTGTTTGCAGCCAATTTTCGGCTAGTAAAGCCTAAAATACTGCCAATGTTGTTTTTACGGTTCGCCGCAGAATCAATCAGTAGACTGCTTTGTATAGAACACTTGAATGTATTATTGTTTGCACTTAGTTTAAAATACTTTTCAATGTTCACGTTGATGTCCGGCGTCTGACTAAAACATTTTTTGGAAACCTCCCGTATATATACATTTATTTCTTCTAATTCGTACGACTCAGGTTCAATGGTTATTCTACGATGCTCTAGATTGTTAAAGTACAAGATGTTGCTTCCTGGATGTACGTTTCGCACAGTGTTATAAGTATACAGTTGCACTAATCCCAAAGTATATTCACCTTTCTGCCTCAACTTAATTGGTGGCCTCAAGTCTCCAAACGAATCGTAGTATAATACACTATTTCTACGTTTTCGGTATCCCACCCAATGTGTACCTGGTCCTCTTGTGATATCCAAATTAATCACACCCGACTTGATAACATGCGGTTTAATCTTCTTTAACTGATCTCTAGAAAAGAGACCGCGAAAGTGAGGAATGTAGGATGCATATTTCCTTATATCCACGCCGGCGAGAGCTCTTTGAGGTAACTTGCTTAGTTTTTTGATACTTTTTAAGAACATCGGCGTTTATTGTATGGTTTCAAAAATAATGCGGTACCTTTCTTATAAGGTTTCAAGAATAGTCCATTTCTTTTTTCCCTGCTTCTATGGCTTCCATTGTTCTGTTGTGACGTTCACCCTCCTTTATCCGTTCATTAACCGTTTTTGCATCTTTAACAGCTGCAGCGCCACCTGCCACGGCTCCTAAAGTACTTAGTCTAGTGAAAATAGGAATCAATGGTAAAATACCGCCCTTTTGCGGTACAGGTACAATACGCTCAACTTTAATCTTCCTTCTACCTCCAGCACTTTCCACGATTCGTTTTTCAACATTAATGCCAACTTCCACTAACTTTTCAAATTATCAGATCCGTCTCGGTCAATTGCTGATTTTATTTTCTTCAGGAATCCGCCCTTGAAACTCATTTTGTTTTTCTTCTTCAAACCCATACCTATTTTCCTCTTTGCATTCATAGCGTTTGTCACAAACCAAGCAGCAGCCCCTTCACCAAACTTTGCGTTTTTTGACTCTACCCGCTCTCAGACTTCTTCTATAATTTTATCTACTCGATGTTTAGCCAGATGATCGTAAGGGTACTTGGGGTAAGTAATGTAGTGCTTCCTGCACAAACGATCCAACTCGTTGATTTCCGGATCGCCTCTAGCTATCTGCTCTTCCAGCCTAGTGCCTGGTCCGCAAAAGTGATAAGACGGAATGTGAACTTCAAATGGCAGCTTATTTATAACTTTGTTAAACAACCCACTACCTTCCTGCACAATCAGAGGTTTCAGTACTTTTTACAGTGTATCGTTTTAAATCTTTATAGTTTCTTTTGTAGTAAACCTGTATATTATACAACTAACAGTAAGAAAATCGTAATAAGCTTCTAACGTAAAGCTGTGTTCCAAGTACAGAAGCAGCTGCTTCATATTTTGTTTGATTTCTGCGAAGATGTAGTAATAATTCTTAAAACAAGTTACAGGGTTGTGACGTTTGAATAAATATACCCAAGGCAATTCTTGTGTAAACTGCAACTGCACTTGAATAATATTCAGACAGCGCATTTACAGTAGTGAGATAAAAGAAAACTATACCTGTATCAAACTTTTCTAGTTGTTTATAATGCTTTTCTTAGTATTATTCATTCACGATCGAGCTACTCTTACCCAAGGATTCTCTAAGTGGAATATAATGACGCCATTTTCTTTGGGAATAAATTACAGATAAAGCCTCAACAATAATCTCCGTCATTAAATAAGCATTATATGGAAAACTTTGCAGGTCTTTGTTTTATTATATTGGATGGTAGACAGAATTTCTTATTCAAAGTTTCTGTACTACAAGAGCGTTTACGTGAGTAAAGTTTAAACGCCATTGGGATCGGTGTAATATTTAACTACGCAACTGAGGTGTAAAATACCTACCCCCTTATTTTTGATATATATTTCCTTCAATTTATATCACTTCGCTTGTTTCGTAATATCGTAATTTCAACTAGAAGTTTTACATAACCAACAGAACAACCTTCTAAAAACTGTTTCGTTGGAGATTTCTCCTTGCATTCAAGGATATAAAATCAGTAGGAAGATTAGAGAAAAAGCTTTGGATTTAAGTCGGCATAGTCCAGTCGAATCTCAAAATCCAGTTGTTTTTATTGTTGAAATTACTCACCACATAATAAAGGACGATAATAAGAGGGTATGATTTTTCCACCCTGAGTTATTTGATGCCATTTGAAAAATTGCCAAAATTGAAGGAATAAACATTGACATTGATTGTTAAAACTAATCGATGTGGAAATATATTGACGTAGACTAATTAACGTTAAGCCCGCAGTCACTGAAACATCTCTGCAATAACACATATCTTTTGTTATAGGATAGTGGTGTAAATCATTGGCTACATTTTACCGTTGTAAAAAGAAATGGATATTCCATGATTAAGCATGGAGAGCCACGTGGCAAATCGTTGTTGGTGGCAACTCCTCCAACAGAAAAAAAGAAGCACACAATAACTGGTGAAATAGTGACATGTATTGTGATGAAACTCGTTTAAGTAAGACCAATGAACTGGACTTACGATACAATCTTGGAATAACTTGGTGGAAAAAGCTGAGCAGTGGAAAGACATTGAAAGAAAATTTAATGTATTGCATTTGCGTATAAAAAGTGATCTTGCACAGCAACATATTTATACTGTATGCAAGCTTAATGTTGAAGGATCCTGGTTTGCAGTTGCGCCGAGAAATAAAAAAAAAGCTTCCGGTTTTGAAGATGTACACTTACAAAGTGTAACACCAAATCCTGAAGTGAGACGTAGACACAGTCGAATCCCCATTGTGGATTCTTCAACTTGTGTTCTATGCACAGAACCTCTTGAGGTGAACACAACAACCCGGAGTAGGATAGCAGTAAAATGGCACCAAATTGAATTCGTCAAGGCTGTTGAGAAACAGTAAAATCGTCTTCAGACTTCTATTGTGAAAGTGATGGAATTAATCTAAAAGCATCTGCTATGAATATCCGATATCACATGGATTGTTCGGAACGTGTTTCCCATTGTGTTCTTTCCTAAACTGGAAGAAGTCTATGCTGAAGCTGCATTTCATAATTGGAGCGTTGAATCCGTCGAAATGCCACGGAATCTTGTTAAGATTCTGAACAACAAATATAAGCACATACCTGAAATGCAGTGACCCTATACATTGCACGAGCTAGAAGCTAAAAGTGTTCCAGATGAAGTTTACAAACTTGTTGCATAATGAGCTAACCCTTCTGCTTAAATAATGAACGGAATTGCAACTGTACCTCATCGGAAACAACCATTTGTGTGGTTGTTATCGTTGGGAATTCTAAATTTAAGAACTGGAAAGCGCTAACCACTGTGGACAACCTTATACACGTATGTACACAATATAGCTGGTAGTAAAGAAATATTACAAATCCCAAAGAGGTTAAAATAAGGAATGTCGTACGCTGATGTTCTGGATTCATTATATACGTAGGCTCTTGACAAAGTAAATAATTTATATGATGACAGCAATATTTAAAAGCACATTGCAACAAGAATGCCAGGAACTGTAATTATGACCAATGATGGCTTCAAAGAATATTGTTTTAGTGAAAGTGAAGCATGCCACTATACGAATGCAATGATGGTGCTACGAAGTTCTCATCGAGAGACATTGATGTCAATCGCTTCAAATGTCCTTTCTATTCCATCCGTTACTGCCCGGATGCTTCAACAATTTTAATGGTACAACAGGACTTCACCCGTAGTAAATCATTATCAGAACCTTAACAAAAAAGTATGAATATAAATATCTCTGAAACATATGCAAAGCGAGTTGCTGCGCATGCTGTAGTGCGAACAGTGATAGTAGACAAAAAATCCATCAGTTACTAAGTATCATTGTGCTCTTGGAAATAGTATTAAGAAGTGTGACACTTTCTGTATGAAATCATATCCATAACCACCAAGCACTGAATTCGTTCCAACGATAAAGGACTGGTGCCAAGAACTAGCTATTACCAAGGATATTCAACTTGTAAGTGCTAACTCTGTTTAAATACATATAAGAAGTGTACTGTAAGGATGTGTTAAGATGGTCTAAAGCGACAGGCGTTCTTGGAGGATTTCATAGTAAAATGTTCTATCTGAATGCATTGGGCGAAAGATATGCAGGAAGTGGTCTAGTTGAGTTAACCGTAGCTTCGGGACCAGTGACATCTGGCGTATACAGTGCTTGATCATAGCAAAGAAATTTTGTCTTAAATGTGATAAAGAGGTCATAAGAGTTTCAACGAGCAACATTATTGGTACATGATAAATTATTCTGTGACAAAAGTTTTTAGCATACACTTGTTTTACTTTTATTCATTGACGTTAACTGTTTGTTTAAATATTTTAAATGTAGGAATTATAAATGTGTCAGCTATACCCTAAATATGCTACATGTATATTTATTTATTTTTAAACTATTTAGAACTCATATTCTATAAGTATTTGTAATTTCTTAGTATAGTTGATGTTCATAACTTCTCTTACATAGGATCCTGATAAAGATTTAAAAAATAAATTGAAAGCTTGACGAAAAAACAAAGAGTTTGATTAAAAATTGGACCAATAAACCTGTTATTACATTTATTATACATAAATCCTTGGTCAATATCTACACGAACAATTATATATATATATATATATATATATATATTATATATATGTATATATATATATATATATATATATATATATATATATATATATATATATATATATATATATTAAACCAGAGGTCGTTAATTCTAACTATATATATATATATATATATATATATATATTCTGTGATAGGGGCTGTTTAGGGGTGTATAGAGTAGTAATGGTCGCCTAGTAACTGTAAATAGCAGTAGGAATCAGAAAACTGCATTTATTTAGCAGAAAAATAAATAATTCGTACATTATGTAAATAGCAAGCATTTAACACCCTGTATATAGACCGTAATTAACATTAATCAATGTAAGTGAGCATATCTTTCAACAATAGAACGCGTATTCAGCAGAGAAATAATCGTATATGTAATTAAACATACGTTGAGGAGTGTTTTACAAATTTATAAAATAAAATACGCAGAATATAATATGAAACCTAACAAATCTGCATGCAATTACGCTGGAACCACGTGCGTTTTGATAAGAAAACGCACTTTCAAATAAATAAATACATAAACGAAAACAGAACTAGAGTTACATCATTTATTTTTGTACAATTATCCAAAAGCATTATCTATACAAAACAACAGACGTAAGTTGAAAGTCTGGCAATAATAACAATAGCAAATAACATCATGCCATGAAAATCCAAAATAATTTCATCAGAAAGAGCTAAAAAATACAGGGAATATTAAAGACAAAAGCTGGTTGGTTGAAACAATCTGTAAAATTGCTTGGAAACCCAACCCAGATGTATTGGGAAAAGGCTATTTAACACCCACCGGTGATAAGACAGATCAGTCTACACTTGGTGCACGTCAAGGCTACGACACGTTTAACCAGAAATCTACGCGTCAAATAAATAAAGTTTATAATATAATGAAAATAGTGTTACATAAGATTTGTGTTAAAAATATATAAAAAGTTTTTGCCGTTTTTCTCAGAAAACGTGAGTAGAAATTGGGTAATTAATTTAAATTAAATATTTATAATCATATAGGGCTTCTAATTGGATTCTGATTGACTTCTGGTACAATTCTAATCAAATTCTAATTGTCTTCTGGTACAATTCTAATTTCAATTCTGGTATAATTCTGGGATAATTCCTAATACTAAGAACCCACGGTTTTAAGTGGTATTTAAGCGATGAGATTTAAAGCATACGCAGAGAAATTTAGAAAAAAGCACGAGGTGATTTTTGGAGAACAAGGGGTAACTGTACTTAAATATTGGTTCGACAAAGCAAAGCATTGGTATTTGATTGAAGACAACAAAGGGGTGTTAATCCACAACACGAAATAACATAGCAGGAGATCACAGGTTAGATCTACTTAATTTTAAGAATCTTTTCAATTTAAATTTTAATACTGAATTTATTCAATTTATCCAAAACTTGTAAAGAGTCAACAAGAGACATCGCATACGTTAAACTTACGTAATAAATCATAAAGAGGTCTCGAACGTTTCAGATTTTTTTGTAAAGAGGTAGTTTTGGTGACTTTAGTTTAAATTAAAAGTATATAAATTTTGGGATAAATAATAAATATGATATTAATTGATTGAAGGGTGTATTTAAAGAATTTCAAAAATTGTAAATATTATTTCCTTTCATTATATGGATGTTAATTGACTTCGTTTATCAATTCAAACAGGTAGTCATAAAGGGGTGAGAAAGAAAATTGATCATCGTAACGTTGTGCACTCTGTGTAAACTAAAAAGGGCTAGCCGTGGCATAATAATAAAAGAAAAAGATGTAATTTGAGTAATACACAGAGCGGTGGCGTTCAGTAGAACGTTTATTACACCGAGTACGGCGTTATCATATCAATATATATATATATATATATATATATATATATATATATATACATCCTACTAGCAATTTTGCATCCTTACAAAATTGATACATTTTATGTCCCCAGAAATAGCGGAAATAGATATTTACATATATAGAATATATTGTTACTTGCTTGTTGAAGAAGCCCAAAATCACAAAAATTTTAAAACAGTGAAATATATCGATATACACTATTTTATATTTCCTATCATTCTAGAACCCTTTCAAAGGCATTTATTGTCGCGTCCGTTGTATATCTCCTTTCATTTTACAATAGGATTACTATCAGTTTAACTTCCAGCATTGTTGTCAGTAACTCTTCCAAGTAACAAAGATGAAACTTAGAAATAATACCTTAAGAGAGAGTGAGATATGAGTAATGAGACATTCTACTTCTACATTTAATCGTTTGGTTTTACAGGCTGGCGAATTCGAACGTGAATCATTCTAAAATGCTGCGTCCGTTTTAATACTATATATTATATCGCTGTACTTTGTGTATCCGATACGCCGCTAAATTAAAACAATGTATGCATCCTTATGTTCTATAAATAGCAGTATGTATGTATAGAAGTAATTATGTCATGCTAAATCATTTATCATAGCGTTGTTATCGTAGTGAAGCAGCTTAAATTTCAGATGTATTTTAATATGATATTATTTTTTAAATAGAAAATTTAATTCTATTAATTCTACAAAGGTTGGTGCTTTTTATCTTATTAATATAAATCGTACGTTAAAACTTGATATTTATTGTGTGGGCCTTTAAATATACTGTAAGCGTCTAATTTTACCCTCAGAACAGTTTTATTCAAAAATTTTGCTTTTTTCATACACTATTTGGTTTTATTGGTGTGATGGTTATACAGTTATTTAATTGGAATTACTGCGCAATTTAAATCGTTTAACCGTCGACAATACAGCTGTTCCTGTTCGTAAAATCTTTAAATATTCGTTTTGGTTCGAAAATATCGATAGAAATGAATTCTAATAAACGTAAAATATGGGTTTAACGTCAAAAGTGCAACATATTTTTGTAGGAGACTATTGGACGATTGCATATGAAAATTCTAAAATTTTCTATTGAGTCGTTTAAAGTTGTAATGTTTTCTAGTATAGAGGTTACTACCAGAAGACTGGCTTTCGCGCACCGTTGGTGGTGTTTATTTTGTATTAAACTATAGACGATTGCTGGTGCGTGAAGTTAGCCGCAACATTTTTGAATTTTTAAAATATTTATGTCATATTAGGCGCCAATTAGGCGCCATTTTGCGCCGCTAAAACTAAATTTTGCGCCGTCTTGACAAACAAGTTATTGATAAAATAAGATTTTTCCGGCCAAGTTCACGAAGCCGCAAAACGAAGGCGCAAAATTTCGTTTTAACGGCGTAAATGGCGCCTAATTACCGCTTAAATTTGGTACAAAAACTTTTCAAAATTCGAAAAGTCGCCCAACTTCACGATTTTGTGTAGTATGTAGAAATAGTTTTTCAAATAACTTGTTACACAGGAGGGCGCAAAATTTCGTTTCAACGGCGCAAAATGGCGCATAATTACCGCTTAATTGTGGTACAAAATTTTTAAAATTCAAAAAGTCGCGGCCAACTTCACGATTTTGGGCTAGTTTGGAGAAATAGTTTTTCGAATAACTTGTTACACAGAAGGGCGCAAAATTATGTTTTAACGGCGCAAAATGGCGCCTAATTACCGCTTAAATTTGGTACAAAATTTTTTCAAAATTCGAAAAAGCGCGGCCAACTTCACGATTTTGGGTAGTATGGAGAAATAGTTTTTTCAAATAACTTGTTACACAGAAGGGCGCAAAATTTCGTTTCAACGGCGCAAAATGGCGCATAATTACCGCTTAATTGTGGTACAAAATTTTTCAAAATTCAAAAAGTCGCGGCCAACTTCACGATTTTGGGCTAGTTTGGAGAAATGGTTTTTCGAATAACTTTTACAGAAGGGCGCAAAATTTCGTTTTAACGGCGCAAAACGGCGCCTAATTACCGCTTAATTGTGGTGCAAAATTTTATTCAAAATTCAAAAAGGCGCGGCCAACTTCACGTTTTTGGAGTTCAGAAAATAGCTTATTGCGAATAACTTGATACACAGGAGGGCGCAAAATTTCGTTTCAAGGCCAAAATGGCGCCTAATTGGCGCTAAATTATGGAATAAAGATTTTCTGAAAATTGAAAAAGTGCGGCTTCGTGAACTTGGCAGGAAAAATCTTATTTTATCAATAACTTGTTTGCCAAAACGGCGCAAAATTTAGTTTTAGGGGCAAAATGGCGCCTAATTGGCGCCTAATTATGACATAAATATTTTAAAAAATCAAAATGTTGCGGCTAACTTCACGCACCTACCTGACGATTGCATGTGAAAATTTTAAAATTTTTATCCAGCCCTTTATGAGGCACGATTTAGTTTGCTTAGGGATTGCTGCGAGCCCAAATACTGGCTTTGGCACACCATTGCTGGTGATATTTTTCTTATAGATTATTAAGCATTTTGGGAAATTTCTAAAGAGTTGTTTACCTGCTAAATCTGTTTTACCCTGCCAACTACACGACTGGGTTTGGTGCACTATGGTTGGTGGATATTTGCGTAATAGGGTGCCCCAAAAGTAATGCTCTAAATTGAAGAGTTTTATAGCCGAGATTAAAACCTATTCAAATAACTGTATATGTTGTTATCCAATTGTTGATGGTTTCAAAGTTATAACAACTTTTGCGTTTTGTGCCAAAATCGTGCAGAACTTCGAATATTAATTTGCAATAAAAAAAATACTGACCTTTTGAAGGTAGTTCGTTTTCTGTGTATGCGTGAATGTTGTGTGTTTAATAAATAAGAACTTCCTCAAACATTTACTTATTATCGCAAGAGAAAATCATAATTTTTCTATAATTTTGGTTCTGTGAAAATTTTGCTTTTTCAAACTAAAATTACTCAAAATAAGTATTACCATCGAAAAGTGCACACCTATCCAAAAAGCTTCATTAATAAAATAACTGGTAGGTCTAAGATTAAATGCATGGAAAATTATTGGGTAATTTGTAGGCACAATCCCAAAAACAGCACTTTTATTAAAGAATTCGTAAGTAATAGCCAACTTATATTTTTTGTAAAATATGAACTCAAAATAATCAAATGTATTTAAAATTCGTTTACAACAAATGTTCGAATGTCCTGCCACTAGCTAAAGATCGCTACCTTGCTTGGAACAGCAAGGGTTCGGCAAGACTCCAAATTTTCCAGGTAAAAAAAACCCGCTTCCTGGCCTATGTAGTACCTTCGGGTGGAGCATTGAAAATCACATATAAGGTTTCAACACGATGGCGCTCCAGCACACAGTGCGCGTAATGTTAGGAACACTTAGTCTTGCATATCCCAATCATTGGCACTATCTAGTGGCCATCGCGTTCGCCCGACCTCAACCCCTGGATTACTTCTTGTGCGGTTATATGAAAGAAAATGTGTATAAAACACATACCACAAACGAGCAGGACCTTCAGAAAAACACGCGAAGCCGTTGGAAGGCTGAGAGAATCGGTCGCGCCTTCAGGTTTTTAAAACCAAATTTTTGGGACGGTGTCGTTTATATATAAGAACTGGTGGCAGGACATTCCATCATTTGTTGTAAACGAATTTTAAATACAATTGATTATTTTGAGTTCATATTTAACAAAATTATAAGTTGGCTATTCTAGGATGGACTCTGGGGGCCGGGCCGGGCTTTTAATAAGCCCAGTCCGGCCCGACGCAGGTGACCGGCCCGGCTCGAGGCCCGACCCGAAATAAAACTGACGGCCCGACCCGCCGGCGGGCCGGGCCGGCCAGAAGACTTTCATTCAGTGAATGAGAAGATATTTTTCAGTTGTGTTCAACAAGTAACTATCGTCCTTTTGTTTGATTTAAGAGTATAATGATTTTGAGTTACAATCAAAATACTTGTGGAACATACCGTAGTATATCATTTGATTTTGATTCTTTGAAAATCCTAGAAATATGTAGCAAAAGTACAAAATGTTTAGCAATTTTCAATGTTTATGAAATTGTTACAGACTGATTTTTATAGCCTTTTTACTTTGAGAAACTGAAACTTTTGGAATTGAACTTTGATCTATAATTTGACTGTCTTTGTTCTAGTTCTATTAAATTTTATTCGACCGACTGACAAATCATACCAAAGTTCAAGATTTAACACTTTTGGTGAATTACTGAATGCTAAAATTAAATAAATTGTTGATAGGTCATAGTATAAACGGTACCAACCTGAAAGTCAAATAATATACCGAATGTTTGCTTAAAAAGTCGAATTTTCAAATTGTGGTATGTAGAGGATACCATATTCTTTAGAAATACATATTATCTGATGGAATAGAAGTAAAATGAAGTAATTGTTTAAGGTTGAAAAGTTTTTAAAAATGATTACCAAAAGGTATAAATCAGTACATAGATCCTTTTATATACCAATAAAATGTTATTTACTTTATCCTTTTTATGGCATGAGTTCGATAATGGCATTATTATACATTTTCCTACAATAAATAGAAAACTATATGTGCAGCCAAATTCTACTATTCAACATTAAACTAAGTGACAATCATGCACGTAGCTAGGGTAGGTACTTAGAAGGCACCCCTACCGTAAATATTCTAGACCACACCAAGAAGGGTGTTCAGAACACGCTAAAAATAAAGTGGTATTTAGAAAATAATTAATGGCTGTTCAGTCCCCCCCAAACAAAAGGTGATAATATCAAAGTATGAAATTCAAAATTTCATGTACCCTAGAAGTGTCTGCTATACCTATAGTCTACGAATAGACGACTAACGTATAGTTTTCGAAAGTTTTATTGAAATCGTTATTTTAAAATACATGCAGCAGTAAAGAATCTAACACTAATTAATATATACTACATAGTAGCGTTTAAATAGTTATTTGTATATCAAGGCCGCGAAATTGTTTTTAGCGTACCGAAAGAAAGTTTATCGCATAGATCGCTTGCGACGGGGCAATATAATCTCGAGGTCGCTAAAATAATTTCGTGGTCTAGGTGCAACCGTGTATGGTTTATTACAAAAATTTTCACTTAACTGATTAAGCTATAGCTAGAATTTATATGTTTTATAGTGTCTTAACATCACACGTTGCTATGGAAATGATATATTTCAAACACCGACAGTATTCATAAAAATTCCTGAAAATGTGAGGCTGCGTTAGTACTACATAGTTCAATTTCCTACACTATTTCAGAGCAAGTGTTTTTCCTTTACTCTTAATTTTGACATATATGTTTAGTATACTATATCTATAGGTTATATTTTAAAATGAATAAAGAATTAATTCTTTTGTGATTAGGTGACCTATAAAGCATGTTCAACTATATTTGAAAAGATCAAAAATTTATTCACACAAAGATGAATCTTTTTTATTATTCGAGTCTTTCATTTTCACTGATTCGATAACATTTGTATGTGTTATTAAAGTGTTTTCACGGAATACTCTTCGAGTTTACTTCAAGACACTTCTTCCCAAGCCTATAGCATATCTGTTATCAAAAGGATGTTTACACCTTACTTCTAGGAAAAGCATTAAAAAAGAGCATCATCCTATTTAGAGCGTTGACGTTTTATATCTTTTTCGTGTTATAAACTTGGACATTATATCTCTAAATTTAATTACGGAAACAACACTACAAAAGCCATTTAATTTCACAATATCTATAGAGAAATCAGACAATTAAATGTAAGTTTGTACGTTAGGCATTTGGTATATGTCAAAATTAAGGCGCCTTAAATAAAAGCATTCCTTGCCTAAAAAAAAAACTTTATTAAAAAATTGGTAAAATGAACGTTGCAATAACTCTGGTATTTTAGGCGGTAGACATAAACTATACACGCGATTCATAATATCGACGTTTGCCGCATGATTGAAATTTGAAGTATATACATATACATAATATAAATGGTTTAAACTCTTGAATTATGAATGAATCACCTAGTTCGATGTTCCTGGGCATTTTAACTTGCCTAAAGTACAACATAAGCGACATTAAAACCACTAAAAAAATATTCGGAATAAGAAGTGAGTTATAATATCACGTTTCCTTTATACTAAACAAGACGAAAAACTGATTATTAATGGGTGCATGAAAACACTACGTGAAAATATAATTAAGAACGTTTACTTACACAATGTGAGATAGAAGTGGAAGGACAGTGGAATATCTACTCATTGTTTTTCGACCCGAAAAATTCAGGCCGGCCGAATCGTTTGGTCCGGCCCGGCCCGAAAATATAGGCGTCCCGGGTCCGGCCCGAATAAAGTAGTTAACGGCCCGGCCCAGATTCGAGCGCGAAATCGGGCGGCTCCCGGGCCGGCCTGAGAGTCCGAGCCCGTCTCTAGCTATCACTTACGAATTCTTTAATAAAAGTGCTGTTCTTGGGATTGTACCTACAAATTACTCAAAAATTTTCTATGCATTTAATTTTAGACCTACCAGTTATTAGATTAATGAAGTTTTTTGGATAGGTGTGCACTCTTCGATGGTAATATTTTTTGAGTAATTTTAGTTTGAAAAGCACGCACAAAAGAACTTTTTTTTCTTTTCATAGAACCAAAATTATGGAAAAATTATGATTTTCTCTTGCGATAATAAGTAACTGTTTGAGGAAGTCCTCATTTATTAAACACGCAACATTCACTCAACAACAGAAAACGAACTACCTTCAAAAGGTCAGTATTTCTTTTATTGCAAATTAATATTCGAAGTTCTGCACGATTTTGACGCAAAACGCAAAAGTTGTTATAACTTTGAAACCATCAACAATTGGATAACAACAATATAGTTATTTGAATAGGTAGTAATCTCAGCTATCAAACCCTTCAATTAGGACCATTACTTTTGGGACACCATATTGCATGTGAATATTATAAAATTTATATCGCATTGTTGACGAGCTACAATTTTACAGTATAGGGTGTACTACTACCATAAAGACTGATCTGGGCACGGCGTTGCTTCAGGATAGTTTTGAAGGAAACTATTAGAAGATTGCTTGTAGCAAATTAAAAAACTCTACATTGCAACACTTACAAGCCGCATTTTTTTTTAAATAGGGGTTGATTCCACCCTCAAACTGACTTTCGCGCCTCGTCGCTTGAGTTTATTTTGTAATAGAGTAGTAGAGGATTGCATGTGAAAAGTTTGAAAATTTTCTAACGAGTTATTTACAAACAGAATTGTTTCTTAATGTAGGGGTTGCTTCCACCCCCTAAGACAATTTGGTGAAGTGTTTTCGGTGGATATTTGTGTAATATGTTATTATAGGATTGCATGTGAATATATTTTGAAAATTTTGTATCGTATCGTTCAGGAGTCAAGTTTTTCAGTATAGGGGTTACTACTACCCCAAGATTGACGTCGACATAGCGTTGCTTGCGAACAGTTTTGAAGGAGGTTGCATTGAAATTTTAAATATTTTTGATTGAGCCGCTTACAAACTATATTGTTGTCTAATATCGGGGTTGCTTTTACCCCCAAGACTAGTTTTCGCCTCCGTTGTTGTGTTGCTTATTTTTCTAATGGGGTATTAAAAATTGCATGTTAAAATTTTTAATTTTGTCCAACGCTTTACGAGGTACAATGTATTTAGTTTAGGGGTTGCTGCCACCTCCATGAACCGGCGCACCATTGCTAGTGGATGTTTTTGCTATAGATTATTAACATTGCATGTAAAAATTTTGAAAATTTTCTAACGAGTTTTTACCACCTAAAATTCCTTAAGTTTGAGGTTGCTGCCATCCCCGTGAGTGAGTTTAATGCACTGTTGCTAGTGGATGTTTGCGCAATATACTATTAAAGAATTGTGTGAATATTATGAAAATTTTGTATCGCATCGTTCACGACTACAATTTTTACAGAATAAGGGTTACCGCTACCCCCAGGACGGACTGACACAGCAGGGTTTGATGATAATTTTGAGGAGACTATTAGAATATTGCATGTGATGATTTTGAAAATTTTGCGTAGCACCGTTTACAGGTTACTTTTTTTAATATAGGGGTTGATTCCACCCCAAAACGTTGCTGGTGTTTATTTTTGCAATAGAGTATTAGACGATTGCATGTACAAATTTAAAAAATTATCCAGCTTTTAGGGGAACACTTAAATTAGCTTGGGGTTGCTACCACCTCCAAGAATGACTTGGGCACATCATTGCTGGTGGATGCTTTTGTTATAGACTATTAAGCATTGCATGTTAAATTTTTAATTTTTCTAGCGAGTCGTTTAGGAGCTAAAATTTATTTAGTATAGGGTGTTGCCGCCCTCAAAGATAGACTTTTGTGTATCGTTGCTTGAAAATATTTTGTAGTATGCTATTAGAGGATTGCACTTGCAAATTTTAAAATTTTCTATTCAGCCGTTTACGAACTACAATTTTTGTTGAATAAGGGTTGCTACTACCCTCAACATTAGCTTTTGTGCACCTTTGCTTATGCGTTTCTATTATAGACAATTAGAGGTTGTTTGCATGCAAACATTTTGAATATTTTTATTGCGTCATTTAATAGCTACAATTTATTTAGTGTGGGAGTCGTAGCTACCCTTGAGTAGTAGGGTAAGGTAGAACTAATTACAGAATTATAAGTGTAGGTGTATTCAGAAACAATTCGCAAAATTGGAAATATTTGTTATCAATATATAAATTATATTTTCTAGACTTTACAAAATTTTGCTGGGAAACAGTGAATAACTTCATACAAATATATAAATGCGATATCACATCATATAAACAGGTCCATGACCTAAGCGGTAAGCTAAAAATTTTAAATACTCAAACACTTAATATATATTAGCGAATAAAAGTTTGCAGCAAACTCTATGGACGCAACGAAACTGCTCGTCGCACTATCATCTAAGCAGACTAACTGGCGCCACGCTGTGTTGCCATTTAGCGGTTGTAAAATGATAACACAATAGAATATTCCGTATATTAAAATATATTCTGTGGCGCTCTCAGCGGAAAATCGCTAGACTAAAACTATACGATTTCTGTACATTTTCCTATCAATTTTAAGCCCATTTTGTGTTTCTTAAATATTTAAAATAAAAATCTGTACAAAACCTATTGACTTTGACATATTCCAAATCTTACCAATTTGGGTCTTCTTCCATTTAAACATCTTAGACAAGGAAGCGCAATGTCAATAATGCTAAAAGTGAAAAGTTCTATCTTGCGTCCGATATACGGTAGTAAGTTTACAAGGGACGCAAGTTTGAATGCAAATTCCGGTCTATCGGGTGCAAAAATGATAGTAGGATGTATATATATAGTATATATATATATATATATATATATATAGAGAGAGAGAGAAGAATAATCCACATTTGGAATGCAAATGAATGCTTAATATATATTAATAGTTATTAAGATGAATGAAAACCCAACTTTGTATTTAAAGTTGAATTACAATTTCAAATCAAACTAGTAATTGAAAACCACTAAAGAACGGCACAGCAGGACTTGACCCTGCAACCTCTGATTTACCGGATCAGTGCTCTAACCAATTGAGTATCTAGCCTAATTGTTTAGATGATGTTATACTATACTGAAGCTTGTTCTGTTAACGATTTTCAATTACGTTTGCATAGAAATTGAATCTAGTTATATACATAATTCATGACTAATAACTTGATCATCCCATTTTGAACAACGTATTATATTATTACGAAGAAAATCGTATTTGAAAGGTATTTCAACTTTAAATACAAAGTTGGGTTTTCATTTCATCTTAATAACTATTAATATATATTAAGCATTCATTTGCATTCCAAATGTGGATTATTCTTCTATTAATAATAATATAATTACATGTTTGTATTATTCCGAACGTTGCAAAAATGGGATGATCAAATTATTAGTACATGAATTATGTATATAACTAGATTCAATTTCCTTAAATGCAAGACGTAATTGAAAAATCGTTAACAAGAGCCAAGCTTCAGTAGTATTAAGTATAACATCATCTAAACAATTAGGCTAGATAGCTCAATTGGTTAGAGCACTGATCCGGAAAATTAGAGGTTGCAGGTTCAAGTCCTGCTGTAGCCGTTCTTTTAGTGGTTTTCAATTACTAGTTCGATTTGAAATGGTAATTCAACTTTAAATCCAAAGTTGGGTTTTCATTTCATAATAATAACTATTAATATATATATATATATATATATATATATATATATTTATTAAGTAGTTATTTACACATGGTAAGTTGATAAATACCAACGTATTACAGTTAATAAGATGAAACAATAACTTAGATCTTTATCCAAAGCCCAAATGATGATTTCAAATAGAGCTAGTAATTGAAAGATAGAAAATATAAGGCCTTGGACAGCACTTGAACCTGTATCTTAGTCTTTCTAAGACCATGCGTATACCAATTACGCCACCGATACCGATGACTACAATTGGAAAATTTACAAATCTAAATCGTGTACACAATTAAAAGTAAAGTTGATGTATGGTTGTGTACACGATTTAGATTTGTAAGTTTTCCAATTGTCGTCATCGGATTTTTATATATCCGCTGCCTAAATCTTGTTTTAAATGATACATCTTAAAAAAGATAAATTGATATTGAAGTTATTTAGAATTTTTAAAGTGAATGAATGCAATAAAAAAGATATTTTTTAGGAGAATAAATATTTACAAACGGATTCTTAAGTCAATGATTGCTTGATTAGGCTTGGTTTTTAAATCGTATATCACAACTCTTTTGGCGTGTTATTTTGGATTGGAAATGTGTTAAAGGAATCTTACGAGAATATTATACAGGGTAAAAATTAAATATTGGAAAATTTTACTTTTCTAACTTTAAGTCAATTATCTCACAGAATGTGGTGCTCCATGACCTCTCGTAAATTCCTTATCACATCAATATATACAGTGTGTACACAGATAGAGTTAATATGAGGTGTATATTCAAAAAATTTGCATGTTGAATTTGAGTTTTTCGTGATTAGCCCGCCTTGGTCTTATACTAAAATGCTGAAAAAATTAGGTCAATTAATTAATATATAGGGTGCTTTTAGAAGGAATTTTGTAAAATCGTCAAAAGTGAACTAATTTTGTTTTTAAGAATATTAAACACATGTACTCAGAAGAGATTGTAGAATGAAAAGTAATGACAGATTATTACTCCTCTGATAATTCGGCCAGCTTTAATTCTTTTACTTTTCACATCATGTACCTGCAACGTGTTTCTTAAACATATTCGTAATTATTAGAAAATATAAACATAGTTGGTATAATAATATATAAACAAATAATTTAAAGGTTATTTAAATGTGGTGCTTCCAACATACACATCGCTCAACCCCCTTGTTAAATGCTGCGTAGGTGCTATATATTTCCTTAGTTGGAATTTGAATAACCTTATTATTACTTGTTCTTTTATTATTATACTAGTTATGCTTTTGATTTTTCCAATAATTAAGAATTAGTTCAAGTAGCACGTTGTAGGTACATGATGTGAAAAGAAAAAATCAAAGTGTGCCGATTTATTTGAAAAGTGACAATAGGTTATGGCTTTTCAATCTAAAACCCCTTCTAAGTAAATGCTTTGATATTTTTAAAAACAGAGACAAATTACTCTAGACGATTTTATAAGATTCTTTCTAAACACATCCTGCATATTAATTAATTGGCCAAATATTTACATCATCTTAGTTTAAGACCAAGAAGGGCTCATTCCGAGAAACTCAAATTTTAATTCGAAATTTTTTGGTATTTACACTTTATGTGAACTCTACCTGTGGACTAATGCTATATCGTGCAAACCGTTTTAATCATGTTTAAACAAAAATGGTTTTAAGAAATTGTACTGTGTCAACTTAACGTATGACAATTAGTTCCTGTAACAATCTATTTATTTTAAAAAATATATATATTAAAGGAAGAATGGTGCAAGTTGATGTAACAAATATTTGTGTTTGAAAATATTTGTGAGTAATTTAGTGGGAAGGATTTGCTGTTTTAAATCACTATTAAAAGTTACAATTTATTTATTGTAGAAAATACTCTTACGTAGGAGTAATTACTAATTTCTGTTATGATAAGGATAAATTTATTATAGTGGGTTTATTTTTAAGGAAGTGTAATTAAAACTCACAAATTGTATGGTTCATAACGTAGGTCCTATTCTGGTGAATGATCAATTATAAAACATGATACGTGGTTTAAGAAAGTAGTACCGTGAGTGATTTGTTCTTAAAATATAAGTTTAATGTAATAATTAACTCTGTGGGGAACGTATAAATTTCGCTTTTTAAATTTTGTTTGTTTGGCTCTGTATATAGTAATTGTGTTGTAGCAAAGTAGAACTAATTTTGGAAATATTGACTTGATATTTTAGGATATTTGTTCATAAATGTGTAGATAAATAACAAGCCATATATACCCAATGTGCTCGAGATAATTTTATTGCTGTCTTATGTCTTAGCTTTTAGAATGTTAAAAGAGCTATATTGTGCAAGATTTTTGTCCATGTTGCTGAAAACTAGTTTGCGCATACTGAAACCAGTTAGCAGTGTTGAATAATGTAATATCACAGCAATATATTCCTTGGACGCTTGTTGAGTAGTTCAAAATAGCAAGAAATACTATACATGTTATAAAATTTTATAGCGTTTTTCGTCCTATATATAATTATGAAGTATATTATTGTCCAAAGACTTTGATACTGTTCGCTTAAACGTTGCGTAGGATGTTCCTTTACGAATATCTATTTTATATCCACCCTGGTAAGCAGGACCAGTATTTTTCCAAACAATATAGCAAATATTAATTTTAGAACGGTTTATTATGCCTAAAACAGAACATCAAAGATAAGCTTTAGACAAGATTAAGTAGAATTTAATTTTATTTGGAAGCAAATTTATTTTATAACTTCAGCGTTCAAGATTTACAAAGACATCAAAAGATTTAACTCAAGCATTCCTTGTTTAGGGTCTCATAACTTACAGTTAAGTAAAAAACAACATCAAAATAAAAAATTTTAAAGCATCGTTTTGAGAACACGCTTCATTAAGTTTGCTAGCAATTACTTTGCTCTAGTTTCTGGAACGTTTGTAGAGAAAAGTATAGCCCATCAACTAATTGCAACGTTTAGTTAATTTCTAAAAAGCGTAGGGGTTATTATCGAGCGAAACTAGTAAAAAAATCAACTAGAATAATAACAGACCTCAGCGTTTATCTAACCACTATCCGCCAAACTTAACACAAAGCTAAATCTTATTCAATTAACTGCTGTACAACAATCACGTGCTTTTCGTTTATTGTTTTGTGAACGCACTCCCGTTTCGTTTTCTTATCTGCAACTGTCAATGACAGTAAAGTTTTAGCAGTTAAAAATATGTTCAACAATTGAAGTCGACCTGCTAGTATAACAATTTCTATCGGTTATATTTAGGTCCTAAAGCATTTTAGCACACTAGTGGTGTTCTAGAAAATTTAACACTCAAGAGAAATTCCGATACTGTAGCGTAAATGTGATATGCGGTAGAACAGTAGGCGTACCTTCTATCGTTAAATACCCATTAAATGCTAAGCCCTTGAAACATTACTTCCCCTATACAAAGACGTTTGCTAAAAACAAAGCGAGAAAGTTAAATTGAATACCATTTTAAGGACATTCGAAGTGTCACCGTACACTAACTTAGTTAGAAGTCGATAGACACCCCAGAAAACAATTTACATGTATGTTTAAAGGCTGCCCTACGCCAAATTTATAATACAATATAAAAATGTTCAAAACACACTGGTAGTGTGCTAAAGCAAAATTAGTTTCAACAATTTTGATTCTAACCAGGAGGAGGGGTGCCCTATGCAGGTATCGCTTAAAGGAAAGTAATAATAAACAAAGAATGTTTGTTTTTGAAAATCAACTAATTAAGCACCCAATGCAACTTCGAAATTTGAAGGAGCAACCCTTTTTATATATAAAACGTATTCTTGTCTCTCATTGATATTCCAATCTGTTTTTAAGAAAAACCCGATTAATTCAAATTACGTTTTAATCCTTATTAGTGGGATGTAACGACGAAAATAATGATAATATTCGAGTAGGCTTATTTTACTATCTGACAGTCGTCGTTATAAGCTGTAATAGTTTCCATTTAAAGAGTCAATGAGGGTATTTATAGAATACTAGAAGCGGTTTTGCAATCCCCACAAGACTGCTTTGAACGACTCGATCCCCTTTTCGCCCCAATCTCCTTTTCGCTCCATCACCTTTTTACTCAGATCCTCTTTCCACCCCTGTTTTGTTTTCGCCCCTATCTCCTTTTCGCCCCTGCTCCGTTTTTGCCAAAATCCCTTTTTCCCCTCGAACTGCTTTTCGCCCCCCCGATCTCCTTTGTGAGTCAGCTCTATATTCGCTCCAATCCCCTTTCCGCTTCTATGCTTTTTCACTCACCTCCCCTTTTCGCTCACTTCCACTTTTCGCGCATGTTTCTCTTCGCCCATGTCCACTTTACGATAAGGTCCCCTTTTTAGCCTCTTTCCCTTTTTTCTCTTGTAGGTGTATATCCAATTGCCCAGCGTTTCTACGCTTCGCCCTCCAATCATAGTTCTAACTATTCAATCGCCCAAGCGTTTTCGCCCTTCGCCTTCAAATAACTTTCTCATTAACGAATAGGCTAGGTATTTTGATGTCTCGCGAGATAGGTTACAGGCCTCTTGGAGTGTCTTTTTAAAAAGGCTTCTTCCAAACAACTCTTCTATCAATTTTATTTAAACAGAAATTACAGTATGAATTTTAATAACAGGTATGTTATATTCAGAAACGTATTGGAATCAAAAATATTCTAAGTTGACAATCACTATTTAAATAAACTAAAATTAGGGTGAGTAGCTTGAACAACCAACAATGTTAAAGTTGTGAAGCTTGAGACTGACTGAGCCTCCTGGCGTTCTCAGGGTATTTATGTTATCCCTGCTCTTACATTACTTTGTGGGAAATTCAGATCCCATGTCTGCCATTTCTTGAAATAATACAAAGTATTACATATTAATAATCTTAATTTTAACAATTGCTGTCTTATTGTCTACTGTGATCTGCAACTGCAGTGTCATACTGCGTCTGGAATACAATAAAGCTGTTTCCGTTCTCATGTCTGGTTCGTGAACTCTCAGTAACATTTTATTATGTCTTTCAATTATACAATGTAACAAAAATTCTTAAGTCTTAATAATTTTATTTAAGTATACATATATATATATATATATATATAAATATATATATATATATATAATTTCTATATAATATATAATATATATAATTTTATTTAAGTATACATATTGTAGTGGTTTTAAAGGGCTAAATTTAAGTATAAACAAGGCAATTTCAAACACCCTGTATAGAGGAAACAACCAGAATTTAAGTGCAAAATTTATTTCATTTAGTGAATTTAAAGTAACAAGTATTAACAAAATTTTACAAGTAGTAATTAAAATTTAGTTAGGTTTGTAAAGAAAATAAATTGTAAAAGCCAATGCAAACTATTAATTAATTTAATTGAGTTTAGTTGAAAGGGTTATTACGTTTAATACGCATAAGAGCTTGAAAAACCGATAATACCAAGGTTAAACGCCTAACTAACAAACGAACAGCCGTTGAATATAAAATACCTTGAAACGTAAACTTCTAGAAATGTTGTTTTAAAAACGTTTGTTAATTAAACACCTGCAGGTTTTGGAAATGTCATGTTCCCCTTATTTGTGTAGATAAAAGACAGTATTCGAGGTATATCGGGTAAACGGTCGGACGGTTCGTGTAAATGCTAACTAAAAGTTTCCTTAAAGCGCAGAAGGGATGGACAATCAATGAAATGCTTCGGAATGAGACAGGCATAATAACAGTTCACTTCGAAACGCACATATTCAGTCCACATGGGTTAGATAGAACGCGGACAGCAATATCAATTTTCTACCACTCAAACAAGGTTAGAAGGAAACATATAATATGCATAAGAGAGGAATAGCGTTAATACAGGCGGGGTTTTAAGACGTCACTAAATATCTCATTGGTCTATATAGTTAGTTGTACAACAGACAAACACGGGAAAATTTGAATGCCGGTTTTTCGGAAAATATAATATCGACGAGCTAAATTTCGGACATTTCAAAAACAGTTGAACCAAATTTGAGGAAGTATTATTTTAAAGGAAATAGTTCGCGTGAAGAGTGGCCGAGAGGTGGCATTTTGAATTATATAAATACTCTAAAAGAATTAGCATCGCTCTCTTTTAACTTCTCTCTTAGTATTTTCATCGCTTCAGACTACGTACAGAAATTTACCACGAGCTTGTAAGTATATAAAAAATTTTAAACTAAATAGTACAGTGTTGGCCTCATAATCTGATACGCGGATAGTGTGGAGTCTAAATTTTATTGAGGTGCAACATATAATTTAACAAGCTCGTGAACTGACGTAATGTGACGTAAATTAAATTAAGCAATTATAAAAGAAGTGTAATATATTTGGATTTGGATTTGGATGTATCGGGTAAGAATAGCATGCAGCACAACTTAGAGGGTGTTCATCTACAAATAGCTAGAGACGGCGAGCAGAGCAGAACCACGTAACCGAGAGCGAAACAACTTAACCGCTTCGTAGACGGAGTAGGGATCTTCAAGAAATTCCAGGTAACGCTTTGGAATTTGTTGTTTGCATAAACTATGAAAATTATTGTGATGTGTGAGTGTAAACTATAAAGGTATTTTGCATGATTTTGCGTATTGAAAATAATACGTATAACTAACTTTTATTATGGTGTTTAAATATAAATCTAAAGGTGTATATAAAGCTTATTAACGTTCCTCAGAAATTTAAATTTTTTTATTGATAAGAGTACATGGGTTTTTGTATTTGTTGTAAGAGTATGCAAAGTAAAAAGTATACATTATTCATAATTAACTGGGTTATCATGAGCTCACCAGTCTCCAGAGTGTACTAATTAAAATTAATTATAAATAAAGGAAGAAAAATAAGGTATTATTCAGGGCCCATTTACTTCGGATACATTCATGTGTTTGATATTTCAAGTTAAAATCCAGGAAGTTACAAAAATAAAATTTATTGAGGTGTAACTTGACCACCGAAATGTAAATAATCTTGAAGTTTTATTTGTAAATAGTGGAAAATAAATATTGTATGATTGTTGTACTATTTTGTGGTTTTATTGAGAGTGTGCGTGAACGATATCGAGTATGATAGTGAATCTAGGTATCCAAGAGGAGGCCCAACTGAGCTAGCCAGGGAGCTGTTGAAGTAATTAAGTGAAGAAGCAGGAATCTGGGTAAGAAATTATTTTTGGATAAAGTTTACTATTGTGTGCAATTTTCGATTTGTTTTAAAATTGATAATTCGTGAGGCTCGATTTAGTGAGGTTACACGGCAATTTATGGCGACCCAAAAGTGAGGCTGAGTTCCAGATAGAATTTTAACAATTTTATTCCAGGAAACTGGCGATCTGAGAGAGGGAGTCTGTGTTTTGTATAAATTTAAGAGTATTTTGAGAGTGTGTGGAAGTGATTTGAACGTATGCAGAGAAAGGAGTGGTTAAGGAGTCAAGGAGTGGAAATTGGAAGTGACGATAGTGCCTTGTGTGATAAAAATTCGAAAATGGAGTAAGCTGGAGGTAGTAGGGATCAGTCGAGGACATAATCAAGAGAAGCTGGAAATGAATTATTTTTGAGAATGCTAGAGAGGATGAATGAAGAATCTAATAGGAAATTTGATCAAATGAGTGAGACGTTAAGCGGGGTTAGAGATGACTCAAATCGAAAATTTGAGCAGATGAGTGAGGAATCAAACAAGAAACTTGAACAAATGAGTGTAGAATCGAACCGAAAGTTTGAACAAATTAGTCAGGAAATTGACAATTCGACGAAAGAATTTTCGGATTTGAAGATAGTTTGACGGTAAAAATGGGGAAAGGTAAAAATAGGGTTGATAAAAATGAGCGTGATATTAGAGGTTTAAATCAGGAGATGGAACAATTAAGGACTGATGTAAGGATTTTCTGTGAGGGCGAGATTAATGCTAACATGACTGAGGTAACGGACTCGTGTAAGGATCAGTTAGGTCGGGTAGAGAGAGAAGTGACCGGGATTAAACAGAATGTAGCGACTTTAATGGGGGATGGTCCAAGGTTTGTAACAGGTAATGTGTCATTAGAGCAACAGTTGAAATTTTATGGGGATAGTAGGGTAAACCCGCAAATATTCATTAACAATATTAGAGGTTTAATAAGTAATTTATACGATGAACAGGCAAAATTAAATGTTGTAAAAGCTTTACTAAAAGACCATGCTGAAGCCTGGTACAATTTGATAGGACAAGAAATTGACACCTACATTAAATTTGAGTAAAGATTTTTGAAACATTACTGGAGTGACCACAGACAGGACCAGGTACGAGACGATTTGATCACGGGGAAATTTAAAGAAGAATTTTCAGGAACTAGGGAGCAATATGCTATACGAAAGTATAGCATAGCGAAACAACTGAATCCACCACTGACGGACCGACAGATCATAAAATACTTGTCGAGACATTTTTGAGGTTGAAGTGAGACAGCACGTAGCGTTACAGAACATTGTGGACAGAGAGATGTTTCTGGAGTACCTGCAGAGATATGACGACGTAAGCAGTGGACGACCTCGGGAACCAAGGGAACGACAGGTAAACACGGTTAGGTTCGACAACAGACGGGACAGTTACCCAAAGACGGGGGAATAATTTTACGTATCAGCGACAAGATTGGGAACCGCGACGGACATTTTATAGGAGCAATAGTGTAGGTAGGGGACCTGCTCCGAGACCGGGACCAACGAGACAGAACAGTTCACCGGACATGAGGGGGACAGCAAATACAAACAGGAAGGTAACAAACAACACGGACAGAGTTGAGACGCCAAGGACATACCCGGAAGTGACAGCAAGACCAGGACCGAGTAGGGAGAACAGACCTGGACAGTATTTTTAGAGCAAGACAAACCACTAGACATCACTGTGTACAAATATGAACATCCTAGAAAATTTTTAAAAATAGAAGAAGAAATTGAGCCAGAAATTATAGAAAAATTTTGTTTGCCCATAATTGAGATTAAAATTTTTGAGAAAAATTTAGGAGCATTATTAGATTCAGAGGATGTTGAAGTAATTAAATGAAGAAGCAGGAATCTGAGTAAAAAATAATTTTTTGAAAAATTTTACTTGTGTGTGTAATTTTCGATTTGTTTTAAAATTGATAACTCGTGAGGCTCGATTTAGTGAGGTTACACGGCAGTATATATATATATATATATATATATATATAAATATATATATTGGTTTGCGGATATGTAACTCCTCCCGACGTAGATGAAAGTTAAGGGTTTTACTTAATTTTTAAAACTCATTTTCCCTAAGGGGTCTTTTATGATTTCTTTATTTACCTTTGTTTCTTTGTTCTTATGACTAAAATTTGTTTCCTTGCTTCTATATCTAAGATACATTTTGTACAATAAATACATAGTTAATAAAATTATTACAAAAATCAACAGAATTTTCCAAACACTGATATTATCATAGTGTAGTTTTGGCACTTTCACTTCATTTAAATGTTCTTTATAACTGTCCATTAACCTTACGCATCGGTTGAGGCCGTCTAGGTCTAGGTGTTTTAGTTGCATTGGTTTCTTGATGATTTCGTCCTTTTCCGTTTGTGTAATCTTGAACTGTAGTTCGGGTAGATTTGCGAATTTCTTCGTTATTGCTGGGTTTTGGTATACTCGAATAATTTCGCATTTTAATTTAAACAGCAATCTTCTTTTATTGTGATTACCTTGCTTCCAATTAAAGCTAGACTGTTTTCATATTGGTTGCAATGGGCGGTTTCTATTAGTTCTTGTAGAAATATAGCAACTCATTTGTTGTCTGTAACTTTTAGATTTTTATATTGTGAATTTGTACTGATTTTGACTTGCAATTCTCGTAGTGATTAAAGAACCTTAATAGTTGTACTTCACAAGGGCTATCCGTTTGAATAGCTGTCGTTGTTAATGATTGACATAAATATTGGCTGGGTGCCACTTCTTTGCACTATTCATTCGTGAAGCCATACCTCAGTTCATTTACGGAAAGGTACTTGGTTTTAGAATAATAACTTGATACTGGTTAGCAACTTTCATGGGGAAAGTAAATAAATGATAATAATTATAAGGGTTAATTTCTACTATGGGGATTTCTATTTAAAACGTAATTTCATGATTCTGTACATAACCTTTTACTATGGCTATTTTTTCAAATAAAGGTATGTTGAATTCCGTTACTTCAAAGGGTTGTTTACTGTTAGTTATGGGTTTTATAGTTCCTAATAATTCATTTAATAAATCAATTGGTTCTATAATACTAGCATGTAATGCGCTTAATTAAGCAAATGTTATAGCGTTTTCTAACGCGGCTAACGTTTGTTGAATTATGGTAATGGTTGATATTATCTGATTGAATATTGTGTTAAATCTTATCAAATCTCACATTCCTAGCAATGTGGTTTGCATATTTCTTTCAAGAGTTAGTATTCTGTTAGTTATACTGTCTTGGTTCTTCACTAATTTACTTAATGTAACATTGAATTTTATTATGGTTGACTGAGTTATAGATATTTGATTTCTAAAAATAGTTTTTGTTATTCTGATCTTCAATTAGTTGTTGTATTGCGTTGTCATATCGTTCAGCATCTTGGTTGTCTAAATTACCTGCAATAGCCTTTATAATATTACCTAGTCCGTTAATAAATCCTCTTTTCTGTCTTGTGATTTGGTCTGTTGGTATTATTCGAGTGTATTTGTCGTTTGTATTTTTTAAGATGTTCTCTATGATATTCTTGTAATTAAGCATTTCTATCGCGTATTCTTTTCCGAATTTGACTGTGTCCGTTGATTGTTTCAGTCTGCAGTAATTATCTCTAATAATATAAAATTCTTCTTTTAGTTCGGTTAAATTAAATTTCTATGCGAATGACCAATAGCCTATTGTATTTTGCATACTTCCCAATTTTACCGGTAGTATACCGGGGTTGTTTTTAATGTCTTTCAATATTATGTCACTGTCGTTCGTTCTACCTGGGTGGAGGTTGACGGCAAGTGTGATGGCTCTCCGTCTGAAATTACAGGGTGTCTTAGATTCTTTAAGTAAATGTATTTTATTTTTTCCCGTTGTTTACTACAGCTACAGTTCTATCTGAGATCTTTTTGATTTTTAACGGACCAAGATTTCTGAAGACTGTTTTGTGTATTTTGCTTCTAAAATTTATCTCATACACGGTTTGTTCTACTGAAAATCTATTTATATTGGCGTTCTCGTTACGAGTTTGAGTAACACGTTCTTTGTCGTTATCTAATTTATTTTTGACATTGTTATAAGTAATTTTTAATTTATTTATATTGGCGTTCTTATTGCGGGTTATTGTAATACGTTCTTTATCATAATCTAATTTACTTTTGACACTATTATAGGTTATTTTTAATATTTTCCTTGTGGCTTTTAGCATACTGTTGGTATACTTCTTTATTGTAGTGTATATCGTAAGGGTTGCGGGAATCTGAGTGTGTTATTGTTAATTCGAGGGGTGTAAAGTTAGTTGATGAGTAGATTGTGTTGTTGTAAGCAATTTGTGCGTATAACATTAAGTTAGTGATACGCTCTTTCTTATACGTTAATCTTAACAGTCCCATCTGTTCTAATAAGGCTAGGGGTACTCTTTCAATTAGTCCATTTGATTTCGGGTGATTTTCTGTTCTAAAATGAATTTTTATTTTATGAAGTTCTAAGGTATTCTGTATTGTTTCGTTTATGAAGTCGCTTCCATTGTCTAAAGTTATTGATTCGGGTGTGCCATAAAATGTAAAGTATTGTAAGAATCCTTGAGTTACATTAATACTATTTTTTGAAATAATGGGTATCGCTTGGCCTACTTTCGTGAATGCGTCTACGATTGTTAAAAAGTTTCGCGCTTCTACTACCAAAGTATCTGCATGTAGCTTTTGAAAAGGTTTATCGGGTGTTTTAGTTAACATTAAAGGTACTTTTGAGGTTGATCTGTCGTATTTTGCCTTATCACATTTTTCACATTGATTGATAAAATCCGTGGTCAATTTCTTCTCATATAGTTTAAAGTAGTATCTTCTTATGAGTTGCTTTAATGTTTCGTTGATTCCACGATGGTTCGTTTTTTTCGTGTTGGTTTTGAATTACGTCATTTATTTCGTCAGGGTCATCTAAAGTTAATAATTTCCGTGTACATCTGATAATCTCGGATCCTGAATTAATAAATAATCTGATATACAATTCTGAAAATCTTTTGTATAAATGTTCCGTGGTGAAATAAAAGTAAAAACGTTTTCCCTCTGGGGTATATTCTTTCAAAATTTTAATTATTTGCTCTCCGTTATCATCCTTACTTATTTGAATTTGATATATTTTCTAATTATCCGTTTTTGTATATTTTACTGGAGTAGGGTTGGTTAAATCTTTGGTAACTATGAATTGATTTGGTTTCGTGTCTATTGCTTCGTTTAAAACTTCAATTGCAATTTTTGGTTCGTCATTTTGCGTTGAGTGTATGGTTTCTATTGCTTCTGGGTCTTCCCTTATCTCTGTTTCGTGTACATTGTCTGACTCGGTCTCTACTGCGTTGATTTGTATTCTGCTTAGTGCGTCTGCATTATTGTTATAAATTCCTTTTTTGTATATAATTTCATAGTCATGCTCTTTTAGTCTAATTCTCCATCTCTGCAATTTTAAATTCGGTTCTTTGAGTTTGCATAACCATACTAATGGTCTATGGTCGGTGTATATGTAGAATTTCCTTCCATAAAGATATGGTCTAAAATATTTTGTTGCCCATATTATTGCTAATAATTCTTTCTCAATTGTGCTGTACTTTAATTCTGTTTTATTTAGTGCCCTTGATGCGTAGCTGATTGGTTTATTGCTACCTATTTTTTTTTTGGCTCAATACTGCGCCTAAAGCAACGTTTGATGCGTCGATTATCAATATAAATGGTTTTGAAAAATCTGGATATTCTAATATAGGGCGATTCGTAAGGATACATTTAATTCTCTCTACTGATTTAATAAATTCCGGTGTGTGTTCAATCTTATTACCATTTTTTAAACAATTCGTTAATGGTTAGGTTATTTGTGCGTAATCTTTGATGAATTATCGATAATAACCACTGAGTCCTAAAAATCTTTTAATTTCCTTATTCGTCTTTGGTAAAGGGTAATTTAATACTGCATTTGTTTTGTCTGGGTTTGGCATAACTCCTTGTAGCGTTATTATATGTCCTAAAAATGCTACTTCTTTTTGTAGAAATTTACTTTTATCTAATTGAACTTTAAAATAGCTTTTAGTAATCGTTCAAAAACTTCTCGTAATCTTTCGATGTGTTCAGTTAGTGATGTTGAGTATACGATAATGTCGTCTTAATAAGCAAGGCATTTTTCATTGTGTATCCCTCTTAAAATGTTGTCCATTGCTCTTTGAAAAGTAGCGGGTGCGTTCTTTAAGCCAAACGGCATGCGTTTGTATTCATAATGTCCTCTAGGTGTACTAAAAGCTGTTTTGGTTGTGTCCTTCTCGTCCATCTGTACTTGGTGATATCCTGAGGCGAGGTCTAATGTCGAAAAATATTGATACTTTCCTAATTTGTCTAAGATTTACATAATATTGGGTAGCGGGTGTTTACGTCTACAGTTATCTTGTTTAGTTTCTGTAATCGATAACCATTCTATACTTGCGTTTGCCTGAGGCATTTAACTTCTTCGGTACCATTAATACAGGGCTGCTCCATGGTGAGTTTGAATGTTGGATGATATCCTGCTTCAATAGATCTGCTACCTGTCTATCTGTTTCTTCTTGACTTGCTTTGGTGAAAATTGGCTTATCGTCTGTTAATTCTATTTTATATTTGAAGGTGTTAGTAAAAGTTAAAGGTATTCTTCACAGTGGAATATATCTCTGTATTTGAAACATGTCCTTGATTGCTTTCTTTTCTTCGTCATTAATATGTTCATTAAAACGAATATTAATTAAATTTTCATATTCTTCGTCCATTTCCATCTCGCTAAAATTTACTTCTTCTATGTCTATTGGATTTGTCAATGATAGTTCTATGAGGTAATCGTTTGAGTTTAAAATTGTTGTAGTGGCGTAACTGTCTTCTATATGTACTAACGCGGTGGGTGTTTCTACTTCTTGTTAAAGTGTCATGTGATTTATAATGCCTATGTCGTTTTTTGAATTTACTAACACTTTTATTCGTTTTTCCGTCCTGGGTTCGATCGTGTATTTTTGATCGGTGTGAATGTTACTGTTTTGGAATTTAATGGAAATTTGTCCGTGTTTCGTTCTTAATAATCGGTTTTTATATCAATTTTTGCTCCTAATTTTCTTAGAAGATCCGTACCTATTAATCCGTCGTATTTTTCGTTAAATTTAAAGATGCAAAATTTGTGGTTTCTTTTTGTGTTGAAAGTTTTTGGTAGAGGTATGTTTGCCATAAATTAGTGTATTGTCGTTTTGTGGGCTGTCTTGATTTTGAATGGTTGTCTTTCTACAAAATCTAAATAATGTTTTTGTACTGTTCTGGGGCTAATTGAAGTTTTTGAAGCTCCGGTATTGATTAGTAATTTAACTTCTGCGTGAGGTATTTCTATGTAGGGTAAAATGTGTTGATTGATGTTGTTTAAATTAATTACGCTTGGTCATATTTGAATCGGTTTAACTGAAAATTTGCAAATGCTTTTTCTTGCTCGTCCTCTTCCTAATTTTCATAAGGGTTGTTGCATTCGTAATTTGTCTCGTCATCTCTACTTGAAGTTGTGTCATTACTCGCGTACAGGTTGTCAAAATCTTCTATTTCTTGGTGGAATAGTTCTTTGGAAGTAAAGTTTCGTTTTTGATTATAATTTGGTGTGATTTGCGATATTTTTGTGTTTTGTCTAGTGTTACCAGATGAAGTATCTATTGGGATTGATTTGTAGTAATTATTGGGTTTGGTGTTGTTATTTGTCATAGGTATGTTTCTATTGGAATTTGCGCCAAATGTTTGCCTTGGTTAATTTACGTTTTGATTAAACCTTGGTGTAAATACATGTTTTGTAAAATTTGAATTAAATGTTGGTCTTGGAAATTGTCTAAATTGGTTGTTGATATTTGTGTTATTAAAGTTTGTATTGTTAATTCGTGGTTGATTCATGGGTGCGTTAAATGGTGTACCTTTCGATTGTGTTGGTAATTGTCTCGCGGTTTGTATTGTTTTCATTGGTGAGTAATTTTTATTTGAATTAGTGTTATATAGTCTGTTTCTGTAATGCATAACGTTTTCTTCTTCTACTATCATGTGCATTGCTTCTTCTGAATTTTGGGGGTGTTGAAATCTTATTTTGTCTGATAACAGTTTAGGTAATGCATTGATGTACGCGTTCAATGCTATGTCGTCGTACATTTTAGTTTTTAATAAACGTATGTTTTGGTCGAGTTCTTTAATTTTCAGTTTAATTAAGATTAAATTCCTCACACCTTGGCATCTCATACCAAATTGGTAGGGTGATTGATTGGAAAAGTTTATTAAGTTTCTCGCCAGACATTTGCTGTTTCTCTGGTCGCCGAAAGACGCTATCAATAATCGTTTGAAATTTTCCCACTGTTCGCGGTTATCGCGACTTGCAATTAGTGTGATTGTTCTGCCGGTTAGTTTGCCGAGAATCAAGTGTAAAAGCATGATGTTGCGGTAAATGTCGCCTTCTTTATAAAAGGATTTGAAAATATCTCACAAGCAGTGATAAAGGTACCTAATATTGCTTCATTTCCGTCATATCAGGGATTGAGTCTAAATATAACCGCCTGTTGTCCATGGACATTGTTTTATATAAATTAATTTTATACTTATTTTTCGGCCGAGTTCGTATTGTATTAAGATTGTATTAAAGTTGGTATACAGTTTAAAGAATCACTTAGCTTTTACGTATATTTTATATGTAATTACAAAGTGCTATAATTACATTGAGGAATTCTGCTGTGTAATTGTCTCATTAATTACTGTCACGTTAAAGTGTATAATTATTACTTTTGTGTAGAAATTATAATTTCATGCGAATTGAGCTTCAGGTTTTTCTGAAAAATTTTACTTCAGTCATAGTTTCCTGCAATAAATTGTACAAGAACTGCATTATAATTATACGATTTTGTTTCCGACTTGGGCTGAGTAAATGGTTTCAATAATAAAATTACTGTAATAAATTGTTCATAGACTTGTTTATTTATACACTTTTGTTATAATTAATTTTCAGACTTTGCTGATTAAATTCTTTTATTAATAAATTGCAATAGAATGTAATAATAAATTGTGCAAAAATGCATTAATAAATTCTTTCGTTACTTACTAGCTAATATCAGTAATTAAAAATGGTTAACATAAACAAACTTAGAGAATTTTCATTGCCAGTTTCATCAGTTTTCTTTCTTTGGGCTTGGTGGATTTTGTACCTTGTCCAAATTTTTGTTTGTTCTTCCTGATGAAGAATTATGATTCACGACCACCAGTTCCTCGATTTTGGATTTATTAGTGCCCTTCTGGAATCCGTTTCGACTGCTCCAGATAAGTTTCGGACCTCTTGGAGCGTCTTTTTAAAAAGTCTTCTTCCAAAAAACTTCTATCAATTTTATTTAAACAGAAATTACAATATGAATTTTAATAAGGTACGTTATATTCAGTAACGTAATGAAATCCAAAATAGTTGACAATCACTATTTAAATTAACTAAAATTAGGGTGAGTAGCTTAAACAACCAACAATGTTAAAGTTGTAAAGCTTGAGACTGACTGACCTTCCTTGTTCTCAGGGTATTTATGCTATCCCTGATTTTACATTGCTTTCTGGGAATTGCAGATCTCATGTTTGCCATTTCTTGATACAATACAAAGTATTACATTTTAATAATCTTAATTCTAATAATTGTTGTCTTATTGTCTACTGTGACCTGCACCTGCCGTGCCATATTACGTCTGGAATACAATGTAACTGTTTCCGTTCTCGTGTCTGGTTTGTGAACTTTCATTAACCTTTTATTATATCTTTCATTATACAATGTAACAATAATTCTTAAGTCTTAATAATTTCATTTGAGTATACATATATATATATATATATATATATATATATATATATATATATATATTGCAATGAATAAAATAAAATAATAAATTAGACTTTTATTCAAAGCCCAAATGATCATTTCAAATCGAGCTAATAATTGAAAGAAAGAAAAATATAAGGTCTTGGATAGGATTTGATCCTGCATCTCAGTTTTGCTAGAACTGTGCGTTTACCAATTACGCCACCAGATACTAGCTCGATTTGAAATGATCATTTGGGCTTTGCATAAAGGTCTAAGTTGTTATTTCATCTTATTAATTGCAATACGTTAGCATTTATCAATCTGATTAGGATGTGTAAGCGCGGAAAAACTCACCGGTACACGCAAGATACCTCTCAGTTGTCGGACAGAAAAACGAACATTGCTCTTGAAGTACTAGGACGAGTAATGTAGAAAATATTTGAACGCACAAGCTGCAGAATCAAATTAAAAATCGGTTCAAATAACACGAGTTCGAACTGCAATCCTCGCGTTATCAAACCGCGATTATCAAACTGGAAATCACTTTATTAAATAATAGTAGGATCTATTATTGCAACAAGTCTTTAGATGGGAAACACAAGAGAACGCAATTATACGTTATCAGAATGTTTAACTAATTAACGGATACCTAAAACAAGGTATTGACTATTTAATTTATCGAATAAATTTTCGTTTTAAAAGCAAAATTGATTTGAGTTAAAATTATGTTAAAACGGGCTTATTCTGAACAGGTACATTATGTAGGGTATTCTTGGAGAAATTAAGAATAGAAATGGAATTTATTCGAGCGGGTGATGACTTAACCAGGGAGAAAAATGGTATTTAATTTATGTTGAAAAGTAGACGCAACACATTCTTCCGATACACATTAGATAACAAAAGTGTCTTTGTTTAGATGGATTCTTGGAAAATCAAGCACAATAAACTTGAAAATTATTGAACAAGTCCATGGTTTGATTTTTACAGCGAGAAAGAGAGAGAGAACCAATTGACCGGTTTCGCTGTTATTACGACTCGCCGTTATGGGATTACTTTAATTCTATTAAATATCATTACATCTATATCATGTTATTAATTTTATTACTGTTTTGACTTTCTGCAAAGATTGAATTAAACCAATTCTTGCTGAAAATATTTGAAATGCATTAGGTAGATTATTACAGAAATAGAACATTACAAATTACCGTCAACAACTAAATCAAAGTATAACTATTGCATCCAGGAGTAGCAATCATAACTAATTTTATATAACAGAAATACAGAATGCAATTATAGGAATTATACGGTAAAGAACTGAGTTTAAAAGAAATGTCCAAAACAGATGTTTCCTTCAATCTTTTAGATAGGTAGGTATATATTAACAGACTTCAAACAGAAATACTATATTTTTAATTCTGAAAATTCCTATATCGTTATGCGCTGCTTTTACAAGTTGTAGATAATGTTGAGTACATATTATCGTTGTTAATTTGTGCAGTAAACAAAACCTCTATTTTGCAATGTATGTCAATCTTATGTCAGTTTCTAGCACATATTTGTTAGCACGCTTTTTTCTAGCTTTACAGCACAACCAGAATTGCAAACGATTTTTAAACCCTCCAACTTAAAATAAATCCACCTTAATTTTAATGTTATTAAACAGAACAATATCCAAAGCAGCCGACAAAAAAGAAGTCAATCTACCGTTTGTTCGCCTAAGGCAGGTCAAGCGGAATTACCTCGTACTATTCGCTTGTCTGATTTGCGATCAAAGACGATCAGCTATGGAAACTGACGTCTCTGCTATCGTTGCGTTTCCAATCTCCTTTATACATAAATATAGAATGACAGAAAATATAGATTATACTTGATACGGCTCAAAAAAAAATTGTTATATTTTTTCAGAACGTAATACCTTCAGACATTGATCTAACATTGAGGATAAAAGCCAATATTGTTAATGAAAGTTCTTTATACTATAATGCCTTTGAAGTAGTAACGGAAATCGAGTTAAGTTAATTACCTATCTAATGCTCCTTACTCGAATATAGATACCTTAAAATGCTTCTATTCCTAAAAATCATAAAATAGAAAAATATTATTATGGGATTAGATTTAATTTCTACAAAGAAAATAATTTAAGCTAACTGATTTTCCTGAAAACGATAATTATCAATTTGCTATTTAATCCAGTGTTTCCCAACCTTTTTTGTGCCATGCCCCACCCTCAGCCTTTCTAAAGTTTGTATCTCCCCCCCCCCAATTAAAAAATTGAATTGTTCACTTAAGAAACTTAAATGATAGGTTTTAGGAAGAAGTTAGTAAGAAATTGTTAACGAAACACAGTAAGTAAATTATCAAAACACAATGAAAAACTGAAATTCAAATTCCAAATAATTTTAATAAAGATTTTTCTATATTAATTTATTATATTAATTTAGTGAGATCCTTGCGCTTGATGCTTGCTGCACAGAGATTTTATATTAGTTTCCAATTTGGCTAGCTTCAGCCTCAGGTCTCCACGTTGTGATAGCTGCAGTCGATTTCTTTTTTTTTACCAGTAAATCATTTACAGCACTAAATCCACATTCAGCTAAAAATGAATATGGAAACGGTAGCAATAGTTTTCTTGCACATTTGGTCGAATTTGGGTATTTGATTTCTGTTTCGTCACAAAACCATGCCATTGCACCCTTCCTTTTTTTCAGGTAGGAATGGGTGTACAACAGAGTATAACAAAACTCTGGCGGGACTAGCGTCGACCTTTTGCTGCTGCGGTAGATTGCAAAAGACTATATCTCTGGGGATTTTACACTTAGATATTTTGAGAATAAAGTTAAATTTTACTCAGACAAGTTATAGGGACGTACGTAATTTAGAACTTGACAAAAGCAAATACCTTAATACTACTTGTATATTGAAGTTTAGTTAATAACATTAGATAAACAAAATATATTCCCGTATTTTCTTACAACCACGCTTTTATGTGATGAAATCACCAAGTGTAGTACATATTTTTACTTTCTCATAATTTTTAAAAATGTCTTAAACTCTACCAGATAAGGTATTAGAAAATCTATAATTATTATTATACTTAGACACAATTTCAAATTAACTTTCAAAGTAAAAAGAATTTATAAATACGCTTAGTTGTATTTAACATAGTTAAAGGAATTGTAATAAGCATTTAAATTGAAAATAACCTTTTAATCCACAAAAAGTTTTATGAAAGCTTTTATGTTTACACTTGTAAAGTTCTACCAGGAAAGTAAATGTAATATTAAATTAGTTAAGATAATAGGTTAGTAAAAGTATGACTTTATATTTTAAATGCATTATTGTTCTAGATGTTTGAGATTAAAACTAAAACACATACACATGGTTTTTTCACAAAAGTAAGTAAGATACATCTCCTCCCTGTATTTATGCAATTTGAACGAAACGTATACTTAAGTATTGAGCTCCGGTTTGTTCAGAAATATAGAAGTTTTCAGTTTCTTCTTATGGTTTTAATAAGACGAATACCACCCATATTTAGTTTGGTTGTTAACCTCAAACTTCAACTTTGTAAAAGCCAATCCTTTTGTTCCACAACCATATGTTCTGTAAATGGACATTTAATTTATTTTTAGAAGGTAACTAAACGGCAACGTAATATTCTTGGACAATAATAGATAATATTTTGTAGATAGAATTTATGCATAGGCTTAAATAGCCTAGCATGTATAGTTAAGCACTCCTCCAGAGAACAACTCGCCAGAGAACCCTAGAAGATCAAGGTGTTACAAGAACGAAGTATTGTAATACGCCACGAGAAACACTCAGAAACTTTATCTGTAAACAACTTACAATTCTTAAACATTTTGAATGGGTTATTCAGGTCAGCTTTCTTCGTATACAATATACTAATATTTTAAAACGATATCTTTGTATTTCAACAAGAATAAAAGAAAAAACACTTTTTCCATACTAGGTATGACATCATGACCTTAGAAGTAACTTCTTTATCGAGAACTGCATGTGCACAAGAAGACAGTCAGATAGCAAGAGAACGAAAGTTTATTCTGGTTCGAAAATAACCACACATTTTGAGAGAGACACAAACAAGTAAACCATCCTAAATGACAGATTTATGTATACACCAGTTGTGTATTTATGGATATATTCAGAGGTTTACCAATTAGAAAATTACATCTGATCATAATTATTTATATTATTTATACAAAAGGAGGAATATTAAATTAAAACTAAAGATCAACGTAATTAGTGTATTATTTTATAATACTAAAGGAAATGTTACATAAATCAAGACTAACTTGTGATTGTAAACGGTATTAATATAAAGTAAAAATAAAGAATACTTTTATATGCAAGGAGTTTGGATGTTCAATGTAACATGGCAAAGCGACGGCGAATTGACATGTTACACTATCGCTCTTTTTATATTATATAAAGTTTTAACTGATTCATCATTTTGCAATTTTGCGAGTTCTTCTTGATACAGCATATTTGATATATCAGACAAATCCACTAACATTGTCTGCATCATCCAGTTGGAAAATCAATTTGTTTTAAATTAGAAAATCGTTCTTTTAAATCAGCCGATAGAATATTCAGATGATTGACAATAACAAGTAAAGTGGTATCAGTTACTTGACATTTTTGGAGCCAATAAAACTATTCAAAGTTTTTGTTGTTAATATGTTTCTGACGTAACTCAATATGGTTAATGAAACCAAATATCATTGCTTTTAAATCGACAAGAGTTTTATTTATTCCTTGATTTTGCTTATTTAATATATTTAGTTTTTCAGAGATATCGGCTAAATGACACACAAATGCTTTACGTTCGATTGTTAACAGATACTTCATTTCAGGTTTGACGCTTAAAAAATCACTAAGAGTATCAATCAGTTTCATAAATCTTTTCAAGCAGTTCCCTTTAGATAGCCACCTTACTTTAGTATGATATATTTGTCTTTTTTTTGCTTAAGAACATTTATATGTGTCTGTGATAAAAACATAATTGTGTAAAATAGTAAAATGCTTTCTGTATTGGCGTTTTTACTACCAATGTATAGGTAATAGTTTCAACCTTGATTCAATAAAATACTTTTCAATTACTTAGAAGCATGACTAAAATTCAGGTAATATGGCAATTGATTTTAGGAACTTTTTCTCAGCTAGCTATTATTAAATATACGTATTTGTGTTCTCGTTGCTAACGTTTGTTTTAGGTTAGTTTTAGCAATGGCACACTCGATTACTTCTCGTGTAGATTTTTGGCCAGCATCATTTTCCTTATCTCAGGTTATGACATCCTTTTGTAATTCTTTCTGGACTTTTTCCCTAGGAACTCCTGTATTTTGAAATTAGGTGGCGTTTAAGATAATTTCCGATTAAGACTAGTATTTCCCCCACGATGGTATTCTGGGACCTTCTTAAATCACTCACCACCTTTCCCACTGAGTTAGCCGGCAACTATTCTTGTTTGTACGGTCAAGGTACTTGGTACTTAATGAAACTAGAATTTTTAGCGAGATACTTCACCGAGTGTGAACTACCGGCTAGATTTGCTGGGGGCAAAACTATAGATCCCAAATTCATAGCATTTCATTTAGCAGATTGTTTAACCACAAATATTATTAGGAATATTCCTCCAAAAATATAAAAACAGGTAAATCCACAGTAAGCAAATAAATACATACATTCCATGAATCGTGTAGTGTGTGGCATTTCAGAAAAAAATTTGTGAATGCAGAAACGGGTGACTATATGCATTTTTACATTATGTCACAAGTAGTATTTTGTATTGCGTTGGCAGTAATTGGACTGTGTGCAGTGTGCTATTGTGCATGCACACTAATTTTTATAGTTTGCAACTAACGATATAGAGCAAGTTCCGTTACATAGTTTTAAACAACTTTTCGCGCTTATATCGAGCAGTTTTCTCAGATTTCGAATACAAGTGAGCATCTCTGTCAGTAATAGACCAAACTGAATAACATATTGCAAAAGTAGATCGGAATTAAAATATAATACGAAAGACTAGACTTTACGTGTTATTTTCAAATTAGTGGTTGCCGTTTCGTGGGCACGTAGAATCCCTCATATCCACACATGGTATGAATTTTATTGAATGTTTCTACGTACAGTTTTAACACACACAACTTTTTCAGTAACCCACGGAGAAACTTGGTAAAATACCTAGCTAAAAATTCTATATTTCGATAAAGTACCGGAGACATATACTGTACCTAAAAGATATGGTTACCATCTCAATTGGAGGGGTAGTGTAAGGGTTCGAAAAGGATCTTAACCCTATCTTGAAAGAAATACCGGTCTCACAAAGGAGTTATCTTGGATGTCTCCTAATCTCGAAATACGAAAATTTCTATGGAAATGTACCAGAAGGGATAACAAGGGGATATCAAAATCTGAGATCAGGAAAGTGATTCAGATTAGAAACTCGCACGAGGAATAAACTTTACACTAATTAAAGAAATCTAAATTACCCATAATTATAAGGTCACTAATGTAACTATTTAAAAATTACTAACTCTTAAGATGGCTAAATTAAATGTATTGTTATGGGTAGAATAAGCGGTACGTTACAATTTTATATTTGCCCCGAAGAGGCGGGAGTTGTTGCAATTTTAAAGGCGCACCGGCTAATTACAGTGATGCGGGACCGAGCTCCTATGGAAGAAATAACAAAAATAATAAAAATAATATGCAGTTGAATTGATCGAAATACGAGCAAGTTACGTTACATAATTCACTTACCCTTAAAAGTATTTTACTACAGTCATAATTAACGGGCATCAAACCGTCTTCTCTGAGCATTCACTTCGATATTTTCCTTTTACTCTTAACTCTATTTCACAATATACATTTAAGCACATGTGCATACAAAAATTCTTAAGCAAAAGTCGAATACGTTCAAACTACTTATCTTAATTAAAAATCGTTTTCGACAAACTAAGGTTACTTTCTAATTTCTTAATAACTAATAATACGAACATACTTTGGATACGTTTATAAAATGTTCATTAATTAAAGGTATGCCATTGTCTGAAAAGTGTAGTGTATATATACCTAAGGAGTAACTAACTGTAGCTGTGTTGGAAACACTAAACTCTATTTCTCCTGGAATAAATCCAGTCGTTTTAACTAGTTCCTAATGAAAATTCTGAGACCTCGTTAAAAATAGGATGATCGTAAATAAATATGCCTTTCTCCATCATTAATAATTGTCAACACTCAATAGAACAATTCATTCTACAAGCAAAATTCACCAAAGCGGTAGGATGTATTTCTAAATCCTATCAGCTAATTACATTAATAAAGCTCGAAATCTATATATTCAAATGTTAACTGTATTTAATCAAGCTTTCATGTTATTTCTTTCAAACATATTGGCGAAGTGTTCTAACCTTCGAAACACCACAGGAAAGAACTTGACGACCTTTGAGTATGAATATTGAAAGATTACAAGGTAAACTCAAATAACTCTATAGATGAAGAATGTTTGTAAACTAAAATTGTATTTCTCAAAAGAGGTACCTCTAACCCTATTGATAGGATTTACCAACACAGACACTATTATAATGAAATATGATTAAACATTTTAAAGAAATGTCACCTTGGATTAAGTTACCTGTTGTATGATGGTATTTTTAAAAAACATTTACAATCACTAAATCAAACGGGCAACAGTAACAGGTCCGAACTTACAGCGACTTCAAACAGTACAAATCCGTAATATCTAATATAGCTACTATAATTTTGAAGAAATTTCGTTCTAAAACAGCACTTATTAATTTGTTGTTACAGTGACCGAGGAAACTCTAGACCTTGGTGGAAAGCACAGATTTGCTTTATTTTAAGATATTTTAGTTTGTGTAGTAACTTCGTTGGCCGTTTTCTGTGCTTTATTCATGGTAGTTCCGATCGACGGGCAGAATCGCTATCAAGAATCATCATTGGCGTATATAACTGTTACAATTACATTCAAAAATTGATTACACTGGCTTTTCACAAGAAAACTAGTGTATCGTCAGGGGATAATGGTGACAAAGAGGTACGTCAAACATGTCCCGATGCTTTGTATATTTAGCGCAAAATATGTTAAATTTTCCTTTAATAAAAATTCAGCAAACGAGTAGTGGAAACGCAACATTTTTGTTCGTTGTTGACAACTTAGCAACGTTTTTCACGCTAGTACCAAATCATTCGACTTCTACATACAATTTTGCAAAAAAAAATACGCCATTTTGTGCAAACTTGGTAGCTTTATAATTCAAAAAACCATAAAGTAATTCTTAGGAAACACGAAAATCTTTTTATATCCATAACTATGGTCAATGAAAATCATAACAATTGGGCGACTGAGAAGAGCAGTTTGCAGTTGGAATATATCAATTTATTTTGGATGGCTTTGAATTTAGTTATTCTTTTTGCAAGGTTTATGGGAAGTTTCATGTAGACGATTTACTTTTGAACATAATTCGGTCAGAATGGTGTATTGGATACCGCCTTAAGAGCTGTCAGGTTCTCTAAAATTTCGCCTCCATCTTGTTTTTGAGGTGCTAGCCTATTTAGTTGGAGATAGCTGGATCTAGGTCTGTGCTGCATAGTGCTAAGTTTTGGAGAAAATCGAAGCATCGAGAGGGGGCTGGAAAATAATCCTTAAAACTCGCAGACATCTTGTTCTTGTGACGCTAACGCTTTTAGTTGAGTGCTAGTTCTACACTACCTAATGCTAAGTATTGGAACAAATTAGAACGGGCAGGGTTTGTCGTGATGTTGCCTCCACAAAGTAGTTCATATTTCTTAAACGCCATTGGTGAAAAGCTTTCAGATTTTGTTGTTAGTTGGTGCCAGCTATATGCAAAACGGTGCTGGATTTTGAATCTAGTCAGTCTACTAGGAGAGGTTGTCATGTGACGGACTTCCGACCATTTATTTCAGTGGCGTGGCGTGACATTTATCCCAAGAGAAGCTACAAATATAAAACACAGTATATTATTTAAACTTCTGCGGCACACTACTATTCATTCTTGTTGCAATTGCATCAACAACGTTGTAGTAAAACTTTATTTGGTATAGTATTTCTTGTTTGAAATGTTAAAATTGGAAGTTTGGTCTTGTCCATTAGAATTTAAATAATGAATTTCGAAAAAAAGTATATTTCTACATATATGAAAGCCTTCGATTTTTAAAATCCTATCATTTGGTTGCTTCAGGAGGCAAACCCTTCGGCTTTATGTATTTGCCGTTAAACACAAAATAATTTTAAGCAATTCAAATCTTTTTAAATAACTTTGCAAGAGTCGCGCTATCAAGGCAAAAGCGTCTTCTAGAAATTATTTGGGTCCAATGGAAATTGATCACTGTACTTCTAACAAATACGGCATACAAAAACAGATTGCAAATCTATTTACATGATTTTATTTGATGATCTACGCTTTCTAGGGATATTTTTGGTATCACTGCTTTTTATTGATTCGTTGAAAATGGCGGCGTTGCCGTCTTCCTCGTTGCTGCTATAATATTTTTCATAGTTGTTATTGTCGCCGCCGTTTACCTTTATGTGCGGATCATTATATCCTTCATTCTTGATAAGACCACCGCGGCTAAAAGTTCTTCTTGCTGTCTTTGTATTCAAAACAATCTGATTACATTTCAAATTAAGCAATTGAGCATCCATGGTGCTTTTTATCTACACTATAGGCATTTACTAATCGTTTTAGAGCTATGCGTATGCTATTGCATTCATTGTCATTAAGATGCTCTTGCTGCAACAGCTGTACCTTTCTCATCTTCACAGACGTGGACAAAGAAGAAGAAGGGGGCGATAGTGGAAGTGGTGGTGCTGGTAGTGATGGTGATTAGACTTTTTCGCTAGCAATTAAACCGACCGGACGTGTTCTACAGAGCTCCTGATTTTCACTGTTTCCAGTAGGTTTTTATATAGGGATTTTTACATTTTGCTTTGGCGTTTAGTATATAATTGTGTGATTTAACTGTACTATGCGGCTTTAATTTTTTGAACCCGGGGCAGTAAAATAAACTCAAAACACAAAAATTTAATCGACTAAATAATAAATATAGTGCATTTTCTTTAAATTTTAACTAATATTCTTGCACAAAATCAAATAACATTAATTTTCGACATAATGAACCAAAAGTTCTATAAATTAGGATGCGATATACACCTTCAAAAACAATTTCAGAGGCGCGTGTAATAAATTTGGCGTGTTTATAACATAAATACTCTGCACGTTTCATAGTTTACGGGTATTAAATTAATAACTTTACAACCAAAAACCTAAAACCTTTTTGAATTAAATACATAGCATAAAAATTGCGGTTAATGCATCAACACTAAATAAGATATTTTAACTTTCAAAGGTAACAGAAGTCAAACTCTACTTAAATCGAGCTTTTTGTTTAAATTTTGTTTAAGCATCAGCCAAACATTTGATCAGTCATTCATTAAGTAAAACCTCCTTTATAATATTTTATGTAACTATACCAGCCCGTCTATTGAGAAAGCATTCAGTGGGGTTTGTGGTGCCTTATATGTGATTTTCCAAGGCTCCACCCGAAGGTACTACATTGGTCAGAAAGCGAGTCTTCTTTTACCTGTAAAATTTTGAATTTTGCCAAATCCTTGCTGTTCCAAGCAAGGTAGGGATTTTTAACGTGCGTGACAACATTTACACACGGAACCTGTATTTTACCTCTCATCCGAACAAGGGTATATTTTTGTGAAAAATGCTCACCTAACATTTTTCAAGCGGACCGGGGTTTGTGGTGCCACAGTCAATCAGGGCTAATTATATAAGTTTAAAGTTAGATTAACAAAGGATTGTTTACAGCTCATTTGTGATTTGTGAGATATTATTATTAAGACTGTGGTTTTGTTTATCGCCGTTGCTCTTATTCAAGAAGTAGTTTTATGGTTTTTAGCTTTGCGTCGTTTGACCATCACAACTATTGCAAGTCGTGTATTGAAATTAGCATATAAAATTGTATTTCTTATGTTTTGGTTTTGTTATTTATTGGAATCATGATAGTCCATAGAAATAAAGAGCCGCTGCTAAAGTGGAAGATACGAAGTCCGTGTCAGGTCGGTGGCCAAAATTGAAACCGGGAGGAGACTAAAACTAATGCTGAAAGACGCTATATTAGAAACTCAGAAGTAGGTTGTGGCGTCGGATACGCAGCTTGCGCTTGAGGGTATCGAGTCGGGGGGTCGGGACCAGTTGTGAAAATTGTCGCGCCGAAAATGTCTTCAACATCAAGACGACAACGACGACTGTTGATTAATAGCAACAGAAGCTTCGAGGGGTTAGAGGTTTTAATGTTTAGTATAAAGATGGTTCACGTCGTTATCTACAAAAGAACAAATCCTGAAATGATTGTTGTGGACGAGGTGGTACAAAACGTCGCGTACAAGTTCCGAAACGCTACAATCCAACTCATTGGGATGATTTTGACGGTGAAGTTCGTAGTTGAGGGACAAAGGAGCGGCGACAGAGCGTCAGTGCCGGGGTTTGCATAATGTTTTGCGCTGTCAAATGAAATCAAGTGACAAAAGTATTTTTCTATATTGGTCGACGAGACTTACAACTCTTCAATCCACGAGGAAGTTGGTTTCTGTGTGCGTACTGTCGACGAAAACTTCGAAGTAAGCGAGGAATTCACTGGGCCGCGCGATTCGTTAATGCTGAAGCAAATGCGCTCTTTAAGATAATGAAGAACGTTCTAGTACTTTTGGACATGTGCAGTGAAAAATTGCGGTGACAGTGCTATGACTTCAAATATAAGTAGAGAATGCGGAGGCCTGCAAAGTTAGTTGTGGATATGTAGACTTATGCAACATTCGTGCGCTATACATCTCATTCGTTGAACTTAGCAGTACAAGATACTTTGAGCTATCTGTCGCCTATATGGGATACGGCAAACTTGGTTAATAATGCGGTTGATATAGTCTGGGGATCCTACAAATGAGTCAATCTTTATAAAGGTTTCAACACCAATGCAAATGCCAAAACCAATCTACGTCCACTGTGCAATACAGGGTGAACTAAGTGAGTCTTCAGTGTGCAGCAGATCCCAAAAATTACGTACATCTTCGGGGTTCTTTCGTCAACAGAAACGTCGGATGCGTCATTCAAATGCCAGGTATTGTGAGACAATGCTGCACTTCAAAACATACTTCTTCTCAGTGAGTGCCATGTCATAAACCCCATTGAAGAAGCTATTTCCAATACTTAATCTCTCCGCATTTGTGCTTCTGAAGCAGAGTCAAAACTGAAATGTCTGCTTGAGATCCTCGAATAAATCGCAAGTGCTTTCAACAATTCTGGCAGAAAATGATTGCACGACACGCCACTTTGTTACTTTCATTTTTCGTCGGTGAATTTAAACCGTACCCTCTTAGTTAATTAATCATTCGCACAGATTCTGCTTTTTAATACTCAAACAACATCCTCTATATTTTGCTTTCCTACAACAAGTACGCTGTACAATAGTTTTCATTTTAAACTTATTTACTTCGAAACGAAAAGCTCTTCTACAATCGAATAGTCGGTTTTTTTTTTAAGTATCCGTCGACGTGATACAGATTCCCATAGAGCATAATTACTTCTTATACTATTCCACCTAAAGACTCGTTGAAATATTGAATCATATTTCACCGATGAAGCTTGTTTCAAATTGCTAATAACATTCGTATGTTTGATAACACCGCCACGGATGTAAATTTGTACCATCAAACAAGTTAATAATTATTCCTTTCTGCATACGACCAAGAGCAATTGTCGCTTTCGTTTTCTGAAAAATTTTCGTGCACACACAGTATGCTTCCTCCGGTGGACCTGACGGCCCATGGAATTACCGCTCCTTTTGGAGGACACCCACATTGCGAAATCCCAAGTCCATCAGTTCCGCCCTGTACTTAAGGGAGGGTGTGACCAATTCTACACCGTGAACGCTCGGGTGAGTGCTTATGCACTATTTTCTTGTATGGGTCTTGTGAAGTTGGTCAAAACAGTATATTTATCAGGCTCCACGTGATGATTAAACTTAGTAGTTTTAAAATGATTAACGTCATGTGAGATGATGTGTATGATTAATATTATATTTATTGTGACCATCCTATATATATTTAATTGTATGTTACGAGGATGATTTAGAACAGTGGGTTTTCCTTTTTTTTAGTTGTAAATTTTTGTTAGTTACGACATCATAGTGCCAATGTTGTATATGTACCTTTTTGCTTACGATGATAATTTAGAGCTGTTGTTTTTAGAGTCCTAATTTTTTTTGCTTTCTTGATTAAGATTAGTAGTGATCTAAAAACCGCAGCTCACCATATTAAACAGTATTTTTTTTGTTTGGTTTTTTCTGCTATATCTACAACTGTGGTTATTGATTTTTTGTTTTTGAGTATACTATGCTTTTATGTCTCTCCAAAATGTCATTTAGGGTAATTATATATATATATATATATATATATATATATATATATATATATATATATATATATATATATATATATATTAATAGCACTGTTAATTTCTTTTCTTTGTCTCAGGTCTTCCCTTTATTTTTGGTAATTATAAACCCCCGTCTACTCGCCGATTGAGTCCGGTCATTCTTGTAGTGTCCGTCTAGCTACGTCAATGTACGTAGCAAGCTTGAATAGACGATCCAGTACTACCCTGCCAGAGGCATATTACTAAAAAGATTTGAGATTCGTGCTGCAAAATCGCATCGATTTAAAAGCTCAAAAGTTCATTATCAACAAATGTATATGGAGTTAATCAACACAGTGGAGAATAGTGAATATGATAAATTCCAATCAATAGAACCTCAAAAAGTGCTTTCGGTGGAGAAAAGGTGGGCGTCTATCATCAACAATGGTGAAATTCTGCTTCAAAAACCCGAGTGTTTTTTGACAAATACGATTGACAGTTAGTCGCTATTTAAAACTTATGATTCGGTGAGCACAAGTACTTAGAAAATGTTTTATTTTTAGTTTGCAAGAAAAAGCAGTAATAACGATTATTTTACTTTGCGAAAATTGACATGTTGCCTTAAAAAAGATAAAATATCTAATATGTAAATTTTCTTGAAAGCGCAAATATCGCATGATAGTTACGCTTTTCCAAAAAAGTTCAACTTCAGAAAATGAGACGTATCCTCGTTACTTCAGTCAACATAAGAAGAAATAAATTACTTACTCCTGTTCTTATAGATTCAATATTAAGCGGAATTAGCCTACTCACAAGTCAACGGCAAACAACACTCGTTGCGGCTTCGGAATGTTTGACCTTAAAGGTAACGCTAATCTCCAACGAAAGGTTATTCCCCAATTTTATGTTATGACTGTATGAAGTTATTTTCCATTAAATCCGACCTAAATTTTGTTTTAATTACGATATTTTAATTCGCAAATATTGTTAATTTAGTCGAAGTTCATTCCAACGCAGTAAATTTAGTGATTGTTGCACTGAAATACAAAAAAAAATATTAAAATTTGATAAATAATCAATAATCAATAAAATAGATTATTAGAATGGAAGATTATTACATTACACAATGCAAATAAAACAGCTACTAATTTTAAAACAAATTTTACTTTGGAGAATGAGCTAAATATTGGTAATTCTTGTATTTTCAGAATTATCTCTCAGTGCAAAGATGGGGTTTTAGTATTACCTATCCTGAGAAGTATCATACGTATATGTACAACTTAAATTTGGATACTTTAATTGGAGAGCTAATGTATCCCACCGCAACACGTGTTTGTAGGCCATTGTAACATTCAACGTTTCAACAAATTATCAAAAAAATAAAAGATTGTGTTTGTACCTAATAATGTACAACACCTGTTCAAATTGCAATATCTTTCCAGAGGTTTATCCACCTTTGTTAGTGAACGTTGCGCTTATTATAATTAACTTCTCGCATCCTTATTGGCGAAAAGTTTATTGCAGGAAAGACTACATGAACAGATTTATAATAGAATCCGCCATTACTGAAATACACTTATATAATTTCCATTTGGTTGGTTAACCCAATTTAACCCAAATAACTAACTTAAATTGCTTACTCTGTTAAAAGATACTGTATGTCCTTAATTACGATTACGTAGCAAAAAGATGAAATTGTATCAAATAAATTTTACACCTAATATTTAGGTATCTCTCTTTCGTCAGTAGTATTTCGCACTCAAATAATCATTTACGAACGTGGAGTTGAATAAAATACAAAGCAGAGCATTTTGAGACTGACAAAGTTACTAATCTAGGTATTCTGTGTAAATGTGATGCTGCCAGCGGGATTCGGTTGTCTTTCTAATTAAGAAGGTGTTCACATCTTCTAACAGCAGTAGCTAGGTATGTTAGTAAGATATTTGTGGCATAGAATTTTGGTTGTACAGAATTTCAGTAATGAAATCCCTCAACGCAAAATTGTGCTGGCTGAATACATATTACACCAGCGCTGATAGTTTGCTTTTAGTAAACACAAGCAAAATCTGATTTTCCATGCCGCAGTATTCAGAGTAAATATTGATGATTGTTGCAATGTGTATTTAACATCTTCAAAGGGCTCCCATCAACTTGTGGGATACATATGGTACCGGAGAAACTGTATGAATAAATAAACCTTTTAATTAGTCCACTCATGTAAACTTCAATTAATATTAAACTCAAATAAACTATAATTGCTTAAAATTGAAATCAAATTCAACTCTATAATAACTCAGAGTTGCCAAATAATAGAGATCGTTATTTGTAAGTATAGAAGTCTATTTGCAATGAAAATTAATGGTAAAGGTTACAATAACAGATACTCGGTTAATGAAAAGTGAAAGTTCGTACGTTTTGTATTACTTTGAAGGAGGTTTAATGTAATTTTAAGCAAACTATTGCGATAATTCCTGCAACAGAAGAAGTTTATAAACACGCACTTCGTTGTACAACGTACTTCAATTAGATGAGTCTATGATCATTTCAGAAAACTGCGCCTGTGTGAAAAGGCTGCAGCAATGAAGGTTATATAGAGGGTGGATTTGTATATCTGGACACTAGCGTCAAGGTCTCTTGAATTCACATATTGCACATTTCGAGGATTCAGGTGACGTGATTAAGCTGGTGCCCTATATCGTAGGTTCAGATGGTGCTGAAGTCCTCTTGGAACTTGACGAGACGGCAATCTGCAATGCAATACACCACGATAAATTCCTGACGTTTTTACTAGGTGGACATTTGCTATTTGCGTGACGGTCAATCGAACTGAATGTATAAAGTGTTACTTACTTAAATTAGGATGAAAGACTTAAAATCTTAAATTACCCAGTTCTTTAAAAACAAACCGTAATAAATATCGGAACATCACACCGCATTGCACTAAATTTAGAAAAACTATAGACACTGGAAAATAACCCGTATATTAAAGTTATTTCTATAAATTCACACAATATACCTCAATCAGGATACGCTTATAAAATACTGTAATAAAATTAATGCCTTGCAGATGAGGAGCAACGAATTTTTCGATTTTACTAAAAACGTGGGAACAAAATGACAAATCACGTAGGCAGAACGACTTTGACATTAGGATAATTTATACGCACAATCGTGAGAAATGAATTAGTATGCAACGACCCCGTGAGGTAAAACATATAAAAACCGACGGTTTGCAAAAGAGGGACAAATCAGATTTGATTATTGACGCAATTTTTGGATGGTGAAAACAGGTACGATAGTTAGCGTGACGGAATCATGCACAAATCTGTTAGTAAAAGAACAGAGTTCAAGGCGCGAAAATAAAACTCGGACATCCCTACCAGTAGTTATTGTGAAAACTACCAGTAATGTTATGAAACTTTATCAACAACAATATTTGGATTTGGCACCTGTAGCTATTCCTGCTTTAAAGGTCTATATTGTTATAAACCCAAAAAAGCCGTAATTCGTTGTAATATACAACTTATAACCATCATCCGCTGTTTTTCTTTTGGTATTTGACAACAATGATAATAATAAGACTAATGTCTGGAACGCATTATTAAGAACTATTCACGTTGGTGCACGCTTATTTAAAGCATATTGTAAATACAGAATTTTTATAAGAAAACGTTCATTATTGTGCTTGGAAAATAGTATGTAAAAATTGAATTGGTTAGATTTCTAGCATTGGCAATGTGGAGTACTTTCTTCGCTAAACGTATATTAGGCAAATTACGGTTAGATTTTAATTTTTTCTGTTATTCACTGTATTAATCACGTTTTACAATATACGTTAGATATACAAGATGTGTAGATTTTTTGTTTGTGTTTATTTTAAAGTAGTAGAAAAGACGGTGTAAGCGAGGCTGCAATCTTTAGCAATAGGGATAACTCTATATCGTTACAAGGAATTTCTATCTTCCAGTTAAACTTTTTCTATGTTGATTTTTTTAGGTGTATTGGTGCTCAAAAACTATACTTTAAATGTTTTTCGAAATAAGCGAAAAAGTATTTAGTAAAAATGTAACAATCTGTATATTCTTAAAAGTAATATATTTCTTGCCATTCAACCCACACCTTACCATTGAAAGCTGAATGGTGCACTACTTTACTGCTGCGATACTTCGTCCACTGTGCAGTGCAATTAATTCAGAACGTAACATCAGTTTAGCACGTAACACGAGTAGTATAGAGAGCGGGATCTCGCTCCTTCGAAGGCGGATGGCGTCATATGTCGGTTTTATTGACCCTTGCGTTCAACTTGAGCGATCGTACGTAAAGAAGGGTTATTGACCTTTGTTCTCCTGCTTTATTTAGTGTGATTTAAGCTAATGCAAGTCGATGTCAATAAACTGTCGGTGGTGAGTTCGTTGATCTTTGGATTGTCGTGCTTATAGCCGAAGAGTCGTCATCGCAGCGGAAACTGTTTGGTTATGGTCGTTGACCTCGCGCGTTTTTACCGGATGACTTATTACAGCTGGTCAAGGGTCAATAACCGAGTAGAGTAACATCTCTTCAGACAGTATTCTTAATCTATTCAATGAACTATACAGTTGATTTAATTCCAATTAGTGTTGACCTAGTAACCAACTGACCTTCAGACCTACTTTATAAACTCATTGATCTACCGACTTGTTTTCGGATGATTGCAACTGGCACTGTTCCTTTCACCGCATATTCCGTTCTCCAGTCACTTCTACTACCTTCAACAACTTGTATGTATAGTTGCAAAGTTCTGTTGTAAGAAAGTATAGTGTATTTTTATCAGCATATGGTGACCACCCGTACAAATGAGTCGAGTGTGGGTAGTTGTGCTGTCACTGACACCTCCAGCAGTATACCGCTGAGGGTCGTTTTGAATCGTACCTTAATCAACAGATCGGTAGCAAATACGTTGTAATTTAGTGCAGTGCTTCCTTACAGTTTGTTAAATCTGGAATTTGGTTGAACAAGGGACAATAAAGCGTTGATTCGTCTGCAAAAAGGGAATACAGTGGTGTCATTCCTTAACAAATAAGTCAACGAGTTGGCCCAATGGCGGCCAAGAAAGATTTACGACCAGTTTCTCACCTATATGCGCAGTAATAAGCGTCACAGAGTACGCTCGAGGTGTAGCAAAGTTGTGGAAGTTATTTTTAAAGGAGTTGAAAAGCAAATTTATTAATGTTTTGGTTGGAACGTCATTGTTGTCAATGTTCTAATTTAGGCGCTTTCTAAACGTCCTGGAGTCGTATATTTATTGTTGCCAGTTCGATCTTATGGCGGACAGATAGGTAGTGCTGGCACAAGGTGGTAATGGTGTTGGTGGGTTTGTGGTGGCGGTGGTAGTATAAATGTTGGTGGTATAAAAGGTGATGCCAAGGATGCGACCGATCACTGGAAATAGAAAAAAATGGCTATTGTAACTCTAAGTCCGGAAAAAAAGGTTTAAAATGTTAAAAACGTATGAAGTAATACAGTTGGCAGAGATACTAAATAATGGAGTCCACGCTAAGCACGCTGTCCAAATATTGGAAAACAGTTGGCGACTGGAAAACGGTAGCGATGTTTACGATATCGAGTTTGTAAGGACAACTGTAGTTGCGATGTCAGAAATGGGTAGTTACTTGGACGAAGTCGATTCGGTAACGTTAGAGAAAAGAAAAGCAAACGCTAAAGAAATTAAAATCGATGAAAGAGGTATCGTAGTAAGGTACCTGTAGGAAATTTAATAACAACAACGCGAACACCAACAAGGAAATTGTTTGTAAAAGTAATGTGGAATTACCGAACATTTTGTGGAAGCAATGTGCACAAGGACCGGAAGAATGGGAGAGTGTGTTGAAAGAGTATCATCTTGAGAGTAGCGATGGTACACCAGTGCAAAGTTAGGATGAGTTGATTGTAACAAAATAGACAATTGAACGTATTGCGAGAAATTTTTTAGAAACATTAACATTCTATAGACTTGAGGAATTTGAATGTATGTATAAATCAACAAATAAAACACTACGTATTGTAAATGTGTTGGTTAACATGTCTTTATTAAAAATGAGTTAGCCTTTATAATTACAGAACCAATATTTAAGTACAATTACATTTGTGGTTACGCAATTGAATAACAAGTACCGTGTAGTGTGATAAAAATACTTTGGTGTATTGGTATAATTCTTTAAATTATGTAGAGGAGGGCACCTTATACCTTCTAAGTTTGATATTCCTGAATTTAAATTAAATTTTTTCTTCTTATTACGGTGCCTTTCAATTACATTCAATTACTTCATCAATTATGTACATTATTAGAAATAACTTGTCAAAACAATATGTATATTTTATTAGCAAGTCATATACAGTAAAGGACATGTAAGACAATATGGAATACATGATGTAACATGTTTAATTTCAGCAATAATTATTCGCATTGAATTACGGGGATAATGCGCTAAGCGTGCCTTATTCTTTATTAATCTTCTTATATTAAAATATCTGTGTGACATAAAGTTACTTCGTCAAGCATCTCTAGCTGTTTCGTTCGTATTTCCCCACCTCTAACGTCGCTATCATTCGGTTCTCGCTTTGTAGGGTTAGTCGCCCGCTAGCAACCGCCTTATCAAGATGTATTCCCGGCTAGCTCAGTCGGTAGAGCATGAGACTCTTAATCTCAGGGTCCTGGGCTCGAGCCACACGTTGGGCGCCAGTGATACGTATTTTTTTCTTTCTAACCCCACGTGGATGTCAGTGATACAAATTTTATAGTTTTCATTATGGTGGGCGCTAGTGAAACTTATTTTTCTTAATGGGCGCCAGTGAACAAAAATCTTTCGACATAGCTAGGGGTCTATTCCTGGGTAGAGCAATAAGAAGTGGGGGGGGGAGTCGAATTTTGTTTGCAAACCAAAGCTAAACTAAGTTAAATAGGCGCCACTAAGTCCTGAGATAATCACGATAATAGCAAAGCACAATTCTAAGGGCGGACGTGGAGACCGAAAGATAAAACGATCGCCTTCGTTAACAAAAACCTGTCTTATAAAAATAAAACGCAGCTCCTGTAAGAAATTAAAAAGATTAAATAAATAAAAATGTAGAACACCATGTGTGTCCTATAAAAGTATCAAAAATAAAAAATGTATATCCAATATGATATTGGCACAAAATTATTACTCAAATATTCTACTTTTATGTTGTCTCTAAGTTTAACTAATTGTTTACTAAAAAAAACTCTCTTTTAAAATTTTAAAACTTTTTAACAGGTAAAAAAAAATACATCAATAAAATCTATAACAAAGTCAAGAATTTGGCTTTTTAAAACAAAAGACTGCTCTTCAACATAAACTTGCTTTAAACATTTGATTAAAATAATTTGTAATCACAATATACTGAATTAACGCTTCTAACCTGAGCAGATCTTTTCAGGTAGATTACAGTTTCTAAATTATTGCGCAGCGTGTATTTAAATTTTCAAATTTAGATTTTATAATTTATCTGTAAATAAGAGCTAATTACAAGATTGAGGAATGTTTAATTTAAATTTTATGACAGCTGCACGAAGCATCTGCTTTCACGGCAACATCTGTCAACTGTGCTACAACACAAAAAAGTATGACTTCGAAAATATACCTTGAAATCTATCTGAGGTTCAAATGGAACAAAGTTTGTAATTATATAAACCTAACTTGACAAAATTTCGTTCTACGGCTTGTAAAACCAGTTCAACAATAATTGAGAATTAACAGTTTATATGTTCGTAAACATAATAGCAACTTTTCGTGCTTTTTATATGATAGTCTGTTTATCAAATTTTTACGACATTCAAAACACATGCAAAAATTTCTTATATCTAATAACGAACCGAACTGCCTCTGTTGTCCAAGACAAATCTGGACAGAAATTCAAAAGCTTCAAACAATGTTACAAGCCATTTCTAACTTGGGACGACTGCAATCAAAACCAACATCTTCACTCGTTTTTTATCTATCATTCTTCGATGGCGAATTCCTCGTTGACGAATTTGACGAATTCTTCGTTGACGCGCTAAATAAATGAAAACCAAATTAAATTAGTTCGTAAAATGTATAATTTACCAACCGTTAGTAGAAGTTATCAAAGTGGTTTTAGGTCTAGCACGACCTGACCCGCTTCCATAAGTAATTTAGCCGAAGGTCGCATGCCTTTAGCCGGAAATACATCTTGATAAGGCGATTGCTAGCGGGCGACTAACCCGACAAAGCGAGAACCGAATGATAGCAACGTTAGAGGTGGGGAAATACAAACGAAACAGCTAGAGATGCTTCACGAAGTAACTTTATGTCACACAGATATTTTAATATAACAAGATTAATAAAGAATAAGGCACGCTTAGCGCATTATCCCCGTAATTCAATGCGAATAATTATTGCTCAAATTAAACATGTTACACTTTCGTTGACGCGCGTTAGTAGAAGATATTGTTTGAAAGTAGAAATAAGTAGACTATATAAGTCGTTAGTCCCGATTTCTACATATTTAGGTGGAGAGAATATTAGCGTATTCTGCCCTTGATTTTGACCTTTCTTTGAATATTTTTTTTGTTTCGTAAGATCAGAGGTTTGCATGGTAAACCTCACCATTTGATCAGTCACTAATAGGTGATGATATTTGGAAATTAGTGATAGTATAGTCAGTAGGGTGAAGGAGATTTCAGCCCCGACTGGTTCGGTTTGGCGTTAAGAGTTTTATTTTGTGGAGTATTTGTGTAGAAGTCTAAGTTTAGTAGAAGCAAAACTTCTGGCACTTTGAGTTATAGTGGTGATGAGCACTCACCGCCATTTTTGTAAGTAACCTGTTAGTTAGGTTATCTTGGTTTTGGTTATTACTTTGAGCTGATAGTATTTTGTATTAAGATGCTGTTGATATAGTAGCGTCCTTTTTGGTTAGTAAAGTTGCTAAAGCTCCAGGAAGTGGAGTTGGTATTTTTGGAAGTTTGGATATTTTATGTTGTGTTTAGCTATAGTTAGTATGTACTGGCTTCAGTAGGAGTAAGAAAATTCTTGCTCTGATAAAAGAATTCCTTTAAACTTAAATTAATTTTTTTTGTCCCGTGGAGTGTTTGACGTTTTGATTTGACTTCTCTCGATTTTGACCTATACCGCTTATGACTCCTCGATTTTGTCTCCCAACGGACGTTTGGTACTCGTAGTTACCAGCACACTCAAATTTATATATATTAGTCCCTCCAGTTTTCATAATTTTTGTAGTTATTCTGGATGATGATTAAGTAAGTATTTCTAATTCGTAAGTGATGTTTTGCAAATAATTGTGATGTTAGTTAGGAGTTTGATAAAAGGTCTTATAAAAAAAATCTTTTGTTTTTAGCTTAAAATTTGTTTGTTATAAAAGATTTTTTTCTTTTGGGAAAGGAGTAGTGTAACATGTTTAATTTGAGCAATAATTATTCGCATTGAATTACGGGGATAATGCGCTAAGCGTGCCTTATTCTTTATTAATCTTGTTATATTAAAATATCTGTGTGACATAAAGTTACTTCGTCAAGCATCTCTAGCTGTTTTGTTCGTATTTCCCAACCTCTAACGTCGCTATCATTCGGTTCTCGCTTTGTCGGGTTAGTCGCCCGCTAGCAACCGCCTTATCAAGATGTATTTCCGGCTAAAGGCATGCGACCTTCGGCTAAATTACTTATGGAAGCGGGTCAGGTCGTGCTAGACCTAAAACCACTTTGATAACTTCTACTAACGGTTGGTAAATTATACATTTTACGAACTAATTTAATTTGGTTTTCATTTATTTAGCGCGTCAACGAAGAATTCGTCAACGAGGAATTCGCCATACAAGAATGATAGATAAAGAACGAGTGAAGATGTTGGTTTTGATTGCAGTCGTCCCAAGTTAGAAATGGCTTGTAACATTGGTTGGAGCTTTTGAATTTCTGTCCAGATTTGTCTTGGAGAACATAGGCAGTTCGGTTCGTTATTAGATATAAGAAATTTTGCATGTGTTTTGAATGTCGTAAAAATTTAATAAAAAGACTATCATATAAAAAGCACGAAAAGTTGCTATTATGTTTACGAACATATAAACTGTTAATTCTCAATTATTGTTGAACTGGTTTTACAAGCCGTAGAACGAAATTTTGTCAAGTTAGGTTTATATAATTACAAACTTTGTTCCATTTGAACCTCAGATAGATTTCAAGGTATATTTTCGAAGTCATACTTTTTTGTGTTGTAGCACAGTTGACAGATGTTGCCGTGAAAGCAGATGCTTCGTGCAGCTGTCATAAAATTTAAATTAAACATTCCTCAATCTTGTAATTAGCTCTTATTTACAGATAAATTATAAAATCTAAATATGAAAATTTAAATACACGCTGCGCAATAATTTAGAAACTGTAATCTACCTGAAAAGATCTGCTCAGGTTAGAAGCGTTAATTCAGTATATTGTGATTACAAATTATTTTAATCAAATGTTTAAAACAAGTTTATGTTTGAATAGCAGTCTTTTGCTTTAAAAAGCCAAATTCTCGACTTTGTTATAGATGTTATTGATGAATTTTTTTTACCTGTTAAAAAGTTTTGAAATTTTAAAAGAGAGTTTTTTTAGTAAACAATTAGTTGAACTTTGAGACTTTTATTTTGGTCAAATGCGATCAAATCTGATAACATAAAGGTAGAATATTTGAGTAATAATTTTGTGCCAATATCATATTTATATATACATTTTTTTATTTTTGATACTTTTATAGGACACAAATGGTGTTCTACATTTTTATTTATTTAATCTTTGTAATTTCTTACAGGAGCTGTGTCTTATTTTCATAAGACAGGTTTTTGTTAACGAAGGCGATCGTTTTATCTTTGGGTCTCCACGTCCGCCCTTAGAATTGTGCTTTGCTATTATCGTGATTATCTCAGGACTTAGTGGCGCCTATTTAACTTAGTTTAGCTTTGGTTTGCAAACAAAATTCGACTTGCCCCCCCCGCACTTCTTATTGCTCTACCCAGGAATAGACCCCTAGCTATGTCGGAAGATTTTTGTTTACTGGCGCCCATTAGAAAAATAAGTTTCACTAGCACCCACCATAATAAAAACTACAAAATTCGTATCACTGACATCCACGTGGGGCTAGCAGGAAAAAAATACGTATCGATGAAACATTTAAACTAAGTGTTCAGAGTCCTAACCGCTGCTTTTATCTCAACGGTCAACATCATCAACGTTAAAAACGAGACGTGGAACGTCTCCAGTATCATATTTTACTTCTCTTCCCAACATTCAGTAACTAATTTGTGACAATGGACTACAGCGTTATTCCAAATTTGTGGTGTTACCGTCGATAACGCTTCGTGCCACATAGACAAACAATTTTCTGTCGATTTGCCATTCCTGCCAATGTGGCGATTACAATAGTTTTTAGCAATACCCCAAATATTTTCTATAACATTAAAGTGACATTGATTAGGGGACAATTTTAATACTTTATGGCAATAGCGTTCTGCCAATTGATCATTCTTATATACCTTTTGTGGTTTATTTTTGAAAATTAACACATACTACTTTCCTACATCATGCTGTTTCTCACTTACGATTTATCTATTCTAAGTAGATCAACCTTGAATGAATTGCCATCATATGAAATTCTACATTCCTAAAGCAGGTCCTTACATGTGATTTTCCAATGCTCCACCCGAAGGTACTACATTGGCCAGAGAGTGAAATTTTTGCCGAACCCTTGCTGTTCCAAGCAAGGTAGGGATCTTTAACGTGCGTGACAACACTCACACACGGTACTTCCATTTTACCTCTCATCCGAAAGAGAGCGTAATTTTTGTGAAAAATGCTTGCCTAACATTTTTCAAGCGGACCGTATCGGGATTCGAAACCGCGACCTTGGGCGTAGTAGTCACACACATACCAACTACGCCACGGAGCCGCCCCTGAAGCCAGTCTGCAATGTCCTAGTTTTTCCAGCTGCTATTTGGAGTCTTATGTACGGTTGTACTGTAGTAAGAAGCGTTATCTAGAATAATTGCGGACGGTTCTTCCAACATTTTTAACAGTTGGTTTTCGGACCAGCGGAGAAAATTCGTTTCATTGATTTCCCCCGTGATAGGTACTACCGTTTGTAGATGATGAAAACACCAACTCACATTCGTCAATGAACCCACCCATTTTTGTTATTTGGATGCAATACTTTATATATCTACAAAATAAAATTAGCTTTTACCATTAACAAAGCATAAACAATAAACCTTTTTCCATTAACTTTAGTGTTTTTACGGTTTTCAAGTTGTCATCTTACCACGAACGACTTACAGTACCATTTTGAAACAACCATGTTTCATCTATACAAAACAAATTGATATATGTTCGCTTCCTTAATTTGCATATATGATTTTAAGAATTGCCCTCTTTTAAGGACAACATCGAGCATCTCCATGAGACCTCCCCGTGGATTATCTTTCTTCCACGTGAATCCGATATTGTGCAAAAGTGTACCTACAGATCTTTCACAACCATTAAAGATATCAACTTCCTTCAACTTACGCAATAGGGTAGAAACTAAGATATGTTCATCTGAAATCAAGGACTTTGATATTTAACCTAGTGATTTTTATCATACAATATTCACTTACAATTCTCGTACATTCTACAAATTACATTTCGAACTGCAGGTGCTGGATAATTATTCACTTCAGTGACAGGTGTGCGAACTCTTTGTTTATCAGGCATAAAGGGTTTGTTCGTTTTCATTGCTTGCGACACTGAATTACCTGTCGAAACATTAATTTTTAAAGCAGCTGCCACCCGCTACAAAAAAGAGAATACTGTTACGAACTATTGGCAACCTGTCAAACATGCTAGCTGCATAAACAAGGTATATTCTACAGGGGTCTCGAACTTTCCATGAAACACCAAAAGATGAGCAGACAAAGCAAAACAACATAACCTATTTTCACTAGGGCTGGGATTAATAAATGGATCAATCATTTTCGATAGTTCATTTTTTTTGTTGATTTTAATTATTAGTGACGCATCTTTGAACAAAGCTACATGCATTTAATTAGTTGATTTAAGATCGGTAATAATATGTACATATTTTAGGGTATTGTTAAATTACTGTACATGAAAAAATAAAACATGGATTTGAATATCCCTATTTTAATTGAACACTAATTTGATAAAGTAGTCGGCAACGTTGATTTTTTGACCAACTTAACGTGTGACATTTGTTAAAGATAGAAAAGGACATAAATATTGGTTTATGTTAATCACATCTATGACGTAAGTCGGATTTTAGATTGCTTGAACTATAGTATCCATTCCTCTGCAATAAACCACAGACGTTAAGGAAGCTTTGTGAAGCAGCAAAATTAATTTAATGGCACATTCCTTAGTAAAATATTAGTGAAGAGAACGCTTTATTATATATGCTAAACTTGTGCTAAGGCTTTCTTTATTATGTTTTCGAGGAGGTACTTTATCTTATATTAGTCTTTCTGTGCAAAATATTTCCAATGTTTCTTTAATTGGTAGAATTCTTTCGTTCAATGCGGGATTTATTGCCGCTCTAAATTAAAACAAGCTACATCACATTAAAGTAGGAGGTGCCCTCTACCTATGTACTAACTTAAAAATGCAGATTAAGTTTTATATTGCCAGTTTCCAATTATTGAGACCATGTACTAGTTTATTACTAATTTTACTTATATTGCGATGGGAACGAAAATAAACTTCAAAATTAATTATATTATACGCCCGACAACGCTATTGAAATTTATAGTTAATACAGAGAAAACTTGGAACATAAAAACTTTGAAATTGCTTAGACCGAACAAACATTGCGTTTTATCCGTTAGTGGCTCGTTAGCCGTTGTATATACTAATTCCCATAGTCGGGCACATTCAATGAAACGAGAAATGAGATATCCCGAATGTCGTAAATTCACCGTCGTTTTAGGGGATGATATGCTTGAAGAAAATTGGGTCAAATCTCTAGTAAACAAGAATGTATTCACATTATACTTATTGAATTTTGTTAGGAAACTTTTGCGGTGTTGGAAAAAAACTTACATGCTTTGAAGTTATATCGTATTTGGTATTTAAGTTAGGGGATACTTACAAAACTTAATGGTTCAAAATTTCAAGTTGCGGTTCACCCTTAATACGTCAAAACTTTGTTGAAGGGGATATTTTCTTACTGTCGACTGTTCCAGCAGTCCATTTTGGGTATGTTTGTAAGCATTTGCGCTTCTAAACATTCTTTCTCATTTTGTCTAAATTTCGTGTTTAGCTATCTCTAAGTGGAAAGTACTTAATTTATTCAGTTCTTTTTAGTTTAAAAAAACACAGTGGTCATGCTTTACTTAATAAATTGTAGTTTGTAGAGTACGCATAGGAATAAGTTTTGGAAAATTTATTTATAAAGTTGTAATTTTTATTATCGTATCTAATTTCACAACCTCTTTAATATGGTGATATATGAACTAGGAAAAAGAGCATCTTTTTAGATGTGCTTGAAAACTAGTTTTCATTAATAACTTCTCTAATTTGTGTACAGGTACAAGCATACCACTTTTTTGTATACTATCCATTATGACTCAAACATGTCTTTCGCAGTATTTCGATATTGTGCACAGCGTTTTAATTATTTTAGTATCCTAACTCTGTTACGTGTCATTTTGAAGGGTATTAAACCGATATTCAATTTTTATATGTAATTCCATCATAACTTTATGTATAAATTAAATGCCTTCTGAACATTTGCGTGACGTCATGTTGGTTATTGCTTGACTTTCAATGGCCGCGTACCGTTGTAAGCGTTAGCGAGGATCGTGTGATTGGCTAACTGCGAAAGAGATTGTAAATCTATGACAATTGGCATTTTCGGGAGTGGAAAAGTTTTCCAAACAGTGAAAGTACGCAGTTTCATCGGCATACTAAGGTGTAGAGCTGTTAAGACGAAGACATTTTTCTTACCCCTTTTTCTGTCTTAATCTTCTTATCTATCCCTAGGTCTTCTACAGGAGATACAAAGAAATTTGATGATAGGCATGGATCCCACCCTAAAGATTTTTGTAGAAGTTATTGGTTTTATAACCGTAAATACTTTATTGTGTTGCAAGCTGGAGTTATACGTCTCTATAACTGAGAACCGATCAGGAGAGTGACAAAGAATTAGTTGTTATTATAGAATCGAAAACCAGAGGAGAACGCACATACTGGCAGGATATTGGTCCATTGAGCAGCGCCCTGAACTCGTACTGGGTACAATGAGACTTTTCCTTGTAGATAGAGCATGGGATATAGGTGGAGAATGAAGTTAGATACGTGGGCATGCTCCGGGTGGTGCTTATAAAAACCGGGTGTCAAAGTCTTTAAAATATCTCTACATTTTATTTTATAATGTTCCATTCCAAGGTACGACACTGGCTAGGGAGCAAGCTTTTTTATCTGGAGATTTTGAATGTTTTCGAACCTTTTCTATTTTAAGCAAGATAGGGAACCATAATGTGCGTGACAACACACTCACACACATACACGCGGGACTTACATTTTGCTTCTCATCCGACAGACGGGGTATTTTTGTGAAGAATGCTCGCCTAACGTTCTTCAAGCGATCCGTGTCGACCCAGGACCTCGGGCCTAGTAATCACACGCGAACTAACTAAACCACAAAGCCGTCTTTTTGGATATCTACACAATGGGAAATTGGAAGGATATCTTGGCGTTAGGAAAACTCTGGAGAAAGTTCAAATAAGATATTACTAGCTTAGGTGCTATGAAGTATCAGCAGTGTGTACCGTTGGGAAATCGTAAGGCCTCAATTATGCAATACAACATAGGCAATACCTTCGAGAGAATGGCAATCAATATTGCCGATTCGTTCCCTGAGACCAACACCGGAAATAGGTACATCTGGCTAGAGACTAACTATTTTACGAAGTGGAACGAAGAGTATGCTACACCAAACCACATGGCTGCAACCGTAGCTGACGTTCTAGTGAAGGAATTGTTTTGCCGTTTTGGAGTTCCTATAGAGTTGCACACCGATCAGGGCAAAAGTTTTGAATCAGCGCTACTTCAAGGAAGTTGCCGGTTGCTTTGGATGATAGAGACCAAAACAACGCCATTACACCCACAATCAGATGATATGGTAGAGCATATGAACAGGTCCTTGGCCAATTACCTTTCCAAGATGGTTTCCATACATAAGAAATGCTGGAACCAATATTTATACCTATTTTCATTAGCCTATCGGTTCATGAGAGCACTGGACATATACCTGTATGTACTATGCTGGGGCGTGAGGTACGTTTACCATGTGACCTTGAATTTGAGTGTAAGTCAAGAGATGACATCACGGACCAGAGTAACGTCGCGAAGCTCAAGCGCAAGATGCATGGTAAGGTTAGAATTAATATCCACATAGCAAGCAATCGGATGTCGACCAGATACGACATCAAGGCGCAGACTTTTGGTTTTCAAGAGGGCGACCGCGTACGGTTATACAATCCTGAACGGAAGTATGGCATGTAGCCAGAATCGCAAGGATATTTGGAGGGTTCATACGATTCTGAATAGTATTAATAATGCAGTGTATCGAAAGGCAAGAACAATAGTGATGCACGTTAACCGGTTATCACTTCACGATTGCGATGACGCCAGTAATGTTAAAGGACAACAAGCAATAAACAAGCAGTCACACTTGTGACGATGCACAAAAGTATGGATCAAAGTATGGTTTGTTCATGTCTCTGTACAGCGGCATAAGCAAAGTGAGATTCGAAGTCGCGTAAGAAATTCAAGGTGATCTATTCGATGTGTTATCGTTATACTTACAGACACATTGTGTGGTGGCAGACATTGATATGCTTTGTGGACTTGCACGGGTGCTTAAAAATAACAATGATGAAGGGGATTAACTTTGCTGATAGTAACCAGGGGCTGGAAAGGCTGACATCAAGGTATCTATTACCTGGTAACCAAGCAATTTTCCTCTGGTGGATCAAATTACCAAGAGTTGTATAGGACGTTAGTGGACATCAAGGGCCAGATGATCAGATTTGGAGAGAAGAAGTTGGGTATACCCAAGATCGGTTGTGGGATCGATGGTTGGATAGGAGGGTAGTAACAAATATGCTAGAGATACTGTTCAGAAGGCCGAGGTGCAGATCTTAGTGCCGCCTGTCCTTACCGTCACAGGGACTGTTAACGCCCGTTTCACAATGACCTGAGACAGAACAGTTTTAAGAGGAGGACAGCGTATCAAAACGTCGCTTAGTTTACTCTTGATCAGGATAACACAGCTGAAGGTAAACGAGGCATCTGTACCCAAATGATAATTGATTGTCACCTTGCGGCCTGGCATCTTCAGATGGACAGATCCATCAGAAAATTAACACAAACCTTTTCTTTGACAAAAGATATCAGATTGTAGGTTAAAAATCCATTCTGACAGGTTTATTCAAATTAAATTGAAAACGCTAGTAATCGTTGACGGGCTTGCACAGTTCAAAAGTCAAAGCAAGTGCGATTTGGTTGCTGTGTGTATATAAAGTAGATAATTTCGATAGAAAGAGACACTGGTAGAACGGACTGGCATTAAAAATTATTAAACTGATATCCGCACCTTTAAAATATATTGTGTAATTTGTTGGTTTGTAGCCGACAGATTATACAACGGGGTGTTACCTACAAGCTATAAATTTAGGAGTACGTGTTCTTGGAGACAACATTTTAACATATTAAAAAAATTAGATTAAATATTTATATTGCAGCAAGTTTCGTTGCAACCTTTATGTTGCAGTAATTTTGATTTAATATAATATATTTTAAGGACCTATTGTTCGCACTAAATAGATAATAAACTTTCAAGCTATATTTGTACGTATTGTGGTTTGTGTAATATTCAGGCGCCAAAACACCTTATTATAAACATTAGTGTATCGTTTTAAGTACAATGGTAGAAGTTTCTTTTTACACTTGCGTTAAATACTACAGTTCTCCAGAAATGAATATTAATGGATATTTTGGGTGCTCTTAAAATCTTGAAAAGATACTCAGGTTCTTACAGAGTGTATGCAATTTAAGAATTACACTACAGGAGTACTAAAATTAGTCCTAATTAGTTCAAAAGTTAAAATCTTCGTTGATGCGTTAAGTTAGGAAGATTGATTAGTTATTGCTAAAGCAGCTGTTAGTTTTAACGGCGCTCGAGATACAATTGATATTTCAAGTATACGCCTGGTAATTAAATAAAAGCTATGAGGCATTGGTTGTGAACATCGTCCATCACTTAGGAATTGAGGTTCTTCTTTCATCAGTACAGCTTGGTAAAGTAGTCATTACGCTTATCGCTTATTCTGATTACTAAAGTAAGTTGATTTTATGGATACTAATATATGGTTTATGATCTGAATTGTTATAAATATGTTGGCACAGATGTAATACTTCATCACTTTGAAGTAGTGAATAATGTTTAGGTAGAGAAATTTAATTTTCAAGGTTTAGAAGTTTCATACTGCATTGATTATTAGATACATAGGGAATTATATTGTTAATCGGGGAAAAATTTTAGTTTTGACGAAACTAGCTGTTCTAATGAAAAAATTGTTTTTGAATAATTAAATTGTTTGTTGTTATAAAAATGCAATTTACGGAATGTCTGATGAAAGCAAGCGATTCTCTGGGGTGCCAATATAAAAAAAGAAGACTGAAAAAAGCAGAACCACAGAAACAAGCAGGAGCTATAGGTTCTTTCTTAATACGGAAAGACCAATCCCAAAGATCTAATATTCTTGACAACACCGAAGCACAAGTAACCCAACAACTACCTTTCTCGGAAGCATTCGATTCTTCAGTTGCTTCTACATCAGCAACGAAAACCAACAGTAGTCGCTCCTCAGCGGTTTTTAGTTCTAAATCTACACCCACACACCTTCAAAGAAAGAAATATTGGCTTCTAATTCAACTTCCTGGCATCATAGTTTGGAAGACTAAGAAAGAATATTTCTAGTATAAGTAGGTCCACCAAGTCCTCTGTATGATTAAGAAGGAAGCGACTCTCTGGGGTGCCAATATAAAAAAAAGACTGAAAAAAATCAGAACTACAGAAACAAGCTGGAGCTATAGATTCTTTCTTAATACGGAGTGACCAATCCCAAAAATCTAAAATTCTTGACAACACCGAAGCACAAGTAACCCAACAACTACCTTTGTCGAAAGCATTCAATTCGTCATTTGCTTCAACATCAGCAACGAAAACCAACACTAGTCGCTCCTCAACGGTTTTTAGTTCTAAATCTACACCCACACACCTTCAAAGAAAGAAATATTGGCTTCCAATTCAACTACCTGGCATCATAGCTTAGAAGACCAAGAAAGAATATTTGTAGTAAAAGTAAGTCCACCAAGTCCTCTGTATGACTAAGGGGTGGCAATATAAAAAAAGAAAGACTGAAAAAAAGCAGAACTACAGAAACAAGCTGGAGCTATAGATTCTTTCTTAATACTGAGTGACCAGTCCCAAAAATCTAAAATTCTTGACAACACCGAAGCACAAGTAACCCAACAACCACCTTTGTCGAAAGTATTCGATTCTTCAATTGTTTCTACATCAGCAACGAAAACCAGCAGTAGCCTCACCTCAACGATTTTTAGTTCTATTTCTACACCCACACACCTTCAAACTCTGAAAGAAAAATTGGCTTCCGATTCAACTACCTGGCATCATAGTTTGGAAGACCAAGAATAAATATTTCTAGTAAAATCAGGTTTACTAAGTCCTCTGTATGATTATGATTTTCCTTGTGACGATACAGGACACAGGTTTACTTCAAAAAACTACAAACGAAGTTTCAATAGCGGCGAATTAGTTCTAAAATATTGGCTTGTACTTTCCGAAACAAAAATATAGTCTTTGTTTTTATTGCAAAATGTTTAACGTACGTACATCTAATCTATCTAAAGAAGGTTACAATAACTAGAAACACATTTGTGACATTATAAAATCACATGAAACTTAAGAAAACAACTTAGACTCTGAAGTCATTTTAGACTATATTTGCACAGGCTCAGAGACTCGCAAATTCCTAAATAAACCATCGGACGTCAGTTTTAATGCTTATCGTATCTATCATCAAAGTGTTGGTAGAAGGTTGCTTAGCGTTCCAGGGTAAATCGGATAAACTATACAAACATAATAATGGCAATTTTTTTTTTAATTAATTCAAATTCTTGCGGAAATTGATCCTATTTTGGAAGAAAACCTCCGCAGAGTTTTACAAAAAAAGGAAAGTTCAGCAACTTACTTAAGCAAAACTATTCAGATCGAATTGATTAGTTTAATATCAGAACAAATTAAATGTCATATTATTAAAGTGGCTAAAAAGTCGACAGATTATACAATTATCTTAAAGTGCACTCCCGATGCTAGCAAAATTGAGCAAATGACCAAGATAATTAAATATGTTTTGATCAATCAAACCGATTACAACTCAAAAATAGATGTTATAATCAGGAAGAGTTTTCTTGGATTTTTTCCAATTTAAAAATCTACAGGCTTGATATTAACTGAAGTTCTGCAGGCAAAACTAAATAAATTGGGATTACGTCTAAGAGCATTTGGGGGTAAGGGTATGACAGTGGGTCTAATATGGAAGGTATTCAAACTAGAATAAGAAATTTAAATTCTTATGCATTTTATGTCTCGTGCAGCAGTAATTCGTTAAATATTATAGTGAATGACATGGCAAAATTTACATTAAAGGTAGGAAACTTTTTTAACATTGTTCAAAGATTTACGTTTTTTGTCTCACCTTTGCGATGGTCTATCCATTTCAAACATATAGTTGGCTAAACATTAAAACCGCTATGTGACACAAGGTGGGAAAGTCGAATAGATGCAATTAAATTATGAAATTATCAAATTGGCCATATGATGCGTCGTTGAGCATATCTGAAGATCCCGATATGGATGTTTATGCACGACCAATTTAAAATTTAAATTATTCTGCTCGATCGTTAATTGGTATAACACTTTGAGCAGAATTAATTCTATTAGTAAATTAATGCAAATTAATGACATTGATTTAGGTTCTGTATTGCATTTATTAAAAGCCATAAACGATTTTTTTTCAAAATTCTTGCTCAGACGAATTTTTTAACCAAGTGCTTGCAAGTAGTAGGATTAGGGGATCCTGGGACAGCGCCACCACCACGGCGCCACTAATTGTTTTCTAATGGGTTTTTCATTAAAAACCCATTAGCAATAACCGTTTTAAATTTAGTTTCTCATTAAAAACTCATTAGTACTAATCGCTTTTTAATGGGTTTTCTCATTAAAAACTTATTAACACTAATCGCCTTTTAAATTGAAAAACTCATTAACACTAATCGCTTTTTAATGGGAAAACTGACTAACAATGTTATCATTTTTCCTTACGTCACCTCTATCATTACCGCCACCGCCGACGCTGCCACCACAATCTAACCTAGATTAAACCCTTGGAATTATTTTAATCGCACCACCGAAGGGCGTGATTTCCTCCTTGCTCTCTCCTTGCTCGGACGCATACAGTACATTGACAACGCCACTACAAGCCGCATGTTAGACAGGAGCCATCCTAATCACTTTTACACTGGGTGATCTGTTAATTGGACTCGAACCCGAATTTCCCGGGCAATATAATTACGTTAGAATTTTTAAAATCGGACGATCCTTTACAAAGTTACACCCTGTTAAAGCCTCGTAGCTCAAGTTTTTGCTCTTTAACTTCATATCTAACCTAGGTAGGAGTTTTCTTCGACTAACCACGTTAGCCTGATCTATAACTTTCTGAAAAATCTAACCCTGTTTGAATTTTTAAAATCGAAGTGTTCCTTACAAGGTTATACCCTGTTAAAGTCTCGTACCTTTAAATTTACAGTTTATTTAATTTTAGCTCGATTTTTAAATCCTTTTTGGTCACCCGAGATATACGCTTCGATTTTAAAAATTTAAACAGAGTTAGATTGTACAGAAAATTCTAGATCAGTCTAAAGTGGTTAACCGAAGTAATGTGAAATCAAAGAGCAAAAATTTAGGTTACTAGACCTTAACAGGGTGTAACTTTGTAAAGAATAGTCCGATTTTAAAATTCCTAACGGGGATAGATTGCCCGAAAAATTAGGGTTCAGGTCCAATTAATATATCACCCAGTGTAACAGTGGTTTGGATGGCGCGTGTGACGTTGTGAGTGTGCAATGAGTTGCGAACATTTAAGTGGCGGCGGCGTTGTCCATGCATCACGGGTTGTCTAGCATGCAGGTGGTAGTGGCGTTGTCAATGTACTGTAGGCGTCCGAGCAAGGAGGAAATCCCTTTCTTCGGTGATGCGATTTAAAAAATTCCAAGGGTTTAACCTAGGTTAGATTATGGTGACGACGGCGCCGGTGGCGGTAATGACAGATGTGACGTAAAGAAAATTGATAACATCATTAATAAGTTTTCCCATTAAAAAGCGATTAGTGTTAATTAGTTTTTAATGAGAAAATCCATTAAAAAGCGAATAGTGCTAATGGGTGTTTAATGAAAAAACTCATTAAAAAACGACTAATCCTAATGGGTTTTTAATGAGAAATCCATTAAAAAATGATTAGTGACTGCGGCGGCGGTGCCAGGATCCACCAATCCTACTAGTCTTGCAGATGCCAAAAAATTAATCAATGAAGTTGAATTACATGCAAGTTTTAGTATTACACCTAGATATCGAGTAAGGTTTAAAAAAACAGTTTGATTCTGAAAATTGAGATGCACCCTTAGTAGATCCCAGAGAAAAATATAAAATTAATTTTTTTTCATATCACATACACTACATTCAACTTACTAAACATTAGTGTTATATATCTGTGCTGCAATTAGTTATTTTTGTTGTTACTGTAAAACATAAACCCAATCATGACTGTATAGAAATCAACCGTTATATTTTAGAAACGTTGACCTGTTGTGGCTCACTTAGTTAAAGGAATAAAACACAACTACACAGCGACTGAACGTTTATTTGCAAACATGTATTTGAATAAGTAAGGTAATATTGTACATTAATTAACTGAATAACATTTCATCTTACGATAACATTAGTTCGCGTTGCAGCGCGTAAATCTACTCCACGACTGGTCTAGTAACCCCACACAAAAACCCCACATTTTACACTTGTATTCAGCGTCTTAAGCTAGAAAGCGGTTAACCTTGACATAACCGTTACGCAGCTGCTTATTACAGGGTGAATATCTTTCGGTTAGAAATTGGAATGTGAAGGGTAAACCAAAGCTCTGAGTTATAGATGTGTGCCTTGACATTAATTCAAAATAATCTTAACATAACCCCCTCTTGTAAGGACAAGCCATTCAAAACCATAACTATGCCTAGGAAGAAGATTTTTTAAGCAACGGGCGAATTTTAACCAATGCCTTGTAATAATCCCCATTTACAGTACGGAGGTTTGCTACTCTGATAATCTTGTCCTTGTTTGGTATTAAGTGAAGAACGCGGCCAAGTTGCCATTTTAGGGATGGAAGGTGATCGTCTTTAATTAACACGAGATCACCAATCTGAAGTTTATTGGCATGATGGCGCCATTTTACTCTTACTTGTAATTCGCCGATATATTTTTTCGACCATCGTGACCAAAATCGCTGGTAGACTTGTTGAACGTATTGAAAGTGGGATAAGCGATTTACAGGAAGTTGGTCTAAGTCGTAATCTATTATTGCAGTGTTTTCGACCAATAAAAAAAATGCGCCGGTGTTAGTGCTTTTAGATCGCCGGGGTCGGATGAGAGCGGAGTCAGAGGACGTGACATACAAATACCCTCGATCTGCGACAGCAATGTAGCATACTGTTCAAACGTAAAAGATTGATTATCGATGATTCGCTTTAGGTGAGCCTTGGTCGACTTAACTCCCGCCTCCCAAAGTTCCCCAAAGTGAGGTGCATAAGCCGGGATAAACTGCCAGTTGATGCCTTCGGAGGCCAAGGTACGGTAAATTTCCGATTCATTTTTAGACAAAAAATTAGTGATTGTCTTTAATTCGGACCGGGTACCTACAAAAGGGCGCCCATTATCAGAATAAACACACGCGGGTTTGCCACGACGGGAGGAAAACCTGCGCAAGCTGGCTAAGAAAGCTTCGGAGGTAAGATCCGTAACTAGCTCAATGTGAACAGCCTTAACTACAAAACACACAAAGAGAGCAATATAACACTTCATAAGTTTCTGATATCGGCCAAAGTTGCCCCTATATAAAAAAGAACCTGCATAGTCGACGCCCACAACTGAGAATGGTGGGGCCGGACTGACCCTAGATTTAGGGAAGGGTGCCATCATAGGATTTAATGGTTGTGGGTTTGTGCGGAAGCAAACGACGCATTCACGTACAGTTTTACGAGCAAGATTCCTGGCGGCAATTGCCCAGAAAGTGCCTCTCACAGAGGCTAAAAGTAATTGGGGCCCGGTATGACAAAGAGCTTCATGTTCGTGTCGGAAAACGAGTTTTGTTAGATTATGCTGATTGGGTAATACTAAGGGACGTTTCTTATGTTCCGAGAATTCAGAATACTGGAGACGACCACCTACCCTTAATAAACCTTCGTTATCTAGAAAAGGATTTAAGTTTAGGATTTTGCTATTTTTAGGAACAACCTTAAGCTTGTTTAAAGATTTTATTTCATCTAAATAGTGCTCTTTTTGTACCATTTTTGACTAACTGTTTAATGGAGGATTCTAACTACCCTTTCGATAACTCCCCGCCTAGCCTGTTTTGAGGACCATTAAAAGAGAATAATATGCGATGACACGTTTTAGTCTGATTAAAGAAGAAAAGCCTTCCATATAACTTGAAGTTACATTATTTGCTGCAAATAGAACAGAATTTATTCGGACCTTTAGTTCAGGTAGAGTACTTATAATTCCAATTTGTGACTCGGGCCATTGGTGTTCTGGCTGTTGCAGCCATGAGGGGCCGTTCCACCAGAGCAAGTTTCTTTGTAATAATTTAGGCGACTCTCCCCTGGATAAAATATCAGCAGGGTTGTCTTTGCTTCTAACGTGTTGCCAAGCCGAAATGTCAGTGAGTGATTGAATAGAAGACACCCGATTAGCAACAAAAATCTGTAAGAGCTTAGGGCTAGTATTCAACCAATGTAACACTACAGAGGAATCCGATCACAATTTGTAAGTGTCAATGGATATGGTTAGTAATTGTCGCACCTTATTGATCAGCTGGGCTAGCATTAGAGTCGCGCATAACTCTAGCGTAGGGATAGTTAGAGCACATAATAGGTGCGTGGTTATGTTGTTGAACGCATCAAGGCTACGTACGTAGACGCAAGCACCATACGCTTCTTGGGATGCATCAGTAAAACCGTGTATCTCTATCCTTATTGGTTTATTTAAACAAACGTACCGTGGAATGACAAATTCATCTAAAATGAGTAATTGGCTTCTGAGCTCTTGCCACTTAGTATAGGTACAAAAAGGGATCGATTCGTCCCAAGATAGCTTCTCAAGCCATAGTTGTTGCAACAATATTTTTGCCGTTACAATGCAAGGGTTTATGAGGCCTAAAGCGTCAAATATCAAAGCTATGTCGGATAGTATAGTTCTCTTAGATACGAATTTATTGTCCGAAGGAGCCTTAATTAGAAATTGCAAGGAATCTCTTTTGCAGTCCCAAAAAGCTCCAAGCGCAGAAATACTTTTGCTTTTCCCAAAAAAAAGTTTAATATTGTTATCGCCAAATTCCTGCTCTTGCCACACGAAAGTACAATTTGAAATCCATTTACTAAGCGGAAATCCAGCGACTTGGAGTATTTCCTTGACTTGACTGACGGTAGAAGCTAACTTAGAAGCACATGAACCAGTGGCAAACATATCGTCCATGTAAAAATTGTTCAAGATGACCTGCAAAGCATCTGGATATTTCTGTTTATTCTGCTCGCCTAGAAATTGCAAACAACGAGTAGCTAAATAGCTGGCCGAGGTGGTGCCGTATGTTACGGTATTTAACTGATACGTGGCTATGGGTTCAATGGGGTTATTTCGCCAAACGATTTGTTGGAGTTGCCTTTGACTGGGATGGACAAGTATTTGTCGATACATTTTAGAAATATCTGCCCCTATTATAAAGGGGTCTTGACGGAAACGTAGTAAATGTCAAAAAATGTCATCTTGTACCGTAAGCCTGGTCATTTGAAGACCCATCAAAAACAACGCGGAGGCGCGTAGTTGCACTCTTTTCGTTGAGTACCCCATGGTGTGGAAAAAAATAATTTGGTTGAAATGAGTTATTTTCAACGACCTTGGTCATATGCCCCAAAGCTTCGTATTCAGCCGTATAATACTTTGTTTCTGGCTTGCGATCAAATCTGCGTTCGAGTGCAAGCAGGCGTTTTATAGCTATATTTTTTAAACCCTAAATCCAGAGGAGATCTTTTAAGAGGAATAGTAACTACCAGACGCCTTTCAGGAGTAGTAGTTGTAGTTTTAGTAAATATTGACTCGCACTCCGTTTCCTCTATAGACAGGGAACGCTGATCGTCATTAATTTTTTCAATAGCCCAAAACCTTTCCAGTTGATTTTGCGCATCTAGGGTTTCAACAAAATTGCACATATAGGCTTGTTTCTGAAAGTTGAAAGGCATGGAGCCACACACAACCCAACCCAATTTGGTTTTTGCAAATTTGGGCCATTAGGCCTCAATAAATGTTAGCCTATGCACAGCAATTGCCAGAAAATTCCAGCACCTAGTAATAAATCCACTGTACCCGGTTTATAGAAATTTGGATTCGCCAGACGTATATGTGGGGTATTTTTATGTTGGCGACCTCGATTTTCATAGTTAGAAGATTAGCACCAATCTTGTCAAAAACAAAAAAAAAGGCAAGGATGCTTGGAATTTAAAATAAATGCTCTCTATTTTAATATCACATCTATACTGAAGATTCGATGCAACTTGATTGATACCCACAATTGATGCTGCAATGTTAATGAGAGATAAATTTAACCCTTTGCAAAGTTCACTGGTCACGAATTTTGACTGTGACCCTGAATCAAGAACAGCTCTACAAACATTAGGCGTTCCGCAAGAATCATATATTTGTACCGTGACAATTGAAAGTAAAACCCCGGTGGGTGCCAACGGTACACTGCTCGATAGGACTACTCCTTGATTTTGAGCAGGTGTAGATGGCACTACTGGACCACTTTCGCCAGAGGTTGGCGCTGCGGGCCCGCTAGGACATGAAGCAGAGTTAGATGGTGATTGCTCAAAATATAATAAGGTATTATGCCGAAGGTTGTTGCATTTTTTACATTTGCCAGAATTCTTACATTTTTTAAGAGTATGGCCAAAGCGCAAGCAATTTACGCATAGTTGGCGTTGTTTAATTTCATTGTAGCGATTTTTTGAAGAAAGAGCTAGGAATTTAGTACACGTATAGACTGTGTGATTTGCCCGGCAAAAGCCACAAGAGTTTTATACTGTCGCATTGACAAGAAAAGAATTGTAGCCGCTCCGAGAATGCTTATTTGGAGTCTTCGTTGTGGATTCTGGGTCCAATGATTCCAGAAAATCGGCCTTTGATTTTAGAAAACTATGTAGATCCTCTAACATCGCGAGTTCATCTGTTGGCTTTTGTTATTCCCAGTCTCTAAGGGTAACCCTATCCAACTTTCCACTGACAATAAAAATGATAAGAGTATCCCAAGAATCTACAGGCTGTTGCAAGCTTTTCAAAGCCCTCAAATGTTTGAAAAGACTGTCTACAAAGGTATGCAATATAGCAGCAGATTCCTTGGACATTGTAGGTAAATTATAAATTGCCTTCACGTAATTTTGTATTAAAAGAGCATTGTTGTCAAATCTTTCGCACAGAGCGTTCCATGCGATCTCATACGTGGCTGCAGAAAATTCGAGCTATTGTATAATCTTTATGGCTGGACCCTGAAGGGACGCTCTCAGTTACGATATTTTTGGATTGGCTGAATGTCGCTGTTATGGATTAACGACTTGAACATGTCTTTGAACTCTAACCAGAGGTCATACGAACCGTTAAAGACTGGTAGATTTATTTGTGGAAGCTTTATGGCACTAGATTGATTTTGGGTAGCACTATTATCAGGCTGTCCTGAAATGGAACCAGCCACAGACTCCACCCCATCGCCTTCCTTATCAACCCCTTTGCAATAGCCATAATTTTATAATAAGTATTTTCAAACGATTCCTTTTCCCAAAGTTGAGTATCAAAATCTAAGCCCAATACCTCGATTTCTGATTGAACTGTTTCGAAATCATCAATAACGTGTTTATTTTAAAGGGCAGTAAGTATTTATCTTGGCCAGAGCGGAATAAAAACTAGATCGGCCTCTATACTAATGCATGAAGTTGCGAATTCCTGGAATAACTAAGATAAGTGCATTTTAAAGTATATATTGGTTGCAAGGAGCTGATTTAAAAGGGATACTTTTAGGGATGGTGAATTAAACTGCCTGAACGGTGTTATATTTATCTTTGTGTTACATTATACATTAGAAGATACGATAAACATTCGTTATACAAGGTGAATCATATTGAACTTTCCGATTTCAAAGAAATGCGTAATAAAAACAAAGCAAAATGCAATAAAAATTATTTTTTTATTTGAAAGAACATAAAATGCAGTTATATTTTATTATGATTTGAAAATGATATCTTTTAAATGTCTACTTCCATTGTCCAAACACTGACGGAGCCTTTCCTGGAAGTTTTCCATGACTCCGTGAATCATATTCAGAGGAATAGCATTAATTTCTTCATTGATGGCAGCCTTCAGTTCTTCGATAGTTCAGGGACGATGCGTGTACACCCTTTCCTTGAGGTAACCCCAAGGAAAAAAATTCGCATAGAGTTAAATCAGGTGATCGGATGGGGGGGGGCACCCAATGGCACCTCGCAAAGACATAAGACGACCGGGAAACATTTGCCTTAGAAGTTCCATTGAACGATGAGATGTATGGGCTGTAGCACCATTGTTGGAACCAAATGTTTTGATTTTCATGGTCTTGCAATAACTCGTCTACTTTTGGTTTCAAAAAAATTTTAATCATGTGACAATACCGAGCAGAAGTCACTATTACAACTTCACCATTTTTTTCGAAAAAGTAGGGACCCCATACACCAAAATCTCCATCAGCGCACCACACTGTTACTCAAGGGCTGTGGAGTGGTCGTTGGTAAAGTTTCCGTGGGTTATTCTCTGTCCAAATTTTGTTTATTAACGGTTCCGGCCAGGTGAAAATGGGCCTTATCACTAAAGATCAAAACAGCAGTACGAGGAATACTCTGCAGAATGTCACGGCACGAATTTATTCGTGTGTCAAAGTCTCTGTCGCTTAACTCTTGCAGTAACTGCATCTTCTATGGGTGCAGTTGAAAGTCTCTATGGAGGATTCTTCTGACACTACTGGCAGATAATTCCAGTAAAGCAGCGTGTTTACGAACAAATCGCGGGGGGGGGGCTGTTGAATTAAAGCCCGTACTCTATCCACGTTTTCTGCTGACGTTGAAGTCCCAGTTCGACCTTCTGGTTTTCTTTTTAATGCCGAATATGTCGCTCTAAAATTAGTTACTCGATTTCTAATTGTTGGTCCAGTGGGGATGGGATTGTGACGACCAAGAGCAAAGTGTACACGAAGCGCACGCTGTGTTGTGATCACTTATTCACCATTTCGAATAAACTCTTCCACCATGAACGCTCGATGTTGACCCGACCAAGCCATTGCTCACACTGAAAACTGAATGTCATGGCGCGTTTGATGACGTCATCCCCACCCTTCCAATCACTCAAGTGTTCGGGCAATGACCTTGTAAAATCGGAAAGTTCAGTATGATTCACCCAGTACAATGCAAGATGTGCAAGTGTGCGTTGGCGTGTGCAGGTACGCTTACGTATGTGTGAACGTGTGCTTGTGCTTGTGCATCTGCGTCTACATGTGCCTGTTTGTACACGGGGACGCGTATTTCTTAGAATGCTTGTGCATGTACTCTACATATAAATTAATATTATCCCTATTTTTTCTTTCACCTGAAGATACTCACGTATTTATTTTAAACAGGGCTACAGTCCGCTCTTTTTATTGTGGTTTTTCAGGAAGACGTTAATACGAAACGTTCAGAATACTTAAGTACCAATATTTCAGATAAAAATAAACCAAAAACATCTTTGGCTAATGTTTTATAAAACTGCTTCTGTTATATATCTTAAGCGCCCTGAAAATTCTATGCTCGGATAATTGATTATAATTGAAACGTTTTTGTGCCAGCTGTACTAACTGATAAGGTGTTGTAAATTAATAATGCTTTAAAGAAACACGTACTTAACGCGGGTTTTATGTATGCCTTTAAATTTTAATTTTTATTATGCAACAATGGTAACTCAAACAAAAGCAATTTCTTCAAAGTTAATTAGTTTAGAAAATGTTTACGACTTATTTCACAATATAAAAATATTCCAACACCTTTTTCGTCCAGGTGACGTATGTGTTCAGTTTATGGCCAACTTCAATGTTAATTTTTAAATTCGTGAAAAATTGTCTAAAGATAAAGACATCTAAGAAACTCGCCATGACAAAATCGACGCAATATATTATTTTGTGAAAAGTCTTAAGTGGAAAACACTCATTCGTTTCTCGCAATTCTTTTCCCGTTTCTTTGTTAAAGACTGCATAGTTTTTCGCTTAGAATTTCTACACGTAGGTTTTTATTTACGTTCAAATGCTAGGTGGGAATGTGATAAAGCATAAAGTAGAAGCTTTATGTAGGTTTTGAAACGAAATAGGTGAACAAAAGCAAAGTCGTGAGACCGTGAATTGTTTCTGCAAGTACTTAGTGCCAGCAGATGCGGGCCGTTAAAGTTTGACTTGATAAAAATCCTTATTTAGTTCTTGTCCTTATTCGGATTTATATTTTTTCTCGTAGGGACAAAAAGGAAATTTATTTCAATCGGAAGAACAACTGGGGCACAACCACTTAGAAAAGAAAATTGCATCGAGTAAACCATGCTTGAAAAAGCAGGTGTTTTCTCGCACGGTTTAAATTGCTATATATAGAAACTTTAATAAAAGGAAATTAAACTCGGAATTAATTTTGAAATTACCCGGAGGATTTCATTATTAGAAAACTGTATTTACGTTATTGGTGTGAAATCCGTTTGAGATGATTAGGTTAACAAGTAGCATTAATGGAATGATTTAAACCATTGTTTGTTGCTTTTCCGTATATGATGAACCAACGTAAGCAAGTGAAAATTTTTAAACACTTAATGGCGAATTTATTTGTAGAGAACACTTAATGAAGTATTTCAGTTACATCAGTATAAATATGTAAATGAAAATCTCATTAAATTCAATACCAGAGCCCAGTGTATAATTTCTTTTATACCAGTGCTTACTTAGAACGATTATCAGTAGTTTTAGCAATATAGTTCTAGCTGACAATAGCAGTAATTGTAATTTTTGAGTTTCAAAAATATGTTCATATACAATTGTAGTCAATGTACCGTAACACATTATTTTGCATAAGGCAAATTGCCATGTTCCAGATAAGTAAACCAATCAGTTTTACTTTAGTTATTTTTCTCTTACCTAAATTTATTCTATACAACGCATCTGAATGTGCCTTAATATAAATAAATTTTTGTCCTCAAAATCAACTTCTGTTATATTTAACAATTGAATATATCAAATTTAAATTTTAAATAACATAAATCGTTTATAATTTGTCTAAAGTAAGTGTTGCTTTAAATTCATTAGCAGTGATGTTATACCTACATAATGTGTATGGATTTGAAATGTCAATTCAGTTTATTACTTCAGTTTTATTGGTCCCCTCTTTTTTTGTCTTTGCTTTCACATGCCCGCTGACTGACTGATTGATTTTGTTCATTCGGTTTTTTTTTTAGTTTATAATGATTCTGCAAAATCTTGGCTTTTCTAATTTACTGAACATGAGGTCGTTTAAGGACTGCGTTTTGATAAATGTGATTATTAGTTTCTTACAAAATAAGTTTATAGAAATTCCTAGAAAGACGTTTCTACAAGCATTGCTGAAATGAACTTATTTCCAGTATAAAAATGGTGAAATGCAAATGCATTTAATTTCTATTTTATGGTTGAACCACGCTAGTATTTTAAATCTAATATTGTTATGTATCGGGGTTCTGAGGTACTACGTTTTATTAGATTTTCCGTTGCTTTCGATTGAGCACTTGATTTGGTTTTACCTATGGTTCTAGTTTAAGGTGCCGGCAGAAATATTTGTTATATATTTAATTTAAGTATGTAAATAAATTTCTTGGGACAATTACCTGAACAGAAGTGTTTCTTTGATTTGGAATGCATCCTGGAAGTAATGTTCCTTTACTTTTAACCACATGCGGATGTGAGGTCCTGTTGGTCATGAATTTGTTTCCTGAAGGAGCCGCGAATTTAACTAGTTTATATTTATTTGGCTAAAAGACTTCGTTACTTCGTTACTTGAGCAATAAAAGAGAAGTAGAAAGGGGTAACACTTGTTACCTAATGGTTACTTCATACGCAGGCATGTTTCATTTTTGTTTTTGACTATGCGCACATGTTGAAAGTGATAAAATATTTTCTTTTGATATAAACAATTAAATTATACAGTTATTTAAAAAATCAATAAGACAGAGCTAATTGAGCTACGTTTAGATAACCTTATAAATATTTGTAAAAATTTTTAATGTCAAGTTTAAACAATGTAGGACAAAGGTACCATGAAATTTTTCCTTAAGTACTACCGTAATTACTATCTATTTTGTTTGAATAATTTTGGAATGATACAAATATTTGGATTATTTTTGCTTAATGTCCATTTAAAGTATTTACCGCAATTTATTGTAAAGACTTATTTCTAAAAGCGACAACATATGCTTCCATAGTGGTAAAAAATTACAATAGCTTATAAATTATACCGTTTCGAATAGACCGGCACCTTGAAGAAGTTCTAGATTACTGGAACAGATAGAATGGCTTCCGCATTCCAGTGATCAAAAGAGCCTGGTTACAAGTCCCACGAAAGTAGTAGGGTATTTAGTAAGAAACTAGACAGGTCCACGAGAGAGGTCAGTAGCTTTATCGGTACTTAGAGTGCCAAAAACCACAGGGGTTGGTGTGGCATTCTAAGACACACTACTGCGATGTGGAAGGCAACGAGAAATCACCACATTACCTCCCAAGTACACAGCGTACTTAAATTGTAAATATCATGAAGGCATCCTCTGGCGGGAGGAGACTACTTCGGAGGATGTGATCGGAATGTTTAAAAGAAGTGCAGCTAAAGAACTTGAAAATTGAAATGGATAGGTTTGCACTAGACACAGTAGGGATTAGCAAATTTGGCTCGGCAGAGGCGTGTGATTTTTGGACTGGAGGTAGAGTAATTCATACAGGATCAAAGGAAAAAAATTCGGGTGTGGGGATAGTTATGCGAAAAAGCTAGGACAACGTGTAGGATACTACTTACAAAACAACGAAAGAGAACTTATGGTTATATTAGAGTCTAAACCGGTAAATACAGTAATAATACAAGTATACATGCCCATCTCTGGCTACAGTGAGAAAGAGGCAGAAGCGATCTACAAAGATATGGAAGACATACTAAAATTCGGAAGAGGACATGAAAATTTAATAATTACGGGGGATTTTAATGCAGTGGTAGGTGAAGGTGGGGAAGGAGCAGTTGTAGGTTTACTTGGTTTAGGCACGAGAGACGACGGGGAAAATAGGCTGATAGAATTTTGCAACAAGAACAATTTAACCATTACAAACACATTATTTAAACGTCATACTAGAAGATGATACACGGGGAAGATGTCAGGAGATATAGGAAAATATTAAATAGATTACATTTTTGTTAGACAACGGTTTAGGAACCAAGTAAAAGACTGGAAGCTATCTAGAAGTAGATATAGACATTGACCAAAACATCTTAATTATGAAAGTCACCCTTAGATTTAAAAACTTCAAGAAAAGAAACGGAAAAGAGCATTTTGACATTAAAAAGCTAATAGATAAAGATATCCACGAAAGATTTGAAAAAAAGTCAAATAAATTGCTAAAAGATATCGGGAAAATTTTTTATACTATAGAAGTAGAAACAGAATAGAATAACATTGAATCCAGCTTAGACATGGCGGCCAGAGATATTCTGGGGTATACACAAAAAGAAAATAAAAAACCTTGGATAACAAAGTATATTCTGAATTTAATAGAAGAACGACCAAAGTACAAAAATCGATCAGACGAAACAGGTAAACAGAGACACAAAGCCATAAAATGGGAAATTATTTGCAAATGCAGGAAAGCTAATAATCAATGGATTGATGAAAAGTGCAAAGTACAAACTAAGATGGAAATGAGAAAGACAGATGAAGCATACAAACTAATTAAACTGAATTTTAGGGATATAAAACAGTACAGCAAAAATATAAGGGACGCGGAAAGAAACGTCATTATAGAAAATGTGGAGAAAGTGAATAGATGGCAAGAATATATAGGGAATTTATATGCAGGAGAAGAAATAACAGCATTAGAACAGGAAATAGACATTAAAAACCATACCTTGAGATTATTTTATACTTAGAGGTAATGGTAAGGCGCTGTGAACAGATAATGTGTAAGTTGAAACTTTAAAAACTGCTGGACAAACAGTAGCAGAACGTTTCTTCCAACTTGTAAGCTATATGTATGAGACAGGCGAGATAACCAAAGGTTTCAAACGTAACATCATAGCCACTATACCAAAAGAGAGAGATGCAAAATTTTTCGAACAATCAGTTTGACAGCACCTGTGTCAAAAGTATTCACTAAGATTGTACAACGACGAATGGAAATGAAGAAATACTAAGAGAAGATTAGTTTGAAGTTAGGCGATACATAGGAACACGGGAGGCTATTATAGCGCGGAGGATAGAAATGGACAAAACAATATAAGAAGGGGAAAGCGTCTATATGGGGTTTGTAGTGAAACGGCTTTTGCTTTACAAAAGGCCTCACGTTGTGAGCCACTGAAACGACTTTTACCTTACAAAAGCCTCATGTTGTGAGCCACTGAAACTAAATACTAATAAGTAGATCAATAAGGAACAATGCACGCTTAGCGCATTATTCTTGTAATTCAATGCAAATAATTATTACTGAAAATAAAAATGTTACACTAGATCTGGAAAAAGCATTCGACAATGTAAAATCGAAAAAAAGGTTCGAATAACTCAAAAAGTTGGAATGAGTTTTGGGGATAGACGGATAGTACGTAGCTTATACAAAGAACAAACAGCGATATAGATTTAGAGCAGGAATGTAGAAAAGTAAATATTAGGAAAGGGGTGAGGCAGGGATGTGCCCTAGCCCCATTAATTTTTGACTTGTACATAGAAGTGGCAATGATTACTATCAAATGCTGAAAGTCATTTGGAATGTTTATAAAGGGTCAAAATGTTGATATGCTTAGATTTGCAAATAAATTAAAAACTAGAATACAAATAGGTAGCGAGAACTTACAAGAGATTAAGGATTTCTGCTACCTAGGAAGCCAAATAGCGCAAGAAGGAAAAAGCGCAAAAGATATAAGCATAGATTAGCAAATGGTCCTGCTACATTTAGCAAGAAAAAGCAACTATTCTGTTCAAAGAAGACCAACATAGAAACAAGGAAAAGGTTGCATAAAACATATGTGTGGAGCACAGCACTGTACGGCTGTAAAACCTGAACAGTAGGAAGAGCGAACAGGAAAAAGATAGCAACCTTTGAAATGTGGTGCTACAGACGTATGATGATGATATCATAGATAGACAAAGTTAAGAACAAGGAGGTACTAGAAATGGTAGGGACAGAAAGAAGTATGTGGGAAACAGTAAAAAATAGGATAAGATGATAGGCCACATACTAGGGCATAAGGAAATAATGCGGAATATATTAGAAGCAGGGATAGGAAAAAGGCAGGTAAAGGTAGACTTAGATTAGACTATTGCACACAGATAGTGAATGATTTGGCTATCGGAATTTTAGGGAAATATGCAGGCTTAACCGGAATAGAAATCAATGGAGGTACGCGTCCAACCAGTTGGAACATCTAATGACGAAAAAAATAACTGATGATTACTATAAGCAACTACAGGTATATGATTTGCAATACTCTCAACTAATGTTAATTCTGCAAAAGAATTTACTGGAAAACTATTAATTCAGCAAATGTCTAAGTGTTGGGGCATCCTTGGCACCCACTGGCTGCTTAACCCCCTTCACATACCACTGCATCTTGGTGAAATAAGACATATAATTAGAAAACAATAGAAGGGGAACCGAGCTAAATCTATGCTGTGGGAATTTCAGGCAACGATGTAGGCTAGCTCAGAATAGAAATAAGTATAGACGCGCGTCCAACCAGTTTTAAGACGGAAAACTTAATGACAAAAAAATAATTGCGCCTAAATCTGATGATTAATTTAAACAACTGCATGTGTTGGTTTTAAATATTTTGAAATAATGTTGATTATGCGAATGGATATATTGGAAAACCATTAATTCGGCAAGTGTTCAAGTGATGGGGATCTTGGTAGCCGCAGGCTGCTTAACCCCTTTCACATACTACTAAATATCGGGGAAATAGGGTATATATTTGTAAGCAATAGAAAGGGAACCAAACTGCATATAATAAGAAAAAACAAGGGCTATGTTTGAAGACAGTTCATTTACATTTCCAATGCTCCACCTGTAGGTACTGCATTGGCCAGGAGGCGAGTTTTTTGTTGCCTGGAAATTTAGAATTTTGCCGAACCCTTGTCGTTCCAGGCAAGGTAGGGATCTTTAACGTGCATGACAACACTCACACACGGGACCTCCATTTAACCTCTCATCCGAACGAGGGCATAATTTTTGTGAAAAATGCTCACCTGCCATTTTTCAAGCAGTCGGCCGTGTCGGGATTTGAACTCGGGACCTTGGGATCCGTAGTCTTATGCTTACTACATTGATCCACGGCGACGCCTATGTTTGAAGACAACAAACATAGAAACTATGACAAAATTGCTGAAAACGTATGTGTGCAGCACAGCACAGTACATCTATGAAATAGGGACAGTAGAAGGAGCAGACAAAAAAATGGTTCTAAGGCATTTTTGGGGAAGAGTGCGGGATATATTACAAGCAAAGATAGGAAAAAAAGATGTAGAAGTATACCTAGAAAATCAGACTATTGCACGCAGATAGTGATAGGTACAGACTGTGGAAATTTCAGGGAAATGTGTAGGTTAGCTCAGAGTAGGAAACAATAATGGTACTCGTCTAACCAGTTCCAGGACTGAAGACTTATTGATGATGAGTAAATTATAGCTTTGTTTTACATAAAAACCAATTCTGGGATTTATTTAGAATTAGGTAGTATATTTTATAACTAAAAACCTCTATGCAATGTTTTATGATCCATTCTTTATTCCTAATTAAACTCATTCAATTTTCGATATTTTCAAATATTCCCACATCACGGCTTCGATATTTTGTGTAACTACCTGTTATAGGAGACTTCACTGATCACGCATTATAATGTAATAACTAGGTTTGTTGTTATAAAACTCATTCTAATACAATTGAAATGAGTGCTTGTTCAACACCTTGTAGAATGTAATTAGTGTATTTAGTTTTGGTCAAAGTACGAGTACTTCAATCTATATTTATTGTTTGATATAGCACAACGTATGTATTCGGTTATCAACAAACTTTGCTTTCTGAAAGGATATGCTCGCTTTATTTAAAAGTTTGATTGGAATAGATTTTGTACATGTGTGATTAATGAGGCAATTGGATTCGAATTTGCCAGTTTTCTTTACCTATTTATGCATAAAAATTCTCTAGAGTGTTCTTTTGACATGCGCTACCCTAATAGTTCAATCGATTATCATATCCTTTCTTGAACTAGGTTTACTTTGATCCTGCTTTTCGTCCTAGCATGACTGCATGACTGATTCTATTACTTTGAGAGCGCTGCACGTCTTCCACGAGAAGCTTATATCCTCTGTGCATCGGAAAGTTTCTTATTTGGTTATTCATAGTAGAGATAATCACTTTCTAGCTCTTTTGCCTAGGCCCGCTGTTGCAATATGGTCGCAGCGCTAAGGATCTGGCTATCTCTGTGACGCTTCATCAGGGTGCTATAATTAAGATATTTTGCTGTTTTACCTCCACTGCAATAAGTGCAAGATAAATACCACGACACATAGAAGTATGTTGTATTGTTTTTCTGTTATCATCGAAGGAATCTTGGTTATCCATTTTTGATTTTTGAGCGCAAACAACATCACTCCACGGACAGAACCTGTTTACAATCCGCTTTGAAATCGCTAATGTGTCCTATTGCGTTTAACGTATTATGAAAATGATTATGAATTTTAAATTTTAATTTAACACACTTGCTATTACGAAAATCTAAGCATTACTTATTTATAATTGATTAGTTTTCTTTACATTTAAAATGCGAAATGTGCACTTTGTATTTTAATACTTAAAAGATTTTCTTTTGAATATAATTCTTTTGCTTTTTTGAAATAGATTTTTTTTTGTGTTTATTGTCAAATAAAAAAGTATCGATGGCGATATCCTTTTTTGTCTATGCGAACTACTCCACTCCGCATTTGTAGTTAGCACGATATTTCTACATTTTTGTTTTATCTTTTTAAACCTGATTGTGATTCCTGCGGGTTCTTACTTTGGTTTCCTTTCTGTTTCTGCTTGACCCGTGCGTTTTACCGTTACAAATTTAGTGCCCAAAATGGGACCCAATTTTCTTACTTAACTATACGCTCCGATTTTCTTGCTTAACTTTTCGTTTTGTCCCGATACTTTTTAGTTAAACCGTTTTAAATTTCCGTTTATTCTCAGTGTAACATTTCGTTAGGAATTTTTTTTCTTTTTTTTATTATTTTCCCGTGGATTGTCAAACTTGCCCTTTCGCTGGAAATCATAATTACAGCCGAAACCGTTGGCGTCTTACTATTCTTTACTTTTTTCCTTTAATCTTAATACGCTTTTGAAACTTAATCCTTTTGTTACATCCTTACTGAATTTAATAGGTCTGTTTTTAGGTATAACTTAGGCGTATTATAATTTAATCTGCTCTTCTTGGTGGGTTATTTTTTTTATTATTTTGTTTTGTTTTTTGTGTCACGATGGTTACATGGATATTTAATGTACACAGGTTACTAAAACAAGTACTGCAATACGAACTATTATCTCGTGGGTTCAACACGGATATTAAAGTAGAGGGGTTGCGTAAAGCCATCCACTCCAATGGCGTATATCATCGCTTTCGACCACGTAAGACCATGTAAGAGCATTAAAATCTCTAATGGCTATATCCTGGGTTCCTAACCCCTAAAATCTTTAATTTCAAAGACTACTCCGATGAGTTGCCGTTCCGTAGCGAAATATTTTGGTTTGGGGGCAGTTAATGTATGACTAGCATACGCAAGTAGGTGTTATAAACATTTTTATCTTGAAATAGAATGACACCTATGGCAGTAAGTGAGTTATGAGTTTGAATGTGAAATGTTTTCTCAAAGTTTGATGAGGTTGAGCAGCCGAGGTAATTAGCAGTTTTATTTTTTCAAAAGCTTTTTGAGCATCAGAAGTCCAATTAATATATTGTCCTTTCTTTTTATTTTTAATTATAGCGGTAATTGGAACAGAAACAGTAGATAGATAAATAAAGGAATACAAGAATAGAATATCGTTCTAATTAAACGTTTAATTTCAGTGACATTTTAGGTGGTTTAAATTTAGAGATGGCATTTACATTATCAGAGTCTGCTCATAATCCATTTTCTTCCACAATAAAACCTAAAAAGAAAAGAGACGTACAACAGAAGTTTCATTTTTCTTAGTTGACTTTAAAACCAGCATTACTTAAGCAATCAGCTACTGCAAGTAAAATTACGATTTGTTCTTCAAAATTATTAGAGATAACTGTAATATTATCAAGATAAGCGAAAGCACGCTCTTGGTTCAAAATTCGACACAGTGTGGTATCCTATTACGTTGAACTGTTTGGGGAGCATTAGACCAACCAAACAGCAAAAAGATAAATTCATACAGATATTTTCCAGGTAGGCAAAAGGAAGTTTTTTGACGAAAAGATTATTCCAAAGGTATTTGATAAAAAGTTCGTTTAAGATCAATCGAATGTATGTATTCTGCATTATGCAAATTACTTAGAATGGAATTAGTACGAGGTGGAGCATAGCTCTGAAGAATTGTAACGGAATTTAACGTACGACTTCTTCCTTTCAATTAATAAAATGGACTACTCCAAGGAGATGAACCTATGGAGATAACACCTGACTGAACCATTTTATCAATTTCAGGCATACAAGTGTGTTTGTAACGCATGGGAAAGGGATATTGACGTTCTTTAAACGATTTGGCACCGGTTGCAACAGCTATGAAGTAGACAGTTCACCACTTATTCATTTTTTGTCTAACGAGTTGTTATGTTGTTCGGTAAGAGAGACTTTATTTCCAATCCCTAAGGGAGCACATGCATTTTTCTTGAGGCTAGTTTGCCAAGTGATATCTAAAAGGTTTAGCGATAAGTAAAAAAGATGATAGAAATCCAGTCCTAAAAGAAAATAATAAGCTTGGGTGGTTACGACTAAGAATGTAACCTCACGTTCAAGGGATTCTGTACGGATTTTATTTTAATAGATATAGTTACTTGAATTTGAGTAGAATCAGTAATAATCAGAGAAGTATTCTAAGGTATTATTCTAAAATCAACGTTGTGTTTGCTTAATTGCTATAAGTCTGTAGAATTAATTAAAGAGAGGGGGAGAGGGTGAGAAAGTGTGATAGAGGGAGAACAGAGAAGGAATGGATGTAGGTAAATGCGAATGATTATCAGAGGGTTTAGTTTTGAGCTTTGACGAAGCACAGTTAGCATGGTAAAAAGCATAAACGGTTTTTAACCAATTTGACCATTCAACGGCGATTGCGCGGAACATTTCGGCTGAAGGAATAGAAGTTTTTGTTGACGATATGTTCGTAGAGACAAAATCGGTATTTTTTCGTAATAGAGGTGAAGGTACTATATGCTTTAAATTTAATTTGAACGACGATTGTAATTTAGTTGTGGATAATTTAGTGAAGGAAGGACGCGTACACCGTAGACAAAAGCCTCTCTTCAGCAGTTTTCGGCACACTACAACGCGGACATTTATTTTTATAGATCCTAGGATTCCACAAACATAGCAAAAAACATTTCGGGTGTCGATACAATTAGCATACGTGTGTCCCTTTTTGACAATTTAAACAAAAAAAAGAATTAGTTTCGTCGGAATATGAGCGACAAAAGATTACTTAAATTACGAGAGGAATAGCTACGGTAAGGTAAATTTTGCTAAGAAGATTTTGGGTTGAGATTTTACTGAAGAGTGGTTATTTCTTCAATCGGAACTTTTCTTCCTGTAAGGAACTGCAAAGGTATTTAAGTTGGGAGTTAAATTCATGCTTTTGGAAAGCTAAGTGTTCAGAATTATAGGCATTCAAATTTAGAAATAATTGCTACAAAATCTCGGTTTTATCAGGCTTTTTATCTAAACGGTTAAATGATGTCTGTACTTCGATAATACGCTTTCTTTATGGGCTTGGAGAGCACGAATTTGAGACAGAGTTTCATAATCGATATCAATAGTCGCAAAGTTTTCTTCAAAAGCTCTACTAGCTTAGTCCAACTATGAATTTAGTGTCTAATATTGTAGAACCATGCTGGGCACTATAAGGAAATAATTCAACCGCACCTTTAAATGATTGTTCGTCGGAACCACAACTGTAGATATTTATATCGTTAATTCGTTTAAGGAAAGAGTCTAAGAAAGGCTTTGAATTATAACCTAAATAGCTGAAGTTCTACCTGTAAACAAACGGACACCAATTTACAAACGTCTACATTTTGTGCAGATAACCATATGTTATTTAAATTTGAAACAATGGTGTGTATCGGGGATAATATCAAAATTTTTAACAGAAATTCTTCGACAAGAAATAATTCTGACATAAATTAGATCTTGACTTATTAAGTTTTGTCAGAGCTTGAGGAAGAAAATAAGCCTAGATTTGGTATTAAATGAATTAGACCAGAACGAATTCGTGATGAGTCTATTTTCGTGGGCACATGCTCAGGGGAGTATGCGATAGCTTTTGTGTCCTCCATGGACTCAGTAATTTTTTCTAGGTTCTTTAAGGGTTTATATTTAAGTTACAATTAAATGGTGCGTTATTACCTTCCTGCGAAAGGATTGGTTTCGGCTGAAGCCTACCTTGGTTCTTGTTTAAAGTGGGTAGAATATCGCTCAACGAGAGTTCACAGGATAATTCTTTAGTTTATAAATGCAAGTAATTGATGTCGATCTGTTCTTAGTTTAAAATAGGAAACGTTAATTCCAGTTTTATTAGTTCTTTAAGTTCGTTAAAAAATAAATATCGTTGCAACTGGTTACATATTTATTTAGTAAATAGGTAAAATTGAAGCCAGTGTTTTCTATTTATACGAGTCGTTATTTTCAAAATATAGATACTAAACCCAAACGATATTCTAAATAGAAAGGTTCGAAACCGTTAGATAAAAAGTAATTCACTTAAAATGCTATTAGATAGGTTATAATTTTTAAAAGAACAAATTTTTGTATCTAAAGGTAAACATTCGGCTTACTGCGAATTGTAGGTTAAGTTTTCAATTTATTACAAATCGGGAATCTTTTACGAGAAATGAATAAAAATTACGATAGATATGTATTTTGAAAGGTGTTAAATAATAATTAAACTTGCTTACTCTAGATATTTTAAAAAACAAACATTCTTTTAGCCAATTTGACGTTACTAAAAATTCTGCTCAGTAACAAAAATGCAACTGGAACATCATACAAATCTCTTAACATAGAAAAACAGCGCTTTTAAATAAACAAAAACTGCATTACTAGATAAAATTCACATGGATTTAAAACAAAAAATAAGGAATCAGCTGGCCAGCTTTGATATTGTTCTTGCAGTGTTACCAACAACGGTAGTGTTTAGATATGTGATACCAATAATATTGTAATTGGGGGAATTTTAAAATCTATAAAGTAGGGGTTTTAATAAATTTATTACAACGTTTTCAACTACGACAGTTGAGCTTTTTATACATTCAAGTAGGATAAAAGATAAAAACAAATGTGAACATGCGAGAAAGCCACTCGTCTTTATAAACTAACAAATTTATAAGAAGATCCCCTTGTTCAGAGTCAGTGAAATACTTTTGCTGTTTACGATAATAAAGTACAAATTTATCAACTATTTGACTTTCCCAAACCTGCAAACTTGACGTAAAGTATTACGCCTAAAATTGGGCTAGCCAAATGAAGTCGCAAGTTGAGTTCACAAACTAATTATACAAAACTTATCTCGTGGAGGTCATAGGATTCTCAGTTTTTGGCGGGACTTCCTTCAATCGGTGTCCGGCGGTACTCGTCGACGAAGTTAGGATATTGTTAATATAATAAAAGGCAAAGGGATGGGATCACTTCGCTGACTTAAACTTTCACACCCGCACGTTTATCTTCGATGATGGTTGGTAGAAGAGCTCTTGTTCCTTTTGATGCTTTGTTCTCACAAACTATTGTCCTCTCCATATTTTTTAGGTTCACATATTGAAACTGCAAATGTAGTCGCGTTTTCATGCTTTGAGAACGCAATGTTGGCGGTTTTTACACCAGAAATCCTACAGCAATATCCTGAAAGGCGTTGGAAACAAATTCTTGTAGGATTTACACGTGAACCTTAAACTAAAAATAATAATGGACCACTTTCCCAAGCGGGGTTTAAAAAAATCCCCCGAATTTAAATAGTAAAATGAAAAGGCTAAGCCTTATTAAAAAAAGGCGCAAGAACCTCAAAGCGTGAAAAAACGTCCACTCCGCAAAATACATTATATTAATTATAATTAATTGTGCGACCAGTTCTAGGAACTCAAAACCGCATTTATTTAATAATGAAACCTAATTCTATAGAGCCCCAAGGATAATTACGCGACGCATTTTCTGCTGATGCTAAAACCATTTTACACAGCTATGAGTAATATACTTTAAATTAATGATTAGAAATCCTCAATGATTAATTATTATTGTAAAATCATTGTTTTGTCAAATAATGCGTAACATATTTTCTCTCTAACACAATACCTAGAAACTTCGTTTGTAAGGCATTCGCCACGTTAGGAATATCAAAAAACTTTACTCGTGAAACAAGTTAAGGTTCGGGCTTTAGAAGCTGCCTTTTCAAAAACCAACTCCAAAACTTCTTAACAAATTTATTTTAAACAGACATTAATTATGGAATTTTACAAAACTAGATTTAATTTACTTTAAGTTCGAAGATAACTATTAAATGTACTATTGTGAGTAGCCTAAGCAACTGCAATGTTAAAGCTGAATACTTTGACTGACTGCCGGGTCCTTGAGCTCCCGGGCTTTTTATACTGTCCCTACCCCCGCACATGGCTCTGAGAACCTGCAGATCTCAAGTCTGCTTTATTTTTAATACTATTCATAAATACAATGTTGTAATGTTAATTTCTAAGTAATCACGGTACCTGATCGTCTGTGACCTGACATCTGCAGTGTCACTATCGTCTCGGATACAAAGTATCGCATCCGTTCTCATGAACTATTAATAAACTAAACTTTATAAATTGTCTTTGTGTTACTTTGTTGCACTTCACTTAACGTATTCTTAACACTTTCTAATAATTTCCTAATTATTCTATTTTATAATACATATTTCAATTGGGGGATACGTAACTAACATTAGTACAGAAATTATGGAAATCTGTAACAAGATCAAGTTTGACAAGCTGGTACACTGCTTAAGCAAAACCAAAGAAACAACTGAAACTTGTTTCGTAGAAGCAATTGCAATCTAACGGTTGATTCATCGATTGTATAACTAAAGAACTACTTGAATAGGTAAGAGACATAGAAGGAGCGCCGTATTATTAGTGTAACATTATGATTTTATTTTGCTGAAATTTTGATTTTTCTTAGTTGAGCTACAATACATATTTCTTGTAAATTTCAATAAAACACCCTTGTCTATAGGATGTTTATTTATTTATGGCAAGTTTATTTTTACATACTTTGAGGGATGCTCTCTTTCAAGCAAAATATGTTTCGAAGTACATATCTTCGATATTCCTATTTGCATAAGGTCTATGGTAAATTACATCGCATACATATTTTGTCAGGATAACGTTACCTCCACTTTTCGTGCATTATCAACAATTTTGTTTGCTCCGTTGACCCACTTTCATTTTGGAAAAGCTAAACTACCAAAAACACAAACAGCGTAACAATATACATAAAACCTGCAATATGCTCTACTTTAATTAAAGCAATTTGCGCATCAAAAAGTTTTGTAATAAAATATTGTACACTGTTAAATTACACAGAACAGAATGCGTTTTATTTAGCACACTCTAGCTTGTCGTGTAGCTGAATATACTTATTTTGGCGCAAATAGGTATAATTAAATAGTGATTATAGTGTCCCTTGGTAATCTGCATCGACAAGGCAGAGAGTATGCGAATCTGATAAAATAATTTCAATAGTCTGAACGAGCTGAGCTGCACTAAAATGTATTTCATTTGTCACATATAAAAAGGACGAGGATTTTATTCTGTTGTAGCAGATTTACAGAAATTTTTTAACACGTACTAAAGGCAAAGAGTTTCCAACTGTACATAATACCATTTAGAGTGTGCACTCGTGAAATCCAGATTCGTATCATATTTGCTACCATTTCGTTACACACTCCAACGTACAAATAGAATCGATAAAATTTATTTGACAGTTTCTTTTGGCGTATTACAGGACCTGAAATATTGAATTTGCTTCTAGTGATTCTAGTGTTGCTCTCACTTCCAAATACTAATTTTCTATTCGCAAAAAGAGATAGCGATTCAAATTGCAACCGCAGAGAATGAAAGAACTCAGCTACTACCAATTTTTGCGTGATTTTCGTTATTCGTGCTTGGGTTTACGCATCCGAAGGGTATGCGATAAATATGTAAAAAAGTAATACAAAAATTCATGTAACGATGCTACTTTATGTTTCTTATTAAAATTTGACGAACGCTTATATGCCGAGTTTTAAGATAGTGATTATTGAATTTGAAGAGTTCTTAATCAAGCAATATTCTGTAGTAATATCTTGTATCATGCACATAACTTCACAAAATTGTTATTTGAAGAGGGCGTACAATACGATTTTGGAAAACGTGTACACGGTTTGCTGAAGCGCTTCTTTCCGTTCGAAACTCTTACGCATAACAAAATCATAGATCATTTAGCGCAATTACGTATAAAAAACATCCTTTCTAGATATCGAGGAGGGTAAGGGCTAGAGCAAAACTAAGAAAAATTCAATCCCTGCTTGGGTAGCTTCAAAGCAATCCATAAGCAACTCATTCGATCGTGGTGTTCTAGATATACTTCATATAAACCCCCTCCCCCTCTTAAATAGTGGTCAATTATGTCACGCCAGGTCGTCCTATAAAATTCCCAATTTCGCTTTTACCAACATATTCGCGCAAAAAAACCAATAAGATAAAGCAAATATACGTTAGTGGTTGTATTTATTTTTGAATCTGTAATTGTTTTTGCTAGAAAGTTAACTTGAAAATAAGACTAGCAATAATATTGGATGCTTTAAAACGTTATTTCCACATAACATTGGTTTAACATTCATCTACCGCGTGTCTCATGATAAACGAATTTACGGAGTATATGACAAAAAATTCTCGAGTTCCAATTTGGTCATTTGGGGATCTGTGCCTGCTTGATTAGATAATAAATATTACTATACTTTGATTTTTAATATATATCGCAGGTTTTGACAGGAATGTTTTATTTACTTTCTGTGTAGTAAAGTGTTTATTCTACACAAAATTTGCAAAAATATTATTAAGACAAGTTACTTAGAATACAAAATAATGAAGTTATACCGATTTGCATGACAATCAATATTTTTTAAACAAATTTTTAAGGATATTTAATGTATTCAATTTGTTCATCTTTTCTACAAAGTTGGTTTTTTAAAATTTAATTAGCGTGTCTCAACAGCTTAAGGTCACTGACACGGGAATAAAATACATTATAAAACCAAATATATTACTGAGGTCATAAAAGGACATTAACAAGCTCCAATTTGTATGTATGTCAAACTAGAAACTATATAAATTTATCACGCGAAGTTTGAGCCATGTTTGAACAAAATCGGTTCATATTTGACAAAGTACCAGTAAATATTAGGATTGGGTAAATATAGCATAAAATTTTATTGTAAATATTAATTAATAATAAGTTAAAAACATAATTGGAGACGCATAATTGCGTAAATGCATATAAAACATAAATTACGGCAAGCAGAAGTAACATTTGCTTTAATATTCTAAAGAATAAAAGCTTTCTGGTCAAGAGCATATGTAAAGCGGCAGTCGTTAGTTAAGTTGCACGTGTTATAGAAATTCTAAGAACTATATAATTGGAAAAAGATAAGGAACATAAAATCTTGTCAACAAATAATAGCAGGAATAATTTAATGAAGACGAAATGCAGGTGCTGACAGCACGTACGCAAACTGTATCGATTTCGAGAGAGAAAAGACTATAGTTGCGGGCTTGATATTGAAGCGGGACGCAGACACGCTATGTTTTCAGAATAAATCCAGCAGAAAGGATATAGAAATCCGGGGATATGTTGCTAACAGAGCACGACGGCTACATTAAATAAGCAAGAGTAGGATAAAACGACAATAGCGGGGGTTAAATAAAAGAGAGTTGTTGAACAAACGGAGAATAATGTTTAAAGATGAAATAAGATGCAAGATTTTGTGTATAAGTGTGAATGACACGACAGATATACGCGTCTACAAGGGGCGTATTGTGAATGGCTAGAACTTGAAACGACAGTTACGAGGATTTCGCTGTATCAAACGTGTTTGAAGCGGAAATTTCCTGAATTTGAAAAACGGTTGAGCTCGGTAGGGTAGAAATACGGAGAATTTGCCAAGGATAATAGGATGGTTTGTGGAAGCGTTCGACCATTGGCGTGTTTGTGGAGTGATACCAGGGAAAGTGCGAAAGGAGTGTTGGCAATCGATGTAGGGGTGTGGCTTTTGATCCGATATAAACCCGTAGGGGGTGGTAAATCGCTCTCTTTTCTTTTGTCTTTACTTACGATCGCCTACCTTACTATATAGCAAAGTGATTGAGTAAAATTACAGTTGAGTTAGCACAAGTGGGTGCTTTTTGATATCTTTGGTGATAAACAATCAAAATTATTACGCAAATAAGTACAATTGTAGTACTAGGTGTTTGAGGCGGTGTATGTACTCGAAGTACAAGAGTAAATGTATGGACGGACCAGCAAGTACACGAGAGCATGGTAGTGCCGCCTACTTGTGGGAACGAATTTGATTAGAAACGGTGTGTTCCTGATGGTGAGAGGCCACCTGGAGCTAGAATTTGAACGTGCAGTCGAAGAGGGAGGATCACGTTGGAGATGGTGTCCATGTAGAGAGCACTTAAAACAAAATCCAGGTTACTCTACTTATAAGACTTTTGTTTGTTTTCGTTGGTGTTTTTCTGGGTGACTATTTTTGTGATTTGGTATTTATTATGGTATAAAGACATTTTTAATTGATGAGTTAATGTAAAAAGGACTTAATGAAAAATTTATGTAATAATTTGATGATATCACTTGAAGGTGAAAATAATAAATTTTGTAAAAGGTAAAAGGGTTTTAGGAAATTGCAGTGCCGTTGTTAGCACGTATATAAAAGTAGGTTTACTATGTGCTCTTATTTGACCTGGTGTAGCAAGTAAAGGTTGGAAGTAAGCCCAGTTACTTTGTTTCAGCGGTGATGTAGGATTATGTTAAAGTAATTTTCTTTAAACTCAGCTATTATTTACCACAATTGATAAAATGTTTTTGAGCTTAAACTGAATTGATAAGCAACTGAGTGGATATGTTAATAAATATTTATATACTTTTGGCATTCAATGTTATTTTTGGTAGGTTAGGATTTTCAGGAAGCGAGTGAGCAGCCGTGGCGGATATCTCTGAGGGAGCTGGAGGTTTGGCGTCCGAGTGAGGAGCATCTTCAGAGAATATCGGTGTTAAATGGTATAAATTGTAAGTCTAGGTGCTAGCGCTTCAATTTTAGGTAGGCAGAAAATTTTGTACTTACATTTAAAAATTTTTGGGAGTTTCCAAAGATAAGCATCATAAACATTTTTATAATAGCACGTTTTGTAGAGGTACAAATTAGCAGATACTGAGGAAACACAGCACAATTTATGCAACCTACAGGGGAATACCGAGAGAACACAGCATTTTATGGCACCCAATTTGTGGGGCATGAATTAGAGGCGTTACTGCGAGCAGATACCTACAAGGGGCCCGAAAACACAGCATATATATATATATATATATATATATATATATATATATATATATACATTTATTCTAGGTAGTTTCTTACACAAGGTAAGTTGATAACTTCTAACGTATTACAATTAATAAGATGAAATAATAACTTAAGACTTTTTTATGCAAAGCTCAAATGATCATTTCAAATCGAGCTAGTAATTGAAATAAGAAAAATATAAGGTCTTGGGCATGACTTGAACCTGCATCGTAGTATATATAATATATATATATATATATATATGTATATATATATATGTATATATATATATATATATATATATATATATATGTATATATATAAAATCATTTCAAATCGAGCTAGTAATTGAAAGATGGAAAATATAAGGTCTTGGACAGAACTTGAACCTGTATCCTGGTTTTGCCAGAACCACGCGTTTACCAATTACGCCACCGAGACCGAATATATATATATATATATATATATATATATATATTATTTTGATGTTTCTTGATCTTTATTTACCAAGTAAGTTTAATTATAATACATTTTAATAGTTAATGATATTTTGGAAGTTTACAGATATTTTAATTACATGTTTATAATAAGCGAAACGCGTTATGTTTGTATGTTATATTATTTAAATGAGAAGAATAATTGTTAATAAATGACCTATTTCCCAGGAAAATTTTTTTATATATATATATATATATATATATATATATATATATTGCTGCGAGTTTTCTCTCTGGTAAAACGCTAAAATAATTTGAGCCCCACAAGTTGGGCGTCATAAATGCTCTGAGGTTTTGCCCCACGTTGGGCGTCAAAAATGCTGTGAGTTTTACCTGAATTGAATCTCTTCGCCTGGGTTGCATCAATACTGCCAGATTTTTGCTATTATAATAAAAGAAACTCAGCTTCTTCAATGGAGTTTGCCACGACTGCTCAGTTGCTATCTGGAAACTACTACCCTACTGTCTTATACAAGAAAACTCGACTACAAAATGCACCTGGTTTTATTCAAACAGAAGTTCTCTACAAAATCCTTTTTAATCATTGTTTCATAGATCCTCAACATTACATATATTCTTGAGTTGAAATACTACATTGTATTTTGAATATTTCATGAAGAGCTTTAATGAACAATAAACAGCTTAAAGTCACCTGGCTTAACCCTACCCTTATGTTAAACTTTGCTTCAATACGAGCTCACATAAAACCTGCAAATATTAGTGCTAATTTTCGCACGGCAAACATAAAAAAATCCCCTTTACTTTTCACATTGACCAATATTATTAACTTATTCTACAAATATAAATTTTCAAAGAATCAATAATAAAATGTTTGTTAGACAACGCTTTAGTTCATAAAGTTCATAAACTTACCCATAAGGCACCCCATCGTCACAACACATTAAATAACCACATAAAAGTTTCACAAAATCATCAAATAAGCACACAAAAAAATATCAAAGTTTCTAAAATTAGTTACCTTGAAAGCATCACCTCTCCTGGATTTGCAATCCTACCATTGATGACCGCCGTCCCATACAAAATATGGTTGTTCCTGCACTTCTGCAAAGTGTACATTACCATCTGTGGAGGCAACCAGCCACTTCAATTTCACCAGCTATCAATGGATAGTACATCCAACCTTCTACGCTTACCCTACTGCTGCATTTGCCATATGTACACCATCAACACCATCCATCTACTCTCTATACCATGTATGTGCATCGCTGGTACCCACAACTAAATACTCACATTTCCTAATTAACGTGTTGCATTTTCAAATTGTTTTATACAATTTTCAAACTGCCCGTGACGATTACACTAACTTTTGTATTTAGCTTTACTTATTAAACCCACTTGTAATTTACTTTTTTCACTACTAGTTGAAGATGCTTCGATGATCAGGAAGTAAAAGAGGGCTCTATCACTGCTCCGAAGTGTATTTATAGACCAAATCGTCCCTCTCTCGTAGTCACTTCTCACAACCTTCACACAAACAAACTTGTAACTGCCGCCGATTCCGAAAATATCACCGGTAGCCTTCATTTATTCGATGTATTTTTTTATTATCCCCCGTATACAACCGTCTTTCAAATCTGAGAATTTTGAACGATATCCACAAACATTTCTAATGAAACCCCACTCTAACCTTCCGACCGATATTTTTATTCCTTGAATCTTCGTTTCAACCGCCAATCACTTAGTATCTAAAGCACGCCTTTCTAATACGCGTATTCAAGCCATCTCACTCTATCCTGTATACAAAACTTTTCCATTTCTTACAATATACCCTTTCTATCCTACCATGAGTTGTCCCCATCTTAGTCCAACCTGTATTCTTATCTTCTCTCTTATATCTTATATCTTATACGGAAGGTATATGCGAATATTAACATCTCATTTTATAGCATTTAAATAAAGCAATACAAAATTATTGTATGTCGTGTTTCATTTTCCAAACATAGTTTATTTAGACCCGAGTGTAGTTATTATCATTGGTTAGAGTTTTTATGGCTTTTAGGACGCTATACGGTTCAGCTGTGTTTATACTACAGTTAAGTGGAAATCGATACGTTGCTATTGTGGAATTAATGGTATTAACAGCGCAGCTAGTTTTTAGTCGCATCGATGTATTGTCGGACTGATACGCTTGAATAACTTCTCTAAATCCTTTGTTGGAGTTCTACGTTGAGCGTGTTTGGTTTAATGTGCTCGTTTAGACTGATGTTCAAGGTAGGAAGCTTTTTGGTCCATGGAGGAATGTTGGACATTCTCATGCGGGTGGTGATGGACAGGTTGATGTTTCCAAGGGGTGTCTGTAATGTCTGTGGATCTAATGTGGTGGCTCTGTGTTTTCTTCAGAAACTGGTTTTGAGGAGTGTATTAGCCTGGTGGCTGGATTGTTTCGGTTAGCTGAGATTCTAAGGAAGTATGATAATAAAAGGCTCTTTTACCTGAAGTAATATATCCCACACATCCACAATAATTAGCCGAAATATAATACAGACATCATTTCAAAGCCACCCACAAGGTGGATTCAAATGTACGGTTGTTTGATTTGAATATTGAAATTTTTCTTTCACGCACGAAAAAATAAAAATAACATTTTCTACATGGTTTTTGTGTTTTCGACATTGAGACTCCGTCAACGCAGGAGCCCTCGTTAGTTCGCGCCCAATACCGTTCCAAAAATTTGCCACAGGATGCTTTCTCGAAACTGATGTTCGGGCAAGCTTTCTCACAGCACTCAATTTTCAGAAAGAACCGACCTCGTCAAATTTTATGGTTGTTGACAATAGGTATTGACTGTGTTTTGTTAGAGACCTTTAAAATTTGAAAATTACTATACGTTTTGTATACGTGCTGTCGGCTTGTATTGTCTTGTCATCAGAAGTTCAAAAGTTGATAGTATTAACGCCCTTTCTTTCAATTTAGATGTATACTTAAATATATAATAGTTTTAACGGTAATTAGCATAATTTTTTTGGCAACATTTCTGTATTTCCATAGCAACTGTAAAATTGTGAACTTATTTCAGGCTTTTACTATCTGCCCAATCGGAATCAGGTTAGGCTACGTTTTCTATTATAACATTTTTTAGCACACAACAGCACTGAAATGCTCAATATGTATATTAAAGCTTTGACTGCGTTGAATTTGACATCATTAAACCATTGCAATATAGATAACAGTACTGTAACTTTTAACTGTTCTTGTTACCATAACCTTATTAAAATAAAATTAATTTTATAAAGCGGGAATAGAAGGGAGGTAAATTCCGCGTTTTACATCGAAGACATATAAATACACGTTTGAAAAAAATAATATACAAATTTTAGGGAGAAAACAATCGCTTGTCGCTTAAAACACACATTAAAACGAAATTCTAATAAACAGTTTTAGTAAAATAACGTTCTCTGGGACACAAAACAGAATTTTCTGTAGAGTTTCTACAAACAGCGCGGAATTGAATCCGCCTATTTCAAGTTTGCTGTATCCGCTGTCGATACGTTTTGCCAACAGTGATGTATTAACATTGAACTGTCCACCCCAAAAGATTGAGTGCGAATAACTGCAGTCAAAGATTCCAGGTGAAATTCGCGCCACTGTTAGTATAATAGGAAGTGAGAAAGCACAATGCGATTAGTTACTCGTGCACTCAACTATTTTTGAGTGTACGTTTCTTACGGAATAGTATGAAAAAGTATCGAGAGTATATTTAATGCTATTTTTTAATATTTGCGTAAATTTTGACTTTGAAATATTGATAAAATTATTACATTTGCGTATCGCCATGTCTCAGAGTCATGAATATAGATTAACAACGACGCCAAATAAGCATAAAGAAACGGTAATTGTCCGTGTCTGAGATTAAATAAATTACATTTGTAATTAAATAGAAAAACTAGATGTTGTCATCCCTTCTACCAACGACTTCGGCAAACTTTAAAGTACACCAGTAAGCGTAAACATGGAACGCAGGACTGGTTTAAGTAATTGCGGGGCCCTTTGCAATATCAAATTGCAGGGAGTAGGGTAGCTAAGCCGCTTTGGCAACAGAGATCCACAGCAAGATATGTATACGCCGATTCGAGAACAATATAAACAGCTAAGCCGCTTTGGGAAACAAAACGTGCAGCAAGATATGTAAACGCCACTTTGAGAACAAAATTGTCTTTGTGTGTAAATTTGTTGCGTCGGGGGGTCGTTAGGTCTTTGGGGTGTGCGTTCGGCGGGGTCGTTAGATTTTTGTCGTGGGGTGGTGCGCGTGCGCTGGGGTGGAGATATTTTCTTAAGAAATTTTTTTAGCAGCGTTCCCGACGTTAAATATTAAATATTAAATTTTAAAAAAATGTTGTATGTTTAGAAAATGGAGTTCACGTGTTGGTTCGTATTTTTCTGGGGTAGGTTAAGTTAAAAATTAAAACGCCGCGGTGAAGAATTTTTTTAATATTAGGCAAACGCGTGCATGTGGTAAAGACTGTTTTACCTCTCCTCATAAGCTGCGTTTTGTACGAAGTAGAAAATAAAATTAAGAAAATATACGAAATGTTATATAATGGAGGTCAAATTTTTAAACGTTTGCAGGTAAAATCTTGTAAAAAAGAAGTCGTTCACTTCTCGCAATTTCAATGTCACGATAAAATACTAAGAATTTGCATGCAGTCGAATATAACCTCGTGTTCTTTATCTGGTAATATATATGTAAATCACGTCGACATTCGACTTTTAATATAATGTATTTAATTAACATAAGGTGTGTTGCAAAAACATTTCAAGACAGGTATGTCGTATATTTCCTTTTGGTTACATCATCCCAAAATAATTTATACAAGTACACTGAACTTGCAGTCGGATCTAACATATAATCTTTTAATTATACCCGTATGAATTTAAAATATATGCAAATTATACCACCTTTCATCACGATTTATTTGACTCTCAAATTATTTGATTTGATCTTATATCAAGGCTTATGTATTAACTTTTACAACTCAAGGTGTAGCATCAAGGTTTTTACGTCACTCTCAAACTATAGAACTTAATAAAAATAGCTTTCTTTAGCACCAATATCATTTAGAAAATATGTGTTTCATTAACATATACTTATTTATTAAATATTTCCTACCAAAATTTATTCAAAATTATTCAAAAATTCAAAAGTTCCGGCTACTTTTCCAAGGTCGTTGTGACGTCATAGCCTTTTATAAATATAGAGCAATGTAATACGAAGTGTCCACAGGTAACAGTGTTAAGCGGTTGAAATTGTTCATAATTATAATAGAGAGTGCATGGTCCTGATGAGGTTAAGTATTTGACAAGTTTCCTCGGAGGTCGTAGATTACCAATGCTATCATAATAGACTGCCTTTGAACCATCTTTTTTGTACGCGGTCCAATGAGTTCCCACACCACGTGTAGTATCATGATTAAGAATACCACATTCTCGCCAACGAATTGTGTTTGGAAGTGAATTGCGCATGAATATTCCACGAAAGTGGGATATTGGTAAACGTTTTATGTATTTGTTCAAGTCAACATTGGTCAACGCTCGCATAGGTAGGTTTAACGAATGCGTTGAGTTTTTTTTTTTGTTGTCTTTGTTTACGCAAACCTTGCCCGTGTGTAAGAAAAGGCTTTAGGTACAGTCCATGTCCACGGCGATAAGGTTTCAAATAGAGACCTTTTCCAAGTGTCACTGCCTCTTGTGCCATATTATGTCGTTTCGCTTCATCTAATTGTTGTTGTCCAAGTTTAGCATCGTTGACAGCTTTTGCAATCCCAGCTGCTCCACCTGACAACGCTCCAATTGCTGAAAGGGCTGCAAAAATAGGTATCAAAGGTAGGAAACCACCAGTTTTGGGTACAGGGATTACACGTGGGATGCCACGAATTTCATCTGTTATTTCTTTAATCGGTGCCACTGCAAGTTTAGCAGTTTTAATAAGATCGGTCGGACGAACGTTTTTAATGCGTTCCCAAATGGTGCGAATTAAACGCTTGAATGGTATACCACTTCCTGTACGTAGACGCTGACCACGTCGTTTTCCTTTACACCTTATCGTTTTCTTGCGACAACCCATACCAAATTTAACTTTGGCATTCATTGCAGAACCAACAGCAAACGCAGCAAGTTTTTCACCTAACGAAGCGTCGGGTGCAGTACGACGTTTTGTGCTGTTTCGGCAAGACGTCGATCAGCTTGGTGTCGGGTTGTTAAGTCTGTAGAAAGATCGTAGGCGATGTCGTGTAGTTTGCAGGCTTCGTCTAAGGGATTACGACCTATATCACCACGCTCGAGGCGTTTCTGAAGCTTAGTACCCGGTCCACAGAAGCGATAGCCTGGTAAATGTAATTCTACCGGTAAACGATTGATAGCACTATTGAGTAACCCGTAGCCACGATAGGATTTCATTAATCTTGTCAGTCGAAAGGTTTAAAGGAGACTGGTCATGCGTGTAGAATTACTCGCTTAAATGCTTACCATACTGCAATTACGTTTTAGTATATGGATAGAATGCGTCTGGTAAAGCAACAATTGGCGTTGCCAATTACGGACCACAACTGCAGCAACAACACTAACGTGCAAAAGCATGGACTACTATTACCATCAACAATACGGTGTATCATTACAGGTCCATCCAATTGTGGTAAAACTAATGTAGTCATCGGTCTCTTGAAACATCCGAATGGTGTACGCTTTGAAAACGTTTATCTCTACTCAAAATCCTTGTATCAACCAAAGTATCAGTACCTAGAGAGGTTATTACAACCAATAAAAGAAATAGGATATTTTGCGTTTAACAAATGGGATGCAATTGTTACTCCAGCGGATGCAAAACCTAATTCGATATTTATTTTCGATGACGTGTCGTGCGATAAACAAAATGTAATGCGAGAATATTTTTCTTTAGGTCGACATAAGGCCATTGATTGTTTTACCTATGTCAGACCTATTCCAAAATACCTAAACAATTGATTAGAGACAATGCTAATGTCCTAGTGCTATTCAAACAAGACGAACTCAATTTAAAACACGTATACGCTGACCATGTAAACACGGATATGTCGTTTAACCGGTTTAAAGAATTGTGCGGCGTATGCTGGCGAGATCGGTATGGGTTCCTGGTGATCAATAAAGATGGCGATTTGCAGAACGGTCGCTACCGAAAAGGTTTTGACACCTATATATACTTATAAAGCACATAAATAGCATATCACTTCCTACCCGTTTCTAGACGATTGCAGACGACGTGAAAACCAAACAAGAACTCATAAAAGTACGAAAGGCAGTCAAGAGGAAATTACAAGCGCTAAAAGCAGGTGTGGTTGAAAATGAGCTTGCATTAAGTAAAGCCTATGCATCTATTACAAAACGTTTACAAACACTTCAGACCGGTCTGCTGAAAGATATTAAACAGGAGTCCAAGATCGAAAACCAGCACTGGTTACTACAACAACATGACGTACAATCTACTCCTAAAAGACGCCCTAAATTTCTCGATCAGGTGCGCAGTTCCACACCAATCGCCGCACCACCAATAGAGGAGGCATGGGAACACAATCCTCATAGCCCAGTCCAGTCTGTGGAGTCCACCTTCGAAGAATCGGAGAGTAGCGGCAACACTCCAGGGACCCATACAAAGTACGAACGGTACCTAAACAGCGAAGAACATCAGGCCTACTTACAACGATTCTTACCATCGGTAAGATACTATGTCGATAATCTGTTTTCCAACTTTACTGGTATTTATAACAATGACACGGAGCACTTGCGCAGGGATAAAGTACGTTTTAATCCGGAGATAGGAAAATTAATGATTGGTGATTCGGACATTATCTTCGGGATTGGTGAAAAGGTGTGTAGAACGATTTTGCTACAACGGTAGCAAAGGGTTGTACGAGCAACTGTTCCTTCTCAATCCTTTGGGTAAATTCTCACTTAAAGAAATTAACGATTATGCGGACATTAAAAAGAAGTAATGCAATGTATAGCTTACGACAGCAAACTATAAACCCGAGTGGTCGTGGTCTACTCATGGATTATAACGAGAAGCCACTAGAGTATGTATACTTTGATGATCCCAACGAACTGTGCGAACGGCTCAAGCTTCTGGTCGCCTCGCAAGATGCAGGTAACACCGGTCACACAAACGAAATTACATCGATTATGGAAGAATTACGCGAATTGCGTATAATAGCGTAGATTGTGCGACTTGTTATTCATTATCACGATGGTTATCGACAAGTTTGGACATGCGTCTGACTGTGCTTCATATATTTCTTATGATGATTACTACGATTTTGACAACATGAGATTAGCGCGCGTCGCTACACCACAAGAAGATGATGATGCAGTCACGAAAGCGTACTTAGAATCGCGGTTAGCAACGCTACACCAGCAAGAGGGCGAACCAACGCTTGGAAGTGGTTCCACTATTCAGCAGTATATAGACACGCTTGTGAAGGAGACAACAAACAGTATGATGACACAATTCTCGAGCGAGTATGTTACAAGATCAGACTTTAACCATTTTGAAGAGATGATGCGTAACCTTGTTCCAGCCACTGTGAACGCTAATGTTGCACAAATCGTAACCAAACGGATAGATGATTCTATGAATAGGATATATAAGACATTAGACGCTGCTATTGAACAAGTGAAAGCACAATTTAGAATAGACATTGCACGAATTCAAGCAGATATTCAACAGTTGCAAGAGAAACTTAAAAACGCACGCATATAGCCGTCAACCATACACACACACATATATTAGCAATATGTCTGTAAAAGAACAAATCGTCCACGAGTTACATAAGCCTGCTCGCATTAACTTTCCTAGAAGACATGTAATCATAAAAGGATTAAACGAGCTGTTTCAAGCCGATTTGGTGGAAATGATCCCATATGCAAAGATGAATAAAGGATTTAGATACATTCTAGTTGTTATCGATGTATTTTCTAAATACTTATGGGCCGTACCGGTTAAGCGCAAGACGGGTAAGGCTGTTTCAAACGCTTTTCAATCAATTTTCAACAAAGACCATCGTATTCCACGGTACATTCAAACGGATTTGGGAAAAGAATTTTATAATTCAACATTTAAGGCTTTAATGGAAAAATATAAGATTACACATTATAGTGTGTACAGCAATAAAAAAGCTTGCGTAGTAGAACGCGTTAATCGTACCTTAAAGTCAAAAATGTGGAAACAATTTAGTTTGAATGGTTCGTATCGATGGCTGAATATACTATCCTCACTCGTGTCTGCATATAACAACACCAAACATCGAACAATCGGCATGCGACCTGTAGATGTGTCAAAACGCAATGAACGCAAACTTTTCAATACAGTGTACAGTACGATCAAAACAGTTAACTTAAAGAGTAAAAATTTTCTGTTGGGGATCATGTTCGCATTAGTAAACATAGAGGTCAATTTACCAAGGGATACACACCAAATTGGTCTAACGAAATTTTTACGGTGTACAAAGTGCATTTGACTAATCCTTTAACGTACCTATTGCGCGATAGTCGAGGACAAGCAATATTAGGCGGCTTCTATGCAGAAGAACTTCAACGAACACACTATCCGGATGTATATTTAGTGGAAAAAGTATTGAAGAGAGTTAAAAATCAAGTATATGTGAAATGGTTAAATTTAGATTCTAGCCATAATAGTTGGATATCCAAAATCATATTTTGTAGATTTGCTGTTACGTGTTTGTTTACCATCATGTGTCATTCATCAATAAATTTTTTTTTACTGTTATATGCTTTATTATAACGACACACACACACACAAATTACATCTATGTACTACTAATTACTACACTAGTTCTACGTCAAGAAAGTTGTTTATAATTCCTCATGCCCGAAGCGCAAAACGTTGATGTAGGTTGATTTTCGCTGTTTTGGTTGAACTTGAGTATTTCGATGTCCGTGAATATGTGTAAATAACAAGCAGGTAAAAACACATTACCTTCTCAACTAACAATTTCTCCCCGTACTTGACCAACACTCGAGGTATATATATTTATTGTAAAAGGTATGCGACACGTACAATAGCATCCTCCATTATATCTAATAAGTGCTATCTAAAGCGCATTAGGTAGGATTACCAAGATGACATGATTTACATACAAAAAATAGTATTAAACTAAAACAATAACTTTAATAGCATATACACTTTTTTATAATCATCTATACTATTTGATGGCCATTTTCCCGAATCCGGACCACACGTCCATCCTGGTTGCTGTTTTGAGCCCTCCATTGCCAAATTCTTGAGAAGCCAGTTATATGTTGTTCTATGAGGGCCAACTTTAGGTTGGTACTTATAATTTACCTTATACTTTAAAATTAACTTCAATACTTTTTTTAATACCATAGGTTGTGCGAAATATACAACATCTACAATCATATCGTTAATCGCTGTGACCAGTGATTTATAGTTGCATTTTATATTCATGATAGGATATGCCTTCGTACTCAATACAGCTCGGTTGGTTAGTAATTCTTCAAGGAAATATACATCGCTCAAACTATAATTACTCTCTATTGCGTCTAGTACACCGCGCACCTGATGACATTTTAACTCTGTTTTGCCGTTGCAAGCATCAATAAAGTTTGATACAAATTGATCGCACCTACTCTGTTGATTAAACAGCATGTCCATTACATCAATGGATGTATTATTGGTCAGCGTTAGCCATTTGAAGGCTTTAAAGGAACATGAACACCTACTCTGAACAGTATACGTTTGATTTTGTCTACATCATTCAATACTATGGCATGTTTCAGATGTTGGTGTAAAATGCGTTGTTCACTCTCGAACAAATCGTACAGTACATTGTCCATGTTAACTTGAAAACTTCGCACCACTATCGTCACTATCGTTGTTGTTCCACTCGCTGCGAGATCTATCCAAGTACCTAGCTTTTATGGCACATTCATCAAAATAGGTAATGCTAAAGTGTTGTGATACTGAGCATCACCTAGTTATTCGTCTGATAAACCCCCACTAGTTTTGTAACAGCATTAACAAATCAACAACCTCGAGATGATCTCTGGCAAGGCGACTCTGTTGAATTTGAGCAATATATTTAAGGAAAATCCAATTAGAGGTGTGTTGGTGGTGATAGATTGTTATTCAAATTATCTATGGAATATCCTTCACTTTTAACGAAGGATGCATGCCCGGTAAATTGCAAATTAATCAAAAGAGCATAACGTTAATCATTACTCTACATACAGCACAAAAAGCTGTCATAGCCATGCGAGAAATATGTTGCCTGATAAATACTCCCTGTATGATTGTTGTGGTTTTGACAATTTTGACAATATATATATATATATATATATATATATATATATATATATACCAATGTTTAATACCTTGAAAGTAATAGGAAAATAAAATTTAAAGTTGTCAACCATGTTCGGGTGGTAATGTTGATTCGGTCATTGATACCTACTGCAAGTTAAAACAAGTCGTATACAATGATGAAAAGTTTTTTGAAACTAACTAAATGTGATCTTGAATACATGCTTTGTAAAAGCGATATAGTTCAGATTCTGCTACGATTCTTCAACAGACGGCGATAACAATAAAAACTCTGTTTAAATTAATTTTTAATAACGACTTAACATTGCGTAATTCTATTAAAATGATTTGAAATATAACGGTATTATTTTTATTGTTTAGCATCAATTTAATAACAATTTTTGATATAAGATGAAAATTGTGAATTTTGGTAATTGACAATTATGCTAAAATGTTTTGAAGTTACCTTGTTGCCATATGTTCCATTTAACAGAATTAAAACGTAGATATATTATCGACATTCTTGCAATTATTTACCATATGTGTATATATTTCTCTTGACAATAATTATTAATTTAAGAATAACTTATTGAATTAAAGTAGGTTATTTATAAGCACTAAATTCTACAATAATTAAAACGAGTTTGAAAATAAAAATGTATTGACAATGTAGCTATACTTGTAATTTATTCTGCCAGGATCAACAAAATATAATGCAAAATAGTTGTTTTTAGGTATAAACCAGAACCATATAATTTACATATGGGGATATGTTGTTATAATTATACTATAAATAGCACAATCGCCGAGGTCATTAACTACCATGCACTTTACTAAACGCGGTTGTTAAAGGGCGTTATATGAACGTCTTTTGCAAAGAAATAAGTAATTTTTATCTCAGTTTGCGAGATGTTGAAACGTTTAGATCCGTAAGTTATGCATATCTTTAAAGAAAACATATTTGCTTTTATGGAAAAATTTTTGCTTTACATTCCTTAACTTTAATAATTTCACTAATCATGTTTACAGAGTCTTTTTAAATAATAATATCCTTTGAACATACTATCATCTGGAATACAAATTTTGTTATACCTATATCTAGTACTAATAATATTTGTGTCTCTAGCACTGTAAAATTTAACTAGACTAAATAATTCACAATCTTTTTATAGTGTTTAATTAAATCGGTCTTTTAACAACAAAAAGAGATATTTTGCACATTGCAAATTATTATTACCATGCTTGTAGCAATAAATATTACATAATAAATTGCTGGTTATTCACCTAACAATAAAATTTTACACTAAGAATATATAATTGGTGTATGCTGGGTTGCCTGCATATGCATATATTTTTTAGAATTCAATTAAATTTAAGTACACGTAGGTAAATGTGTGAAAGTTATTTTACATTTCAGTATTCAGCTGTATTGTAAATAGTTACTGATATTGTATTGAAAAAAACGGCACCCAGTATTGCCAGCTGTGTAAAAAATGTTTTGTTTCGGCAGTAAATCAATCAAACTGTATGAAAATATATGAAATCATTAGCATGTAATTAAAATAAGCTGGTAAGTGAAACTAATATAAATAAAACATTCAAATTTTGTGTTTCTTTTTAAAATTATATATTTAATACAAAAATATTTTTTTAAAAATCTCGGGGAATTTTTCAGCACGTGCACGTTTTTGCTTAACCTAAAAATCTCCGAAGTATTCAATCACCTAATGCGTGCAAAACCTCCGTTCAGAACGCCTTATGGAGTACCATTCCGCATTTGAGAATGATTACATCACTATCCAAATTCTTCACCACGTTTTAAATAATGACATTATTTGCATACATTTAAAGGTTAAATTTTAGATCCGGGTACGAGTTCAGTGTGGTTGTATAAATTATTTTGGTGGTGCAATCATGAATAAAATAACGAGTGACCTGCTTAACATGTTTTTTTTGCACACATACCAATATTTTAAATTAAAACCATTATAAAATACGAGTCGAATAATTTCTCCTATTCTTTTTTGATATTTAATACAAAAATAATGGTGCAGAGCCCCGTTTAGGACACGTTTAGAAGCTCCCTCTTCCCCCACCATTCATCATTTTGAGAGTGATTATGTCATCCACCACATTTCCTATTTTTGCTTAACCTACAAATCGCTCTTTAATTAACTAAAGCAACGAGAATAAAAACAATGACGAAGCTCTAAAGATCACCGCTAAATTCTTCACTACATGCACGTTTTTGCATAACCTATAAATTTTATATCACGTTTGTGCAATTAAACGAGTTATATATATACAATGTCTAATACGTCATCTACATACAATCACCAAACCGCTAAAAGTAAAAGAATTTTTATTGCCACATAAACTAAATGTATAATTACATTTAAATATTTAAATATATTCAAATTGCTAAAATGTAAGCAAGAAATCCTTGATATAAGATTAAATTAATTTTTTATTTGAGAGTCAAATAAATCGTGATGAAAGGTAGTATATTTTGCATACCAAGAAGGAAATAGTCTTAACATGTTTTTGCAACACACCTTATGTTAATTAAATACATTATATTAAAAGTCGAATGTCGGCGTGATTTGCATATATATTTCCAGAGAGCTATAATTCCAAACTCGAGGTTATATTCGACTGCGAATTCTTGTTATTTTATCGTGACATTGAAATCGCGAGAAGTGAACGACTTCTTTGTAAGCAAGACATCCTTGATATAAGATTAAATTAATTTTTTATTTAAAAGTCAAATAAATCGTGATGCAAGGTGGTATAATTTGTATACCAATAAGGAAATATACGGCATACCCTGTCTTGGCATGTTTTTGTAAACACACCTTATGTTAATTAAATACATTATATTAAAAGTCGAATGTCGACGTGATTTACATATATATTACCAGATAAAAAACACGAGGTTATATTCGACTGCATGCAAATTCTTAGTATTTTATTGTGACATTGAAATTTCGAGAAGTGAACGACTTCTTTTTTACAAGATTTTACCTGCAAACGTTTAAAAATTTAACCTCCATCATATAACATTTCGTATATTTTCTTAATTTTATTTTCTACTTCGTACAAAACGCAGCTTATGAGGAGAGGTAAAACAGTCTTTACCACTTGCACGCGTTTGCCTAATATTAAAAAAATTCTTCACCGCGGCGTTTTAATTTTTAGCTTAACCTACCCCAGAAAAATACCAACCAACACGCGAACTCCATTTTCTACACACACAACATTTTTTGAAAAAATGTATAACACCTTTCCCCATCCTATTTAATATTTAACGTCGGGAACGCTGCTAAAAAATTTTCTTAAGAAAATATCTCCACCCTAGCGCACGCGCACCACCCCACGACAAAAATCTAACGACCCCGCCGAACGCACACCCCAAAGACCTAACGACCCCCCGACGCAACAAATTTACACACAAAGACAATTTTGTTCTCAAAGCGGCGTATACATATCTTGCTGCACGTTTTGTTTCCCAAAGCGGCTTAGCTGCTCATGTTGTTCTCGAATCGGCGTATACATATCTTGCTGTGGATCTCTGTTGCCAAAGCGGCTTAGCTACCCTACTGCGGGGCCTTTGTGACATTTGTTGTATCAATAACAAAGTTAAAAATTTTTTATATGTATTCTTTATACAAATGTTTATACTTGACATAATGATATAGAAAACTACATTATAATTTTATTATTCCATAATTTTTACAGAAAACGTTTACGCGATTTAGCAATTGCAAACTGTTTAATTATTACCGATGCTAATAAAAGTGAGATAGTTTAACCTAACCTGACTCATACTAGCTCGTACTTCACTTTTAGTGCGTTTTAATTTGGAAAAGGAGCATCCCCACTACAATTTATTACCATAGGAGAGAGATAAATCTTTAACACAATTTCGACATTAGGAAAACAAGAACTTAGAATTGGTCTACAATGAGACGAAATAGTTTGATTTCATAAAAATCTTGCTCAGATTCAGAAATAGATTCCGCCAAATTAGTTTGTAAAGGTTCTGCAAAAAGAATTAATTCCTCTTGAAATTCATTTTCAATATCTTCTGGGTATATTTGAATCCAATTTAACGCACTGCCTCTAATTTCTTCTGGAGTAAGTTTTTCAACCGTCGAATGAACCCAAATGTGCCGCTTAATTTTGCATGAGCCATTTATCTTTTGAATAGAGCTTGTATCAAATTATCAATATTTACCAACTAAGATTCAATTCTGTATTTTTCGGATGGTTTTATAGCTTCTGTACTTTCGTCATCAGAGATAAATCCGAATAAATAATCAATATTTTTATATATTTGTGTAGCGATTCATATTGTGAACATGCAGAGTTCAAATTATGATTCGATGATTGCAATGAAGCACTGGTCATATGAAATCGCTCAAGAATCTGATCACTTAATATTACCATAATTCTTGTCTCTAGCATTTCCATTGTATGTAACAGTCTTTTAGCTTTTTGTGATAAACACGAATAATTATCACTTAATTTAGCGACTCCATAGGCTCGTATTTACCATACTTCAGTTGTGCTTAATTAATAAAAAAGCTTGAAAATAAAACGATTATAGTGGACAGTATATTAATTAAAAACGAATAAACTAAATGTAACATTACCATGCAACATAACACATGTGCATCGATAAATAAATCTATATTACAAATTTTAATGCGAGAGCGATACAACCACGACCCGCCATTACCATAACGAACGTGCGAATCCGAGCATGGTCAAACCGCAACTGGTTTCTTAGCGCAAGCAACCTCTTCCTCCTTGTACAATGTAAATATGATTGCTCGTTGCTACCATTTTGCCTGTACTTAGCCTCGAAATCGCTGTCATTGGTAGCAGTTCTCAAAACATCCTTAATTACCGAGAATCCTTCTTTAAGTGCTGAAATTGCATCTACTTGTTCACTCCATCTAGCACTAGGCTATCTTGTGCACAGGAAGATGATCCCTGTTTGATAATGCTTTCACAATAAATCCCCAACAATGAGTGGAAGCCGAAAAAAACGTATAAATGTTTTCTACAATAGAAAAGGATAACCGTTTCTGTACAACATTCTGCAGCACATGTTTCAACCAAATTTAAAGAATTTGCAAAACCGAATATATTCAGCCAATTGGCATTCCTTCTTGGTAAGAGCCTATAATATTTTCCACTCATATTACTGGCATTATCGAAGCTTTGGCCTCCACAATTTTTTAATTTAATTGCATTTTTACTTAAAAAATTAAACAAACTACTGGCAAACTGTTCAGAACTATGTCCTTCCAAGTCCAAAAATTTTATAAATCTTTCAACAGGTTCAGACGCAAACAATATCGTATAATCGAAGTAAGTTGCTCAAAGTGTGTTACATCTTGTGCTGAATCCAATTAGATTGGATAATATTTACACATTCTTTGCACTGATAATTTCGTTAATCATCTTGACACCAATAAAACTAATAAATTCTTCCCATACGTCTTTAGACGGATATAAAGTATGACCTATTCCCTGGTTTCCATGAAAATTTATATCATTAGATAAGAAATGATCAAATTTTTCTAGAAATTCTAACAACTCTAGATAATCACAATTGTATGCAGACTAAAAGTTTAACCACTTCCACGAAAAAGGACCTTTTATCGTCAAAAACTTGATAACTTCAACTAAACGTTCAAATATTTTCCTTAATATTTCGTTTTATTTTCCATCTGATTGACAAGTGCGGAATCAATACACTCACGCTTCTTTTTGCGAGATGATATGGTAACTGAACGGGCCTGCACCTTGAAGAAGTTCTAGATTACTAGAACGGGTAGAATGGCTTGAGAGTTCTAGTTATGCAAAGAGTCGAACTACAGGCATAACTAAATTAGTGCGGTCTTTAATGAGGAACCACACTAAGACAGATCCTCGACAGAAGGCAGCGCCTCTTTCGGTACTTAGAGTGGCAGAGACCATAGGGGTCAGTATGTCATTCAAAGACACACTACTTTGATGTGGAAAGCAACGGAAAACCACCACATTACCTTCAAAGTACACAGCATACTTAAATTGCTATTTAAGATGATGGCATCTTGTAGCGTAAAATATCCCGGAGATAAAGTAGTCCCACATTTAGATTTCTGGGAGTGGACTACTTTGGAGAATGTAATCGGAAAGATTAGAAAATGTCGGGAACATTCTGCGAGTCGGAGCGTGGAATGTTAGAAGTTTGAAGCAATTAGATAAGCTAGAGAACTTGAAAATTCAAATGAATAAGTTAACACTACACATAGTAGGTATCAGCAAAGTTTGGTGGCTAGAGGCAGAAGATGTTTGGAGCGGAAATTTTAGGATTATTCATATAGGATCAAAGGAAGGAAATTTAGGTGTGGGGTTACTCATGAGAAAAAAGATAGGACGCTGTGTAGAAAACTACCTACAAAAGAACGAAAGCATACTGACGGTTAGATTAGAAACTAAACCGGTAAATACGGTAATAATACAAATATAGGTGCCCACCTCTAGTTACTTTGAGAAAGAGGTAGAAGCGATGTACAAAGATATCAAAGACATACTGAGTTACCTAAATTGATATGAAAGTTTAATCATTACGGGGGATTTTAACGCAGTGGTAGGTGAGGGTAGAGAAGGAGCGGTAGTAAGTTTATTTAGTTTAACACGAAAAACGTCAGGGGCAATAGTATGGAAAAATTTTGCGTTAAAACAATTTAACCATCACAAACACATTATTTCAACATCATGCTAGAAGACGATACACGTAGAAGTTGCCAGAAAGGAAGATGTCAAATAGATTACATTTTTATTAGACAACGGTTTAAGAATCAAGTAAAAGATTGTAGACGCTACCCAGAAGCAAATATAGTCATTGACTACAAGACTATAACTATGAAGACCGCTCTTTAATTAAAAAATTTGAGAAAAAAGAAAGTAAAAGGCACTTTGACTTTGAGAAACTAAAAGATTAAGATATTTATGAAAGATTTGAAAATAGTCAAATAAATTGCTGATAGATCTCGGGTAGAAGTAAAATGGAATAGCATTAAATCCAGCTTAGACATGGCGACGCAAGTATTCTGGGGTGTATACGAAAAGAAAATAAGAAACCATAGATAACAAAAGAATATTCTACATATAATAGAAAAAAGATGAAAACACAGAACCTACCAGACAAAGTTGGAAAACAGCAATACAAAGCCATAAAATGGGAAATTATTCGCAAATTCAGAAAAGATAAAGAACAATAGATTAGTGAAAAGTGAAAAGAGATAGAAACTAAGATGGAAACACAAAAGATAGACTAAGCATACAAACTAATTAGAATAAATTTTAAGGATATGAAATCGTACAAATTGAGAATAGAGAATTTACATGCAGGAGAGGAACTAACAGCACTAAAACCGGAACCAGGCATGAGTTTGAATTAGCATTAAAAGGCTTAAAAAATTGTAAGGCACCGTGTATAGATTAAAATAAATAATTAATTTGAAATAGTTATATTTCAACTTGACGTTTCGGGACATACTTTGTGTCTTTTTCTAAAGCTATAAAAGAATGGAAACAGCAAAAAATATATAAATATACAGATGTAACTTACCTTAAGCGTTAAACACAAGTAATTGAAATTAAAAGGAACAAATGATTGACACTTAAAATTAAATACAAAAATCATACAGTTCTGACAGAGGTAACGTTGGTAACGAGTATTCGTAGAAATGCAGTTTCAAAAATTGCAGGAGTACGTTACAACATAGACAGTAATTTTAAAAAATACAGAAAGATATTGAATTAATGTAGGTGATGTTGATGTTGTTTAAATTGACTCATGTTATACAATATTCAATATTTTTCTGTAGTTTTTAAAATTACTGTCCATGCTGTAACGTACTCCTGCAATTTTTGAAACTGCATTTCTACGAATACTCGTTACCAACGTTACCGTTTTGTCAGAACTGTATAATTTTTGTATTTAATTTTAGGTGTCAATCATTTGTTCGTTCAATTTGTCAAGAAGTAAGTTACATCTGTATATTTATATATTTTCTGCTATTTCCATTCTTTTGTAGCTTTTGAAAAAGGCACAAGGTATGTGCCAAAACGTCAAGTTAAAATAAAACTATTTCAAATTAATTATCTATTATGGACTGTATACCCAAAAAAATTAAACAACTATTTACTAATATATATATATATATGCATATATATATATATATATATATATATATATATATATATTCGATTGGTATTTCTTGACCTTCTTTTATATAATATTACTTACAATTGTTACCTTAACTATTACTCCCAACATCCTATCTCCCAGAAAAAGTCTGTCATAATAGGACTAGCAGATAGGGCAATCAAACTATCCGACCCTGAATATAGATGTGAAGCAATTAAAAAAGCTAAAACCGCATTACGAGAAAATAATTACCCACTAAACTTAATTGAGCGGATATTTAAAAAACAAATTAATAAACACTATAACACAAACTATATCAACAATACCAAAAATAAATCAATAATAAAATATGCACCCATACCGTATGTGCAAGATTTATCCGAAAACCTACAAAAATTATTAATAAAACACAATATAAAAATTGCGCACAAAGGATACAATTTAACAAAGAGTTGTTTTAGTAAATTAAAAGACAACACTCCTAAGAATAAAAAAACACACACCTTCTATAAGATTCCGTGTCATTAGAATTGTAATTGCGTATACATTGGGCAGAGTATACAGCATTTAGAGAAACGAATAAATGGTCATAAATATGATAAAACTAACCAAACTGCGCTAACCAAACATGAAAAACAAGCCCAACATAAATTCGAATTCGACAAAACAACGATTTTAAAAACAGAAGCAAACCAAAAAATTCGAGAATTCCTAGAGATGGTGTATATTATTAAACATCCAACATCAGTAAATGATAAAATAGATATTAGCAAATTAAGTAAAATATATTATAATCTATTAAAATAAAAATGCATAAAATTAATCAGGAATAGGTGTTTGTCTTGCATATATGGTGGCAAAATGGAGTAAAAAAACGTATGTGTATGCGTAGAGGTATGTACAGGTGGATAGATATATAGATACTATTAAATATATGAACACATCGATATATATTTATACATAAAGTTAATTTTACCCAATAACGCATATACATAATTGTAAATAGTATTATGATTTTAACCTGTTTTAAAAACGTGTCTTTATCCAGCGCCAAGAAATAGAAACTTCAATAAATCAAGCATTAGTCTCCAATCAAACTCTGTACTAAACATTTTAATATACATGTTTACTAAGAAATTAGAATTTTAAATTTTGACTAAGAGTTTAGCAACTCGTATCAAGGTTGTACATAATTTATATATATCAACAATATTTTAATTTGTGACGTAAATGTTTAGTACAACTGTATATTAAATAAATTAAAGTGTAGTAACCGTACCATACCATTCAATGAATGACTCAATTTATACTACGTTATAATATATAAACCTCCGTTTATGGGTAAGCATATTTTAGGTATTTATAAGAGATAATGTACAGTGTGTCCCAAATTGGATGTATTAAATGGGTAACTTAGTTGTTATTAAAGATACAATAAAACTGTGTGCGCAGTCATGTGCCAACTTTTTGAGATCAATTCAATGTTGAAATCACAAATGAGCGATCTTCTTTTGTTTTCGAGTTATAGCCAAAAATTGATATTTTTTACAATTCTATTAATTCTCATAAGTCGTTTGTTTGCAAAAATATCCAAAAATACTGTAGAAATCTTTTATACGGTTTTTTACGTAGAATACAGTGGCGTACGCAAATATTTAAAATTTATAATACTTTTGAGGATATAATATAAACTTGCATTTTTTTAAATAGAAACCACAATCGGTTGTCGCTTTATTTAAAAGCTCTTTTTGACAGCTTTTCAAAAATATATAGTTTAGTATAATTATTTTTTCAAATGGCCAATTTATTCCATGTTTTTGGTATAATAAAATAATTTATTGTATTGGTAATTTATAGTTGGCCGCGAAACAAAAGGTAAACACAAAACAAGAGTTTATTATTGTACCACACCACTCTAAACAACAAAGTTTGAAAGCTAGAAGAATACAATATCATAACTACATATATTACAAAAATTAATGTAACTACATCTTAAATTGAAAATTATACTTTCCTATCCACATTTAAACAGTCTATAATCCATATATGGATACACAAATACACACATACTCACACACCTCATACCCTCACAAACACACACACACACAAGCACGCGCCCACGCATGCACGCACGCATGCGCACACACCTCACCTACACACACCCTCACATAATATATATATAAAACACTAGAACACAGATGGAATACTACAATAATTTTATTTACTGATAATTCAGAGATATTGTTCAAACTGGCCTCCATTCTCTCTTAAACAAAGTTCGCATCGTTTTATTAAAGACTTAATAGAATTTAATAAATAAACCGCCTTAACTTTATGAAATGCTGCTTCAATTGAATTCCGCAACTCTTCAATACTATGGTTCTGGGTTTTATAGATTTCCTCTTTCAAAAAATTCCACAAGAAGTAGTCCAATATCGACAAGTCAGGAGATCTAGGCGGCCACTGAACAGGTCCAAACGTACCCATCCATTTATTGAGATATTCTCTATATAAATAATCACGAGTAATTATAGTGTTGTGCGGGGGTGCACCATCTTGTTGGAACCACATTTTTTGTCTTTTTTCGAGAAGCATGTCCTCCAGTAATTCGTGCAAGTTGGTATACAAAATTTCAATATAGCGACAAGCTGAATGATTGTTTTCAAAAATATGGTATTGAAATTTGCCACCAACAATGTAGCAACAAATATTCAAACCATAACGGCTTTGTTGATGCCTCGTATGTTTGATAGGTATTTTCATTCGACCAGCAAGTGCTTCATCAGACCATATAATGTTATTTCCAAAATGTTAGTAGCGGCACATTTACGAAGATGCCATTGACAAAATCGCCTTCTTTTTTGAAAATCGTTGGGAAACAAACTATGTATAATTTTATTTTTATAGGGTCGATATTTATTACGCTTCAATATTCTTGAAGCTGCTGATTTAGAAACACCCATTTCCCTTTCAATTTTCCTACATGATGCTCTTGGGTTTGTTTCCACACATGCTATGGTTGAATCAGTAGTTTGCTCTTAATTAAAAACTGCATACTGTTTCGTTCTAGGTTTTTCAAAGCAGCCAAACTGTTGTAAATAACTATCAATCTTTTTAAACATGTTAATATTAGGTTGTTGTCTTTCAGGGTATCTGTATTATTTACAAACGACATAGTAATATTATTTGCTATTAGTTACACAATTACTTGTTAAAATATAAAGTTGTTACTGATAGAGGAATTCTCGCAGACTCAATAAATGCAACTAGCATATCGTATTTTTCGTAATTTTCAAATTTTGCCATTTAGTAACAGACTGATGCTTCACTTACAAACTAACAATACAATTTATTGCATGTGCAACAGATATGATTGAAGCTCGTTGACGTTTGTTATACAAACAATTGTCGTTTTTTGTTTACCTTTTGTTTCGCGGCCAACTATTTATTACCAATATAATAAATTATTTTATTATACCAAAAACATGGAATAATTCGGCCATTTGAATAGATAATTATATTAAACTATATATTTTTGAAAAGCTGTCAAAAAGAGCTTTTAAATAAAGTAACAACCAATTGTGGTTTCCATTTAAAAAAATGCAAGTTTATATTATAACCTCAAAAGTATTATAAATATTAAATATTTGCGTACGCCACTGTATTCTACGTAAAAAACCGTATAAAAAACTATTACAGTATTTTTGGATATTTTTGCAACCAAACGAGTTATACGAATTAATAGAATTGTTAAAATATCAATTTTGGCTATAACTCGAAAACAAAAGAAGATCGTTCATTTGTAATTTCACCATTGAATTGATCTCAAAAAGTTGGCACATGACTGCGCACACAGTTTTATTGTATCTTTAATAACAACTAAGTTACCCATTTAATACATCCAATTTGGGACACACTGTACATGTATCGTATTATAGGTAAAAAAACATCATTGATAAAGACCATCTTGCGACGGTCGAAACGTCTGTTTAACACGCATATAATGTGAAAAAAATATGTTTTTATGTATTTAGACCTTTTTCCCAAGAAACACAATTTTAAGTAATATATATATATATATATTGCTTCTTTAATAGTATATAACTTTATGGGTTTTAGGTCAGCAGAATTGAAGAATTCTCTTTTTTATAAACTCAAGCTTTCGGAAATTTATTTTTTCATTATCAAGAGTACTACAAATAAATACATTGAGTTAGTTATGTGAACAAGATTTGACTAGTAGCTAAAAATTATATAAATAGTACTTAATACTTACTAAAGTGAGATAATAGTCAATTGGATGATTAATAATAGTAAATAGGATAGTTTTGGTGTGTAGTATAATTAAATATAAAAATAAAAATGTATAAAATGTGTTTTAGAATTCTAAACAGTAATATTTTTTTGATGTTGATGTATACTGTCTTGGTTTTTTAATTTTTGTAAAGCAGTTGTTTGTGTGTTGATTTTTGTTGGTATATTAAAAATGATCTTGTGTATATAGTTTTAAGTAATTAAGATAATATATTAGTATGTAGATATGTATATATGTATATGTATATGTATATATGTATATATTATTTTGATTATTGTTGAATTTGTAAGTATGCATGCAGATGTTCTGTTTAATTTATTTAGTTGTGTTATTAGTTTGTGTGTATGTGTGTATGATTGTGAGAAGATGTTATGTGTAATTTAGTTATTTGTTATTGGTTTATTTAGGTTTAAAAGGTAAGTATATATATAGCTCAGGTCTCCAATGTCTGTCTTTTTGTTGAGTGTATTGGAATTTCGATAGATGTAACACATTTCAAGAAATTCGCGTTTAGATTTTTTATTTTCAATATGAAGAATTTTGGGATTGTTGAAATCTATAGTGTGGTCTGTTTTTGTTATGTGTGTAGTCAGAGCAGTTGCATTTGGTTTTATGCGTATATCACTTTTGTGTTGTGTGATTCGTTGTTTGAGACTGCGAACTTTGTCCAATGTAAATATTAAGGCAATTTGAACAGTTTAATTGGTATATGGTGGTTCTTTGTTCTGAAGGTGTGGTTTTGTCTTTGGTTTTTGAAAAAAGGTTATTTATTGTTAAAGCTGGTTTTTTGCAAGCCGTATGTGAAAATTTTTAAAGATATGTTCTATTTTTGGAGTTAATTTATCGAAATATTGAAATATTTTGTATTGGGGTGTTTGATTAGTGTTAGTAGAAGTGTTTTGAATTATTTTTGTTGTATGGTTGTATAATAGTCTTTTTATTAAAGGAGGAGGATAGCTATTGTCTTTTAGTATATAATAAAGTTTAGTTAAGTTTTTTTGGTATAAGGATGGATGGCTGATGTTTTTTATTCTATGTTTTAGTCCTAAAATAAAATTTATTTTCATATTTAATGGATGGTAAGAGTAGTAATTTAGGTATCTACTTGTAGTGGTAGGTTTTTGATACCAGTCTAGTATAATTTTGTTGTCTTTATTTCTTATTAATAAGGTATCTAAGAAAGGGACTGAATAATTTTGTTCGTTTTCAATTGTAAATTGAATTTTATTGTTATAACTATTAAATGTATCTAAAATTAAGTCAATGACGTCGCATGGTACAGCTGTTATTATGTCCTCCATAAATTTTTTTAAAAAAGGTACTTTAAAAGATAATTTGGGAATGATTTCTTCCATTATGTCATCCATAATAATTTGCGCTATTATGGGACTTAGATTGGATCCCATGGGACAACCATCTGTTTGTAAATAGTATTCATTACGAAAACAGAAGTAGCTACTGTCAAAAAGAAATTCCATTATTTTTATGAATTGTTGTTTAGATATTTTACAGTTGTTTTTGATTTTGTGCCAAAGTTTATTAATGTTGTTTAAAGCTAGATATTTTGGAATATTGGTAAATAGTGATATTGCGTCTAAATTTATTAATACATGATTAGGAGGTAATTGAAAATTATTAATAAAAAGTGCAAATTCAAAGGAGTCTTTAACATTATAAATATTAGTTTTTAAAGATTTTTTTTAAATTTCAGCTATAAATTTTGATAAGTTTTCAGTAGGATTATTGTTTGGTGCTACTAAAAGACAATAGCTATCCTTCTCCTTTAATAAAAAGACTATTATACAACCATACAACAAAAATAATTCAAAACACTTCTACTAACACCAATCAAACACCCCAATACAAAATATTTCAATATTTCGATAAATTAACTACAAAAATAGAACATATCTTTAAAAATTTTCACATAAAGCTTGCAAAAAACCAGCTTTAACAATAAATAACCTTTTTTCAAAAACCAAAGACAAAACCACACCTTCAGAACAAAGAAACACCATATACCAATTAAAATGTTCAAATTGCCTTAATATTGACATTGGACAAAGTTCGCAGAGTCTCAAACAACGAATCACACAACACAAAAGTGATATACGTATAAAACCAATTGCAACTGCTCTGACTGCACACATAACAAAAACAGACCACACTATAGATTTCAACAATCCCAAAATTCTTCATAATGAAAATAAAAAATCTAAACGCGAATTTCTTGAAATGTGTTACATCTATCGAAATTCCAATTCACTCAACAAAAAGACAGACATTGGAGACCTGAGCTCTATATATACTTACCTTTTAAACCTAAATAAACCAATAACAAATAACTAAATTACACATAACATCTTCTCACAATCATACACACATACACACAAACTAATAACACAACTAAATAAATTAAACAAAACATCTGCATGCATACTTACAAATTCAACAATAATCAAAATAATATATAACATATCTACATACTAATATATTATCTTAACTACTTAAAACTATATACACAAAATCATTTTTAATATACCAACAAAAATCAACACACAAAGAACTGCTTTACAAAAATTAAAAAACCAAGACAGTATACATCAACATCAAAAAAATATTACTGTTTAGAATTCTAAAACAGATTTTATACATTTTTATTTTTATATTTAATTATACTACACACCAAAACTATCCTATTTACTATTATTAATCATCCAATTGACTATTATCTCACTTTAGTAAGTATTAAGTACTATTTATATAATTTTTAGGTATTAGTCAAATCTTGTTCACATAACTAACTCAATGTATTTATTTGTAGTACTCTTGATAATGAAAAAATAAATTTCCGAAAGCTTGAGTTTATAAAAAACAGAATTCTTCAATTCTGCTGACCTAAAACCCATAAAGTTATATACTATATATATATATATATATATATATATATATATATATATAACCTACAATTTTTTGTGGAACTGTTACTTTAAATAATTTACTGTAAATATAAACTTTTTTTTCAAAACTAAAACGATTGGTTAAAAACCCATCAAGAGGTAAATAACCATCTCATAATAACACGATTGATACTCAGTATCAACTTTTAGCTTTCGGTTAGATCCTTAATCCATTAAGTGATTTTAAACATTGTGACTTATTTTGAAGGAGAGTTTTATAAAAAGGTGCTTTAATATCATTTGCAAATGTTATGCAGGTACAAAAAGGAATATATATGTAATGCAGTAAATATATTTAATGAAACATTTCCTCAGCGAACTCCTGAAGCATGTAGCGTTAGCTATTGAACTTCAACTCGGGTTTAGAAAGTGGACTCAAAAGGTAAAAAAGAAAATCAGCCAACTTATCATCGGGCAGAAAATACAATCAAACAAAAACCAAACCTTGCATGTCAATAATTTTATAAAAGATGCAGTAAACTTAAATTCCAAACAGAATGCGCAATCCGCATCTTACATTCAAATGACTGACGAAACATTAACGTATTGGACAAATCAACGTCATGCGTAGTGCAATGGTCATGCGCGAATTACAGAAACACTCGGAACAATATGAACTGAAAGTATTACTAATACAAGAACCTTACACAAAGAACCGCAAAATTCCTGACATGCCATCTAAATAGATGATAATTAACAAGGGAGACAAACGATGACCACAACGAACCTTACAATAGTAAAAATAGATGAATACACCAACGAACACAATGTGTGCTTGGAAATGAAATTCGGCATCGCAAGAACATGTATCATCACAAACACGTATTTCCAATTCCGCTACAACCCGGGGCCGTACCTGAAAAATCTTACGGTAATTTTTTTCGCTTATGCGAACACACAAACACTAGTCAGGGAGGACACAAACCGCAAGTCTACCCTGTGACACCACCACACCGAACGGCAGAGGGGAACATATTCCGGGAGTGATAACTAGACGTACTGAACAAACATAACAACTTATCGACGTATAATATTAGGGCTGTAGCCGAGACTGGAGGGTGACCGGCAAAGAAAAGATCAGCGATTATAGCTTTATCGTGTATCAAATAGCACCTAACTGCATCGGTACACACGCATACAACCGCATAGCATATATTAAAAGACACTGCATCACCATAGCCAACTGGAAAACGTAAGGATACTTTTCAATCACAAGCACCATAATACCAGGAGGAAGAGACATACACGAACAAGCCAGACAACCGAACTATGCAATAAAGATCACCACTAAAACTCAAGACAACGCTAAAGAAGTACATTGGACGCCAGAACTAACGGCACCTAAACAACAATGTCAAAAAACTAGGACAAATTACAAAAGATTTTTGACAAGGGAGAAACCACAGCACTACCTGCCTATATATCGTAAGACAAAGGACAACTGCACAACATAACTAAACAAATGAAACGGCATACTTGGCGAGTCTTGGCTGAAAGACACTTGAAGATTGATGCATTGGGAAAGCTATTCAATATAGTAACCGACAAGTTTAAAAGAGTAACAGCATACTGGACCTTTAAAAATCTCGATGGCACGGAGAAAAGGAATTGGGAGGAGACAGCGGACATGCTCATGACAGCAGTGTTACCCAACAACAAACCGCAATACAAAACACCCGAACAAACTTCTAAACGTACACAATTGAATAGACAAAACGGACACAGTAATAAGTCCTGGAACCGAATAGGCGACACTATCTGATCCTATACGAACAAAGTGATCATTGCCGCAATGAGGTACTCAATGCCGCACAAAGCTCCAGAACTATATCGGATACAGGGGGAAGTGATAAAGGCACTAAAACCTCAACTGGTGCCTGCAGTACATAACTTTTACCACGAATGTCTAAACCAATCTAAATTTCCGAAGAACATCTGTAAACAGGCAGACGATGTTATAATTCCGAGAGGTATATGGAAAACCCGACAAACACAAATTTATACAGATCGATATGCCTACCGAATACAGTAGGGAAGACATTTAAACGACTATTGTACTACAGGAAACGTGAGCACAGAAGACAAATGGGCACGCATACAAGACGGTATGGGTTTAAGGGAGGAAGCTAGACAGAATACGCAACGAACGTCACGACAAACATCCTGGCAGAAGCTTGACATCGCGGACGCCTTCTGTAACCTTTTGTGGCTCTCGTTTTTTGACAGCATCTAATGTGTCCACAACAACTGTATCATGTGTTTAGAAGCTAGTGCCAAAACAGGTACACGACGTTACGGACCACCGGATCAAACATCTGCAGTATCACCATGAGAATAACCAAGTATTCTCCACAGGTTTTTGGTGTGCGGCACGCTATTTTGGAATATTGTAGTCGTGGAACTGCTAGAGATAAATAAAGCCGCAGAAGAGACGTTGTTTCTCAAAGTCTAGGCGGATGATATTTTGATCGAAATGAAAGGGGACTCTAGGAGGACTTCCAAGGTCAAAGTGAGAACTGCACTTTCAAAGTACAAAACTTGACTGTTATGAACACACTAAAAATCGCAAATAGAAAAACTGCATACACAGTGATCAATGGAAACTGCAAACGCAATCCACGCATTTGAATAAGGAACAAACCAATCGCACGAGCACGAACATGCAAATATTTGGGAGCGGCATTGGACGAAAAACTCAATTACAATCACCATATCACCACAACATGCAAGAACGCGACGGTAATGCAAATATAAACTTTTTCAATCGAAGCGATAATAAGACACAATATTTAATCAATATGTTAAGTCAGTCCTGTTCACGGTGGTAATTAAAGATTCTACAAGAATTACAAGTGCTACGGAAACATTAATAGACCTCTGTTTGGTTTCTAATTATGATTTATTAAATAATTGGTCTGTCTTACCTAGTAGCTTAGAGGATCACGTGATTATTGACTATATAGTGCAAATGTTAAGTACTGTAAAAGCTTGTGCATTTAAAACAGAGACTTCAAATCTATAAATTTAAAATGCTTTAAGCTACAATTAGCGGCGATACCGTGCTAAGCAGTGTATCACATAAAAACATAGATAATAAACTAATGTATTTAACCTCATGTATATTAACTGTCTGATCGTTTTGCCCTTTTGACAACAGTAAAATTGACTATACCTAACTCATTTTGAATTACTACAAATGTAAAATTCATACTGAGCTTATGAGATAAGGCGTATATAAAATTCAGAAATACCGGTCCGATCAAGTTAGTATTTTGAATATTATAAGAGGTTAAGAAATATAACAAATTACACAGTAAAGCATGAGAATCAAGCATATTTTGAATATATATCAAAGCATTACTCGCCTAAGCAAATATGGAGTAATTTGAATCAACTTGCAGGTAGCAAAGGAAAAGCGATTAAACGGTATACCAAACCTACCGGCAAGTGATATACCTAAGAGTCAGTGGCGGCTCGTGGTGATTTTATTTGAGGGCTCTAACTGCCTATGGCATGAATGTAATACAAGATAACATAAGCAACCCTCACCTTCAGTGGTTTGGTGTATTCAGCCTAGTCACTCACACAGACCCATTAATTTTTGTATACTTGTTTATAGGTTTATGTACAAAAAGTCACACGCTGTACTCTAATTGTCACGTAATAATAATTTTACTGCTTGTAAACGAAATCAAGCCTTCTGCCTTTCTGAGCAATAAAATGGTCTATAACTTTTTCGTCAAAATTGTTGATGTTATGTATTAAGTTTTTGTTGACTGACATCATTTCTAAGGCATTAAGACGTTCTTCGGTCTTTGTGTTCCTTAGATAAGTTTTAATCCTATTAAGAATTGAAAACATCTTTTAGATTCGGCAGTGGACATTGGGGTTGTGACTATAATTTTAATAATTTTATTGTTTCGCCAAATGTTTTATTTAACCCATTTTGGATCAACCAGGAAAACATGTTTCGGCAGCCTAAAATATTTTTAAAATCCGTTTTTGAGTACATCACTTCCAATTCAGTCCTCAATTTGTCTGGCTGTAACATCGGATAACACTTAAAAATCGATTGGAAATGCGATGTTGGACATTTTTTTTGAGTAAGTATCAAAATTAGTTACGTCTACTAAAAATGCGGCTTCTAAATGTGTTCGGTATGAGAGCCTGTCCTTCATCTGAACAACTATTGTATCGCACACTTCTTTAGCAATCAAATTCCGATTTTCCACGTTACTAATTTTTCTTCATTTAGTATCATTACAGATTATATATTTTCTATCTCATCAGTTGAATTTCTAGCAGATGCTATTATCTTTTCAGTCTTCCATTTTTTTCTTCGGTGCAACATTGTCTGTATCTCTAGCTTGAAACTGATTAAATAATATGTTAACATGTGGAAAAATTTTATGAATTAAATTGAGAAAAACACAAAATCAGGATCTTCCAGAATTCTACGCAAAACATATGCTTACCTGCAGGTAATAGTTTTATTGCATTTTTTTTTCTAATTCCTCAAAGCATTCGATTAGTTTTTCTCTATTCTCATATACGACGTTCACAATACGAATATTATAATTCCAACGTGTGGCAGCAACAGTGGCAATTTTGCTTCACTATTTCTTTTAGCACATCACACCTGTGAATAGAATGAGAAAAAAAGCAGGAATTGCGGATAAATTAGAAAAAAAATTTTAACTTTAGCATTTTGACTAGTTACTTTCTGCAAAATTAAATTTAATTGATGGGCATAACAGTGAACAAAATGGGCATTTTTATAATTAAGTTTTATTTTTGACTTAACTTCACTAGCAGAACCACTCATAACATTTGTACCGTCATAAGTTTGAGTGATTAGTTTAGATGGCGAGTTTAATATTAATTTATCTAATTCTGCTCAATACACTCCGTTAAACCTTTAGCTGTTTTATCTATTACTCGTAAAAATGTCCAAAATCTTTCATAAATATTTCCACTGTAGAAATATCTAACTATAATTACCATTTGGCATTGATTTGAAATTTCAGTCGCCTCATCTCTCTGAATTGTCAAAAATTTACAACCTTTAATTTGATCTTGAATTTCTTGACGACACAGTGCAAGCATGCTTTCTAAAATCTCGTTTTGCATAGTTTTAGATGTACCTTTAAATACAATCGCTTTGTGTAAATGTTCTTTTAAAATTACATCCAATTCCGAAGTAAAATCAATTAATTCTAACAAAACTCCACGGTTTTTGGAATCTTTTTTTTCATTGTGTCATCTCTATGACAATTCCAACTTTCCCCAAAATTTAATACAATTGATAATTTTTTTTAAATGTATCTATTTTTAGTCACCTGCTCATTATGCTTCATAACGTTCTGCCTATATGCGGAATTTAACTGAACCACAATCTTCACGGAACCTAGCATAGCCAAATCCGTGCAAGACTTTATATGGTGCTTGCCAATTTCATGCTTTTTTATTTTATCGTTTATATGCTTCAGATCTCTAAATCCTTATTCCGACCATGTTTTGTCCATTTCGTCACAATAAAATAAATGGCAAAGGAAACAAAATAGAGCATTCGATTGAGAGCATCCAGAAATCCACTGACATTTTTTATAAATTTCTTTTGAAAAATGCCTTGTGAAACTGCGATTTCCAACCTTAACTACCTGTTTCATATTTAAATCCGGTGTCGGACGGCCTATGTTCCTAATTTTCACCTTTTCTGCTAATGGAAGAGTTTAAAATTTAATTTCGATTATATTACGAATATTATTTTCAGTCATCTTGAATAATTCAAAATAATAATCAAAAAAATCTAAGACGCATGTACGCCTTACAACCAAACTTACGGAAATTTTATAAAAGGAAATTATATATTTTAAATTAAATAACTAGTATTTAAATGTTAAACAAAATTTTATTATTATTATAAATATAATTTAATAAATTTTATTGTTTTAATCAAGTTTGAGTCGGACTACTTAATGATATAAGATCCCAGTACCACTCAAACAAACAGAAAATAAAGAATAATTAATTAAAATTGTTAACATATATTCTGTGATTAGTCCCGGGTATTGTGATTCCTCCGAATGTCAGTTTTATGTACGGTTGGAATATCTTCAGCCGAATTAGGAATGATTGCTCTATAGTGATCTCCATGTATCACATACCTGCCATTTTCAGCGCAATGAACTACAGCTAAAGGCTCGCGAACTAATTGATCTTCTTTTGCACAAAAATTATATAATGTGATACTGAAGCCGAAATAATAATAAGAATCATTTGGATATCTATTAAAGTTTATATTAATTTGTACTGTTAACATTTCTCAAATAAATTCGATTATCTCGAAAACTAAATGAGATATCGAAAAGTGTGTAGCATATTTATAATCAGCGTAAAAACTAAACAAGGTACTATATATATATATATATATATATATATATATATATATATATATCATTTATTGTATCATTATGGAAATATGGCAACGGACGACGGCGGCGACGGCGGTGACGACGACGACGTAGCGATTATATTAACCTAACTTACTTCGTAAAATTGGTTGAAGAATTATACACTATGACTACACTCACAGAACAAGACATGGTCTTTATTTTCAACGAAAACAAGTGAAATAGTCTCTACGTTCACGCAAATTAGTACCCGACAACAACACACACGCCTTGAAATACCAACAGTACTGAAGGTAAGGGCTCTATTGACGACAGCCCTGTTAAAGCTATCTGAAGTTGTTATTATTTGCGTTCGACAGAATTCGTCGTCGTTCGATTTCCTATAAGATTTACATTGAAGCTGGGCTCAATAGAATTGAGCCCTGACATATGTCCTAAGGAGAATCAACGAGTTTTGTTTACGTGAAAAGAGCACTGTCGAAATATCTAGGACAGGTATTTATTTATTATTGCTTAAATGTAGGATACTAGGATGTAAAATGAATATAGTGAGAAACTTAATTGTTTTAAATAATTTTAAGATATTAATATCAGTGTTACATTTGATCATTTAAACCACAAATCTTAAAAGAATTATATGCATTTTGGTGTTAATTTTCATTAAAACGGTTAGATGTGGTTGCTAACGAAAGGACGACGGTGGGATATGTTTACTATTCATAATCTGTTTCCGACATCATACATCATTTTCATTGTAAACGTAGCATTTATAATTTACTTACTGAGACCACTTAAAAATGCCGGGCTGAAAGCATTTATGCATTCGATCTCTAGTTTTGAGTAATCATTTTACGATGAATTAATTTATGCTGAAAAGTTTATTTACGGTACCTATTCCTTAAAATAACCTTGGGGGCTCTAATCTTTGAGCCCCCATGGAGTAGCCGCGGCTGCTAAAAGTATTATAAAACCAATACATTTGCAGCTGGAATGAATAAGCTTTCATTTTGGACATTAGAATCGCCGAAATTGTACAATATCTAAATAAAATAAAAACTCAAGCTACTGGATATGATGATATAAACATGTTTATGGTTAGGACCTTACCTCACTCGTGTGTTGAGTGAATGTATATTAACCTAGACATTTCCTTACTTGTGAAAAAAACTAGAGTCATACCAGTAGCCAAATGTGGCTTTCTTACTACTTTTAAGGATCTTCCTCCAATCAGTATTTCGCCTGTATTACCAAAGGTGCTTAAAAACTAATTAATAATCAATTACGCACTCATATCTACAAATATAATATCAACCCTCTTGCCAATCAAGTTGTTGCCCAGACGCCAACGAGGCAGCAACTTGCGTACACCTACCACCGCCTTCGGGCGATCAAAGGTGAGCAGCGGAACGGTGACGTCCTGAGGGAGTTCTCCAGCTATGCGGGGTGCCGAGGAATGGGTACACAAGTGAAGTAGTCGGGGATGCACATCCGTTAGTCCTGTTTAGACGAGCTACCTGACGATGGAGCAGCCTGTGACGAGTAGCCATCCTGTCGGTCGAAAACCACAGGCCAGTGGACCCAGGATCCGGAATGCTGTGTAGTTGGAGGACAATTAAGGGGAAGATCCGGGAAACTGCTCACTGCACCAAATCAAGAGGATTCTAGAAGCAGGTATTCTGGAATCCAGACCTATATATATATATATATATATATATATATATATATATGAGTCTTCTTTAATAAGCGATATTTAATAAATATTGTGCATGAAATGAAAGATAAAACTTCAAAAATGCTACTTAACAATACTGTTTATAGTATTGAATGCTCTTGTGGAGGCACTTACGTTGGACAGTCTAAACAATATATTAAAAGAAGGCTGACCCAACATAAAAGTGATGGAAAGTTAGGCAAAACATTATGTAAACTATCCACACATATATATGCAACTGGTCATCAACCAAATTTTGAAGAAGTTACCATTTTCGAAATTGAACCAAACTATAAAAGAAGATTATTTTTAGAATCATATTATATTAACAAAATTAGAAACAGTTTAAACTCAAAAACCGACATAGATAATTTAAGTAACATTTATTCCTTATTATACCAATATTAAACATTTTTAATTTTTTTTTAAATCTTAAAGAGTTCTTAATTCTAAAATTTATATTATCTTTATAATATTAAATATATAGCTTATATAGTTATCAAACATCACTCAATCTATTTATAAATAGTTTTATTAATAGTATTACAGTTCCAAAAATTATCTAGTTTACAATATTCTAAATATGACGTATGTCATCTTGATTTCCAAATTTATAAATGTCAAAAGAATGTACACTTTTTAAAATGTTAGTCTTAAGTTTGATATGTTTTTATATCCATTGCTAGTTACTTTTGAGGTATTTTTACGCATTTACTAAAGTAAGTAACTATTGTCCAATTATTAATTTAACTGTCATGTACTATTTTAGCTTCTGACGAAGGAGACAAATTCTCCGAAACTAGTAAAGTATATAAAGTAAAATTGATTGAAACATCTAGTTATATAAGCAATTCGCCCAAAAATAAATACCAAGATCTTATTCAATATTTATATATATACATAAGAAGATCTATCAAGAAACAACACCACAACATCAGTTATCATCTTCAAGCCAAAAAACTCTAGAGTTGTAAGGCATTTAACGACGCTGACAGCGTCGCGCCAAGCTACTGGGGCTTGCCAATCAGGGTTTACGCCGAAACATGATGCACCACTGCTTTGCTTAATTTGATAGCTACCGATAAAGAATTTATTACTGCTTTGGTACTTTTAGACTATAGTAAGGCTTTCGACACCATTGACCATGAATTACTCTACTTTATATTTACATATATTGGTCACCCTACTCTATACAATTCATCAAATCTTACCTTACCCAAAGAGAACACTGTGTTAAGCTACCTGACAGTATGTCTGAATTTAAAATAGTAAATAAAGGTGTGCCCCAAGGGTCAATAATAGAACCGATATTATTCTTAATTTATACTTGCTGTATTTAATAATTCATGTTATATATCATCTAAAATACACTCATATGCAGACGTTACTGAAATTTATTATTCGTTTGATAATACTCAATCCCAACAAGCATCTGAGGTCATATCACAAGACTTGATTAGAATACTTAAAACTTCTTTCGATCACTCTCTTCAGTTTAATCCTTTGAAATCCGTATTTATCCTATTTGGTCCACCAAGTAACCTATGCATATTGAAACAAAAATTCTCTATAAAAATTCACGATGCTACCATTATTTCGCAAAATATAGTAAAAATTATGGGTGTGTGGCTGGATAACACATTTAGATTTGATAAGCAGCTTAATAAAACAACATTAAATGCATATGTTAATCTGAAGGTTATATAACCTCATAGATATGCACTAGGGGTAAAATTAAAAACAGTTCTAAGTGAAGTATTAATTTTGTCTCAATATACGTATGGATCTGAAATCTATAATGCTTGTACAACTGTTGATATGCGGAATAGAATACAGCGGGTTCAACATTTTTGTATATACTAAAATTTGGACATGTTTCCCACAAACTAAAGGATTTAAAATGGCTAAGTACGAAGAAGATATTTACTAACAGCATATTTATTCCACAAAATTATAATTAATAAAACTCCTTACGTGCACAGAAAATTACATTACAGAAGTGATGTGCACAATGTTAACATCAGAACAAAAGGAATACTGACTCCGCCACTATATCGCACATTACTATTTAAACAATATTTTCAATATCAAGCATATTTTATATATAATAAGTTTGCCAGTACACTTAAAACAGTGTATTCTTAGAAATTTCAAAATAAAATTAAAGGGAAAATGATTATCGGAGCCAATTTAACATCGCAGGTATTGCTGTTGGTCATATATGTTGAAAAATATTAGCACCAAAATTATAGTGTGTATAGGGGAAAATGTATATTGGTATTGAAGCGTTCTAATTTTCCGAAACCCAGCATTTTATAAAATTATGAATTAGCTATAATAATTTCTGTATCCACCTTGTATAGTGATATTATTCTATTTGTTCAAAAATCTCTTATATAAGTGAAATAAATGAGGCCAACACGTTTAGTCAGTATTTTAATTCTCGTTAAAGTATAAAAGAAACACATCCAACAAAATTCAAATAAATTGATTTACGTGGTTGAAGGTCGAACAGAATGGTATCGTATCTTCTGTTTACATCCAAATTATACGCAAAGTTACGAGTTATGCAACAGGTTACTTCCACTACTCCCGGACATTCGCTGATAGAACCTTGTGCGGGAAAGATGTAGGAAGTTTTAAATGTGGGCGATCTTCGCGTCGCACTTCATCAGCATTAGCTATTCAAAACTTGCCTCGATCTAGTTGATTCAACAATGGTTGGTATTGTTAAATTTAGAGTTCTAAAAATTTATTCCTTTTTACTTTTCCAGCGCAACAAAGATAAAATAGAAAAACAAAAAGTTTAGCAACAAATTTATAACATGATTTACATCTACTTTAGAATTAAAATTAAAAAAAAAACAACTTAAATTGGTTTTGCTTAATGTAAAATTGCCATAACTAGGTAAATGTGATGGTTGAGTATTAAGTTGGATATGCAATATTTAAAACGTCGTGTAGGCCATTATTAGGAAATGAATTAAGAATAATTTCAGTTACCCTTAAAGACTTCCTGTTGTTTTGTCAACTACCATCTGGGATAAACCAGTTTTTTTAGATGAAATTTACGGGCCATATTGATGTTTGTGTTCCAAATCCGTTTCTATGTTGCATGTTATCTGTAATTTTAAAGATGCTTTTAGCCGGAAGGTCTACTTTTCATTGATTGACAAGCTGTTCGTTTATTTCCCGTGACTGGAAAAATTTAAATTACTCATCTCCTATGGAATTGTAAATTGTCAAACACGTTTATTTGTTACATACATCTTGATAAAAATTTAAATGTTAATATTTTTTCTGAAAGCTGAAGCTTTACGTTAATGCGTTATTTATAACTTGTTTCCTAAATACAATTAGTTATTTTGAACAAAAATTATAAACTTAACTGGTTAAATATGTACTTAAAGATTGTAAATCTATATCAGATTTGGTATCTGTTACAAACTGACACATGTTTGTGCTTTACTAAAGCTATTTAAATATCTCACTGAACAAATAATTGAATGCTTTCTGTTAATATTTATTTTTCTTATATGGCAATAATATTCGATTTCAATACACATATAAATTTGGCTATATCAAATTCTCATTTCTGTTAACATTTAGGACCGCCTATTAAAAGTAAGACATGGTGTTTACTCAGTGATTAATGTTAGAATTTGTTTATGCTACAAACTGTGCAGTCACATTTGCACAACTATTGTGATGATGATAGCTCCAAATCCAACTGATAACTAAACTCATTATTTTGGTTAATCCTTTTAGTATTTTTCTTTTTTGTAAAGAAGCGCAAACTGCTATTTCATGTTATTTATTTAACGGAGTCTGTACGAATTTAAGGTCAATCCTTCATGGTTTTGAAACGCAATTTAGTCGTCGAAGTTTCGACACTTTTTGTTTGACGATATTTGCTTGTAGTTATTTATTTTATAAATGTAGTGGCATTCTGGTTTATCCGTTAATTATTAACCGACCCCCATAATAGTTTCTCCGCGCAAAAGTAGAATTTAGAGTTAGTCCGGAAATCTTTCAAAAGTCAGTCACCATCTACGGATAAAAACTACATCTTATATTTGACTTTTGTGGGACGTTGGCGTAGTGCTGGGTACCCCTTTTCAATAGCAACCAACAAAACAATACCTCCAGAAAAAAACAAATGTTATAATATTTTATTATTAAAATTTATGGTAATTACGTTAGAATTAAAAGTAGAAGTAACATTGTTAATTATAGTCCATAGTCTATAGTTGTTTGTTATAAATCTATTTATTTTTTTTTAAGGTTGAAGTTGAAAACAATCTAGTCCGTTATGAGCTTGTTGAACTTATACCTTTAGATTTTTACATACTATTTTTAGTTACTTGTACTAAAGACAATGAGAACAATGGCTATTATTATCAAACTTGTTACCTTTAATAAACCTTTGTCATAATATAACTTTCGCTATAGGTAACTAATTTATCCTTGTTTTATCTGAAATAAAATTCTTTATCTAACAACAAATTTAACTTGATTATAATATAAATGAATAAGGTTCAACACACTTGTTTTTTATAAACAAGCAGATAGGGTAAAACCTTTGAATTTAAATACCTAATCGTCACTTCAAATGACCCTGTCATTAAGCGGAACGTGACTTGTACGTAAGCTCTTTCGAGTACTTATTTTGTATAAGAAATTTCCATTGTACTATCCAATTTGAAACTTTTTTTAATAATATAAACCTAAGCTCACACCAATTAATGCTACATTATTTTCTCATAATTAAGTTAGCTGTTTAGCGGAATATTATTCGATTGTATCGCAAACTGCGTTACTAAAAATTTCACTTTATTTTTCATACTTGTATTAACATTAAAAATATTGGAGCCACTAGCTTTTAAATACACTTAGGCACCATAACCTTCAGTCAAACCTGCAAAGCATACATCGTAAGAAAGGGTAAGCCTCGAGTCATTCTTTAACTTTTTCCAATCAAACCATCTAGTTATATTATAAAATATTAAAACGCTACGGAACATCTTGCTACTAAGTTCCGTTTTGCTTTTGGCACATCTGCATTCATGCGTGCATTATAGTCAAATATTTCCTCAAATTTGTTCCAAAAAATAGTTGCTTTTAGCATTTTTACCTGGAATTTAATCGATCTAAGCGTGTAAAGTCTAATTGGATATTACTTAGGGGGGTTTAAAACTTATTTTTATATCTGTCGACTTGAAAAATTCCGAGAACTGTTTTTATCGACTTGAACGTTGCAAAAAAATCTTCAGAACAATTTAATTTTATAAAGGAAAAAAATATAATAAGCAGGTTATTTTATAAATTGTAGCGTTTCATGTAAATTTTTGATGAGTGGTCTATTTGTTGCGACGCGTCATTGGTCGTTCAGTAATATATATATATATATATATATATATATATATATATATATATATATATCAGAAGCTAGTTTACTTTAAAAATGAGTAAATATCCCAGTTATTATTTTAAACCAATTAGTTTTAATATTAGGTGTTTTTATTATCCTGAAATTTTAGGCCTTCAGCTGCTTATAAACTTACGAAGGCGAGACTCGGTGTTTCAGGGTTGTTTAATTCCCATCGTGTACCTATCATTTCCATTACACTGAGAATTGGGTAGAGTAAAAATTTACGCACGGTGGAGCAATTATGATAACCATTTATGTAGTTAAGTTGGTAAGACTGCAAATGTTTTCCAATTTTCAGATGTTCCGGTTTAGAAGATAATTCTGGAAAATGCTTTCAGGTAACGCAATACGTGTAGAATAAGTTTAAATCAAACTAGACTATTCATATATACTCATATATCAAAAGCACAAGTAAATTCAAACACGTTGAAGTTCTCTCAAATTTTCAGGTCATGCTGGTGTATTGTATCTACGTATATGATTATTTTCAAGAAGCTTTCACAAAGGCGGTATTAAGTTTCATTTACGTTACGAATTACTGCTCTGCAAATAACACCATCGGGAATTTTGTTTCTGTATAATGAGAAATTTAACAACCTGGGTATTGTAATGTGGGTCATGAGAATTCCTCTAAATTCTAAATTCATATCAAAACCTTTACAATTTAATTAATTTAGAATATTATTTTTAAACGTGGTGTTTGAGGAACCTCTTAGTTTGTAATTAAATATCCATGATTTAGAGGGCGGATCGGATTACCTGTAAATTTACCGGATAGTTCAAACGATTCATTATCAATTTAATATGAAGTAAAGCGAGATGCTTATTATTCGATGCACTTTTAATTTTATGCACTGCCAGAATGACAACGGATGCAGAATAGAAATTATGTCACATTTATTAATCAATCCAATAAGCCTGGGATTAAATATATAATTAATGCTGGATCACTCGCCAGCATTTATTATACAATAAACCCAGGCCCCGCATTGGGGGTCGCTAATTTGCTGTGACCCGCCTATACGTTACGAAGCACAAATTAAGCTGTGATTTGGGTACAGCCGAATTGTATTAATGAGGATGTAATAGTAAAATATAAAATCACCAACTTAGCGTTTCTTTTTCCTTCCCTGGCCAGCTCAACAGAAATTATGCTGTGGAATTTACGAAAATGAAATAGAACATAGAAATTTCAAGAAACATATATGCATTGAAAAGCATTTTGCATTTGGACACATTATCAAAAGAATCTCTTTCATTCAACAAATCTAATTGGTGCTTATAGAATAGTTTACAGTTTAAGCTTATACACAAAATTATTGCTAACGAATACTAATCGTCATCTATATCCTTGTTTACAATTACAGAACGCAAACCCCTTTTCTATGAGTCAAAAATTCTCTTAATGTTTCTCGGGATAATTTCGTATCCGAGTTATATCCTCGGCTGTCAGTGTAATTGGCCAACGACGCTGCACAGCTAATTACCAATAATTTTTATAAAATTCTAGCTTAAGTGCTAATAATCAAATGTCCTTATAAGTTACAAATATATATATATATATATATATATATATATACTTGCAGCTGTTATTGTTAATAATCTATAGGAACACTGTGGCACGATTTAAATAAAATTAAATAAAAACCCTTAACCACAAAAAATATTTAAATTACTAAATACGTATTTCGACCACTATGTGGCCATCATCAGTAGAATAATTATAATTAAAAAAAAAAAAAAAAAAGCTGTTGTTCTGGAACACTTCAGAGGATATTCTCCTCACCACTTAGGCTGAAGTGAACCTTCCCAACCTTGCTTTCTCATTGGTTGTTGACCAATAGGGAAAGCAAAGCAGATGACTCTATTGGCCCTTTATCGGTGTTTAAGATTAAAATTAAAATTGTTAAACATAAAGGACCCTCTTAAACACCGATAAAGGGCCAATAGAGTCATCTGCTTTGCTTTCCTATTGGATCAACAACCAATAAAACAAGATTAAATTGGTTCCGCTTCAGTAGGTTTAGAATTAGTATAAATTAAGTAGATTTAAGTTATAATGTCACAATTCACTTGTTTGTTGTTGAGAACACCAGCCTGCGGGTGAGGAGAATATCCTCGATAGTGTTTAAAGCAACAATATAGTAAATTATAGGTTGGGAAGGTTCACTTCTGCCTAAGTGGTGAGGAGAATATCCTCTGAAGTGTTCCAGAACAGCTTTTTTTTTTTTAATTATAATTATTCTACTTATGATGGCCACATAGTGGTCGAAATACGTATTTAGTAATTTAAATATTTTTTGTGGTTAAGGGTTTTTATTTAATTTTATTTATGTTATTGTTAAATTGCGCTTATCAAAGTCTCCTTAATATCGTAATTAACAGCATTAGATACTTCCCGATTCCATTTCAAATCTCCCCTTGCCGTTAAAAAATATCAGTTTGCAAAGTAGATTTATCTTTAGTCGATTAAAATAAGCAGTTGCTTCTCTATTAGGATTATTTATCAAAGGTCGTTTAATTTTCGTAATATTTCTACGTTAATTATACTTCACAATTCAACGTTCTATTTTAAATATTGCATGTCGTAAAAAAAATTATAAATTAGTCGAACTTACACGTTCGATTAATTTTTACTCGAAATTTGCATGTACGATGTCGTAAAATGAATGAATCCCCGAATGTAAATTTTCCTTTATATACAAAAATTCTAAATACGTCATTTACTCTATTTTGTGCTAAATTTATTTCGAAGCATGACACATCTTGGATGGTGTAATAATTATGCGAATTTCATGAGCAAATGAGCTAATTAAGAGCGATTATCGTGGTCGTAAATGTTCCATTCTTTTCTAATGCACGGAGTCAATGGTCACTGTATCGTTCGCTTTGCAATACGTAAAGTTATTACGCTTTTTATCTATTTTATTTAATAGATATTTCTGATAGTAGCGTTTTTCGAATAGTCGCGTTTATTCATTGATACAAAATAATCAGCTTAAATAATGGCTTTTAAAACATTTCTAGTAAATGACGTATTCTTTTATTAAATATTCGAAATTTCTCTAACTATTCGCAAAATAACTTCTTTGCAAGAAGAACACGCTTCATTTAAAATTCATAAAGTAGAATAAATGCAATAGTTAATCAAGTTACCCTTCAGTAAATGCAGCGTATTACGTTTGCAATACGCAACGTTTATTATGGTATTGATTTTTATTCTAGCAAATTCGCATATCTTAAATGAAATAGCTTAAATCAGAAGTTATTTACTAGTACTTACAAAATAATTTTTATTTTTATCTTAAAATGAAAACTCGTTTTAAGATATCTGTCAAGAGTAATTATTTGCACACACGGACCAATGTTTTTATTTTTATGTACTATTGGAATACGCTTATGTTTATACAGTGTGGAAAAAATGAATATGGGGAAATTCTACCTTTCTTCTTTTTTCTGTTTTCTGAATGGGTTTTTGAAAGGCTTTACTAACCCTTCGAGCACATTAAAGTTTTCTCACACGTTGAACGGACGTTGTCGACTTACTAAAGACCGACTATTTACCTGATGATTATAATAAACGCTTACTGAATGAAATAGATTCCCGAAATATGCGTCCTATTGACACCGTGGTTTATACGTAGCGACAATGTAAGATTTATTCTTACGACTGTCCGCTCCCGTATCGGAACTGCAAAGACTGGAGATTCTGTGACTCAATCTAGCCCCATAACATCAATCTCTCTTTAGCGCTAGTAGATATTACTTCTGATACACAATTACAATTTTGGAGATAAGAATAGAATTTAGTAAATATTCTGTAGACACTTTCAGACCACCGCCTTCCAGTACTACATCTAATTTGTTGGAACCTTTTTTAACGTACATGCTTCATTCGGCTTCATTACAAATCCTGCGGTTGCTTTTACTATTCCTACCTCAACCAAACCCGCTCCACAGACCAATTTACTTCTTGTTTCTGTTCCCTTTCAGTTATCCCAAACCCCCTACCACTGATATGAACCAAATTCCTTCTGTTTTAATTCTACTTTCTCTTTTGTACCTCATCCCGGTCATCCTACTACTACCAAGACAAACCCTTCTTCGGAAGTGTGTCTTTGAACAGTACTCTGTATTATGTCCTTAGCTGTTCGAATTATGATCGAGCGTGTCATACGAATTCACTTCCACTTGAAGCTGTGCCTCCTCCACGAATTGAAATAATAGTTCAAACATAAATTACAGGAAGCAACTCAAGAGTTTGTTCCTGCAGTATTAAATAGTTCTATCAAAGAAATTTTTATCGTGTCTGCAATAACAGATGTAGCTGAAGCGACGATAACTTATAATACTGACAGAAAATTTTTGTTGAAGTTAGCGAACCCGTATCTGTAATGCCTGTTGCTGTTGTGTAAATTTTATTTTATCTGATGTTGTCAAGAAATCAATTCCTACTGTGGCTGAAGCTCTACCTGATGTTGTTCGTTTATTTAATGTTGATGAAGTTGTACCTGCTTCTGTTTCTTTATTTAACATGTATGAAGCGTTATCTACTTCTGTTCCTTTATGTCGCGTGATTGAAGTTTTGTGTGATTCTGCTCCCTTTTCGAACGTTGACACTTTTACAATCAACATCAAAAGCAAACGGACTTCTTCCATAATGTGTAACGGGTTTCTAGACTACCACCACCACTACTACCCCTACCATCGCAACCACCTTCTCAACCGTTGGTTGCAACTACTACACTCCCTGTTATTCCTGTTTTGTTAAAAACTTCCACGGAACCAAATAGGAGAAATAACGTGAGGGAAATAAATATAAAAGGTGCCTTACAGAAAGGTACTGACCTGGATGCATTCTATGACAATCCTAATATCTCCGCTATTGCTTTCCCGGCTTTCTGGCGACGCAGACGTCGTAAACCACACTCTTGATTATCTCGTTCCAATTGCTTATTTAAAGCGTATTGTAAATACAAAAATTCTCATATGGAATAATACGCGAGTGTGTCTGTGTAATTCATATGTAAAAATTAAATTGATTTGTTACCCGCAATGCAAGGGGACGAGTAAAAAAAGAACGAAATCAGAACGAAATGCTCGCCCGTATTACGAGTTAGCAATGGAAGGGGGAAGAAAAAGCAAAAAACGAATACCGCGATACACACAGTCGGAGAATGAAACACAGTAACTACTACCCGATTTAGCTTTTCCTTTGAACATCTGTACCTGCAAGAATATTTCAACACAAAACGCACATATAATATAACTCTAATAAATAATTTTTGAGAATTTGAAGGGGAAAACGAAATGAAATTTAAGGACGAATATCTGTATCTGCCACGCCTTCTTAAATGCTAACTATACCCAGTAACAAACAAATTTGGCATACCCAGCGTGGGGCAACGACTTTCAAAACCTCTCTGTTGTGCTTAAAATATGCTCGATTTCTGAAACCGTTCTTTTTGCTTAAGAATTTGTCACAAAATTTTAGAAACCTCTATTCTTATTCTGCATTTGGTCCCGAATTTTCCTATACATACACCGTTTCGTCCTGATAAAAAATTTTTCTTGCGTTCGTACTATTTGTGATTTTGCTTTATGCCGAGTTACGAGAATTTTGTTTTTGCTAGCAATTCGAGTTGTTGAAAACACTGGCGCCCAATTCTATTAGTGTTGTTAGATTCTATTTGGTTATTCCTACCAATATGTGTTCCTTTGGATTTCAATTTTTCCTTAGGATATATTTTAACTTGTTATTTTAGTTTCGATATTATTATTGACTTTAGCACATACATGTGAACCATTTGCGAGAAATCAAGCTCCAGTACTAAATAGGTTCTCGTACCTTTGATTTTAAGTTCTGCGTAGACGAACTACGCAGCTCCGTGGAGTGTGTTCATTGCCTGCAACGAGAAAGGCACTACATCCTATTCCTGTCAAATTCGATTTCGCTGACAACCACGCGGCAGTCACAACTTCTATACAAGAGCTTCAAAGATTCCTTGCTTAATTTGATGGTGACAAATCTTTACTTGCGTTGAAACGCATTCATTAGTTTTGTGTGGTTCCACACGGGACGTCGCTATAGTGAGATGCCTCCAACAGAGCAGAGCGCCAAATCCGTTAGCTACAAAATTACTCTATACTTTGGACGATATCCGCATTTATTTCTAAACTAAAGTAAAAACACCCCGTCCCGCTACTACTGCGACAGCTACTTCTAGTCCTTCTCGCACGTTTACGACTAAACGGGATTTTGCTTATAAACCCTCAAGGATTGGAGAAAACACTTTTACTTCACATGACCGAAGAGTTAAAATTCCTCTTGCGTCGACTATTAGGTCAAATATTTCTTCTGTAGCTTCTTATGCTTATATTCCTGTTTACTTCTACTCGCCAGGACACATGTTTCAACTGCAACAAACCTGATCACGTGTCGACACGTAGTAATTGTCCTCGAGTACTTTTTCGCTGTGGTTGCTGGCATAAAGGAATTACCTGACGCAACTATTCGAACTGTTATATTACTACTTATAGGAACTAAATTCTTTCTGTTTCTGGTTCTATTACCAAGCCATACTATTTTTTGGCAAATAAGTCTTCGAACAATACTCCAAATTCTGTCCTTACATCTAGGAAACAAATATCTTCGGTCTCTAGTTTTACATCCTTCTCTGTACCTTCTCCTGCTCGTTCTATTACCACCACAGCGTACCCTTTTCAGCCATGTGAGCCTTCGAACTACAATATTGATTTCTACGACCATCGCACCCCTACTTACCGAACACTCCCTAATAGAAATCAAATTTCTTCTGTTCTGAGTTGTTCGAATTATGATCAAACGAGTCATACATATTTACTTCCACCTCAGACTGTGGAACGATTGGATCCCACACTTCAAACTAGTGACTTACAGGCAGAAACTCCTACTACTTTAAATGAATTAACAAAGAAATTCCTATTGTGTCTGCAATAACATATGTAGCTGAGGTGACGATAACTTATCATACTGACAGAGAAGGTCCTGTTGAAGTTAGCGAACCCGTATCTATAATGCATGTTGTTGTTGTTGTTAACATTTCACCTGATCCTGTTGCTTTATCTAATGTTGAAGCAGTTCTATCCTATACGGCTCCTTTATCTAATGTTAATAAAATCTACTGATTCTGCTCCTTTATCTAGTGTTGTTTTTGGTTTTCCTGTTTTTGCTTTTTTAACTAACGTAGCTGAAGCTTTATCCAATTCTGCTCGCTTTCCTAACGTTGATCCTTTTATGAACAATACTAAAAACAAATGGGTTTCTTCCATAACGTGTTGTGTTTCCAAAACCATAACAACCACTATTACCTCCACGATCGTCACCACTCCTCAACCGCATGCTACAACTACGACAATCCCTGTTAATCCTGTTTTGCGGAAAACTGCCCAATCAATGCTGGTAACTTAACCAACAAAACTGGTTTAAAAAGGAAATAAGAGACAGAAAATATTCTATGTTGATTCGGAAATATAAATCGGCGAAACCCTAATGTTTTTAATTCTGCTTCGTTTTCCTTTTAGCGACGCAACCGTCATAAGCCCCATTACTAGTCATATGCGCCCCAAATTTCTATGCTGACTCTATCCTTCCTTAGGATTTGATTTTTGGACTTCACGGTTTTTTGTTTTCTAAATAATTTCCTTGTTACGATTGGTTTTCCTTCTTTCAGTTCTGGCGTTGTTTATTAGAGTTTTATTTATATTTTGGTTTTGCTTATCCGTTCCTTTTAATTCACTTCTCTTTTCCTTTCCTTCAGCTGGTTTTCTTATCGTAAGTTCTCACACGACGGACTTGATTAAATTCTTTGATCCATTTCTTGTGTTCGGTGCTTTTTAGGCTTTTTTTATTTTCATCGGAAATCAGGACTTAGACGACCTTTCGGTCTAGTTAGCTATTTTTAAATTTATTCCTTCGTTTAATACGATTCCTTGTTGCCACAACTTGAAGTACCTCAATTTTTCTGTTCAACCATCTCGTCGCTCCTTTGTATTCTTTGAGGCTCGACAGTTATCGTCTTGTTTTGGCTTGTACCGTTGGTTTTCGTCAGCCTTTCTTTTCTTACTTTTGTTTTTCGAGAGAAACCAACTTCTTTTCTTGGGGTTAAAAACTTTACCATTTATTTAATAGAGATATCCGTCCTCCGACGGCTTTTGCAGAGTTAAGACATTCTCTCTTTGTTCTGGGTGTTTGCTACTCTATACCATTTGTTTTTTTATTTCATTTATACTTCTTGTCTTGGTTCGGTATACTGGTCCTCCAAGCCGTATGAATATTCTTTTGTAGGTGTTTGGTTTTTTCTTGCAGTTTTCTTAAGCGAATTTTCTATTGATTTATCCTACTAGTATATATTTGTCTTTTGATCCGACTATAAATTAGTTTTTGGTTTTGTTGCGTTTCTTTGGGTTTTCTGCAATAAATTTCTTTTTGCTTTGCGTTATTAGTGTACTGACTGCTTCATTGTTTCTGCTTCCTACCCCGACCTTTTAATTTTGCTATGGAAATTTGTTACAATAAATTTTCGAAATCGATTGATTTTTGCATGTTGTATTAAAATTTTAATTTCCAACTACATTGTCTTACTTCTTATTAAGAAGTGCCTAATAAAATGTCTAACTTAAGCGACTTTACACTTTCATGTTAATTTAAAGCATATGGACTTTCATTTAACAAGTTTGGTTACCTTCCGATTGAAATGAATACTTATTTAAAACGTCTTATAAAATTTCCTTAAGTATTCAGTACCACGAAAAATATGTAGAATTTATTCTATAATATTTTGTTTCGTTAGCCGACTTATAATTTTTTTGAAAAAGCAAACATTTGCTATCGTTCAACTACTTTTAATCGGTTCTTTAAAAGGCTAGAAACTTCGCTTTATAAATTCGCTGAAATACGTTCTAAACCACCTGCATGTAAAATATACAAGCTTCTAATGGTACTAAGAAGCTCTATTTTGTTATCATGCAAGTGTTGAACTCGTTCAAGCTTACGAACAATAAACCGTCCCCTCATTAATTCATTCTAGATATTGTAGTTCGATATAATAAAGCGCTATAGTGTCTACAACACTTAGGCCACCTGTTATACATTTCACGTCATAATGCTGTAAGGAGAGTTGCAAACTTACCTGACCATTTAAACAAACGCTATTTTATCATGCGGAGAAATACGGTAGAAATTCTTATAGTGTATTAAAACCCTTTGCTTACATTAATTGCCTATTGTTCTAGGAATACTTTGCAGCTGTGGGCTGGAAAATACCTAGCAGGTAGTTTTCGTAGGATATTTAACATTCTATCGTTGAGAATTGTTTCGAAACGCGTTGTACTCTATTCATAAAAATACAGCATGAGCTGTAAAAGTGATTCTTCTGTATACAACATCCTTTTATGGTAAAGGAACGTTGTAAGACGCGGTGCTAAGATGATTTGTTTTCCTTAATGTTACAGTCTACTTAAATTGATTCATCTAGTATCCAGTTCATGGGCAAATGTAATACACATCTTTCAGATGCGCTATGGTACCAGAGGCAGACAGCTACCCTTAAAGGTACATTTATTCTGTTTTCTTTTGTTTGATACTTCCGTGAAATGCAGACACTTTTGCTGGTTAACAACCACGTAAGAGCTGTATTTTTCTTACTCAAGGGCGCATAAATTAAAAACTTACTGTCGCAGTGCACATGTGATTAAGTAATTATTTATAAGTCATAAGTAGTGTAAACCCAAACTCGCGTTAAAGCAATGTTTACTGTTTTTTTCAAATTAATGCTAACGTCAGCAGCTTGTTTACTAAATTATAAGCTAGAGTAAGTAAACACTTAGTTTATTTCAGTTAAGGTCACGTTATTTTTTTTAGGAAGTAAATTTCACAAAGCAGAAAAAAATACTGTGCCATAATATTTAATTTCTTTCTTGTATATATTTAGGGTTGGAAACATTCTGTAAGTATATGTTATTTAGATTTTAAGATATTAGATCTATATTTTCTTAAATGTATATTACCATGTTGCGTTATAACAGGACGTTTACGTAAATATTCAATTTTGTCTCTGTAGATGTTCCTTTTTATACTATGTTGACTAACGGTTTGTAAATAAATTTTTTGTTAAGGTTTCCAATTTTTCTTTCTATGACCCACCCCACTCTACGTCGTTTCGAGCTAGCACGACATCCAATTCTTTTGGATTTATATTCTGCACTTCTGTTTTGTTGCAGTATTTGTCGTGGGCGATTTTATTTACTTACATTATTTTTTTCATTCTGGTTTTCACGGAATACCGTAAAAAACCTAGAAACATTCAGGAAAATTCTTATAAGTCAAGCTTATATGTCTAGATAAGGACCATGATAGTTAAGCGAATACGTGAATTTAATAAAGGACAAACAAAGTTGGCTGCCTAACTAAGCCAACGTAGTACCTTCGAGTGAAGCTTTGGAAATTTAATTTTAGTGCCTAACTAAGCAAGCTTAAAAAATATAGAAGTGTAGCAACCCCTATTTCAAATGAGTGGAATCGAAAATGGTTTTTAAAGTAAGAAGGCAGCAAATTTTCAAATATAAAATTGAACATAAATAGGTTGAATGTCAATAATTGATATATTTAGGTTGTTTGTTCTTAGCTACACGAATATTTGGCCAATTAGAGGTAAGTCTTAGTTGTTTCTTTGTGTTATTTACTGCGGTACTCGTGTTTGATAATAAAAGTTAAGTGAACGTGACGTGGAGATTGATTTATTGCTATTTGTATTTATTATAAACTAGTAGGAAGAGGCGAGAAACGTGTGAACGAGGCTTCATGAATCTCTACTGCAGCAAAAACCGTTCAAATATGTACTCAAGGCACCACCGTTTCGCATGGGTTTATTTGAGTTTGGAGTTTTAGCCCGCTGGTTTGGCGCGCCTTATATTGACAAAATGTTCAAAAACTTTCAAAGTAAGCGTACAGATATCTAACATAAGGATCCTAATATGTATACCACCACGAATTTTGCATTTGCGTTCATAGAACCCATCCTGCACCACTTGAAACTAACCGGTGCACTAATTATCTGTACGTCACTTCGCTTCGGTATAGTAAAATTATTTCAGGTACTTAATGTTAATTCAGGGTATAACATATGTAACGCCATTCACGAAATATATAACTAATTAAAAACTAACAACAGCTGTAATGTTAATTTTCTCTTCAACATATGCTCGCGAATCCTTTTTTTCAGAAATAAATTTTATAGAGAAAGTTATAGAAATAAGCTGACTGATGCATCCATCGCGGCACGTGCCATGTTTCAAGTTACGACTTATGAACCTGATAATACAACATTTGACGAACAAAACTTTATTGTATACAATTATTTTGTAAATTTTTAAATCAACTGTTTACTTCAATAAAATTTTATAACAACCAAGTTTTTAGTGTTTATTTCCTAATAAGATTATTTCAGGCACATCAGAGGTTTAATATAAAATAATTGTAACATTTTGCATGCGCACATAAAAAGCTTGACCTCTGCTGGATTAAAAATTGATCTGATACAATCTACTTTTGATGATGTGGCATCTACGAATACGTACTTAAATTTATAACTGACTTAAACAGAAATGTTGCTAAAGCTCGTCTGACACAGCAAGAATTTTGGTAAAATTTGAAAACCCTAATCAAGCTTATTTGTAGCAGAATATTCATTGTCTAATTGTAAATGGCTTAAATTTGAAATGCTGCCGAACGGAATATCCGCAGCTTAATTACATTACCATCGGTTCAGTGGTTTTAATCACAGGATATTGCATAATTATATGATATAATGCGCAGCACAAATATCATTTAGTTACTTGAAAATTTAATACAACCATCATCCGAACTATAGTGCAAACGCGGTTATGTTGTAATAAATATATAAGTGTATTATGTAAGATGGAAATTGAGTAATAAATTTCATTTAATACTCTACTCAAAATCCGTCATAAAACCGAATCTGTCTTTAATGACATACACCACTTTCTCTGAAATCTATTTCACTTCAAAGAAATACCCTAAGGCTAATCATAAACTAGATAGTAATCCCAATCATTCGATATGCCGCAGATTTCTGGTTTCCACCTACCTATCGCTGGCGCGTTACTTACGTAAACATTATGTAGTTTCAAGATTATTAATTTCAGTTATATATAGAGAAAAAGTGAATAATCTTTGCTAGTTTATATTTCATAATGTTAGTATATAAATGTATTATTAACATCGAATGAAGAAATAAATAGGAAAGCACTAGGTTCATTAAATACGGGAGCTTGTAAACATCGGTGCTTTACATCCCTCCGTATTAAATTAAAATAAGTACAGATAAGAAACGAGAAACAACCGTCTATGGTAAAGTTATTTGTGCATATCAACACGAGTTGAAGGAGCACTTAACAATGTAATCAAGACTCCAAGACCACATACTCATAAAACACATATAAAAAATATGTCGAAAGCGACAAACGTGGCATATGTAATATCGTGGGAATAAATCAGGGTTCACACGGACAGAAGGCACAATAGCTCCGAAAATAGAACATTTTAGACGTACAACCCGAGAAAAGACAAGAACGTGCAATAACCCTGCTGGACAGTTGTACCTTATCAAAATCGAAGGATAGTAAAAGGGAGCCACAGGTATCAGATACCAGATATCAGACATCAGATTCTAGAGTTCGATCGAAACGCGACCGCCCAATACGGTACGGGAGGCGTTAAACCCAAGGTAGGTTGGTAGATCGTAACGATGTTCAGATCCATAGCTGATACGAGAAATAGGTGCCCGGACAAGGTAAAACGCGAATGTAAAAATAAAACTGATTTTATAGAAGTTACCAAGTTGGCACCTTTGTTCATCTGCAGCTGAATTTTTGCCTGTAATAACTTTCTGCACCGGCCATTGATGAATCTTTGAGAGAAGAAGGAATAGAATGCAAATAAAACTGTAAGTCGATTAAATTTTTGAGCGGTAAGAATTTTTTAAGCTGTAAGCAAAACTCCGTCAATCCCAACATCAGGAGGAACTGGCACACAGTTATTCGGAAAATGCACCCTCCCACTCTTTCTTCAGGTGGGTTAACGCTCAAACGCTTTAACATGGACAATGTGGTTCATAGCACTAGCACACAGGTATATAGTAGAAGTGTCATAACTAGTATAGGTACTCAGAGCTTTTTGACGTGCGAGCACTATTTGCGTTTTTTGCAGTGTTTAAAATTTCATCTCAGCCAAAATATGGAATCAACTCGCGAAAATTTTCGAACCATGATTTATTATGACCTTCGACGTGGTCTAACTCCAGAACGATGTTTCAATCAACTGAATTCAACTTTTAGCGATGAAGCGCCATCCACAGCCATTGACTATCGCTGGTACACTGAATTCAAACGTGGACGTAGTTCGCTCACGGACGAAGTTAAAGACGGTCGTCCAAAATCGGTCGTTGTGCCAGAAAATATCGATGCTGTGCGAAAACCAATTGAGAAAGATCGTCATGTGACATATCAAGAAATCGAGAAATGTTTAAGTATTAGTATGACCAGCATGCATAATATTTTGCACGAAGATTTGTGTGTTTGGAAGCTGTGTGCGCGTTGGATTCCACATTTATTGACAGATGCTCAAAAAAACGCTCGCGTCGATTGGTGCCGTAAAATGATTTCAAAATTCAACTGTGGTGCATCCAACGTAATTAAAGTAATTAAAGATAAACTGCGTGCACAACGGTTTTCATCGCTCGAAGATGCGGTTGTGGCCTTCAAAACGCATGTTTTAGAGCTGCCATCTTCTGACTGGACAAAGTGCTTTGAAGGGTGGTTCAATAGCATACAAAAGTGTATAGATCTTAAAGGCGATTATTTTGAAAAGCAATAAAAGTATTTTTCATCAAACTCATTTGTTTATTCTTTTTATTCTCAATACATAGATAGTGTCCCTCGTATTTATAGTGTTTGTTTAATATTTTCTTATGTTATTTATATCAGTTATTTATATTTCGAGTTCCAGCAAACCATCCTGGGTAAGCCGCATTTCATTTTTTATGAAATATGTAAATCAGCTTATATACAAAAATGGTTTGTAAAGAAAATTATTCAGTTCCTTTCACAAATTATGTATTTGCACATACTACCGTCTGTAACTGAAATTCATGAATACTAAAATACGAATAAGCACCTTGCAATCCTTTACATATTGTGTAAAGTTACGAGAGATCTACAAAATAGTAGCAGTTGTATATTTAATTTTAGTGAGCTCACACCATCTTATACTATTTAAAAATACATCATGAACACACTAATTGATTTCCATTTTGATGTAATGTATGCATATACTTAATAATATGCAGACATGTGTGTAAGAAGGATGTAACAAGGATCGTTTGCATCACATGTGATTCACTAGAGTTTTAGAAAGTTGAGAGGATCATCAATACGAAAATGGTAACATTCAAAGTGAGGCGCTTTTTTCTACAGTAAAATTAATATCATCTCTGCATTTGAAGGAAACGGATTGCTTATATTGACTTAATATCATTATATCAGGATTGTGTTATATCCAATATTAAAACGCAGATAACGCTCTTAAAACGCTCTACGGTTACAATTCAAATAGCTCCGCACGTTAATGTTAAATCGCTTGTAAATTTTATCGCTACCATGTAATTGCAGTTGCCGTTTGATACAATGAACTCAGCCAACATAATAACAGGGCCAACAGAGTGCTGCTTTATAACTCATTTAGGTGTCAATCACAGGTTCTGCGAAACAATAGTTTCATCAGGAACAAAAAGAATCGGAGGGCTTTTGTACCGATATAAACTCCACATCAATATTTTGTCGAGTAAAAGGGATCCCATTTTTTATTTTATTTACTATTCAGTTTACGTTGGTAAAAAATATAAAAGAACGCATAACTGAATTAATCTTAAAATCACACGAACTTTGTACAAAGTGAAAGGTGAAAACGATCAAATAACCAAAGTTATATACAAGATTAAGCGTGAAAAAGATATTGTGGAAGAAGGTTAACACGGAAAAAGGAAAGGAACTTTTAACAAAAATACATTTTATCAAACAAAATAAAAATATATATTTAGAAAAACAATTCTAATAGAAACTGAATGATAAAATGTGGTTGAAGTGGGCTCGACGACATCTGCCTACAATTAAAATCCCAGTATGGGCATTTAGATTCCTAAAGGTACAATAACATAATCATATATTAGAACTATTAAAATGCGTATGAATATATAACCTCCATACAGAGTAGCAAATTTATGTAAACAAAGCGATACAACACGCAATATTTACTCACTTAGTTCTCACACGACCTGGTACTGGGAGATTCAATTCGCCCAAAGAGATACAAGACGCAAGGCATCCGCTCCAGCTACCAAGCCCGACACAAGGCGATAGATATAACTCGCAATGCACCCTACCGATTACAAAGGGATACAAGTCGCAATGCATTTTATATCTTAACATCTACCTAGTTCTGAGATCAAAAAGCTCAAAGGAATACAACACGGATTAAGCTTCTCTCCAGGATTAGTGTCTTTCAACATGGGAAGTGCATTGGTGAAAGGGATAGAACATGCGATGTAACTTTCCCTTGTCAAATTTGTCTTTCTGTACACCTCTAATAAATATACATTAATTATTAGCGTTAAGCGTCCCAAAGGTGGCTTGGTTAATTTACCTTTCATGACATTAAAAAAGTGCATAACGGTCACAAGGGAATAATAAAATCTCTATACAACCACTTTTCGCATAGTTTTCTCACTCTGTGAAAACTACCTATTTATGTTTAAATGTAGCGATTACTTGCACAAATTCACTTTATTTACCTGTAAATTATTTGGAGATAGTAGAGGAGGAAGATAGCCAAGATAAAATAAAAATCTTACACAAGTGCTACATTAAAGCAGGTAGTATTAATTTTACACAATCTGCAACACCATATTCTACAATTCCAAAAGAAATAGTCATTTCGGAATTGGGATTGATAAATACGCTTAACATTCGCCCAGAGGTTGTACGACAACGCGTAAATATTGGTAGTAAACTCTATCCGTTTACGCTAAAGGAAATTGCCCCACTATGCATGCCATACGCTGCAAGTGGAAGGAAAAGACAACTGGAATTAAAGGAAATGGATGCAAAAAGGCGAAAATTGGACTACATGGAAAACACTGCGACAATACGCGAACAATACAAAGATGTGTTAGACAAAGAACATCTTATTAGAGAAAATGAGGAAGAATTAAAAGATTATTTTATGTGCCGATGGACTGACTTAAATACATTTGGGTTCTACAAGCTATATGCATTTATGGTTAGTAAGAAAGACTCTTTTAGTTATGTAGGCGTCCTTGAGAAAAAGGATGGTACTAAATCCGTATATTTTTTAAAAGGTTATTCTAAAACGTATTTATCGAAATAGCAGATAACATAGACGACCTAAGGAATGCGAGTTTCGTAACCTTGGCGTACACCACACGCAAAGGGGTTTGGTTAAACATTGTATATTTGCCTAGTAAAAAACCTTTCGGATCATTTAAAACCGAGGGTCTTACAACCTATAGCAACCATATTTTTCCAAAAGTGGTGGACATGAAACTATGCAACAGTGAGTGGAAGAATAAGGATTTCCTCCAATACCGACAAGAAGAAGTCGATCAAGCTAACAAGATACGTATGCAGGATATAGTGGGAGAGCCGCGATTAAAAGATTGTCACAAGTTGCAAGAATTACACGAAGGATTGGATCTGGTTGTCGGTGGAATCAAAGACTTTATATATAGAGGCAAACTTCGGTACATTTTACAATTCGAAAACCTAGACGGTCTCTATGTATCAAATTATTGGCTAGAAAAGGAGATAGAGGACTTGGGTGTCGATTTAAACTTTAAGCTGCAAATAAAATTAGATAAAATTAAAACCACTCCAAACAACATAAAAAAGGAATGTCTTCTGTGTATAACTTTGTATTAAAATTAAGTTTAAATGTCTCCATGCTTGGTATTAAATATTTTTAAATTTTGTTATGTATAATGTCAGAATAAACACTTTAGAATAGTATTAAATTGTTCTTTATTTATAAAAGGCTATGACGTCACCACGAAATAGCAGTCGCACAGAGAGGGGTGCGCACGGGCAGGGGTGCGCATGGTCAGGGGTGCGCATGGGCTGGGATGTGTCTGGACGTACACGAGGGAAGAGGGTGTTAACAGTCTCCAAGCATCTAATTCTTTATTTGGTATGGAGTACTTGCCGGCGTATGTATCCGGAGTAAAAAATACGATTTGTAATAGTACAGCAATCTACGCATGGGGGGCATAAAGATATAGGTCTAAGATAGTTGTATAGATTTTGTAAATCTATTGTATATATTAGTTTTAAGACTCCATAATTTTTAAGTTCTTCTCCCACCTTCTCTTCTTCCAAATCCTTCCTGCTTCTATCCTGGTTGACAGAGTATACGTGTTATCTCCACGTGGTGTTCGCGGAACACAGCGGTTTTAGATTTCTCAGGAAATGGTTGGTTAAGGCATATGTCTTGCGTAGCGAAAAAAGGTTCTAAAGATGGAGTTTAATAAAAATAGGCAAGAATTAGAGATTTGGGTCTTTAAAAGGCTTAACTTTGTATGGGGCGGTCCTATTTAAAATCTATTTACAGGTTTGGATTCCTTAGAAAAATCTAATATTAGTTGATACCAAACAAAATATAGTTATCTTAAAAGAGTGACTACCCCGCGGATAATAAATACAATATACCGCTTGTCAACAAAAAAGTTGTAGGGAAAATTAAAAACGAATTTAATGGGGATCTAGTACTATAATTTGTTGGTAGCAGGGCTAAGTCCTACTGTATTGTATGCGAGAAAGACGCGATTAAAAAGATTAAAGGGTTCTCACGAAGTGTAGTTAAGTAAAACCGAGGGTCCTACAACCTATAACGAGCATATATTCCCAAAAGGGGTGGGCATGCAACTACGCAACAGTGCGTGGGAGAATAAGGATTCTCTCCAATAAGAAATTAAAGTTTCCATGTACGTAGCACTAGTCAATGGGAAATGGTAGAGATGTGGAACCTATAAAGGCTATTATTATTGTGGTTTTAGAAAAATAGTAGTTTTCTTGGACTAAATAAAATAGCTGAGACTGATTAATATATATGGTTACATATTTTCGTACACATCCGCAAACATCTGCATACGTCCACATACGGACATGGCGATGCCGGTAGTTTTTGTTTAACAAATAGTAGGAAAGATACGTTAGGTGTTAGTGTGTGGAAGCCCATCGGATCGCTGGATTCAAAAAGAACGGTGCGGCGGAATGTATGGTGGTTCCCGTTAGAATAATCGAAAGTGGTTAATGGATTGTATTAGATGTTTAAGTATGCAAAAGTATAAAAGCCTACATAAGCAAAAATTAATTATCAGACAAAAAAGTGCGCGATGTGCTATACTTTTAAAGAAAGTATAGAATGGTGCTTTGCAGCGGTCCTAGCAATAAAAATGGCGACTGACTTTTTCAAGAAACTACAAGAATAGCAGTAGCGCAGAGAAGGGGTATGCATGTATTATACAGCGCATTGTTGGTTTACCGGTAGCTCGTACTTATAGATCTCTCGGAGGTTTAAAAATTCTAAGACTATGGTCGTTTGAAAAATGTTTGGAAATTATCAGAACGCGAACTACCATTTCCGAAAATATGACGTAGAAGTGTTTTAAAATTAAATTGATTTATTAGTAAGTATCCTGTAGACAACAAGTTTGGAATCTCCTTAGTAAAGGTTTAAAGTTTTTTATTAAGTTTTTGTTTATAGTAGCACTGCATCTTCTATCACACGACTTGCAACCAATTTGTGTGCGTGTGCTACCACCCTTTTGGATTTTTAATATGCACGCAATGCGATTGTTGATCCGTATAACATGGAAGACGTTTCCGATGTACTGGACAAGCAGCAAGAATTGGCAAAAGATGACGTCATTTAGTTCCCCGCTAAATCCTCAAATTCGTTCGGCTGTTTTCGGAAACCCACGGTTTGCATTCTATAGTGTACATAGAACAGGTACGCAAGAGTAAACTCTTTAGTTATAAGTTAGTTCGCTTACAAGTTTAACCAAAGCCCTATAGTGCGGATTTTGTTTTGTACTAAAATGATACCTGCAAACGTTTTTAAATGCAACTCTTGCGGTGCTTCCTATACATGGAAAAATGCTCTCACACGGCACCAGAACAAATGTCGTGGTGTAACATCGTCCACGGTTATGGTTATACATCCGTCCGCAGCAAAGTACTTTAACTGTATGTCTTGCGGTATCGCATTTACAAGACTGGACAGCTTACAGGGACATAAGAAAAAAACAGCACGGTATGTCATTAAGCCGTAAACGTTCAGCTCCGCCAGCTGTTAAAGGGTCTTGTACGAAACAACCACGAATTATGTGTAAAGTATGCGATTTCGAAATGGAAAAGACTACCTATGCCGCACACTTGAGAAGCAACAGACATAAAAATGCATCAGTTACCGCTACTAGCAACGATGGTGTAGAAATGGTTGGCACAGCGTTTAACAACCGTTTGGCTAGCTATCGCATAAAGAACGCCAGTGTCGACGATGGAGTCTTCGAGTTTCTTTGGAAGCAGAAAGAGCGGTTTCTTTGATTACTTAATGAAAAAAGAATACAACATACAGCAATAAAAGTCTATTGCGAACTCTACGGCGTTTACACCAAAATGGGAAAAGAGACTACCGATGTGAAATCTTTTAACACAAAAACTATGGTTATAACGTTTTCTATAATCTGGAAAATATGTACGAGGTCTTAAGCGAGACAACGAGAACAAAATCAGAGGGATTTGAAACATGTGGGTCCGGTTGGTCTTTGGAAAAGGTGCTCTATTTAGAAATAAATATTAATAAGTATAAGCCGATATGAGGAGTTCTAGGTTAAGAATAAAAATTGTGAATATATATTTAAAAATGTGGTTTACAAAATTTAAACTGTATTAGTAAAAATTGTCTGTAATAAAAAGTTTTAAGGATTGTTTTTAGATTTTCTTTTAGGTATGAGCTGCAGGCAAGTTATAATTTAGAGGGTGTGTGTAAAATAGTAAGGGGTGGTTCCATTTTAAATCTATTTACAGATTCGGATTCTGCATAAAATTCTAGAGTAATTTGATGTATTGCATGACTAAAAAATTTATAAGGCCGGTCAGAAATCGCTGCCGGTAAAAAATCTTAAAATGAAAGTAGCTCCCTGGGGGATGATGCTATCTAAAAAATTCCTAGAAATTCGGCTAGCTGAGAAAATTCTAATATTAATTGATACCAAACAAGGTACATTTATCTCGAAAGATAAGCTAAACATGATAGAAAGTATGGTATGACATTAAAGGCGAGTAGTGGTACGGTCGCGGTATGCTCGCTAGAAGGCATGTGTGTAATTTTGTAAGGCGTGGTCCTATTTTAAATCTGTTTGCATATTTGGATTTCGTGTAAAATTCTAGACTAATTTGATGTGCCGCATGAATAAAAAATTTATAAGGCCGGTCAGAAATCGCTGCCGGTAAAAAATCTTAAAATGAAAGTAGCTCCCTGGGGGATGATGCTATCTAAAAAATGCCTAGAAATTCGGCTAGCTGAGAAAATTCTAATATTAATTGATACCAAACAAGGTACATTTATCTCGAAAGATAAGCTAAACATGATAGAAAGTATGGTATGACATTAAAAGCGAGTAGTGGTACGGTCGCGGTATGCTCGCTAGAAGGCATGTGTATAATTTTGTAAGGCGTGGTCCTATTTTAAATCTGTTTGCATATTTGGATTTCGCGTAAAATTCTAGACTAATTTGATGTGCCGCATGAATAAAAAATTTATGCGGACGGCCATAAAATCGCTGCCGGTAAAAAATCTTAAAATGGGGGTAGCTCCCTGGGATATGATGCTATCTAAAAAATTCCTAGAAATTCGGGAGCTGAGAAAAATCTAATATTAATTGATATCAAACAATATAGATTTATCTCGTGGGTGGAACTATGGAGAAAGATTTATCTCGCGAGTGGAAAGAATGCGGGTGTGACGTAATCAAAATGGTTGGGGGGTGTCCGAGCAAGGCGGAGAGCAAGGAGGGAGTCACACTTCCTCATTTCCACCTTATGGGAATTTACATGTAAATGTGTGTGGAAATGAGGGATTCGGGTGGAAATGAGGTCCTGGAATCCTTGATTTTCCTCTACTAATAGAGTGCCCTACTTAATCTTGTTTAGGGCGGTATTTTATTCAACTACATATTCCGTTTTTTTCCTTACTTACGATTTTGCAAGCTATTATAAAGTGCCTGCGGTAACATTTTGAAACAAGCTCATATTTGTGTGTTTTAAATAATGTGTAATCCAACAAAAAATTTTATAAAGCAGATGGGTTTATATAAAATAACCTCAGGGTAATGGGTGGAGGAGAATGTTATCGCATTTAACTTCGCTTCAAAGCATTTACTGCGGGATTGTATCAATAGGTTAATTACAAACTGTTACTGAGCTGTCAAATTATATATAAGATATAGCAAGTAAGTGGCAGAACATTGGTCTTATAATTACCCTACCAATAGAAAAGATGTAAAAGGAACTGTAAAATATTTATTTCGAAAGCTAACTGTGTTTATGACGCTAAATAATGCCTATATCCCCATAACGTTGCCATTTATTAATAGGTATATTTTGTTGTTACGTGTGAAGTATATAGATTTTAAGGTTGGTTGAATGGTTTTTATTAGTTTATCTAAGGATACGCTTATACGTAGTTTAATGTTATCCCATTTTTTTATATACATACATACATATATATATATATATATATATATATATATATATATATATATATTATAGATAGTTAACTACACAAGGTAAGTTGATAAATACTTTCGTATTACAGTGAATAAGATGAAAGAATAACCTAGACTTTTATGAAAAGCCCAAATGATCATTTCAAATCGAGCTAGTAATTGAAAGATTGAAAATATAAGGTCTTGGACAGGACTTGAACCTGCATCTTGGTTTTGCCGGAACCGTAATTTTGAGCATAGCTTCCTGTCTATAACTGACATAAGTCAAAAACTTGACAGTGTCAGATATGATTGACAAAAATTCCAAACGTAATTGAAAGTTAGGTTTACGTATAGTTGTGTACACGATTTAAATTTGCAAATTTCCCAATTGTCGTCATCGGTCGATGGCGTAATTGGTAAATGCATGGTTCCGGCAAAACCAAGATGCAGGTTCAGGTCCTGACCGAGACTTTATATTTTTCATCTTTCAATTACTAGCTCGATTTGAAATGATCATTCTGGCTTTGCATAAAAGTCTAAGTTATTATTTCATTTTATTTACTCTATATATATATATATATATATATATATATATATATATATATATTGCTACGACCTTTGGGCTGCAACGACGTCACTCAATAGTACAAAAAGCCCCGTTTCTGGGTGCTATTAAATTGCTACGTACTCTGAGGATCTTAAAACAAAGCTTTGACACGGCTGCTCAGCTGCTTCCTGAAAATAAAACTAACTACTTAAAAACAAAAACGCTGCAACGGTACATCGCATACCTTTATTAACATACCAGACATGAAGTAGACGCGCAAATAAAATTAGACTCCTTATTCACACATTATTTATATATTATAAGTACATTTCGAATTCGACATTTATACCAGATAATATATCCAATTACTTATATAATACAAACAAGCCGTGTTAAGTTACTCTTTCAAATCTCTGATAAAAGATATAGAAACCCCCTCAAATTATTCCCTTAACAGTACGTTTCGATATTCATAATTACCTCCAATAAATATTTCCAGTTTTTAAAATAAAAAAAAGCAATAGGGTTTCACCATGTTTCTGACTTTAACTCTGGTTTAATACGATCTCATACTAAAACCTTACCTTTCGTGCTCATTTCTGCACATCAATAATCAAAAGGACCCCCTTACCTTGTACATAAATTAAATATTACGCATGCCATGCATCACTAATAAATTCCCACATAAAATACAGTAAACCTAGTTCAACTTAAATTGTTCAATTAGAAACTTTGCCCTGTTTGATCTTTTTATACATAAATATTATACACAAAGTAATTAAGCACCAGTTTATAACCATATACAATGTAAAAATGTCAGGTACCTGGATTCTATAACTGCATACGGATCTGCTACCTAACCATCAAAGACTGCGTAATTCAGGAAGACACCAATCTGGACTGCAATACCCTCGACTGCAAGCGGCTTATCGTTGTAGAGGCGTTAAGTGTGGTTCGTCGGTGTGCGCTTTGATAAATAGTAATCTGCGACGGTTAAGCTCCGCCGCAATCGTCACACAGCTGTCCTTCTTGCGAAAAACGACTTCGAGCCGACGCAGACTTCTCACTGATGGCATCGGACTCCATTTCTGCTTTTTCATCTGGCTGCGTGGCAATCGGTTCATACCGATTCGTTGTCGGCGTGTTGGCGGCGGTGGACGTTTTGGGTTTTTTCTTCAGCAACGTAAAACCGTCGTCAATGGCACGCTTTCGGGGGTCCTTCATTCCCAATCGTTCCGTTAAATGGCGCGGGTAGCAGTGCAAGCAATACGCCCACCCAATATAACGAAGCGTCCCCTCCAAACACGCACGGTCTTTTGAATTACTCCCAGACTAGCAGACCTACTAGCCCGTTCAGCGCTCAAAGTGTCTTAAGCGAAGCAAGTCAACCCAACGCTCGAGTTTCACTACATTGATTCGGGACGATTATCTACAAATTAGCAGACTGATCAACCCGTTCACAGCCCAAGGTGTATTAGGCTAGATAATCAAACCGGATTTAATAGCGGAACTTTCCAGTATTCAGTTTTACCAAAGTACAAAAGCTAATAAAAGCTTTCGCACGTTTGGAGAACTAAACACGGAGCGATTCTTTTTTAATGCACTAAAGTAAGTGCAACGCTTCGATGAGACAACAAATATGTTCAATTTATTTATAGATTTAAATTTAACCATTGGCTGTAAGAAATACATACAAGAATATGAAATTGAAAATAACAATTACATAAGATTCTATATGCGTATGCAATATACAAATGTTCTTGAATTTCTGCATAGAAAAGAGCTTTTAATGTGAACAAATTTTATTAACTCTAGAAATGCAATTGTCCTTAAGCGTTAGAAAATTTATAGTGCGGCTTTGAATAAATGTAATATTTGTACACAAAACATGAAATTCGCGCACTGGATTTACTTTGAACTTTTATGTGCGTTTCTGTGAAGAAACACTGCACACAAAGAGGCCTACGCTAAAGTGGATTAGCGCAGGAGTAGGTACTCACAGATACGGTGTCGCCTGGAATCTGCAGGTATAAGTTTCGTTAGATCGACGCCTGTATGCAGTGCTAGTTGTGGCAGATCTATCAACGCAGGTGCTGTGTATTGTGCGGGTTTCCTTATCGGCAGTATGAGACGTGAGACGGCATAAATTTGGCGAATTCTTCGTAATAGGCGTCGAAACTGGTGCGGAGTGAGGCATTCACACCTCCAGGCCGCTATGTTTGCCTCAGTAATGGTGAGCGGTGAAGACGAGGGCGTCACGAACGACTCGGGCATCTCGTCACGGTGGACCGCGTTCAGTAGTAGATGCTGATACCAAAATGGTTATACGAAATGACATTCTTTGGTGGAAGTCCAGGCCCTGGTGGTAGAATTTTGTGCACCTTGCCGGCAGGACGTGGAGTATCCACGTTAATACATAACGCACAACCTTCTGGTTTAATCTCCGGGCTTTAATGCATCATGATAAAATGTTAAACTCAGAAGATTAGCAGTTATTGCTTGCTCCTGGCTATTGCATGTCAATATATATCCAAAAACAAACGAAAGTTCGTCTCCTTGATCATTATAATTAATGTCTATTCGGTTTCAATGTGTGTTAATAGGCAAGTCTATTATTGAGGGGCGTTCACGTTTGTGTGTCTATGACGCTTATCCAGTTTGTTAGGTGCAACTTGGGTTGCATACCTACATTACCCCCTTTCGAGTGACTGCGTTAGTTACGATAGAAAGTGATGTATCGCTTCTGCCACTTCTTGTTATTGACGGAGTACTACTTGGTTGTTCGTGACCCGTGTTGTCCGCTTCAAACGGTTTGTTTTCCATATGTGCTGGTTTTACTATGTCGATTAAACTTGATTTGTTTTCTGATGATAACTGTTTTATCGTCCATTCGAATAACTTTGTATGGTCCTTCATATATTTGTTGTAAGTCCCTTTTGTTTCCTCCGCAGTGTAGAAAGATGGGACTTGATTGTTTCAAGTCCTTGAATATGAAAGGTAGCTTGCGGTTATAGTTTGTACCTGTGACTGGTTGTAGTCGTTGGAAGTGGTAACGCAACTGTTTTACAAGTGCTTCAGGTTGTAGTTGTTTCTTCTGCTTGCTAAAACTTGCTAGGAATTTTCCTGCTAAGCGTAGTGCTTCGCCGAAGGCGAGTTTAGCTTATATAGCGTTCAAATCTTCCTTCCAAGCATTTCGTGTTCCGAATAGAACTAAGGGTAATGCTTATGTCTATTGCTCGGCTTCGTGGCATAATGCGAGACCTTTTTACCTTTGTTGATTCCAAACCTCCCGATTTCATGATAATCTTTTAACGTATTTATTAAAAAGATGCATGTGTTTGAACTATTCAGCAAATGCAAGAATGTTTAGCCTCTGAAAATCAGATCAAATTAACATAGAGTAAATTCAAAATATTTAATTTGTAACTCAACGCTTAATAAGATTTTATAGGATACTTAAATAAGAAATCATTTCAAATTGAAAGGTAATCGATACTTGTTAATGAAAATTTGTATAATCGTGAATGCAATAAGAAATGCGTGATTTGGTTAGGAAATGTACGGTGTAGAAGCTGAACGTAACACGTTATATACTGCCCTCCAAACCAAAAAGGTCGTAGCTGCAGAAAAATCAAAAATTGAGTTATGTACGTATTTGAACTTTTAGTGGACCAAACTATATCCTCATAAGTCAAGAACCACATAATGTACTTTCTACCTAACAGAAAAACAATGTTGGAATTTACCGTAACTGCAGAATTCTTATGTTTACGTAGCGATTACGGTGTAACTAATGAGTAAAGAAGGAAATGACCGTATGAGTGGCGCCGTTTAGGACATTTACCGTATCAGTTAATTCGTGTTATTTTAGTTTCGCTAAAAATAAACGGTAGTAAGTTGTTTTGTGTGTAGGTATTATAATAGTCGATCCTAAAATTAAGGAAGAAGCGTGCCAATTTTTTTGCTTATCCAACATGCCTTTTTACAGTAGGACTCAACGTATACTGAATTTAGCAGAAGAAGAAAATTACAGCAATAATATTAACTATAATAATTATAACCTTCAAGAAAGGTAAGAAATATTACACGAGTAAATTAAATAGAGTTTTCATTTTAGCATTGTTTTAAATTTCTAAAGTTATATAGAATATGTTTTCGGCAGTTAGCTAATTAAGTACTAAGCCAATAAGAAACAATAAAAACTGTTTGATTTCTAGAAAAAATTAAAAATGAAGCTTTGTTTATTTTTACTTGGATTTTGATCCGTCGATGCGCTTGTTGTTATAAATCTACTCTTTTTATTTCAGACCAAGTATTATAATTGAAGAGTTTGGTGGTCATAATGGCAGCAATTATGAATTGCATGAATTACAACCCGTTAATTTCCAAACTGAACCAAAAATGGGTTTTATTAAGCTGGATCAATCCTGCATATTGTCCAATGATAAAGTGACTTCTTGGGTAGAAAACCACGTGACTCCCAACTACAAGAATAATAATTATAATGGTGGTTAGAAATTAGATTTAAATAACTATTCAAAATATTGTTATTTTTTCCGGATACTATAGTTTCATACGAAACCTATAGAAGAAAAGTTAGGGCAAAAAAAATTTCATTTACAAAATTGGGACATGAAGAGTGCAATCTTTGTGAAACATTTAATCATCACTCTCACAATAAGCACAACATAGATGATGCCTGCCAGACTTGCAAAATCTGGGTAAATCACCAAACTTGTGCTCGAGAATCACAAGAAATGTACAAAGAACATCCAAATGCCACTTTTGATGATGATTCAGTTTGTGTATCAGCTGATTTGCAAATCATTATGTTGCCTCGCATGGATATGTATCAAAGTGTCATATTTTTAAGAAGATTAGTTGCATACAATGAAACCTTTGTACCCGTAGGAAAATTTTCGTCTCAGAACAAACCGTATGTAGTGGCACGAAACTATAAGTAAACGCTGTATAAAAGATCTAATTAGCACGTTTAATGCGTTTTTAAAGTCAAAGAGAGATGCGAAAAAAATTATAATTTGGCTAGACAACTGTGCGAGTCAAAACAAAAATTGGGCGCTCTTTTCTTTTTTGGTCAGAATAATAGTCAGACGAAATTTCCGCAACGAAAATATTATTTAATTATTTTGAACCTGGCCACACTTTTATCAGCTGACAGTTTCCACCATCAGGTGGAGCTGTCAATAAAAAGAAAACGGAAATTATACGATTTTTATGATTTTGCCGAAGCTGTCGGTAATTGCAGTAGAGAAAACGTTGATCTTAACAAAATGACAGTTTAAGATTTTTGTAAATGGAAAGATTTTTCATCGACTCAAAAATTAAAGCAAAAAATAACAATTCGTCTGTATCTATCCGACATTGTTCAGGTCACTGCTGAACGAGGCAAATTTAATTTAAAATATAAAAACTCATTCTTGGGAGAAGAGAAAATTTTATATTTTCTAAAGAAAAAGTTCATGAAAAAAACCAACTCTTATGTAGAATCAATAGTCTTCAAGCACCACATGAATTTTCAAAGAAAAAAAAGGAAATCCTATTAATAGCATTGGATATCATTATTCCAGAAAATAGAAAAGTTTTTTAGAAAAATTTGCCTTTAACTAACGCTAAAGATGAAGAGGATTGTAGTTCATCATCATCACAAACTTAAAAACAATTTTTATTATTTGGTGTATTTCTGAAAATATATTTTATACAAACAGAAAATAGTGATTCGTTTTTCGTCTTTTATAATTTTATGCAATAAAAAATTATTAGTTTATTTATATATATTTTTTGGATGTCTAAATAAACTGTTTTGATTTAAACAAACATTACGCGCAATCTGCTAAATAATTATACAAATATGGACAAGTTTCTCGCTTCCTCGGCAAATAAGCCGTAAGAGTAACGCACACCACATACAACTTATTATCGTGGGAGATGAAAGCACATTTTCCGGCAGGCTCTTCAGCTAATAAGCCGTAAGTGATCTCTTAGCTTTCCTAGTATATATTTTTAAGCATTTTTTTCTGAAAATTAATTTTGAACCGTAGTAAGCTGAAATACACACAAAAAAAGTTTAAAAACAGATTAGCAAAAAAGCTACAGTAAAAAATAGCACGAAACCTTTGAACGAGATTATCTTAGTTTCGCGCCTAATGAAGTTACGGCCTTTTGGACGGCAATATAGATAGCTCAAGTCTTGAGCAACTGTCTTGACTACCCCTATACTCCGAAAATAATGTTATCAGACAACAAATTTGATAATAAAATGGTGGAAGCGCGAAATAGTTGTAAGTGTGCCAATCCTTGGATAGTTCGATGTGTCAAACAGGATGACGATTTTTAAACCATATGTGACGGTATTTAATTGATGATTGACAACAGGTTGTAATGAGTCAAACTTCAATACCATTCGTAGGTAATCGTGGTTTTGTATTATCTTAATTTAACGAAACATTTGTTTCACATCTGCGATAATCGTAATATTATGAATTCTGAAATTTGACAGAAGTTTACACATATCCTTTTGCAAAGGCTGATCTTGCAGCAGAGTATCATTCAACGAAATTCCTTCCTGCACTACAGTTAAGAACAGTTCTCAATTATGTAGTTGTTCTAATCGATTTAAAAGCCGCATGGTGTGGAACGTACTAAATTTTACCATGTTCCAAAAAAGAGCTGATACGGCATTCGTAACCAGCTTCTAAGTAATCTTTATAAAGTTATTGTCAGACGCACGCAAATCCATAGTATTTTGTAAACGATTTTCCAATGTTAAAAAGCAACGTAAAATAAAATTTCGGGGATTACAATTTAGCGGTGAACGTTATATTATGAACAGTAAAATAGTCAGTGGATAGAAATCTTTGCTTGTTGGTTTAATCAGCCTTTCGAAAATTAGGTAGTTTGATGGGCACGTTAAATATGTTTTGTTTAATATTTTTAATTTTTAAAAATTGTGTCATAAAAAAGATTTCGAAATATTATCTCCACAAGTTTATTTTTTGCTTGTCTGTTTCTGTACTTTAGTATACGATTCATATTAATTATCAAGTCCGACTGGATCTGTTGTTCTGCTTTTTTACTAACAACCACAGCAATTACATCGAATAAAAATAATTAAATGTAATCGATGTAATTTAAAGACACTAAGCATGATACAGTTGTAGTTGAAAAAAAATTGAATTGGTTTTCAAATTTAGTACCTTGATATAAAAATTGGGCCAACGCTCACCCACAATAATTTCAAACTAACGACTATGAGTGCATGCTTCCTACCGCTTGTAATTAAAGTTCTTTGTAGAGCTTGCTTGAACTACCTCAATTAAATTAAATTTCATACACCGTTTTCAATAACGTAGAGAACGAAGGTTCTGATATATTGTTGTCTGATTATTGACGGAAGGAATGATAGAAATTTTCTCCACTTAACAAACCGACCCAGAGAACAATGATAAATGTTCAATAATAAAGTAAGTAGCTCGAAATTAAACCAGAGATGCTGACGGTAATGGAATTGATTTTCTAAGTAGTTTCCACAACTACAACAGCCCTATGAATAGAAGCATTAGTATTTGCTGACAATGGATAGAACCGGTGAAGGGCGCAATTACTAAATGACCTAAATTGCTGGTTTTGAATTGCCAAAGTTGATGTTACTCCTACGTGCTGTACGCTAACCTTGTCTAGCACTATACATACAAAGACTCGGAATTTGACTTAGATTATAGAGGAACAAATTAATGTTGGATAGTGCTTTTCAAACAGTTTGTACAATGCCGTTAATCTCTTTCCTTGGGAAATTACAATTCAGTACTAAAGCGCTTTGTTGGAGAACTAAAATAATTCATGGAAAAGTGAAGTTAGTAGCAGTTTGCTGGAGGGATTTTTGCAAAGTAACTGTTAGTTGGAAGATTTTAAATTAAACGAGCACGCAAGCACGCCACATCCTACCCTCTGGCATTTTAACTTAATGTAATTTGTTGCAACAGATATAAGCTTTTACGAAGTGTTAAGATTTTACAGTTTGATGAGGCAGTAGATTTATTAAAAGTTTATGCTAACTACTCTGCTCGCTGCAAACTTGATGGCAGTTTACGCGAATTCAATTTTGGTGTTAAAGTTTGTCTACTTTTGAGGAAATTTACTTGATTAACTTAAATTGTAGTCTCTAGTTTACAAATCAATCTAAGTTGCTTCAAGGAAGTTGTCAGAAACTTGATATATGGGCTTAACACTAAATGCTGGAGAAAATTCTTAATTCCGCAGAATTGGAAGTAATTTGAACTTTGAAATTAGGAGAAACTGTTTTTAAAACGAATTTAGTTTGTGCAACTTTTCTTTTTCTGTATATTCTCTTAAACAGTATTCTTACCCTAGCAGCAAACATTTTAAGTTTGATTTTATACCACGGCTTTATTTATATTTTAGTAAATTAACATGGGATCCTCTTGGTTGGTCATGAAAGAAATTGAGGTACCTAGCATTAATAAACAAAACAAATTGAAGTTTTTGTGTTGCCATCACAGATTTAGTTATTATGAATTTATCTGCAATAGTAAACTATATTACACAGCGTGTAGCAGTTCATTTACTCCAACTTGCAAAATGTGTATTTTTAAAAAATTGTTTAGTTTATAAGCTTAGTTCATAAATTAGTATTTGTTTTTCCTACTTTACAAGCTGTGTTGCATTTATGATACAGCTACTCATCGGCTCATTATCAACAGGAGGAATAAGGTTTTGTAACAATCTTTTTTGGCAACCCTTGCTGTCATCAGGATAGTGAGATTGAATTTTTGCTTTATTATGATGTATACATCTTAACTGTGTTACATACAGATATAACACTCTGTATGTTTAAATTATTAAACAGTTAAATTGATACAATATTATATTAAGCTTACAAACGAAAATAGACAGCTCTTCTTTCTTTTGACACATTGTTCCTGAGATTCGTCCGCCGGTTGACCCAGTTTTTCGATACACTCTACGGTACAGAGGTCACAAGCAGCAGCTTTGGATAATCCAATTCCTTGACATCGCGTTCCAGATCAAGCTGTGTTCATTCTGGTTAATAGGAAGAAATAATAGCTTAAACTTTTATCCAAAGCCTAAATGATCATTTCAAATCGAGCTAGTAGTTGAAAGATGGAAAACAAGGTCCCAGACAGGATTCGAATCTGTATCTTCAGCATTCGTGGCTGATGTATCAATTACATTACCGGGACCTGTGATTGAATTGAAAGTTTTACAAGTCTAAATTATATATGAAATCATACATCAGCCTAACTTTCAATTACATTTGGCATTTTGTCAATGATATCTGACAGTGTCAAGTTTTTGACTTACGTCAGATATAGATTTTGAGCGTCGCTTCCTGTATATATCTGACATAAGTCCAAAACTTGACACTGTCAGATATGATTGACAAAAATGTAAATGTTATTGAAAGTTAGGTTGATGTATGGTTTCATACATAATTTAGATTTGTATAATTTTCCTATTCCATCACCGGTCCCGTTAGTATAATTGGTAAATACATTTACCGCGAATTCTGGTGATACAAGATCGAATCCTGTCTGGTACCTTATATTTCCATCTTTCAAATACTAGTAGTTCGATTTGAAATGATCATGTAGGCTTTAGATACAAGTTTAACATATTTTTTCATCTTATTCACTCTAATACCTTAGTATTTATCAACATGCCTTATGCTAGGGATTATTTAATATGTATGTGCGTACGTGCATGCGTACGTGCATGTGTGCGCACGTGCAAGCGAGCGCACAAGCGATCGTGCGTGCGTGCGTGCGTTCGTGCGGCCGTGCGTGCGTAAGTGCGAGCGTGCTTGCCCATACTCGCCGATTGAGCCTGGTCATTCTTTTCTTTTTTCTTCAGTTTAATTTTAGATCGTAGGGAAATTTCTGATAGACTTAAAGTGGGGCTACGATGCCCGTAACATAAATTTTTCGTAACAAACCATTCATATCGACGTTTTCGACCTACGTTGCAGGCACTTTTCAATTGTTTTAAAGTTGCCCGCGGTGAAGAAGGTGCGTCTGGTACCTTTAGTTCGTTAGACGCTTGATACATTTTACACACCCGATAACGTTGTTTACCGTTCGAATAACTACACAATAATAAATTTTAAAATATTTTGGATATTCTTTTTATTATGAGGAAAATTATTAATCGTAGTAGGGATAAAAAAATTAATTTTCAGGTAAACAACGCAACACACTTTTAATGCAAAATTGTTAGCTTTGCTTATTTATTTGCATAGACAATTTTTTAGTCACACACCTGTAATTTAAAACTTGAGGTAATTGCTTGCCTTTTGTCTTTTTAGTAAGATTTAAAACAAACCTTGTACATCATACCAACGTATTCTATATAATTGCCTACGATATGCCAATCTCTACATTGTCAAATATTAAAAGATTGCTTGAACGTCGTGCACTTGTGTGACCTTTAATTCATGACCCGTATATGAGTAGTATATATTAACATTTAAAAAGAACGCAGACGCCGACGACGTCGAATCTCTGCGTTATTCGAATTATTAATAAAAACCATAAACAGTGCAAGCCGTGAGTTTCTTTATTTCTTGATAATCTTTGAGAAGTTTTTATAAAGCATTTTGTTACAGTACGTTTTACTGGAAAAATAAACAGCTCACAAATTGCAGTGCTACTAGAAAATAGTTGATGATACAGCAATAGAAATGTCTTTTACAAATTTATACGATTAAACATCTAAAATATACGGATTTATTTATTTTTTAATAATTGCTTATGGTTAAAAAACGTCATCGCGCAATCGCTACAAATTAATATACCATAAATATTATATATGTCGAGCGGTTTTATTTTACAGTAATCTTTGACTCCTATAATATTTAACAGCTATTTTTAACCCATGCAAAAGAAGTTATTTTCTTAAATTCAGTATATACATCTATTCCTATAAGAATCTCAATTTTTTCAGCAAAAATACACTATTCTAAACCATTTTATATATATATATATATATATATATATATATATATATATATATATATATATATATATATATATATATATATATATATATATATATATATATATATATATATATATATATATATATATATATATATATATATATATATATATATATATATATATATATATATATATATATATATATATATATATATATATATATATATATATATATATATATATATATATATATATATATATATATATATATATATATATATATATATATATATATATATATATATATATATATATATATATATATATATATATATATATATATATATATATATATATATATATATATATATATATATATATATATATATATATATATATATATATATATATATATATATATATATATATATATATATATATATATATATATATATATATATATATATATATATATATATATATATATATATATATATATATATATATATATATATATATATATATATATATATATATATATATATATATATATATATATATATATATATATATATATATATATATATATATATATATATATATATATATATATATATATATATATATATATATATATATATATATATATATATATATATATATATATATATATATATATATATATATATATATATATATATATATATATATATATATATATATATATATATATATATATATATATATATATATATATATATATATATATATATATATATATATATATATATATATATATATATATATATATATATATATATATATATATATATATATATATATATATATATATATATATATATATATATATATATATATATATATATATATATATATATATATATATATATATATATATATATATATATATATATATATATATATATATATATATATATATATATATATATATATATATATATATATATATATATATATATATATATATATATATATATATATATATATATATATATATATATATATATATATATATATATATATATATATATATATATATATATATATATATATATATATATATATATATATATATATATATATATATATATATATATATATATATATATATATATATATATATATATATATATATATATATATATATATATATATATATATATATATATATATATATATATATATATATATATATATATATATATATATATATATATATATATATATATATATATATATATATATATATATATATATATATATATATATATATATATATATATATATATATATATATATATATATATATATATATATATATATATATATATATATATATATATATATATATATATATATATATATATATATATATATATATATATATATATATATATATATATATATATATATATATATATATATATATATATATATATATATATATATATATATATATATATATATATATATATATATATATATATATATATATATATATATATATATATATATATATATATATATATATATATATATATATATATATATATATATATATATATATATATATATATATATATATATATATATATATATATATATATATATATATATATATATATATATATATATATATATATATATATATATATATATATATATATATATATATATATATATATATATATATATATATATATATATATATATATATATATATATATATATATATATATATATATATATATATATATATATATATATATATATATATATATATATATATATATATATATATATATATATATATATATATATATATATATATATATATATATATATATATATATATATATATATATATATATATATATATATATATATATATATATATATATATATATATATATATATATATATATATATATATATATATATATATATATATATATATATATATATATATATATATATATATATATATATATATATATATATATATATATATATATATATATATATATATATATATATATATATATATATATATATATATATATATATATATATATATATATATATATATATATATATATATATATATATATATATATATATATATATATATATATATATATATATATATATATATATATATATATATATATATATATATATATATATATATATATATATATATATATATATATATATATATATATATATATATATATATATATATATATATATATATATATATATATATATATATATATATATATATATATATATATATATATATATATATATATATATATATATATATATATATATATATATATATATATATATATATATATATATATATATATATATATATATATATATATATATATATATATATATATATATATATATATATATATATATATATATATATATATATATATATATATATATATATATATATATATATATATATATATATATATATATATATATATATATATATATATATATATATATATATATATATATATATATATATATATATATATATATATATATATATATATATATATATATATATATATATATATATATATATATATATATATATATATATATATATATATATATATATATATATATATATATATATATATATATATATATATATATATATATATATATATATATATATATATATATATATATATATATATATATATATATATATATATATATATATATATATATATATATATATATATATATATATATATATATATATATATATATATATATATATATATATATATATATATATATATATATATATATATATATATATATATATATATATATATATATATATATATATATATATATATATATATATATATATATATATATATATATATATATATATATATATATATATATATATATATATATATATATATATATATATATATATATATATATATATATATATATATATATATATATATATATATATATATATATATATATATATATATATATATATATATATATATATATATATATATATATATATATATATATATATATATATATATATATATATATATATATATATATATATATATATATATATATATATATATATATATATATATATATATATATATATATATATATATATATATATATATATATATATATA